>CM070575.1:0-1200000 GCA_036346355.1 Rhipidocladum racemiflorum | reverse complement strand
ACGTATCCGGATAAAGAACATTCGTGTTGATAACGTGTTGTAAAACGTAGTCGTTCATTGCATCAATCAACAGAACGCCAATTGAAATACACGAACAAAGTTGGAGCACACACAGTATACGGGGGCAAAGTACTCTCTCCTTATTAGATTAAGGCCTTGTTTGGCAGAGCTCCAGATCCCAGTTCCACCTCAGATCTAAAATTTGTAGGTTAAAATAAAGTGAATTAAATTTATATTTTTATTCTAAAATGTAAACAAGATGACCCATCTAAACACTCTTAATATACCCACAGCTTTAACTCCACAGATTTGATGGAGCTAGGAATACCCAGCTCCATCAGATTCACGAATCTGGTAGATCTGGAGCTCTGCCAAACACCCAATAATTCTCTTTGTACAAAGGGGCATCCAATATATAGCAAAATTGGCAGAGGATAGATTCGGATTCATCTACCAATAAATAGTTCTTCTATACTTAAACTAAGACTCTATCTATATATAACAGTGTGAACGTATATACTTAAACTGAGATTCGTCCAATCCCTTCCACATACGACGAGGAAGGACTTCACCCATGTTGGCTTCCCTTGCTTCCTCCTGTTAAAATCAACATGATCTTCTCAAGATCCTGCACGCCAAAGTCAAGAGTTAGAAAAAAAGAATCACACACCCAAGGATCTTTCGGTTGGTTATCCTGCACTCCAAGGTCACCAAATGAACTGGCTACGGAAGAGACCTTCTCTAATTCATTTGACGAGGATGTATTAATTTTGTGAAATTATTTTTAAAAGTAAATTATTTTTAAAAAAAATTCGATTCTTGAAACTAGGCCGATTCGGAAAGCGCGTCGCGTGTGGCCTGCGTAAATTATTTCAAAAGTCGGCGGCGATACCTACATCCCCCAAGGTGTTAATCAAAATAAAAATTAGCCTGAGTAATCTCATCGCTTAATTAGCTGCCGCCGGCACACAGACCATACTAGAACCGGTCGTTCGGCATGGAGCGAGCCACGGAAGCGTTAGTAATCTACTCTACATAGATAGTGCAGTATTTCTTTCGCTAACTACATTCCAAGAAGCTTCTTTTCTGCGTGTACCAGAATTAGCAAGTGCCTAAATATATCTAATTAAGCTAGGCAGGTATCTCGAGTTGCGACCATCTGATTGCAAGCTAGGCTCGACGGCAACGCAAGAGACTTGAATCCTACAAATTAATTGAAAGATGGCGTATCACGCTAGGCTCTACCATTTGTTGTAATTTGTAAACCAAGCAGGATTGACAAGATGATTAGTCAACTGCATCTGGAAGCCAGAAAAATGGCGCCAGCTGTGTCTTGTGCTGCGACTAAGTAGAGAGAGACGGGCAGGCCAGCAGTATCACCTGCAATTTCCCAAGATGATTAGTCAACTGACAAGATGCTGTGCAGGAGCGTCAAGCTAACCGACGGCTTCCATGGCCGGACGGCCATGGTAGGTCTCGCGACCTTTCCATGGATTCGTGCGGGATAGCTGTTTTGCGTGGAGATTCGGGCTCTGCTGTTGGTCTGGATGAACAAAAGCGCTTTCCCGCTTAGATTATTATTAGTCCTAGTCGGTGTCGATGGTTTGAAAAGAAGAAAATGAGCAGGGCTGCACCTAACCTGCGACACGTTTTGACTTGCTCCAGTTTGCAGGCCAACCACGGAGATCTGGTCGGAGGCCGAATATTTAGAGGATCAGAACAGCCCAGCAGCAACGCCAACATTCCTGCACATCCAATTAAATTCGACGCATGGTCTAGTCATAATCTGATGAGAATGTACCGATCCATATACTATCCGTGGAATATATGACTAGTACTCCCAGCAAAACTGGTTTCCTTCTGGAATATATATATATATATATATATATATATATATATATATATATATATATATATATATATGTGTGTGTATAGCCGTATAGGTGTGTATATACACACCTATATACACACACACAATATATACACCTATACACACACATATATATAGTACATGGATCGGTGCCTAAACATATACACCTATATATATAGTACAATTAACTGCGGCATCATGATTCAAAACAGATATTTTCTCTTTTTTAAGTTGCATTCAAAAATTTTAGAAATTTTCAGGACGTTGAGTTTAATCAGTTTACTAACTTTCAAACAAGTTTGAACTAAAATTCGAACTAGAGCTTTTTTTACGATAGTTTGATTGTAGTCATGTGCTGATTATATATATATATATATATATATATATATATATATATATATATATATATATATATATATATATATATATATGGGGAGATATCTAGTGCAAACCCCCTTTACCGTGAAAACTCCGTGAAACCCACGTGTAAAAGTTTTGAAAAATTCTCAAAAAATTATCATACGTAGGGGAGATGAGGTTCTACAACCCTGTAAAATTTGAAGACCAAACTCAATTGCATTTGAAAGATATAAAAAAGACAAATTCAGTATGAATAGTGACTTTTCACTATTTATCACTATTCATTTTGCAATTTGTCTTTTTCATATCTTTCAAATGCAATTGAGTTTGATCTTCAAATTTCACAGGGTTGTAGAACCTCACCTCCTCTACGTATGGTAATTTTTTGAGAATTTTTCAAAACTTTTATACGTGGGTTTCACGAAGTTTTCACGGTAAGGAGGGTTTTCACTGGATATATATATATCAGCAAAGCATGTGATCTAAATTTGGTAAAATCTTTGAATTCGAATATTTTTTTTTTTCAAATGTATGTGTTTCATTTAAATTGTTATAGATGGGTATGTATTCTAAAACTGAAAGTTTCACAAAATATTCTCTTAATTTGACTTGAATTCGTGCATTTCAAATCATGGTGCCCCTATTACAGCGTCATATATGTATATATGTATGTATGTATATATAGGAAGGCTCTTTTCTACCCCGGGAGTAATTGCTCCCTATGCCGTATCTCACAACGTAGGGTATGTGTGTGTAGTATACAAATATATAAGATTATCTATGTGATATTTACATTTTTTTAAAGGTGGTATGTATACTTTTTAGATATACTCCTTTTTATGTGCGTATATGAAGGTATTTGCAAGATACGCTAAAAACTATGTACTCCTTTTTAATTTTTTCATGTGGATCTTATTGGAATATCTTGTAATTAGTATATGAGTGTATCCAAAGTAATTTTTTCATGTGGATCTTATTTGGGTGGTATTTCATATATGAAATTAATGACTCTCGCGGGTAGAAAGTATTATGTACGTACAATGCGTGTCAAAAATGCCAAATTGAAAAAGGCTTATTGTCGTTTCCACCTGGGTACGTACGTACACAGCAGTCCATCTCAGTATTAATGAGAAGGCGAGACGAGAGCCGTTGATGCAAATCAGTGTCAACGACCAACGACATACGGAAACAATCGAGACCGCGGATGAAGGTAGGAATCCCATCACGCTGGCTCTTTTCTGTGCAAAGAAAAATAAATTTGCGAAGTGAAAAATAAACAAAACCAAGATTTTTCGGGGCCCTCCTAAAAAGAATTTGAATGTAATTTTAGAACCTCTCAAAGGCCTTTTTGCAAAAATGCTCCCACGAGGCTTCGCCACGTGTCGGAGGGGGGAAGTCGAACGCAGGCATGAGCCTTTGCAACAAGCCGTTCTCTCATCGCGGGGAAAAATCGTATTTAATACAAGTTTTAACTCGTATTTACAAGATGATACAACAGTTTCGCGTATTTACAAAAAAAAAAAACCCATCATCTCCGGTTCCCCGTAAACCGGCGAAGTATGACCGGTTCCCTAGGAACCGGCCAAGCCATCTACTGTTCCCCAAGAACCGGCCATGGCAATTTTTTTTTCTTCTTTTTTCTAATTTTTAAAACCGAGTTATTTAAATGCAAATAACTTTCGCTATATAACTCCAAATTCAATAAAACAACTTTCTAAATTTTTGTAAAATCGTTTAGTATGAATATGCAAAAATATTTTAATTTTGATTATTGTGCAGCAAACGATGTCCAGGTCACGGTCACGAAGAGCAGTTTACGGTTAGTATGAAATTTACTATGGTTTGGGAGTATGGAATTTAACTATCATTTTTATGTTGGAAAGCTCATTGATGAAGTTTGCTTGATCCTAGAGTGGATTGTGAACCGATACTTTTCATATTTTGATGGATTAGAAATTATGGATTATATTACAAATAATTCTGATGGAAATGAATCTTGAGGACATTAAGGGTTCATGAAAACCATGCAATGCAAAACGCAAAATCAAAAACGGTCTTTGGAAATGCAACGAAGGAGCACAGAAAAAACCGCCACATGGCTGGGAAAACTAATTACTTAGGGCCCGTTTTGATCCATTAGCAGCTAATAGTTAGCTAGCTAATAGGTCCTAGATAATATTAGCTAGCTAACTATTATCTAGCTAACTATTAGTTGGAGGGTGTTTGGATCCACCAGCTAATATGTGGTTAATAGATGCTATTGTCCATAATACCCATGCTATTAAATGCTATTTGTGGTAGACGCGAAGGGTATCTTGGTTAAATGTCACCTATTAGCTGCTATTAGCTGGGTTTGGCTAGCTAATGAGATAGCCATTAGCTGGGTTTTCAGCTAATAATTAGCTGATCTATTAACTGGGAGTGTTTGGATCTACTCAAGCTAATTTTTAGCAGCTAACTATTAGCTGCATGGATCCAAACAGGCCCTTAACTACATGAGAGGACAAGCAGCGCAGCCGACATGGCTGCGCGGGGAGCAGCCACGCCGGCTCGAAATCGACGTGGCCGTACGAGAGAGCCGAAAAGTTGCCGGGTTTAATACAAGTGGTATTCTATTCTGAAACAGAGGGAGGGGGGTACCGACTACCGATCATATTCATATACCGTCCGTGCGTGCAGGCAAACCGAACCGAAAACGACGTATTTTACTTGTCTCATGATGAGACCTGGGCTACAAAGGGAAGTCCACGGTGGAGGTGGAGGTGGAGGTGGAGGTGGAGTGGTCAAAGGAAGGGCGGAGCGTGCGTTGCCGCAACGCAACGCAAGTTGGACGAGTGGAGGCAGGGCAGGAGGACCGACGAATTCTGCCAATCTTGGCCGTCGCCAATGGCGTCTGGCCGGACACAACCACGGCGACCCGCCGCTGATCGTTTTATCCGCCGCATTTGATTAACGCCATGCATGATCGATCGATGAAGCAACGAAACCATCGCATTAGATTAACGCATGCATTGTCTAGTCCTGGTCCAAGTGAAGGCGGCTACGTACGTCATTAACCACAAGCCCATCTAAGCATTTATATACGCCGGCCAAGAGTATATATACACACGTGCCACGATGTATTCCGGCTCAAGTGAGGGTGCGGTTCTCACACGCTATGTATTAAAGTACTCCAACGAATAGTCCACGATATAGGTATAATCAAATTTTATTGTTTATATCTTTTTAAATATTAAAACTAGGTACATAAAAATCATACGGTATATATTTTTTCTTCGAAAAGTACTTTCATAATATACAATTTTGTTGAGTTTTATAAATATATTATAATAGGAGTTAGTGATCACAAGTATGTTTTGGAGATGATATTTATGTCTAAAACAACAGTTATTTGTGACCGGAGGAAGTAATACGTATGTATATGTGCACAATTAACCAATTGAACATTTGAACTAGATGCTTATGGACCCGCACGTTGTTGTGGGCGAAAGGAAGTGCCGAGAAAGCCAAAGATTTTAACAGAGAGAGGGGAAAAATTTTTTCATGAAAACCTGAGATAAAAAGAAACAAAAGTATATTGATTTTCTTTTTTTTTAAAAAAAAATCTAGCTATTGTAGCTAAGGACTGTAGAAACTACAGTGCTTATCGCCGCGTGGCGGCGGAGCGCAAGGCAGCCTTACCTCTCCAAGAATATAGATATATAGAAACGCTTGAATGATTGTCAGTTACACGTCTTCTTCAAACCACAATAGCTTATATACAAAAATTAAATCATAAATTGCACCAGATCCACTTTTATTCTCACACAACATGCATTTGCATCAGTGTTCTAAATAGCTAGCTATAGCTAAACGAAGCTACGGACCAATGTTACGTTATATTAACTATAAACGATATAGCAACCAATAGCTCCACTATCCTACATAGCTACCCACGGGAAAAAAAAATATTGTGTATGCCCATTTTGAAATCTAACATTACCAGAATGCACAAATACACCTTTTATATAGCCTAAACTATAAGAAAGCATGGTAAAAAACTACATCTCATCCTTTTTTAATAATCGAATAATTAAATTTCTTATTGATTAAGTACTTATTGTTAAGAGCATTACGATATAGTTATCAGTTGCAATTTTTGATATGTATTAGCATGTTTTATTGATTTCAGACTTGGCTTAATTTTTTATTATAAAAATATTAATACCTCCTAAAGTATTATAGTTTTATGATTTATTTGAAGGTAACTAATATTATCTATATATTTAACTTTTTAGATTTTTTAATACCAAAAACATGACGAAGGATAGTTTTCGCGGTAACTGCTTAGGTTTTTGGAATCATATCGTGAAACCACAAAAACCATGATTTGAAACTTTGATTTGCATAATAGATAGTAGTACCATAGCGACGGATTCGCTACCGCTTGAGATACAGTAGAAACAGTTTAGTTTTCGCATAGTAAATAAAGTCTTTTAGGGGTTGTTTGGTTGCCTGTATACATAGAGATTTGCATCTGCAGATGCAGAATCTTGCTTTTTTTCTCGTGTTTGGTTGCCTGTATCTAATTTTGAGTTTGGCTCTCTGGATGCTAGATTCTCCATGCAACCTGGCTCTGGAGATACGCAGAAAATGGGCGTATCTCTGGATGCAACCTCGTGTTCTGCGCAAGGGGCCACTGTCAGCCACAATAGCAAACCATGGATGCGGTGCCACGTGGGTATTTAAAAGTTTCTTTTTTGTTTATATCTTTTGCTTAGCATCTCCGATTACCGAACCGATTTCAAAAATGGGTTCCTGACATTTTTCGAACAAAACTAGACCACATTTGCTATATAAATTTCAAAATATTTAAATTTGAAAAACGATATGTCTGCGCTTATACTATATAAATATGACGTAAGGATAAGGTCACGTTGAAAAGTGGTACGCAATAGCATATGATCTGATGCCGTCTATGCTACGGAACTCGCCATCGTGCTTCCAATTCCATGGTGTCGTGCCAGTGTGCCACTCGTGCGTATCATTAGAAAGAATGGGAGACCGTTTTTACACATGGCTATCTAAAAAATATATAAATATTAAAATACAAATAAAGAGTGTACAATGATTTATGCCATTTCACTTATTTTAAGATATATACAGTATATATTAAGAGGATGCCGCATATAAACACTACTTAGAAAAACATTTAGTAGCGAATAAGTTGACAAGGACAGCGCAATTAAGCCACCAAAACGAATTAGCAGCCGAGGCAACTCTAGGGAGGAAAAAAAATGGAAGCATGGCATGTGTTGACTGAGGATTAATGGTTGCTAGTTTGCCCCCACCGAAGCATACAAGCCCACCAAAAACAAGCTGTATTAAGTCATGCATCGAGTATACTAGTTACATGCCCGTGCGTTGCTACGAAAAACAAAATTGATAACGACAAATAAAGATTAAAAAATAAATAAAAAAATTATTTCACAAAATCAAACATATATCTTTAACGCTTCGTTTCTTGCGAAAACTGGCTAATTAAAGCAACGCTTCGTTTCTTGCGTAGGGCAATTAAGCGGCAATTAATGACGTGGGAAGAACGGATCACTGCCACCAAATGCTGCTTTAGAATAGTAGAGATTCGCAACCACTACTACTGCTGCCTTAACAGAGAAAGGAGCATTAAAAACCTTTTACAGGCACTTTGCTTCTTCTTCTTCCTCTTTTTTGTTGAAGGAAGGAAAACATTGGAGCACCTTCGACCATATATGTAGTCATATCAACGATACTCGCTATAGAACACGCAAGGAAGTTTCAGTACTATGGTGCTACTACGTGGATGAAATTACGAAACATGTGTCCCGATCATGTCAACGATCGACATGCACGCTATGTTAATGCAGTCCTGTGACGGTAAACTTGGTATACGACTCTTTTTTCTTTTTCTTTTTTTTTTTAACGAAGAGGTTAAGGTCTTCACAAAATCACAAGAAGCAAGTGCACAAGTCACTGCACAAGAAGAGCAAGACCCCTGCTTCCCGGCAGCTCTGCTCTTCTCTGCTCCCATATCTCTTTAGTTTTTAAGGTGGAAAAAAGAAGAGGCTTTTCTGGCGTGCTCGTCTGCTCTTGCTCTCCTCCCCTCCGTCGTACCAGATTTTGCTGTTTGGTCTTTATTGCAGCTGCCGGGCGAGCAGCGCCGAGCTGAGCGGGGAGCCAATTTGCTAGCTCAACCAAAGCTGCGAACCACAGAAATCTACTTGTAATAGAGCCCCAACCACCTTCTCTCCTTTCCCTGAAGCTCCCCTATCCTCCTCCGTTCTCGTGTGGCACTACTGCTCGCCATCGATCTGATCCGGGAAGAGCAGAGAGCAAGCAAGCAAGCAAGCACCGGTTCTTTCTTGTCAGGTACGCACCCAAGTGTCTCCTCGTGTTTTCGCCGAGCATTTCTTGACTTGTTTCCTTTCCCGCTTGTTCTTCTTTCCCATGTGTAGTGCGCAAGTCGTTACCGCCCTTTCTTGCTATTGATTTCTGCATCTCTTCTGTCCCTGCATGGTGTGTTGGCCGCTTCTTAGTTCTTGCGCTTCGGGGTAGGCTGCTGTAGAGTTTGTCCCTCGATTTCGCTGATGCTTGCGTGCCCATGCCGACCTGTTGATTTGGATGCCGTGTTGCCGGATTCGATTCTGTGTTCATCAGATAAGGGAGCCCAGGTACCCGAAGACAACAGGATTCCTGCTGGTTTGAGGGCCGCGGAATCCGCCATGATTCAAGCTGAATTGCTCCGTGTTACTGGGAGCAAGCTTTCTTGGAGCTGTGGCCTGAATAGACAAGTTAGATTCAGGTTGAATCTTGTCAGAGTTCTAATGGTACGCTTGTTTGCGGCGGAAAACCAAGGTGAAAAATTTTGATTAGAAGATGTTGCAACATGTTGGCATACATACGCACATACAGATGCAAGCAAGTGGGGGATTGTGTAGGAACAAATCCACCACAGCTTCAGTTAGTGCTTTGCCGCTTGCTGGCAACAATAACATCTGCTGATATGCGTTGCAAGACATGTTTCTCTCACTCACAAGGTTATGTCTTGTGTGTTGGTGCTCATGCGACCTATATTAACGCATCAACCAAGTAGTACGTACCATGCAAGAGTATTGGCTCCGGTGGAACGTTTGGTATCTTCACCTGTGATTGATGTGGTAGGAGAGTGACCCTGAGTTATGTGGTCCTAATGAGCCTGGCGTCCCTCAAACTTTGGGTGATTTGTTTGGATTCATCATACGAATCGCAGTCATGCTAGGCTTGCGAGCATAAGGTTCTTTCGTGCTTTATCTCGACGAATCAAGAAGTTCCATGGTGGATTTCAGATCTGATGGTAGTCCCTGACCTGCTCCAGAATAGTCCATGTGGATTTGCAGATCAGTCGTAAGAACTGCGTTTTGATGAATTTCACAGAGACTTGTGTTTAAGGAACTGCCATACCCTACTACCGTAATTTTCATTAGTATCTCAAGTTTTAAAATGCTTGAATGAGCTATGTTTCTAGCTCTCTAAGTACTTGTCTTGCAATGATTCGTGCAGAGTACAGTGCTCCTGAAGATTCCCGTGCTGCATGAGAGTTTTACAAGGCGACCATAACAAGTGAGGAAATGAATTGGTGTTGCCTTTCAAAATCCAAGAAAGGAGAGGATCCTTACTCTAGTGCCATAGGCGGTAAGAGCTGTATTTGCATTGCAAAATTTACTGCATTGGCATGCCAGCCAACAGAGTGTCCTAGTCTATCATCAATATTTGTTTTTTTTTCCCCACCACTGCTCCCAATCAATAATCCAATTTGATATAGAATCATATGGAGTGAAGGCTAAATAGCAATACACCTCTGGAGTATGCTAGATCGGAAAGTCCATTTCTGCATTTCATGTTTAATCCTTGTCAAATGTTACTGTCTTCAGGTATTTCATCTGAGAAGAACATAAGCCTCTTCTCTTACTCTGAGTTGAGATCGGCGACAGACAACTTCAACCGCAACAACAAAGTTGGACGAGGTGGCTTTGGGACAGTGTACAAGGTAGCGTTTCCATTTCTTTATGCGTGGGAATTGTGGGGAGGAGATGCGGAGGGTTATGATCTCTCGAAACTTGTTTGCTCTAAGCTGTGTCAGCACCTGCATGGCTTACCAGAATTTCTATGTTTCAGGGAACCATTAGAAACGGGCGAGAGGTTGCGGTGAAAGTTCTATCTGCTGAATCCAGGCAGGGCATTAGGGAATTTTTGACAGAAATCGATGTTATTAGCAATGTGAAACATCCCAACCTTGTTGAATTAATTGGCTGTTGTGTAGAAGCAAATGACCGAATTTTGGTGTACGAGTATCTAGAAAACAGCAGCCTTGACCGTGCACTGTTGGGTATGAATCTATTCTTAGGTCGTCGTATTAAAATGATTATTTTCTACATGATTGCATTTCAATTTTTTTGTTTGTTGCTGCTTAACAGTTTACCTTGTGCTTCTATAGGTTCTAACAGTGAACCTGCAAATTTTACTTGGAGCATAAGATCTGCCATATGCATTGGTGTTGCTAGAGGTCTCGCATACCTGCATGAAGAGATTTCATCGCCGATTGTACACAGAGATATCAAGGCAAGCAATATACTTCTTGACAGAAATTACATCCCCAAGATTGGGGACTTCGGTCTGGCCAAGTTATTTCCTGATAATATCACCCACATCAGTACCCGTGTAGCTGGAACAACGTGAGTATTGAGCGATTAGCAGCTCATTTAACCAGGAATTAGTTTCCGACTTACTATTTTCTTCCATTATCCGCTTCATTTTTTGTCTGTCCTGATCTCTGTTTGCTCCTTATTTCTATTTATTCTCATCTTACCTTGGACTAACCTCGACTGTTGGGTTGCATGCAGAGGGTACCTTGCGCCTGAGTATGCATGGCATGGTCAATTAACTAAGAAAGCAGATATATACAGCTTTGGAGTCCTCGTGCTCGAGACAGTAAGCGGCAAGAGCAGTTCAAGGAGCCTAATGGCTGATGATAAGATTCTTCTAGAGAAGGTCAGTCTTACTATCATGTGCTTGTCTGCCTTTTGTAAATGATGTCATCCACAACAAAGGCATATAATGCAACTGTCTGCCTTCTGTAAATGATGTCATCCACAACAAAGGCATATAATGCAACTTCAGAACTATAGTGTCTAGCACAAATATTTACCTCAGTTCTATAGTAAACTGGGCCTGCAGCGTCTCTATGAGTATGGTGGTAAAAAGATTTACAACAAGCACATATCACCCTCCATCCTTAGCCTAACTCTGAACATTGAAAACAGACATGGGAGCTGTATGAAGCAGGGAAGCTTAAGGAACTGATTGATACAGACCTTGGGGATTACCCTGAAGAGGAGACCCTCCGGTACATCAAGGTAGCCCTCTTCTGCACACAAGCGGCGGCAGCGCGGCGGCCGTCGATGCCGCAGGTGGTGACCATGCTGTCCAAACCCATTCGGATCAACGAGAGTGAACTGATGGCCCCGGGGTACATCCACGACTACAAGAGCACGGTCTCCAAGGCGACAACCTCCAGCAATTCAAGATTTAAGAACTCAGCCTCGGAGGCTTCCGACATGTTCAGCACGGTTGTGCCACCGACGGTGTCTGAGATGAGCCCAAGGTGAAACAGCACCGGACAGGTCTACTCCCTCCGTCTCACAAAGAGTGCATTTTTAGGTTTTTTAAGACAGATTAGTGAGCAAGATAAATGATTAATGTGATCCTCATTACTCTATACACAAGTATGCTGGTGCTTCGGTTTCCACAGGCACTTAAACGAGCATACATACACTTACAGCAGGGTCTACGGACTAAAGATGGACTCTTTGTGGGACAAATTTTGAACACTAGAAATGCACTCTTTGTAGGACAGAGGGAGTATGTGCGTTGTTAGATGTGCATCATGTAGAGTGAGTGACACTGTGACAGTACATAAAGAGGGCACACAGTTGGATGTGCATGGTCTTTCCTCTTTGAGTGTGTTATTGTTTCTTCCTACCCTTTGCAAATGCGGCCACTAGATCTTGTAAAGAATAGATTAGAGATTCGTGACAGAGCAAAGCAAGACCGCTGCTTGTTCGGACAGTTTTGAGGCAATTCAACAGCGTCTGCAGAATCGTACAAGAGCAGTGGCGTATCATATCATCATTCATTTAAGCTCTCGGTTCTGAACTTGAGATCACAAAGTATCCAGTGAAAACAGTAGAGTACAATTTCTGTGATACTAGGCTGAATGTTCTGAGCTGATAAATAGCTATCCTGATGCGTATCTCTAAAAAGATCACTACAGGATATAGACGACTCCGGAAATTCCATCTAAGCATAGTCAAGGTGCTGGTGTTTCTGTAAAGCTAACCTTCAAGTTACTCCGATGCTGCAGGCTGCTCCTCCGCCGCCTCTGCAGAAACATCGGCGGGGGTTTCTTTGCTCTCTGCTGGCTGCTTGGTCCCATTTGCTGGTGCTGGTGCGCCATCCTTGGTGCCATTCTTTGCACCTTCTTTAGCTGCAGGCGCTGGTGGAGGTTGCATCATGTGCGCTGGTGGAGCATGCTTCAGCTTCACTAAGATATGGCGCATCCGAGAGAGGTCGGTGGGCTTGCCAGGCTTAGGGCCCTGAATGACTGTGATGCCTGGCTTCTTGTCCTTATCTTTCTTGCCCCGCTTCTCAATGGCAGCTATTTCATGTGGGATGAGCTCCGATATTGATTTCCAGTACTGCTTGTCTGCGTTAGCATGGAATTTCTCCTGGCTGTCTATGAAAATCTGCAGAACATCATAAGTCTTCAGTACTCAATGTAGATTTGCTTACAGGCAATACGCCAATATAACTCAGAAGTGCTCCCTCACGTACCTTCTCTCTCTCTCTGTTATGCACCTTACTCGTCTCACAGTTCTGTATCCTCTTCTCATAGAAAGCTATCTTAAATTCTTCAGCTTCAGCAATTATTTGGGCACGTAGTTCCTTCTCCTTCCGTTCCTTTTCCTCAAGAACTAAAGCATTTTGCCTGAAACCACAGTGATGCTGTTCAAACTGTACCTCATGGACAGGGCAGAATTTCACATAATACAAAAGGAAACAAGCAAAACATAACCAAAGAAAGAAAAATAGCGACATCATTCAATTTTAGGGCCAGCAAAATAACCGCCAGCTATCAGGATTCAGGACACGTCACACGACCATTATCTAAACACCTTCTAAAATGTTTACAAGCTCCTCGTAAAATTAGTTTGTTGGATTTCCGTAATACAATTAACAGAACCAAAACAAAGCCACTCCAGATGCAGACAAAGCATACTACTGCGATCACAATGTCTAGATCATAACAAGCACATCAAAATTAGGGCAGAATCACATAACACAGTTCCATTTATTCTACAATTGTTAGCAAACCTTTTTTTTTTAAAAAAAAAAAACTGTTAGCAAACAATACAAGTACAGAATATAGGGTTATGCCAGGCAAAAAGGCACATTTCAGCGGCACAGATAATGAATGGTCGCAAATAAGCAGCCTAGTTTTGCTCGTACTGACACACACCTTTACTGAACCTGAACCAGTTCCATAACCATTTTCCATGGAGCTTATTCGGTGATTTGTGTTATGGCACATCAAACTGATCTTTTAGGCAAGTAAATAATCAGATATATTACAGGAGTAACAGGACATAAGCACATCTCAAACAGTAATGATATGTGCACCTCATCCTCATGAGGGACTGGGAGTGACATCACCAAACATCCAACTGGAAGTAACATATAAGGTAGATGAGACTAGCTTCACAAGTCAACCATCTTCATGATTATGTGCAGATATTGCACTAGCATTTTTGCCCAAACAAAAGTTAATCCACAAGTTATTCTAAGGAACTGAAAAAATGACCATACAAAATATAGAAGGCACAGCCAGCAGTCGGTTACGGAACCTAACACAACCAATGTGGCCATTTAATCAGCATACTGTTGATCTACTACTTGTAATGGATTGCAAATGAATTGCAAAATGAGATTGGCCAACCTTTCCTGACTTCAGACTCAATGATCACTATCCTCTCCTGAGAAGCAAAGGAAGTTAACAGCAAGGCAGCAAGTATAATTGGACATTCCCAAGGTTCTAGTTTACACATGCTTATCTTGGAAGAGGGAAAAGACGTAACATCTCCACATCCTCCCAGCCTCCCATCAACCGTACCATCGAACATAAACATACACATATGGCTAATTACAGTATTACACCCTACAATTAGCAGCTACATCCTGGCAAAGCCTGAACTAACTATTGTAGAGCAAAACTGTAGATGTCTTATAACAACCAGATTCAGTTCTACGAGCTAAGAAGTCATAAATCTACACGCTGGAGCTTCCTAACTAATCCACTACTCGCCATTCCCTTAACGATGATACCTAGTTTCATCCTAATCAAATCGAGCTGATAGAAAATACAGGTTTCCATACAAAAATTGTCCCTTCGTTTACCACATCTATGTTGCTGAATTAACTGGAAATTAGGCTTACATCGCAGAATAAAACGTTAGATCTAACTCGAAAAGCCGGAACCCTAGCTCCCGCAGAAGCAAGCAGGCAGGAGCCGAAGAGGCATACTCCCAAACCGATCGGAGGGGTGCTCACCTGCGCCACTCGCGGAGGAGGACCCCTTCCTCCGACCCCATCTCGGTCGGCGGCGGCAGGATGGGGCCGTCGCCGCCGTTGGACTCCGACTCGGGGGAGAACGGCGAGGGCGAGTACCCTCCAGAAACGTGGCGGATCGGGACCCCGTCGGATTCCACGGCGATCTCCTCCTCCACCTCCTCCTCGACGCCGGAGTCGGCGAAGGAGGTGTAGCCGCCGTACCCAGCGTCGCCGCCGGCCGCGGCGGCGGTGGAGTCGTCTTCCTCGGCGTCGAAGGGGTGGGAGGTGGTGCGCGGGAGCTCGTCGGCGAAGAAGGAGGCCATGGTGGTGGTGGGAAAGGAGGAGGTTTTGGTCGGCGCGTGGACTGGTGTTTGTGTGCGTCTGGTACTCTGATGTTTGTGTGCATCCGTGTGTCTGGTACTATGGTGGTATTTGGGTGGTTTTCTCCGTCACGCTGCGTCGCTGCGTAATGGCTGGCTTAATTTTTTCGAGGATAATGGCTTGCAAGCGCTAAAATTTTGAACTTGGTTCCTCAAGATTTATAATCTCGGCAGAATGAATAAATTTTAAAATAAATTCAAATTGCTACAGTTCTGTGGAAATTTGGCAAATTTCGTTGAAATTTTGGTTATTTAGACCGAAATTACCATAAAAATGACCGGTTTTGTGGTTTTTAGGATTGAATTTCACTTCAATTTTTTCCGTGGGGAATTGTCATCCTATTTGTAAGGAAGAGATGCAAAAAATTTACAATAAACTCACAAAAAGAAGGTTGGTCACAAGGTAGAGGCTTGCTTGCTAAGCATGAGGTTTATGGTTCAAGTCCCATTCGCTATCATTCATTCATACTTTAATGTTTGAAAAGAAAAATATTGAAGCACCTCTTATGAACCTTTTTAAGCTATAAGGGTACTTCCGTTGGATTTAACATAGTAATAAGTGATTTGCTATTAGGGTTGTAAATGGGTCGGGTAATACCCGATCCGTACTCGGATGCAAAATTACCCTAATAGAAAACTATTTGACACTACCCGTTGGGTATGGGTACGGATAGTACCCGAGTAGGTTAGGTTCGGGTTCGGATCAGATACGGGATCGGCAATACATGGCGGGTACAGGTCGGGTTTGGATACCCGAATAATTCTCACAATCCGGGTACCTGGATATAATCATGCCATAAGGCCCATGCTGCATTGCTGCTGAGGCCCAGAGTGGCTGCGCCGGCCCACTCCAGTACTCCACCGTCCATTCTGTCATAATTCACAAATCACAAATTAGATCATCCCCTTCCCTCCCAGGCTCCTAGCCATCCCCAGCTGCCGCCTGCCCGCGCGCCGCGCCCCCAACCCGCGCCCCTCCACCGCATGCGAACTCTCCTCCAGTTCCAGTGGCCTACACCTCTGAGCTCTCCTCCGGCTCCAGTGTAAACCTTCGGTCCGGTCCCCTCTGAGCTCTGCTCCGGCTGAAGCCCCATTCGGCAAATGACAACTTTTCCTATTCTTTCATGTCTTGCTTGTGATGGGCTATCTATGCAAGTGTCTACGGTTGCTTCAGAGTCGGCATTTAGCGCCGGTGGACGTGTTATTGATCCATTTCGTAGTCGTCTTGATGCCAACATTGTTGAGGCCTTAGTTTGTACAAATGATTGGATGATTGTTTTACAAAAAAGTAATTTTTTATTTTATTTATGTGACTTCGCTAGTGCATTAAGGAAATGTCTTGGTTCATAACTACTAATTTGTTGTTTACCCATTTCAGATTCGAAGAACAAAATAGCAACCTTAATTGAAGATTTGAATGCTATGGGGACGAATGCCGATGTTGAGACTTGAGATCTTGATATATGCATGAAGAAATTTGTTTTGTATAATTTAACTCTATGTGTTGGACTATATGTGTTGAACTATGTGTGTGAATTTCACTTCATGTATTGAACTTTGTGTGTTTATTGAACTCCATGTGTTTGATTATATACTATTTGACCTCTTTGTTGGACTATGTATGTTTGTTAGACTATACGATATTATCTATTGTATTATGTGATGTACTAGTGTGATGGTTGGATTGTTTTCATCGCATGTTTTGATCCTAGGTATTTCGTGCACTACCCGATGAAGTACCCGTTGTCTGTATTATACCGTCCGCACACTACCCGGAACTCGATTTCTATCCGTTCGTAGAAAATGCTACCCATTACCCATACCCTACCCGATTTTTACTACTCGTGCCTATACCCGTACCCGGAGAAAAAATAATAGGGTAGGGTATGGGATGACCTACTACCCGCCTATACCCAACCCGTTTACACCCCTATTTGCTATGAACAAACTTGAGATTAGTATTGCATGGTTCTAACCAAAGAGCTACCTTTTACTTGGAATAAGTATGTGGGGCCTAAGAAGAACATACCTAAGTTTTCCATAGGACCAACTGAACACTGTCAGTTTGCTTCTCTCACCTGCAACTTTGATCTTGTAAATTCAAGTTCTATTGGTTTTAATTTATATTTAATCATTGTTTAATGACGAATCTAATTATTATGAGACTAACATGTTCTTTAGGTCGTATTCTCATTAGTCGCAAAACTGGATGAAAAATGAAAAATCTAAGGTATGCACTTGTATTTATTTTTATTATCTTAATGCATACTTTGGATTCAATTTAAAGTATGAATTCTTTCATTATATTAACCTCAAAATGTGCATTATATTTTCAATCCATATATAAACATGGATGCACATATCTAGGGGGGTTCATAATTTAACTTGATGTTTCAATTGTATTGATCCATATCTTCCTGCCAAACATAAAGGATCAAGACTCTGAAACAAATTCTTGAGTATATATTATTCTTGCCCAGTTATAGTATACTCATGGTAATATAGAAGAAACTCCAACCCGGGGGAGAACGGTGAGGGCGAGTACCCTCCAGAAACGTGGCAGATCGAGACACCGTCGGACTCCACGGCGATCTCCTCCTCCACCTCCTCCTCGACGTTGGAGTCGGCGAAGGAGGAGTAGCCGCCGTACCCAGCGTCGCCGCCGGCCGTGGCGACGGTGGAGTCGTCTTCCTCGGCGTCGAAGGGGTGGGAGGTGGTGCGCAGGAGCTCGTCGGCGAAGAAGGAGGCCATGGTGGTGGTGGGAAAGGAGGAGGTTTTGGTCGGCTCGTGTGGACTGGTGTTTGTGTGCGTCCATGTGTCTGGTACTCTAGTGGTATTTGGGTGGTTTTCTCCGCCATGCTGCGTAATGGCTGGCTTAATTTTTGAGAGGATAATGGCTTGCAAGGATAGAGATCCCACGAATTTCGCTAAGATTTTGGATTTTGGTTCCTTAAGATTTATATCTCGACAGAATAAATAAATTTTAAAATAAATTCAAATTGCTACAGTTTGTGGAAATTTGGTAAATTTCGTCGAAATTTTGGTTATTAAGACTGAAATTACCACAAAAATGATCGGTTTTGTGGTTTTTAGGACTGAATTTCACTTCAATTTTTTCCGTGGGGAATTGTCATCCTATTTGTAAGGAATAGATGCAAAAAGTTTACAATAAACTCACAAAAAGAAGGTTGGTCACATGGTAGAGGCTTGCTTGCTAAGCATGAGGTTTAAGGTTCAAGTCCCATTCGCTATCATTCTTTCATACTTTAATGTTTGAAAAAAAAATATAGAAACACCTCTCATGAACCTTTTTAAGCTATAAGGGTATTTCCGTTGGATTTAACATAGTAATAAGTGCTTTGCTAATTGCTATGAACAAACTTGAGATTAGTATTGCATGATTCTAACCAAAGAGCTATCGTTTACTTGGAAAAGTATGTGGGGGCTAAGAAGAACATACCTAAGTTTTCCATAGGACCAGCTCAACACTATGTCAGTTTGCTTCTCTTACATGCAACTTTGCTTTTGTAAGTTCAAGTTCTATTGGTTTTAATTAAATATTTAATCATTGTTTAATAACAAATCTAATTATTATGAGACTAACATGTTTTTTTAAGTTGTATTCTCATTAGTCTCAAATTTGGATGAAAAATGAAAAATCTAAGGTATGCACTTGTATTTATTTTTATTATCTTAATACACACTTTGGATTCAAGTTAAAGTGTGAATTCCTTCATTATATTAACATCAAAATATGCATTATGTTTTCAATCCATATGTACGCATGGATGCACACATCTAGGGAGAGTTTGTAATTTAACTTGATGTTTCAATTGTATTGATCCATGTTTTCCTGCCAAACATAAATGATCAAGACTTTGAAACTAATTCTTGAGTATATATTATTCTTGCCTAGTTATAGTGTACTCATAGTAATATAGAAGAAACTCTAATACAATCAAAATTGAATATGTGCATATTGTTTCCACTCCAATTATATGTATGCACATATTTATGTGAAATTTATTTTATAGGTGACGGTCTAAGTAAGTATTGATCCCTTTCCATTCCACTCAAATATATTGGATCATTTATTGAAATCATCAAAATGAGTATATGAAACTTATGTAGTTAATATATACTCATATCAATTTAAAAGAAAATTTACATTGAAATCGATTGTCTTTTAATCATCATAGAATACTTCATCATGTGTTGATGGAATTCCTTTGATTGATTAAGGATAATTGATAGTTCTTGAGTATAATAAAGCATTAATTGCATCAAAGTACTCAAGACACATTTATATCATTCAAATTGATTTGGGTTGTGCTCAAATGATCTTAGGGCATCCATTATGTGTTATGGAGTGCGATGATAATTGAAACAAACGTGTTTGTTGGATTAACCATCTACCATGAGCCACGAAGTAGGTTAAGTCCAAGGTTGATGAAAAAATGAGACAAGGATGCCATCATGCGTTGATGGGCATCAAGAGGAGATCCCGAAGCAAAGAGAAGAGATAGAGGAGATCCCGAGCAGGTTGACATGGAATCCACGAGTAGAACTCAACCACTACCTCAACACGCCTTTCGTGGAGACTGGCCTTGACATAGACGATGAAAATCAACTCAACTTGCTCTTGTGGTGTAAGAATAACCAACGTATTTACCCTGTGCTATCCCATTTTGCACGGGACGTACTTACGATTCCGGTGTCCACTATCTCGTCGGAAGCCACTTTTAGTTTGGTGGGGAGGATACTTGAGTCGAGGAGGTCATCTCTCAGACTTGAGATGGTTGAGGCAATTACATGCTTAAAAAATTAGGAGCGTGCAGAAGATAAGACACAACATAAGCCCGAGGATCCGGAGATTACGGAGGCGGTTGTCGACTTTGACAATCTCAATCTCGGGTAGCCTGTGTATTAATGTATATATACATAGTTACTGTACTCTTTTACTTACCGGGGGTACCTCACACCGAGGTGTAAGGTTTTTAACAAGGTAGTAACTCTGTACATATTTTCTTTTCCCCTAATAATTGTGTCTATTGCCTCAGCTCTGTGTATTTCTGGGTTCTTTTCTCTCATCGCAATAGTGCAAATGGGCCGAACTTGGTCAGGCATGGCACGAAGTGCAAATGGGTCCGTGACAGGCCGGCCCGACGCCCACCTTTAATTTTGGTTCCTCGCTCCCTCTTCGAATTTTCCGGGCAATTTGCACTATTCAGTATTGAAGGAAATCCAACGTTGAGGGCCTAAGACTATCTCCAGCGGATTCCCTTCGGCCTCCAAATCCATTCGCGAACAGATCTCAAGTGCTCTAACGGATTCCCTTCGGACGGGATTCGGAGAGAGAATCTCTCTGTAAAGGGATTCTCTCTCCAATTCCTTCACAAAATCCTTCGTGTTGGAGATGGTAGGAAATAAAGAGAATGAATATGGAAAAAGGAAGAAGGAAGGGAATGGAATGAAGGAAAATTGCTGGAGATCGATAGTCTAACGGCCTACTCCAGAGGCCCCTTCCCAGATGGCAAACTCGCATATAGGACACGGCAAATTTATGGCTACTTGATGTACCGGAGGGCGTCCTCTCCAAGGGCTATATCAACCAGTTCATCTCTGCACCAACATGGCATACTAGGAAATTGAGCGCGGCGGCACGCCGCGCACGTGAACGAAAAAAAAAATTAATACAAAAAAATCGAGAAAATGTTTTCGTAGAAAAAGCGGACCACGAGAACACTTTAAAACATTTTTTTCATGCTCTGAAGGGAAAACGGACCAAAAAAACTTTTTTTTTCAGGTAAAACGGAGAAACGAAAACATTTTTTCCATGCTCCGAAGGAAAAACGGATCACGAAAACATTTTTTTATTTTTTTAGAAAAAACGGAGAAACGAAAACATTTTTTCCATGCTCCGGAGGAAAAACGGACCACAAAAACATTTTTCGTTTTTTTTAGGAAAAACGGAGAAACGAAAACATTTTTTGCATGCTCCGTAGGAAAAACAGACCACAAAAACATTTTTTCCGGGCAAAACGGATAAACGAAAACATTTTTTCCATGCTCCCGAGGAAAAACGGACCACAAAAACATTTTTTCGGTTTTTTATAGGAAAAACGGCCAACGAAAATATTTTTTCCATGCTCCGGTGGGGAAACGGACCACAAAAACATTTTTTTTCCGGGCAAAACGGAGAAACGAAAACATTTTTTCAATGCTCCGGAGGAAAAAACGGACCACAAAAACATTTTTTGGGGGCAAAACGGAGAAAGGACCTGAAAGAAAAGTGCACGAACCTATTTGTTATGATTTTGGACCTGTTCGCTATTTTGAAAAACTATAAAAGGGCTCGTTTACGATTCATATTTAACGGGAGGTTATTTTTTCGGTTTTTTATAGGAAAAACGGCCAACGAAAATATTTTTTCCATGCTCCGGTGGGAAAACGGACCACAAAAACATTTTTTTTCCAGGCAAAACGGAGAAACGAAAACATTTTTTCAATGATCCGGAGGAAAAAACGGACCACAAAAACATTTTTTGGGGGCAAAACGGAGAAAGAACCTGAACGAAAAGTACACGGACCTATTTGTTATGATTTTGGACTTGTTCGCTATTTTGAAAAACTATAAAAGGGCTCGTTTACGATTCATATTTAACGGGAGGTTCTTTATGTAAAACGGTGAAAGAGGGACCTAAACGCGAACCGGGGAAAAAATCTCCCTCTCACAAAAAATTACAAAAGGACCTATCCGTAATTTCAAAAACTGAGGGGCTTTTTCGCAAAAAGAGGAGAGAGGGGGGGGGGTGTGGGACGCGTGGGGGGTCTCCCCGGGCGCCCTTTCTCCCGATTATAAGGTAGGTATAATTAGAAACACCAAGAAAATGAATTCCGTGCAAAACACATGTTCGTTTCTGCACTGTGCAGAAAACACAACACACTAGATCCCATACGTGTTTTTGCAATGTACAAGTATCTTTTAATTGTTTCACCTTTGGCACGTGGATGGAGGCAGCCCCCTCGAGCAAGTGGGAGGGAAGGATGTGTGTACGTGGTACCCACGGAGAAAACAGGCACAAATTTAGATACGCTTGCTTGCGTCTGCCGGCAACTGGCACGGGCGGCAAGAAGGGCTCACGCCGGCAGGCCGGCGTCCTTGCTGCCGCGCGGGTTACAATTACAAGGTGATGCAATTGTACATGATCAGGACGTAATTAAGTCACCGTCTCTATTCGGATAATTCTCGATAACTCTATTTAAATATTCGAATACAGATATTTACAATCCAGATTATATTCTAGCAGTTCTAATTAGGTCTAACCAAATTGTTTAAGCTAGGCTCTCCCTCCACACCTTCACTCTCATGCTGTTGTCCCATCCGCCATCCCTGCTATCTGGTGCAGCCGCCGCCAACATAGCTTAACATGCAAGAATATGCAAAACATAAAGAAATATTCAATACCTTTGCAACTTTTTTGGACTACTTGATAAAATTACTTGTTAAATTGCGACAATCATATTGCATGCTGAACTCATATGATCAATTAATCATTGTTGTATGTAGTATTTGTTTTTGCTACTCCGTATTCACTTTGAATTAATGACGATATTATTCGCACCGTATTCGTATTTGGCACTATCTGTATCCGACTACAAATCTAACAAAAAAATATAATTTAAAATATAGAAAAAACGATATCTAACCGAATATGAATCTATTGCACCCCTAATCACCACGTCCTGCTCTGCTCTTATCATGCAGCCATTGGTCTCCTCGCTTTCGCGTTCGCTCGGCCCACGCGCGGCCAGACATACCGCTGTATTTCTGCCGTACATTTATATGCAAGCCTATATATACATCAATGTGAGCTTACTAGCTAGAGCATTTCAGCTTAATTGGAGTAAGAGCTTAGCTTGAGTAGTCACAATTAATTATAGCTTAAGTTCAGCTCAACATTGATACTAAAACAAAGGTTCTAGCTAGCTAGTGACAATAACTAATAACATAACATATACTATCTCTGATCACAAATACATGTTATTTTAGGATATATACAGTCAGACTTTTAAAATTTTGACTATCGATATCCTTTTAAATATTTATAATGGATGGATACAAGAAAATCGTATGCATAAATTTATTTTGAAAAATACTTTCATAATATTATAATACTATTAGGTTATACAAACCTATTATAATATAAATTAGTGATCAAAGTTGCGTTTTAGAAACCATGTTGATATCTATAACGACATGTATTTATGATGAGAGGAGTACATATGGAACTTATCAGGGAGCTAATGCTAATTTACAAGCGTACATTTCTGTATGTATGTTGAACACGAAAATGACGAGAAGCCCAGCTAGCTTCTTGCTATCAGTCGATCCTCGCTCGCTTCATGTAAATTTGCAGCTTTCATAACCTGCATGCCATGAAGAAGAAGAAGAATGTCACGTGCAAGCTAGCTAGTACACGGTAGTGCATGCCATGAAGAAGAAGAAGAATGTCACGTGCAAGCTAGCTAGTACACGGTAGTGCATGCCATGAAGAAGAAGAAGAAGAAGAAGAAGAAGAAGAAGAAGAAGAAGAAGAAGAAGAAGAAGAAGAAGAAGAAGAAGAATGTCAAAACGAAAAGGGGGTTGTTATCTTACTTGGATCAACAGTAGTAACAACGCCGGTCTGACCGAAGTCGCAGTCGAAAGCATGTTGTCCGTTGGACTGAAAGTAAAGGTTCATGGCGTAGGCGGCGTGGCCCTGTACTGTGTCCGGCTCGTAGCAAATGCCACCCGGTCGTATCGCGCCGCAGTCAATGCCCCCTTGCCCGCAGACAAAGTCTATGTTCTCCTGCAGCACCATCTCCTCCGCCGCCGGCTTCGGCACGCACCATCGCCGCCCGTCCGCCGGCGCCGGTGTCACCTTCGCGGTCACCGGCCCAGCGGTCTGCATGGATCGACGTAACTTGTCACGGCGACTAACGAGCAATGCACGTAATTTGTCGTGGCGACTAATGAGTGTGAGTGGATTTAGCCAACAACGGATTGCAATATATACCTCCGGGGCGGTGAGGATGCCGACGTCGTAGACCGGCGTCATGTCGGCGCGGAACAGGCCGAAGTTCCTCTCGGACACCGGACCGGGCTTGAGATTCTCGTCGAAGAGGGAGAAGATGGACACCTCGAAGGTGCGATTCGGCATGAGCGGCGTGCCCACGCCGGACCCGAGGTGCCGAATGGCGTTCTTGTTGTAGTCTCGGGCCTGGTCCGCGCCGACGCCGACCTCCCAGTCCTCCCCTGCCGACGGCCACCCGGTCTCGGCCACAACGACGTCGACGTTGCCGAAGCCGAGCCGTCTCATCGCCGAGTGAACGGCGTCGAGCTGCGCGTCCAGCATATTGGTGTACAGCAGCCCGGTGCCGTTGTCCATGACGCCGGCGTTCACCCGGAACAGCGCGTAGTCGAGGGTGTCGTGTGTGAGGCCGTAGAAGGGGTACGCGTTCACCATGAACGGCGCGCCCGTCGCGCGCAGGAAGCTGAGGAGCGGCTTGACGATGGCTGCGTCGTAGCCGTCGCGGAACCGCCCGGCGGACGGCGGCGTGGACGCGGCCAGGATGCCGAGGGAGTGCGGGGTGGAGACCTTGATCTTGCGGTGCAGGGACACGGTGACCAGCGCCGTGTGCAGGTTCTGCATGGCCGGCACGAGGCTGAGCAGCAGCGTCCGGTTGGCCTGCGAGATCACCTCGTTGCCCACGAGGATCCTCGATATGTTGGTGGCCTCCGCGTAGGGCGCGACGTTGGCGCGCACCCACCGCTGCGCAAACCCGAGCTTGGCGAGGCGCGGGACGTGGCCGTTCGCGACGGTCACGTCGACGGCGAGGCCGGTGTTGGCCAAGGCCTGCAAGGCGAGCGGGTCAGCGTCGAAGAGCCTCACGCGGTCCACGATCGTGTCGCGGGCGAGGAAACGCGCCACGTCGGCCTGCGGCGGGAGGCTCGTCGCCCGCGTGCCGTAGTTGACACCGACGCCGGCCGCATCCGCCACCGTGATGGACAGGAGGATCAGAAATAGAATTGATCCAAGCATCGTCGAGAACTTGGTTAATAGCAGTTTGTAGTACGTGGAGTGATGTTTGGAGATGTGTTGAGAGATTGGCACGGAGGGTGCAAGCTAGCTTTCAAGAGTTGGGCAAGCTAATAAGGCACCGACTGCCTATGCGTGCTGAGAGTGATCTGCACAGTGTGATTCTTTCTTTCTGGTCTACTCCCTCTGTCCCACAAAGAGTGCATTTCTAGGATTTTTAAGACAGATTAGTGTGCAAGGTAAATGACCAATGTGACCCTCATTACTCCATACACAAGACGTCTTTGCTTCGGTTTCCACAAGCACTTAAATGAGCATGCATACACTTACAGCTGGGCCCTACGGACTAGAAATGCACTCTTTGTGGGGACAAAATTTGAACACTAGAAATGCACTCTTTGTGAGACAGAGGGAGTATGGTTTAAGGTGATTGTTCTGGCCTGCTGTAGGGCACACTATCCCTGCAATTGAAAGGGGTTCGTTTCTTTGGCTTTGAGCTATATGCTTGTGCTCAGCTATATACATTCATTCACGAACTTGTTCTTTTCTTGACCCTTTTTGTTCTTGCTTGTGAGCTTTATCCCTTTCTTCACAAACACTTCTGGTGCAGACTGACTACTTCCAAAAAAAATAACTCAAAATATATTTTCCCTTTGCAAGGGTCTAGTTCTTGCAATGCCAACATAGCATCCCCAGTTCCCCACTCCGCACTCGTTCCGTCGTTCGGCAGGTAGGGAGCCCACTGAGACATAATACTCTCTAAGATCAGTGAGGGAAAATCGCTCGACCCTGTTTGGATGAGTGGTAATTCCTTAGAAGGTTTTGAGACGTGGTTTAAATTTTAACTAGATCCTAAAATATTCCAATGAAATACACCGAATCCAAATACCCCCTAGCAAGCATGATGTTACGAAAATGCATCTTGTAACATACTAGTATAGATAAATAAATACATTTAGTCATTCACAAGAGTATGTATGTACAAAGGGATTCCCATCGAACGAACTCGCACTGATCACCGTGAACAGCTCCGACCTTGCTGATTTCCCAGCTTTACGGGATATCGGCATTCTAGCTTGTTCCAGAGAGACCCTAAATTCACAAAGGAATTTCTAGGCTTCACACACAAACAAGGGAAATCAACCAATGTGTGGATGTCATGTCGCGTTTTCACGCAACATGAAGTTAATTTTCCCTTCATTTAAAGGATCTGCCACTCCCCTTCTCCTGTTTCGCCAGAGCCATCAAGATCCTCCCCGTTGATATTGTCGGCCATGCCATTGCCAGAACTACCCAATTCATCCTCCTGGTTATACATTTGTTTGGATGGTTGAATTGACTGCACAACAGTAAAGAGTGGCGCTCCATTCGCCTTCTCTACCAACTCAGAGGCCCGAGAACAGAAATCATCAAAGTCATCTACATAGAAGAAGTACAAAAAGAGAGTCAGGATTAGAGTTAAACGATAACCCAACAAGCCTCTGAGGAACAACAGTTCACCTTTGTCGCGGCAGTAAAAACCAATAGCCAGGGATGGATCTATCAGGTCCAGAGCCAAATCACGGACAGTGCTGTCCAAGTGCGGATACACGAATATGGGTTTAATCATTTCGACATGCAAAGGAGAAAGAATAATTGGTCCCATTCACCAGACTGTAATCACAGTGTGCACATACCTGCAGTGGTATGAGGAAGTGTCTGCCTCCAAGTTATCCAATGCTATGTTAACTGTCTGACATTTAGAGCACCCCAATATCACCGTCATAGTTCAAAAATCAAATGCTTCCCAGTCAATGCATTGATAAATACATTACCTATGTAATTCGATATAACTAAATAACTAATAATCAAAAATGGTATTTACAAGTTCCAAGCAAACGAGAATACAGGATAGACAGGTCATATATGTTATCGAGGATAGTTTTTAGTCTCGTGAGTCGTGAAACTGGGGTGCTTCAGGCAAAATCAACATGGAGTACAATGAACTAGATGACTCAGAAGTAAGACCAAAAGAAAAAGAAAAAAAGAACATGTTTGAAACACAGTGGAAAAAACTCTCAGACAGACCACCATTACCCTTTTCGTTTTTTTTTGGACACCTGCCTTACTGTTTTCCAACAGATAAAGATGTAAGCAGTAAGTTAATTTTTCATACAGTGAAACCTACCATTATTTGTGCCCGCAGAATTCTTAGGACATTTTGAACGTAAAACATGTATTGGTGTACAGTTTGAGTTCTAACGCAACACAAGTAAATTCTGGACCATGCCAAAATAACATCAACAAATGGTTCTTGCAGCACGTTCACAGACAAACAATAACATAACCAGCCATGATGCCTACCAACAAGGATATTTAGTCCAGTCCATAAAGTAAATCACAACAGAGATATAAATGCAAGTGGTGGATGACTGGCTGCATAACAGACACAATTATTTTTCTTTGATTGGGATTACGGAGCTTAGCTGAAAGGTACCAATTCTATCAGTGAGTGATAATTGAATACTCTAATTACGTCAACGTATATGGAAGGTCATTTCATGCCGTCGGGATATATGGAGCAGACTGCTTAACTTGCTGAAGCTAGAAAACTACAACACTTGCAGAAAAGATATTTGTATACACTACAAAAATAAAAGTAAGAATGTTGTCTTACCATCTGAACATCATGGGGATCTAGGTAGAGTGCCCTATCATCCTGTACCCCAGCAATGTAAGTTGATGTTCCAGGTTTTCCACCTAAAATGCCCAAGCTTTGAGGAAATGTGAATGTCTCCTTCAGTAGTGGGATGTATCTGATAGTAAGTCCAACGCCATGAATTGTTAGAAACTTCAAATAGTCCTAGATTACTGTCAAGAGCAATGTATGGCGAATCAATCCATCAGCAGAAACATCAATTATTCAAGGGAATCCCTATTAGCCAAATCGATGGCTGCCATGAACTTAACATTGGTTTGCCTCTTTCTGAAAAAGATCAGGAAACTACCCACCAGGCCAGTGGTATAATAACACAATGGATCTTTTGTTGTGTTTCGAAAAAAATAGAACATGAATTAAGTACGAGTGTAGGTCCCAAGCCCCTTCACTACTCTATATGTTTATAGCAAAAGAGTAGGGAAAACTAACTTAGGATGACTCTTAAATCAGATAACCAAACATAGATCCATATGAAGCCTTTAAAGCAGGAACATTAGTATCTTGTTGATAGTACCTTGGATTAATTTTGTCAAGGCCAAGAACCAGAGGAACCAACAAAAGAATAGGTGACCATGCTGATTGACCTTTGTTGACATCATAGCAAAGCTGAGCAGCAATATCAATACAAACAACTGGAGCTCCACCTCTTTCACCATCTTCATCACCCGAGACAACATAGAGCGCCATAGGAAAACTTTCATTCCTGTTTACAACTTCAGATTGCTCTCTATTTGTGCGGACAAGGGTTTGCCAAGCCCGGCACATAGCGTATGGACCCACCCATGATCCAGCAGCCAGACCATAACTCTTTCCAGCTTGAAGTAAATTGTGAATAGAGAAAGCACAAGCTTCAGAATCACCAAACAGATGTAAGATCCCTATATATTCTGGGTTATATGGCTGCATATGAACATTTGACAATTATAAGCAACCCTACATGAAGAATTAAAAGAGCTCCATCACCTACTATAACTGAACATAAATCTTTCATCTATCTTCATATATGGAACAACTCTTAACAGATCAGAATAGGCAAGTCATGTATGTCACCTTCTGTGTGGGCTTTCTCCAAGACCTTCCAAGATGGTGGAAAATCAGTGCCTGCAAAAAATTTTCCAAAGGCCAAATTTGTTACAGCTCTAGGACAAGACAATGGTCTCAAATAAATAAAGTGAATAAGCACCTGAGAAACCAGCATCTGACTGCTTCTAACCATGCAGCCCCAGTTCACATCACTGGTGAACTTGGAATCAGATATGGCATCAAAACCTGTGACAAAAGGATCATAGCAACAACTCATCACCGATGTCAACCACATTAATTGTTTTAGCACACATATGGTTCTGCAAGCAAGAACCAACCTTTTCGGTAAGTGATCCATATCCTCGACGAAAAATCTTCTAGAAACGCAGCATGCCCACTGTCGGAGTCCGAGTCGCTGGACGACTCGTCAGATGACATCTTGTAGCATTTGCCGAGGAACCACACATCGGTGGAGGTCAGAACCTTGGTGCATCCCAGTAAACGCCACATCGAGCCAGCACCCACAATCCTCAAAACCCTTGACCAAATACAGGATCCAGAGGAGGAATTATTTGGTGGCTTATTCCCACACGTCAGCAGCGAATCCTGGTGCGCCTCAAAGATGGTGAAAACGCTCGACAGGATCGAGGTCCTGGACTGTTTCGAGCTGCTACCCTCCTTGTGCTCCGAGGTCGAAGAAAAAGGAGGAGCTTGATCGTCTCCCTGCGGTGATGCACCCCTCTCGGGCAAGCTCGTCATTACCTAACGCGGCATGAGTGCGTACGGCACCCGCAATATCCTATAAAATCAATCAAACGATCAATCAGGTCCCAAAATCAAAACAAAATTGTAACCTTTTAGCTTAGAATTTGGACAAAGCAGAGCTAATATAAAATTTAAACCACACGGAACGGGGCGCAGGTTAGCATCGATTCGCATCATGGTAAAATAATCCAGGGCATAAGTTACTATGATTGGGGGCAAGGCGATACAGGTTACAATGGAGTTGGGGCATGGCACGGTCGGGGATTCCAGCAAGAAGAAGTGGAAGAAGAAGAAGAAGAAGAAGAACAGGCAGGGCCATGGGGAGAGAGAGGTTGGCTTACCCGCCGGCGATCCAAGGCGCGAAGAGGGGAAGGCGTCGGCTCGGAGGTCGACGGCGTGGGACGCGCAGGGAGATGGGAGAGGAGGCGTGGCGGTGGCGGAAGCGGAGAAGAAGAGAAAGGGAGAGATGGAGATGGCGAATCGAGTAGGGGAATGAAAGTGGGACCCACAGGTCAGTGGGACACCGCAAGAGGCAGATCAAATCCAACGTGTTGGTATTGGTTTGGTGGTGGCGTGCGTGCGAATAGATTAAACTCCGATGCTTTGCCTCCATGTTCATTTTTGTAAGATATACTATGCCGTAAGCGCCGCGCACGCCATGCGCGCGTGAACGAAAAATAATATTTACGTTTTTTTTAGGTGAAAAAAATAAACTTAAACGTATCTTCAAATTTTTTAGAAGCTCGAGGAACCGTAGAGATCGAGCCGCGTGCGTGTATGGAAAACGAATTTGCGTTTTTCTAGGGGAAAATGGGCAACGAAAATATTTTTTCTGGGCTCTGCAGAAAAAACAGACCACGAAAACATTTTTTTCGCCAAAAACGGAGAAAGGATGAACGAAAAACGAATTTTTTTTCTAAGAAAAAATGGACCATGAAAATGTTTTTTCCGAAGTCTGGAGAAAAAACGGACGACGAAAACATTTTTTCCAACAGAAACGGAGAAACGACGAACCAAAAACGAATTTGCATTTTTTTCTGAGGAAAAATGATCAACGAAAACATTTTCCCATGCTCCGGAGAAAAAACGAACAACGAAAATATTTTTTTCCAACAAAAACGGAGAAAACAACGAACGAAAAACGATTTTTATTTTTTATTTTAAGAAAAAAAACGGCCAATGGAAACATTTTCCCCATGCTCCGTAGAAAAAACGGATCACGAAAACATTTTTTTCGGGCAAAACGGAGAAAGGACCTGAACGTAAAGTGCGGGGACCTATTTGTTATATTTTTGAACCTGTTCGCTATTCTGAAAAATTAGAAAAGGGCTTGTTCGCGATTCGTATTTAAAGGGAGCCTCTTTCCGTAAAACGGTGAATGGGGGACCTAAACGCGAACTGGAAAAAAAATTCCTTCACAAAAAACCGCGAAGGACCTTTTCGTAAATCAAAAGGATCTATCCGCGATTTGGAGTAATGGGTGGACTTTTTTGGAAAATTGGAGGGGGATGAGGTGGATGCTTGAGGGGGCTTGAAACCTCCTAGATATAATGGAGGGATAATTTTCATTTTGTATAAAAATTAAGATTAAAACTAAAAAAGTATATAAGATAAAATAACTTAGATGCCTACTTAATTGTTTTGGAAGATAAAAGATATATTTTGTGTGTGTGGTAATAAATAAATGCATATGGTTGAGAGAATAAATAAAGGTATAGAAGGAAAGGTATCATTAAATCTACATACAACTTTATATTTGTGAACAAGATTATTTAAAAAATAAGTCCTATAAAAATGAACAAAGAGGGTACTATCATTTGTTTGTTGTAACTTGTAATATCTACTCTATTACATGGGAAAGATTTGGAGCCCTCTCAAAGCATCCACCTCACCCCCCATGCATTTTGCAAAAAGGTCTATCCCTTTTCTCTAAATTACGGATAGGTCCCTGCAAATTACAAAGAGGTCCTTTGTGATTTTTTGTGAGTATAAGAAAAATGTTTGCAAATTGCATTTAGGTCCCTGATTCGTTACTTTACGGAAACCCCCCTGCTAAATACCAATCTTGAACGAGCCCTTTTCTAATTTTTCATAATAGCGATTAGGTTTGTGCAGCTCTATCTCTAGATTTTTTTTTTTGCAACTCGATCTATAGTATTTTTCGGAAAATGTATTATTCACCGGTGAACGTATAGTGTTAAGTATGTTTAGTTCCTTTGTAGTTTTTTTTAAGAAAAAAATAGAGTAAATTTTACACGGTGCGGTGTGCGCCGCACATTCTGGCTAGTTGCTTTTACATCGCACCTTCCATAAAATCTTAAAACTAATTAACCATCGTCTATTATTCATTTATCTTCAATATTTACGTGCCTTCTAAATAGTGATGTATATAAACAAGATCAGTGCCTCCGTTTTGCTTTTCTTGGTAAATACTCCCTCCGTTTCTTTTTATAAGGCGTATTTGGTTTCGTTAGGACAAGGCTTTGACCAATAATTACTCTATTAGCATATAATTTTTATGACACAAAATTGATATTAGCAGATTTGTATTCAAAAATACTTATATATAATTATGATTTTGTATTGCATAAATGATATATTAATGAAGTAATCGTTGGTCAAAGTCTTGTCCTAACGAAACCAAATACGCCTTATAAAAAGAAACGGAGGGAGTAACGGCTACACATCAATCACTTATCACTATCGTGTGGCTGAGCCGATCATCCCAGCACTAGTTCTGGCTGGGCAGATGAGACGATTCCCCTTCTTTCTTTAGAAAAGCAGTGGCGAAATTAAAAAATTTAGATTGGAGATGCACTATTAATGCTTAGTAATATAGTACTACACAAATAATAACTATCAGATGTTGATAACAGTTAAGAATATTGCCTAGTAATAACAATTCGTTAGTTTTTAATCTTGGCATGACCGTTTATACATTATGCAAAAAAAAATATGAAGCCAAAATACTTATAACATATTTTCTGAAGTGATAACAAACCATAACATTGATAAACAAATTACTATAAATACATAATTGCTCAGTAGTATCCTATTATTCTAGCAAGAGAAACAATAAACCATCTTTTACTATATTGATGCTTAGTGCACAAGTATTGATGGTCGTATAGTATGATTTTTCATATAAAATAATCAATATTGATCTTGATTCAATGCACTCACCATGATGATCACAAGAACATAAATAAATGGTTGGTAGCTAAGCTGAGAAAAAAGTTTCTATAAATGACAAAAGAACAATGTATGTTATCTATCAATTGTACAGTGCCACATGGTTGGTAGCTAAGTTGAGAAAAAAATTTAGCAACCCTGAGGCATGAAATGGAATTATTATTATCTAAGTCCTTTAAGTATTATCAAACTACATCAATGTTCAAATGTACTCTCTCCGGTCACTTTTATAAGGCTTATTTTTTAATGGGTTTGTTCACAAATATAAGGCTTACATGTAGATTTAATGAGGCCCCTCCTTCTATACCTATATTTATCCTCTCTTAATCCTATGCATTTATACATTACCACCCACGCAAAGTATATCTTTTATCTTTCAAGACAATTAAGTGAAGACATCTAAGTCCAAGACTACCTCCGTCCAGAACGTTGTGGATACTGCCCTCCGGGACATTTCTATATTCACCGATGTCTCCTCTTCAAATGGCTGAGAATTAGAGTTGCCAAACTATACCTCTAGATGTAGCATTGTTGTTCCCCTTTGACTGAGCCATGTCGCCACGATGTATTCTCCTTGTACGTTGTTTGTTCACTTAACTCTTTTTTTACTCTTAAATGAATTGGCAGAGCTCCTGCCGCTTCTTCGAAGAAAAAAAAAGACATCTAAGTCATTTTCTCTCGTATCTTTCTCAAGTTCAACGCAACAAAGTTAAAGTACACCTTAAAAATGAACAGGATGAGTATTGTAATATCTACCAGTAAATATATATCTAGATTTAAAAAAAAATTTGAGGGTGCCGTGCATGGCGGCACCGCAGTTGGTTCCGCCCCTGCAGAGAAGGATCGGAGTAGGACAATTGTATATGCAAACCAACAGGTAATAATGGTGATGAACCTTGGCAATGCAGCATGGGATTGGGCCGCAAATGATGGGTGAAGTCAAAGCTATACTTGCGCTATACAAATTACAATTGCATTGCGTAGATTGCATGCTCTCAACAAGCTCAATGCTGGCACTGCACTACATCGAATGCAAAACCAGATGGATGCTACTAATCAAGCCTTGCACTATTCGTTCCACACCATTACTTGGCGATCATTACTTGCATTATTTGGGTGGAAGCATCCGGGTATGCATCCGAGAGAGAGAGAGAGAGAGAGAGAGAGAGAGAGAGAGAGAGAGAGAGAGAGTAATCATCGTACGAGAAGGTCATTGGCCAGGTAAACGACTAGATAAACGCGCAACTAATGCATCGTGTATATCGGATGACGTACTAGTAGACGCGAGGTGCAGCCTGGCGTCAAGGTGGGGTTGGCCACCGGAGATTTGGCCTCCTTCAAAGACTTTCTTTTATACACACACTAGCCTTCCTTGTGGTCATAATGTGCCATTTTATTGTATGAGTTGGTGAGCTGACAAGGGGAAAGCGTCTGCGCAACAACATCCAACGAGACAGCAAGGAGATCATCGACGAGCAAGAAGAGGAGATGGTGCGAGGGAAGCTCCAGGTTCTTCTTGTCTGCGCCAAGGGCCTCGAGGACACCGATTTCTTGAGTAAACCTTTCCTCCTCCTCTCCTTTAGATCAAAGCTTTCTTTGTTGCTCTGCAAGTCGTACGCGTCTGCAAGTCGTACGCGTGTGATCTCTCTCTCTCTCTCTCTCTCTCTCTCTCTCTCTCTCTCTCTCTCTCCTGTTCCCTCAAGGTAGATCCACGAGCCAGACAGCTTAAAACAACACCAATTGTGCTGTTTGTAGTGATCGACTGTACATATGGCTGTGCACAGCATCTTGATCTCTCTAGCTCCGTGGTCAACACCTACTTGTTTTTAACATTCAGTTATTAGCACATGGCCAAACATACTTTGTCTCTGTTAGTCTCTTCATTCCTGTGAGCAAACCAAGAGACACACACACACACACACAAAACTGAATTCGCGTGTAAAGACTATCCGGCAGAGGATGGAGGGGGGACGGTTTGGATAATCGAAAGCATAAATCTGTCATGGCAATTTGCTTGTGCTCTTCTCTGCCAATGTACAGTGTTGTGAGTTGTGACTCTTGTCAAACTATGGAAGCGTGCGGTTGAAAATTCCACAGGGGGGCTCGGAAACTTTACCGCGGTCCTCCTTTCCAGATTCCTCATGCTAATCTAGTAGCCTGTTTTTTATTCAAAAAAAAAATCTAGTAGTAGCCTGTGGAAGACAAGTCTGTTAGCATCTTCTCAATCTTCCTCGTTAGATTACTAGATCCGTATATTTTCTTTCTGGGAGTGTATAGACATTATCCGGATGTTTGTGTCCTAAAAAACATTCAAACTTTGAACCATACAATCAAATCACACATCCATAGGATCAACCCACCTCGAATTCAAGGGGGCGTGCATCGAACTAAAAGCAAATCTAATGCTTAGGAATTTGAACGATGGTTGTTAAAGAAAACGTCCGGATGAAACTTATCAAAACCCTTTCTTTTATGCCATTCTGCACAATTGCTGAATCAGATAACATGGACCCTTATGTGATCCTGACCTGCCGCACTCAGGAGCAGAAAAGCAGCGTTGCAAAAGGTATTCAGTCGTCGACAAGAATCGCTCTCATTGCATTGTATTATCAATAAATACGATTCAAACCTGATCTTCAATCTTGCTTGAACTGATTCAGGGGCAGGAAGCGAACCTGAATGGAACGAGAGCTTCATTTTCACTGTCTCTGACGATATTCCGGAACTCAATGTCAAGATCATGGACAGTGATGCCCTTTCAGCTGACGATTTTGTTGGCGAAGCAACGTAAGTATCAAACACGTACACTGAATGCTAGTAGTATACCATCGGAAGGAAGCTTTTGTAATTTACAGAGTTGTCAATATTCTGAGTTTTATGTCTGACTGGCTTACAAAATTTCAGCATTCCCTTGGAGCCAGTGTTTCTGGAAGGAAGCCTTCCTCCTGTCGTTCACCGGGTCGTCAAAGAGGACAAGTATTGTGGGGAGATCAAGCTTGCACTCACCTTCACTCCAGCAGCGGTAGCTTCTGTCGTTGGAAACATCTCTAGGGTCATTGTCGTGCTATGGCCTTGTGTGAAATATATAATGTGATGCTAATCTGCTGCGCATTCTTTTCTAGGAAATTCACCATCCGAACAGCGAGGAAAAGGGTTACAGCAGCTGGAATTGATCTACCTGGAAACTGTGCATCAACAACAAGAGATTGTGCCCAAGGACTAATATGCTAGACAACCTTATTTTGTATTGTCATGTCCTGAGAACTGAAATACCCATTTATATGTATCCCAAACCATTGACTTGAACTACTTAAATATGCTATTTTGTGCACCCCATGGAGCAACCCTTTATTGAGCGGCATGCATTAACCAGTTCATCCAAAAGCTTTGGAAAGACGGACGGTTCACTTATACTTCAACACTCCCCCTCACGTGTAGGCTCACTTGGGCCTTAGACGAGGAATAGAAGTGGGCTGCAATTATTATTTTTTAATTGCACCAACCGGGTCTTGAACTCAAGACCTCTTGGCTTTGATACCATATTGAGTTGCATGCACCAGCCAGTTCACCCAAAATCTTAAGCTGATGAGGAAAGACGGACAGTTCACTTATACTTCGACACCCCTCCCAACTTGTTCATCATTCAAAACAAAGTTTGTAATGAGTACTTGTTGCTCTCACTTCCTTCCTTCCACGACAAGACAGAATAGATCTACAAATGCATTGATGATACACTGATAAACATCCGATATACTAATAGACATGGCTGCCTCAGCCTCAATGGAGAAATGCTTTCAATAAATCTCGTAGATGTTTATGCCATATGTTACACTTTGATTCTCCTTCTTATGTGCAGTAACCCTCGGATTGGATCATAGTTTTGTGATGTACAGCACGAGTGTGCACGGTTTCAACAACAAAGATAACAAAAATAACGATGTTGAAGCAACTATGACGAGAGAGGAAAGATTTGGCAAAGCCGACCGCAAATTCTTTAAGCACAACCTAAAAAAGTACAAAGGATTGTTGCTCCCTTACAACATCTCGAACCTTTTAGGACTCTCGGATCCTTGTCATACAAAAGAATATAGTGCTAAACAATAATCTAGCCTCCAAATCTCTCGTGCACCTTTTGCTTTGGATGAATTGTTTTGTGGCTTCTTGGTTGCTTTTGTTCTTCATGACCACTCCATAGGTTTATATATCCCGCTTAGTTTCCTCCAAAGCAAGTAGGAATCCTACTCCGAAAGAAAATAGGAATCTTAATCCTATTAGAATTTATCTAGCACATCTTTTCAAATCTTAGAAAGTCTAGATATGAGTCACCGTAAGTAACACCATCTGTCTTTAAAATCTAATTGTCAGAAGCAAGATCAGTTCCATAGATACAAGAACATAATAGGTGATATCTGCCCCTGCTAGTGCTAAATACTCTCCTCGTTGACAATAACCATTCATAAATGAGTAAAAATAGTTGAAATGTGAGTAGTAAAGAAACTCATCACTCCCTTCTGCTTTAGGAAAGGCTGAATACGTTCACAAATGCATTGGCGATATGCTGTCTATTACATTATTATGTTTGATTCAAGATTTTTTTTGGCCTCCTTCTTAATTAGTCTTGGTTGCTTACTAGCCTTTGTGCCCATTGCTTCCTTCTCTAGTCTTCGCAGCTGTAGACTTCTCTTCTCCCTGTTCAGATTGAGGATCTAAGTAGCAGTAGTGCCACCTCTTTCAGCTGCAACGTGAAAAAATAACGTCAATAGGCAGGATAGAAGGGCAAAACAGAACTTATTATATTGAAATTTCCCTAAAGAAATGAAAACAATGTAAGCCCAGGTTGTGTGTGCGTGCATTTGACCATTTTTTGCCGCATATACTGGTGAACAGTGCTTCTATGCATCACTCCGTTACAAGTTGCCTGATCTTAAAAGTAAACGAAGGAGTAGGTAAATAATCATCGTCTACCATTCATCTATGTTTTAATATTTGTATAACTTTCAAAGAGTGGTGTGTAGAAACTCCCCTCTGAACTGATATGGAAACTTGACAATGCAAATGGGTGGTGAAATACGGTGGGCAAACAAGGTTTTCGGAGGATCATTGGCGTTCGATGAGCTTTGCCTTCCTTGTTGTCTCGGCCGAAGAGAAGGACGAACGAGATGGTCCAGAATCTTGTCCCGTGACTCAAAACATGTCGGACCGGCTCAGAGTTTGGATCGGATGGCAACGTGAGGTGACCATCTAATCCAAACCAAACACGCCGTTAGGGCATGCAGCTAAGCATAATAATTGTTTAGGTCGGAGAGAGGGGTTTCTATGCTCTTCTTTTTAAAAGTTACACAACTATTAAAGCATGAATGAAGAGTAGATGGTGATTACTTACCCATTCGCTTGCTTCAAGATTTGTGCAACTTGTACTAGAAAGAAAAGCATAGAAGCACTGCTCACAGAGAGATTATATTTTTTGCGTATCAATTAATGGGGTACTCGAGCTTGGCTTCCCTAGGTTCAAACTCAGACCCTAACTCGAGCTTGGCTCGGGTTTTTACCGAGCTTAAGCCTGGGAGAGGTTCGTTTACAGGTCTGGTGCTATTTGTCTAAGCATAGTTTTTTTTATAGCTTAAAGTTAGTTTTTTAAGCAATTTAAAAGGAAATCGTTTCTATATATGGTAGATACGAGTAATTTTACCCTAAATTCGGTAGCATTGGTGTACAACCAACCCTTCATAAAAAAAAAAAACATCTTCGATAGTTTTTAGTTTTTGAAAAGCCTAGTTTAAAAGTCACTCCTTTACTTAGACTGACTTTTTAGCTTTTAAGATGGAGAAGAAAACCAAACAAACGGGCCAATAGTCTAGTCGTAGCAATCCTCCAAATCCAATAATGTGTGATTAGTCACGTGGAATGGTGTGTAGTCATCGGCACTCACATCCGCTCCCTAGAATCTTGTGAAATTATACTTTTACATTTTTTTTTATTTTTCACATTTAGCTTTTATGTGAACAAAATTGTAATCTAGCTCTCTTTTCGACAGCAAAAGAATCGAGAGAATACCTATCATCGTTACGGTATAAGTGTGTGGCACATCTTTCTCCTGCCATAGAAGAGCTCAATAGGTGATTACCAGTTCGGTCGGAAAGGAGCCGGATCTTCAAGTTCTTCGAACAAAAACCAAACTTCCTAAAAAATTAGGCCAAAAGAAGAAGAAGAAGAAGAAAAACGGCAAAGCTTCCGTAATTTCAACTCGGAGGAGCTCTTGACTACGGGTACTCCACTTGTTGCCTCGCCTCCCGAGGAGCGCAGATCCCAACACCCGCACATCGTCTTCCTCCTTCCTTCCTCGCAAACGAAGCGAGGGGCGTTGCCAACCCACCACGCATCCCCCTCCTCCACCCCGCGATCCCGGTGCTACTATACGGACGCGAGGAGCGCGTCTCCTGGTGGCAGAGGCGGGAGCAGGAGGAGTGGGTTGGCGATGGCGGCCGCAAGGAATAATGCGGGGGTCCTCGCGCTCTTCGACGTCGACGGCACCCTCACCGCGCCCCGCAAGGTTCCCTTGCCCGGATCCGTTTTTCAGTGTATTCTTTTCGAGTCCCCGCGGCCGCGGCTGTCTGAATAATGGAGTTTCTTCTCCTCGTCTTGGGCAGGCGGTGACGCCGGAGATGCTCGAGTTCATGAAGCAGCTGCGCGAGGTGACAGTGGCATCTCTTCTCCTTGTTGTTCTCCTCCTTTTCATAGGATTCTAAAGGGAAATTGCAATCTGTTCTGATTTCCTGGTTACTTGGGAGCAGCGTGTGACTGTGGGCGTGGTGGGGGGATCCGATCTGGTCAAGATTTCTGAGCAGCTGGGCGAATCAGGTCTGGAACCTATATGCTCAAATTTTCAGTTTTGCGCACGAAAGGGTTGGCTTCGTTTTGAGACTACAAGTGAAACTAGCTTTTGTCTTCCTACACCACGTTGCACTGTTTATGAACCCTGTAAGTTATTCGGTTTGATCGTTCTTTCGCAGTAATCACTGATTATGATTATGTCTTCGCTGAAAACGGTCTGGTTGCGCACAAGAACGGCAAGCTCATTGGAACTCAAGTAAGTCTCTAGGCACCCTGTGTTCATGTGGATAATGCCTGAAATTTCATCCGGACATTACCAAGTTTCTGGGAAAGATTAGATAAAGATCCACAATTGAATTTGACGGTGGAATATGATGTTGTGCGCTCTGCAGAGTTTCAAATCGTTTCTTGGAGATGATAAGCTTAAGGTGAGCCTATGGGTTGTTACATTCTTGTACTGTTTTCACCGATAAATTTTGAGGCCTTTCTAATGATGATATCTGTTCTTTGCAGGAAATTATTAACTTCATTCTTCATTACATTGCTGACTTGGATATTCCAATTAAAAGGTCAGTAAAGAACCCTGCCCAAGAATCCCCATTGGCACTAGCTCTTTACTGACCAAGTAACTGTTTGTTCAGGGGTACATTCATAGAATTCAGAAGTGGAATGCTTAATGTGTCGCCTATAGGGAGAAACTGTAGTCAAGAAGAACGTGATGAGTTTGAAAAGTACGACAAGGTACAAATTATCTTCTAAAATGCAGTAATGATTTCTAATCAGAGGAGGAAATGGGTTATTATTCAAATTCCACGAAACTGAAATGACTGATTTTCTATAGGTACATAGCATTCGACCTAAAATGGTGTCAGTGCTTCGTGAAAAGTTTGCACACTTGAACCTGACATTTTCTATCGGAGGGCAGATTAGTTTTGATGTAAGTCCTGTAAACTTGTACATATTTACTGGAAATATTAAGTTTGATAATTACTACTTTGTTACTGAAATTCAGGTATTCCCACAAGGCTGGGACAAAACCTACTGCTTGAGATATCTCGAGGAATTTCAAGAAATCCATTTCTTTGGGGACAAAACCTACAAGGTGAGATATGTCTGCTTTATTTATTCAGTGCTTCCGAGTAAAACAATTTCCTTTTTTGTCTGGATACTAAGTTACTAACATTGTGTACACAGCATGATTGTGTACAATTGTACACAACATGATATTTAGTTTTCTTTTCGAGTCACTGGGACATGTTTTTTATCCCGTCTTATTTACTGGCTATCGACTTAATTATAATGTAACCAATGTTAATAATTCGTCTGACTAGTGCTTCTTTTCTGTTCGATAGGGTGGGAATGATCATGAGATATTTGAATCTGACAGAACAGTTGGGCATACAGGTATGCTGGTTGTACGCTAAAAACTACTATTCTCATGCTCATGAATTAAAAGCACACAAAATGATTAGTTACAGGCTAGTTGCGTTACTTGGTATGATGATAATTGATCTCTTCGTTGCTCAAGGGCAAGGGCAGTTTCATCATTAACCTGCCACTTCTCTGAATTGTTGACAATAGAGCTGTAGTATTTCTGACAGTATCTACCTTGTCATCATCTTAGTAGTTGCATGACATTCCACTCTTTAATCCTCTGGAGTAGCTTGTTTAAATTATATTATATATCTGTATACATAGAAGCTAGAACTAATCATGTTGAACTCTAAACTGCACGCTGTAAAATAATGTCACACTTTCATAAGGTCTATATACATCATGGAAGTTTTGTTCTGGAGAATCACAAACATCATTTCTTGAATAAAGTATTAAATAAACAATAAGGCATCGATACTTCTTTTGAAATATCACATGTCCCAATATGATTGAGCTGTGAATCATCTTACTGAATAAGCTCTTGCATGCATACACAATGGCCTTGGCTAGTCAGATTAAAATCGGTGTTAGGTTTAGGTTTAACTGAGTTTCACGCATCATTGCTATGATTGTCATGCACTGCTCATGCTGACTGAAATCATTTATATTTGCAGTTACCAGTCCTGATGACACAGTGCGGCAGTGCAGGTCTCTTTTCATGTCGAAGTGATAACCATACTATTGCTCCATTTATTTATATACTTCACATCCCTCAGATGCGTCTTAGTTCGAACATCGAAATAATGGCTTAATAGGTATCTTTTTTAATCCATTTATGTATTTTCCATGCCATTTTTTTCACCATTGCTGCTTCAAACAGAATGTACTGCTCTTCATTCCTAAAGTTCAGATTTTATGTATACATTTGGTGCAAATAAATGTGAGTTGCCTGGTTTTACTATGCTGTCAACTATTGTTCATGGTGGCAATGTCGGACTCCACCTTGTACTATGAGATGGATCTTTACAGTTCTCTGCACAAGGCTGTTGATGTAAAGGGCAAATTACGCATGAAATGTTTGATTGCCGTTGTTAGCTATTTTCTGCCAAGGCATGTGCATGCAATGCTTTCAGGTGGCTCAAATGCTTCGATCTGGACCTGTGAACCTGTGGTTTATATGGATAAGTGAAAAGTGATATTTTTCCAACCTTTTGTCTGAAATATGATAGTTTCAGGGATCCTTTTTACTCTCGTTTAATACTATGACTCTTAAAGCCCAAGGAATTCCATGCTCCGGGCCATGCCATGTGATCGGTTTTGCGAAAAAGCCCCATGTGAATTCCGAAATTGTGTCGAGACCCTCCCGCTGGCTCTTTTCCAAAGAAAATCTCATGCTTTTGAAAAATTGCATCTAGACCCAGAAATATGGTGGTTATGGAAATTCCTGCCAGATCCTTAATCCATGTTTTTGCGAAAAAACTGATAAATTTTTTGGAAATTTGTTCCCATTTCCCATTCGTGCGAAAAGGCCCAACAAATTCTTAAATTATGATTATTTCAATTTTATTTATATTTTTTTAGGTTTCGCCAAAGAAAAAATAACATCCACCATAGATATTGGTTTTACCATTTAAGCACTCTATCAAAATTCACCCTACGTGCAGCTCTACCAAGTGACATGTCAAGAAACGGACAAAAGGAAAAGATTACTCGTCTAAGAGTTTGTGAAATTTGGCAGCACCATAGAGTGCTGGAATAAGAACGTTAAGGAGCAAGGAGTACTGGAAACTTAATTGAGAATTCAGTATTTCGTTATAAACATTTTAGAAGAAGAAAGGAGGTAACTGATGAATTAAGTTCTGTACAAAGAATACCGACCAAGAGTACACAAAGGACACCTATTTAAAACCAGCAAATTTAGCAAGCGAACGCATGCACTCATCTCTTGAATAAAAACTGAACGGCATATTTCATAAATAGTCAAACAGCATGGCAAACATTTCAGAAAATAATATACCAACAAGCAAGGCATATATCCATTGCTTTACCTTAGCACATCGAGATAATATTATCTTGAATTATCTAAAGGTGTCTAGGCATCACAAACAACCATGCAAAGATGCCATATAATACAGGTAAACATTAGAATTACTGACATTGTTTCCCTTTTGCCAGCCAACTCAACAACCCTAGTCGAAGTACTCAACTAAGCAAATAAAGCTACGAACTTAGGATGTGGTCTTTCCACTTTTCAATCACGAAAAACCGTTCAAAGAAATGGGTTAGCGAAAATCGGTAAAAACCGTTCGAATTTCGCTTGAACAGTAGCGGTTTTCAACAAAATGCTTTTTCGAACCGTAGCGGTAAGGTCGGATTTCGCGAAATTCGAGCGGTTTTCAACGGAAAGTTGAACCCTGGGTCTTCCACAAGGGAAAAGCACATTCGCTTTCCTCAAAAAAAAAATACTGAAGAGTATATCCTAAAAGGTAGATTCTGCCATGTTAGATCAAACCATAGTGACCTGAAGCAGATGATTTTAGACAATTGAACGATTTTTCGGGCTGCCTCCTGACTGCGCCAAATGAGCTTTTGAACAAGCTTGAGAAGGATTCATCGTGGTGGCATTTCCTTGGGCCTCTTGGCGACAACATGTTGCTCGAATCCAGGTGGACCAGCCCAACCAACTGACTGAGAATGATTCATCCTAGCGTCATCTTTCTTGGCGACAACATGGTTCTCAGCTTGAGAAGGATTCATCACAGTGGCGGCGGCGGCGGCACGAGGCTCGAAGCCAAGTGGACCAGCCCAACCTACTGACTGAGGCTGAGAACAGTCGACAACACGGCTAGAGACAGAAGTGCAATCTTTCTCAGCAACCGAACTGACTGATTCAGATCCAGGCAAGTCTTCCTGCTGAGATGTTTGAGCAGCAGCATCAGTTGCAGATGCAGTGCCTTGTCCCTGGCCCTCAGCCGGTGTGGTGTATGCAGATTCAGCGTAATAGTATGGCCAATATGATGTTGGCATTCCAACAGCCATCCTTGAGGGGTCAGGGGATCTGAAGTGGGAGTAGAAATGAGCCATGTAGCTGCTCATAACACTCGGTTGAACACCAGCTATTCTAACCTCCAATACATGCCCCCCCAGTGGGTAACCATTCATGTAAGTGATCGCCACAGCGGCAGAGTAAGGATCAGCAAATCTGACAAACCCAAATCCCTTGCTCACGCCAGTGTATCTATCAACAACTACTTTCGCTTGTGTGATTTGGCCACATGGCAGAAAAATTTCAATCAGCTTTTCAGTGGTAACAGAGTATGGGAGGTGGCAGACGTATAGGTTGGCCATGTCAATTTGTTTCTGCTCATTGCCAGTCATCTGTAGTGTTGGAGCATTTGTGGCTGCATCAGATTCTGCAGGGAGACCTGCTACTCTCACCGACAGGGTGCTTCCTCCAATCTGGTAACCATCCATACGATCAATTGCAGCCGCAGCAGCAGAAGGATTGTCATACCTAACCATGCCATACCCACCAAATTTAAATATTCTAGCTTGAACAATTTGTCCAAATGGGCAGAAAAGCTCAACCAGCTGATCGCAAGTTACAGTTAATGGAACCCTGCCGACATACACATTGGCCATATCAATTTCTTTCATGGACTTGCCAACTGACTGTGATAAAGCATGCTCTGCTGCATTGGTTGGACAAGGCTCTGATCTCTTGACTACTAGCCTCTTTCCTTCAATCAGGTATCCATCCATGTGTTCGGCAGCCGTGATTGCTGAGGACACATCTGCATACAACACTAGACTATACTCCAGATTCATCAGGACTCTGCTGATCTGACCAAAGGGCATGAAAAGGTTAACCAGCTTATCAGTGGTCATGGACCGTGGGAGGTTAGCGATGTACAATCTAGACTTGTTGATTTCTGGAGAGTGCTGTACAGTTGAGCTGGATGCTGATGGGGAAAGGCCCGCAACTCTGACTATTAACGTTTCCCCTTCAATCAGTGCCCCATTCATTAATGCAATAGCCTCAGCAGCACATTGAGAATCAGCAAATTTGACAAAACCATATCCTTTACCTGAATTAGTAGCTTGGTCTGCTATCACTCTTGCATGGGTGATCTTACCAAATGGCAGGAAAAGCTCAGCCAACTTATTGGTGTCGATGGACGAGGGAATGTTACAAACATATAGATTAGCCATGTCGATCTCTTTGATGGTTCTGGTATTGTTATGTGATTCCACAGCTGAATTTGACAATGTTGGAGTTATGCCTGATACTCTAACCTCTATCTTTTTTCCCTCAACCAGACGTCCATTCAAATGAATGACAGCCTCAGCTGCATGGTGAGAATCAGTGTACTTCACAAAGCCATATCCTTTACTCAAACCTGTGGTGTTATCTCTGACCACCTTTGCACTGCTTACTTCCCCAAAAGGTAGAAAAAGTTCAAGCAGCTTTTCTGAGTTCATGGACAAGGAAAGGTTGCGAGCATACAAGTTAGTCAGGTCGATTTCCTTTGAGGGTTGACTATTAGATTCTGACACAGCATGAATAGATGAATTGGATCCTGATGGTGGAACACCAGCTATTCTGACCTCTAGTTTTCTTCCCTCAACCAGGCGTCCATTCATGCGTTTAATAGCTTCAGCAGCACAGCTAGGATCAGCATACTTCACAAAGCCATATCCCTTGCTAAAACCAGTGAAACGGTCGTCCATAACTCTTGATCTAACAATTCGTCCAAAAGGTAGAAATAGCTCGATGAGCTTGTGAGAAGCCACAGAAGCCGGCAGGTTACCCACATACAGATTAGTGTTGTCCACTTCTTTCAGCTTGCCACCATCCTGAGGCAAGGAAAAGGTGTGCTCTTGTCTCTTACACAGGTGCTTGTCCTGGTCATCAAACTGAGCTTTCCTTTTCTCCAACTTAGCAACAGCAAAACTTTCAGTGCTGTATGTGTAACAAGATACATCGGCAGCAAACTTGACAGAAAATCGTTTTTTGAGCGGTTTAATTTCCATTTCATCGGTCATCAGTACCTCCTTTTGCTTATTGCTGCTGTGCGTTCTCAGTGGCCATTTCAGCTCTTGCTTATTTTGTTCTTTCTTGAAACCCTGCACAGCACTGGACTTCTTCTGAAAAAACTCCTCATGAGCCACCAGATCATCACATGGCTCCACTTCATAGAGTTGCTTCCTACAAGTATTGCAATTTGCAAGCATTATGCACCGGATCGTTGAAAGGCTCTGCATGAAATGAGTCCTCGTCACTACTTTCCTCATTACAAAACTCCACTTCAAAAGGTTCCTCATCGCTGGTGTCCTCATTTTCAGGCAGAGCTGTGCCATCGCAAGGTTCCTCTTCACTAGCCTCCTCCTCTTTGGGGACTGGATCATCGCAGGGCTCAACATCTTGTGGTTCATCATCTTCATCATAGAATTCACGCTCATATGGCTCTTCTTCCTCGCTGCCTTCTTCGTATCCAGCAGTAGCAGCACTCATGTCGTCACTGCCATCGTCCTTCAGCTGACCAGCCAGTTCACTTTTCCATCCCATTCTTGTGCCGGCAACCGGTTCATACAGGAGAATATTATTTAGCAAAACAACAATAGGGGATATGGCATTAGTGCTTAACGCAGGTATCGAGTGAAGAGTAAACACGCAGTGGCTTATTGAAACAAAAAAAAAAAAAAGCAATGTGCTTACCAATAGAGACCTTAAAATCTAGTTAAGCTACCATCACAACTCAATGCCCTTGCCTACTAATCGCCTAATCCATATCAAGTTGCACAATGCGTTGGTCATAATATTAAAGAGAATGCACATAAACAATTGGATTTTTGAACTTCGAAAATTTGTACTGCAAGAGATTGCAAAAGTGTGAGCACCCACTTCCTTCTGTGTTGGTCTTGTTTGCTTTGGTACTAGTGCTAGTTTTAGTTTCCTGCGGTTTTAAGCAGGTTTTTAACATTACTGCCTACATATAATTAGAAGGTGCTATTGGCACCATAGTTTTACACAATCAGCAGCACTGTGACGCCCCGGTGCCTTAAGTGCTACTAGCGCAAATCAAAAGTTTTACTATTCGCACAAAAAAAAAAATCCAAAAGCTTCATTCCGCTTCTCTAGCTCCTCCCATGTATCAAATATGCAGTTCTTTAATGCTAATAACCCATGGCCTCTATATTCTAACATTTGCATTGCATCATGGCCACATGGTTTATGATCTCTGTACTAAACTCGTGTCAACAACTTTCCAGTGCTTTGATCCAACATAAATAGTACTAAATAAAGCTTCACAAGAAAAAGACGCATGTAGTGAATTAAATAATCCCTTAACACAAAACCCTAAGAACAAAGAAGCAAGTGTGAGGTGTGTAGGGACGTAGCCAAGATCACAAAGCAAAACCCCATCGTATCACACCAACAAAAGAAGCACACGAAGATCACACAAAAAGCATCCGGTTACTTCCGAACGAGAAGATAGCCAAGAATACCAAGAACAATGTGGGTTTTAGGAGAAGAGCTAGCGCAGGAAAAAAAAAATATATACCTCCAAAATTGCAAACTTGCGCAAGCGAGCGATGCATGTAATCAAGGAGGAAGCTTGGTTTGGTTTGGTTAGAACTTAGAAGGAGAGGCTTTCTGCAATGCGATCGTGCAGGAGAATCGGCGAAGGGGAAAGAGGTGGGCGGAGAGCCCAGGCAGCAACAATCCCAAGAAGTAGGAGGTGGTGGTAGTGGTGGGTAGGTGCGTCTCTCCCTCTCCCTCTCCCTCTCTCTGATGAAGGGCAGGGCAGAGGAGGGCGGAGCAACTGCAGAAAAGTGGCAATAGCGTACAGCTCCAGTTGTGTACAGGTTTCATTTTGACACCTTCTAAAATTCGAAATTTTGATAAAATCTTGTTTTTTTCAAACGAAATCCGAATAAAATACAAAAATTTAAATTTAAATTTGGTAATTTTTGAACCGAAATTTCTAAGATTTCGGTTCAAAATACCGAAATTGTGATCCAAAATACCGGGATCTCGACAAATTTTTAGATGTTGTCGCCCTTTCAATCAGGATCCGACTGATAGCCACCAGTAATATACCGCCATACCGGGGTCGTGAATGCTAAAAAGGATGAAGATGTTTTTCTCCACGAAACAAAAGCACGGTTTTGGTGTAAATTTCTTCCTGCTTAGACATTCAGTAAACCGATGGACACGTCTCACTGACGGAATTCAGTAAAGAAATAATTTTTACAGAAATATTTTTGTGACAAATAGCTCCATCATTGTATTGGCGTGAGTCGTCACACCATACATACGCCTCTTCAAAAAAAAACAACGATCATCTAGTCGCTATTATGTCTTTATGAAATATATTTCAACACTCAAAGTATCCATTTATTACATGTGGGAGGTTTGATAGGTTTGAGAGCTCCTAGAGGCATCCACCTGCCACCCTGCCATTTTTGCGAAAAAGTCCCCCGTTCCTTTAAATTACGGATAGATCTCTATAAAATTACGAAAATATCCTACGCGATTTTTTGTGAGGGAAGAAAAACCTTTCCGAATCACATTTGGATCCATCACTCGTTACTTTACGGAAAAAATCTCATATTAAATACAAATTACGAACGAGCTCTTTTCTACTTTTTCAAGATAGCGGTTAGGTCCAAAAATATAACAAACAAGCCACCGGTTTTTACATCCAAGTCCTTTCTCTGTTTTCTTCGAAAAAAATATTTTCGTCAACAGAAATATATGTACTTTTTTTCAACACAGTCTCTAATATTTCTCAGCCTCCAAAATTTTTGAAAATACATCTAGGTCTATTTTTCCTCCGAAAAATACAAAATCATTTTTCGTTCATGCGCGCGGCGTGCGCCGTGCTTATTGGCCTTACGCTGCACTAGATCTCAGTCATGTGGTATTACTGACATTTTGCTTGTTCATACTGTGGCTTATTTCAACACTCAAATATTTAGTTATGATGCTGAGTGCTGTTTGTGTTGATAACGGTGGAAATATAGCATCGGGCGCATCTAGTGGTGGCCTCTATTATACATTAAAAGCTCATAAGAGCTGCTAAGAAAAAAAAAATGCTAAAAATTATCACACAAAAGAAAAACATCTAGTTTTTAGGCCTTGTTTGGTACGGTTTTAGATTCTAGTAGAAACAGAAACGGTTCCAGATTCTTGGTAGAAACGTTTCAGGTAGAATCAGAATCATTTTCTGCAAACCGTTTGGTACGGTTCCAGATTCTAGTAGAAACTAGTGAAACGGGGTTGAGAGTAATTCAACCATAGTGTGGAAAAAGGAGAAACGTTTCGAGGAGAATCGTTCCGAGTTTTAGCCCGTTTGGCTGGGTTTCTCCCAGATTCTAGTAGAAACAGCTTGGTTCCAAGTTGCCAAACGAGGCCTTAATCTAGTGACCGTAATTACAACCGCCGTTAGAACTTTCTACTAAAAAATAGGGATATGCTACAAATTCTCACAAAAAACCAAAAAGATATAACCCTTAATCTGGTAGATCATAAGTAAGTTCAACTATAGAAGCCATTGGATATTATATTTAAATAAAAATATATAACCGTCCATCTAGCGAGACCGACTTATAACGACCTAGATTAAAAGGAAAGGTACATGCCAAGTACAATAAAAATAAAAGAATTTAGAATAAAAAATTTAAAAATTAGCCTTTTGATTTTTGTACAAACTCCAAACTAAAACCTATACATAGCTGAAATTTGTAATAAAAATTATATTAAATTAGCATTTGGATTTGTATACAAATTCTAACATAAAAATAATATTTAAAATTCAACAAAAATTAAAGTAAAAAATTAATATAAATTCATAATAAAAATAATAAGAATTAGCAATGTGATTTTCTTTCCAAAATCCAGAATAAAAATTAGATGAAGTTAGCAATTTGTTTTTGTATATGAATTCTAACCTAAAATTGGAATTCAAAAAATAAAGAACAGATTGTACTATATAATGGAAAATATTATGTTATATACTATGCAAGTATTTGAGGAGGAAAGTTTGATCGTAGGTGACAAGTATAAGGAAACAGAGTAAGTATTTTTCACTCTCTTATAATATATAATATTAAAATATCACAAATGGAGTTCTGCAACGATCTATTTTCTAAAAAGCAAAATCATAGATATATACTCCCTCTATCCAAGTTTATAAGACTTATTTTTTAAATGATCTTATATATAAATATATTGCGTATTTCATATTCCAATACAAAATTAATGTGATCTTTCCTCTATAACCCTAATAAATATCCATCTTTACTTTATATTTTCTACATGCATGCATTGAGTATAGTGCTTAGTGATAATAATTACGAGTAATCTAGTCATTTTCAATGTCTTTTGGTCTATGTGCCAAAAAGAAATACGCCTTATAAACTTGGACGGATATAATATATTGCAAAGTCGTTTAAATATGCTAAGAAGATGGCACCGCGCAAGTGTGCGGACCGTGATCGTTTTTCACTAGTTATGTGTCGAAAGTCGACCTCTAATAGGAACTTGAAATTGTTGCTCTTTCTTAGGGCATGTACAATAAGGCTATCTCAGTTGGCTCTTAGCTTGTACACATCAGTTTTGGTCTATGTAGAAGAGTGAGAAAAGAGGAGAGAGAAAAGTGATGGCTCTTATTTAGTAGCCAGCTTTGCACGGGAGCGTAGGTAGATTATTTATGTATGAGAGAAAAGAGATAGTTATTGCATAATATTTAGAGATAATTTTTAGAGACAGTTATTGTATAACCTGACTTTTTTATTGTTAGTTTAGCTGATTTTTATCTGTATATATCAATTTTATAAAGGCACGTATAAAAGAGGAGATGATTTTTAATCTTTTTTATTGCATAAAAGAGGAGATAATTTTTATAAAGGCACATATAATAAGATTATTTTAGCTGATTTTTAATCTGTATATATCAGTTTTAGCCTATGTGAAAGAGAGATGATATAACTAGGAGCAGTGCTTCTATGCTTTCCCTTTTAGTACAAGTTGCACAAATCTTGAAGAAAGCGAAGGGGTAAGTAATCACCATCTACCCTTCATTCATGCTTTAATAGTTGTGCAACTTTTAAAAGGAAGAGCATAGAAGCACTTCTCTATAACTAGCTCTTATTTACTAGCCAATTTTGCATGTACAAGAAATAAGAGATAGTTGTTGCACAACATCTAGACAACTTTTAGGGATAATTATTGTATAAACTAGCTTTTAGCTTACTATTAACCTATAACGTAATTTGATTTTTTTACTTGCTCTTAGGACCTCTCTTCTCTCTCTATTTTGGAAAAAAAAAATGAGCGTGATGTTCTTATAGATAGTTGGGCGAGTTGGGTTTGCTGCTATTTATGGCTCTGGGTGCTGGGCTTCACCCCAAGGAATCTTTGGCGTTCCATTCATATCATAGTTGAGTGTGGTGATCACTTACCCGTGAATGTTTATCTCATCGCCATTATACGCTCATTTCTTCAAATTATCTCGTTTTTTTTTTAATTTGACAGTTGCAGGCTCTTCCAAATGCCAGAACGTGGCACACCGGAGCAGGAGTCTAACAAGACCAGGGTTCTAAATTTCGTTTAGAGGACAAATCTCGTCGCCCTCCAAAATTCGAAATCTCGCTATTTCAAACGAAATCCGCCCTCCAAAATTCGAAATCTCGCTATTTCAAACGAAATCCGAACGAAATTAAAAAAAAAATCTCGGTAAATTTTAACTGAATGAAAATTGGTTCAAACGATGTCAAAAAAATTTGAATTTTTTTTTTGATGATCCTGACAGAAAACTAATGTTCCTATAAAAATTTCTGATGATTAAGCCTGTGGAATTTTTTAAAAATCTAACAGTGCTATTGTCCTGATAAAAGACTGACCGACAAATTTCAACCGAATGGAAAATGGTACAAACCACGTTAGATACTTTTGAAAAAAAAAATTGGATGGTTATAACACATCCATAATATTACCATAAAATTTTCAGATATGATCAATCTTGAGGAATTTTCAAAAATTCGAAAAGTGCTACTGAAGATTGACCGACAAATTTCAACTGAATGAAAAATAGTTCAAACAATATTAGAAAGTTTTGAAAAAAAAATTGGATGGTTCTGATGCATCAATAATATTCTCATAAAATTTTCAAATGATGATCATACTTGAGAAATTTTTAAAAATTATGACAACCGATGTACTTAATTAATGACCGCAAGAATTAATATGCATAGGCTAACTGGATGATCTACCGACTGTCCCACATGGGAAATAACATGAAGAATACAATCCGGTCAAGTTTTGATCAAATTTCGGTCAAAAACACCGGAATTTCGGTCCAATATACCGAGATCTCGGCGAGATTATAGATTATTGCAGCACTTCGATTTTTTTTTAATTTCGTCAGGATTATGAAACTCGAGAAGGTCCGAAATCCAAGATTTCGGCGACATTTTGATCCTTAAACAAGACAGTGTCATCTGGAAATAAATCAAACGAAAAGCTACCAGTATTAATATTTGTGTAATTTTTAAAAAAAACATAGAAACACCTTCCTTTAATTTTTTTCAAAACCTCGACTGTCTGGAGTACTTTCGTGAAGAGAATTGCACGACCTCATCGAAGAGCAACAGGGTCACAACTCGCAACGTTTTCCGTCAAATGGCATATGGAGTGCCGTTTTGCAAAATTCTGGCGTCCTGCATCCCTTGTTCCCAATCAATAAATTACTTGGACGGCTCAAAAGGCTACAAATAAAAGAAATCGTAGTGGAAGAGGAAGGAAATGTTTACACACAAAAATGGCATTTGAAGTGCCAAGATTGGTAACAGCCATTGCATGGATTGTTGTGCTACTTTTTACATGCAATTTATTGCCCTGTTTGAAGGGTTTACAGTCAGCTTCAGCTTTACTTTTTACAATTTAGCCCTATTTGGGAGGCTTAAAAACAACTTTAGCTTTCGAAAAGCTAGCAACGCCCTCCCCCCTCCCCACTCCAAATAGCGCAACTTTTGACATAATCTAGAAGGCATATAAAAGCTGAGAACTGAATTAGACCTGCTTTTGCATTTTGCAACTTATTGATAAGGAAAATTACTTTTTTGCCCAACAGTCCCTTATAAAAAGCTACATCTACTTTTCAGCCCAGAAAACCAAAAAAACAGCTTTTTCAGAAAAAAGCTACGGCTTCTCTAAACAGGCCTTGCTTTTTCAGAAATCGTTGGGAAGAGCCTTTTCATGTATGAGGTGCCTCAGATTGCAAATGCTCCATCAACAGATTCACTTTCATCATCGGAAGTGAGAGACTTCGGTTTGGACATGGACATGGGCATGACTCTTGAAAATCCGTAGCCCAGAGAACTTCCAGTTGTAGCACATAACTGTTACGGCAAAAAAAAAGGTCCAGTTAATCTTGTCTCAACAAGTTAGTATCACTTGCATGCACTTCCACTTGCTGTGCATCTATGCACTAATTGCATCTACCATTCCCTATGGGATGTTAAGAACCCCTGTCAAAAAATTTGGTTCGCTACAACTGCATGTTTGGAACATTTCATAGCTCTTATGTCATTTGTAAGAATTTGATTGTTAAACCACTATGAATAAGGTCACTTAGTGATGATGCAACTACACACCTCCGTGAGCTCTGACAGATGACGATTCCTGAATTCATTGATAGTTGCCGCAATCTCTGACATTGGAAGTTTTGCCTGCAATACATGGCACGAACAAAGTGATGCTTATCCATCAAATTCCATACATTATTAATGAGCACAACAGATTATAATGACAGCAGAGCTTTACTTGCGCCAGAACAGCAGCAGCCAATTGAAGACTTGGTTCCAAGGTCTCAGGGACAACCTTGAAAATTTTTCAGTTGAAGTTCCATTAGAAGTCAATTTACAGTTACCACGGGTGACAATGCAGTATATGATAAAACAAACTGGTACAAGGAAAAAAAGAATATATCATGGTAAAATATGTGAGACAAAGTCCTGCTGCAGCACAAGGGCAGGTTAACTGCAAGTTATGGTCTTATGGAAGCTGCTAGGCCCATGAGTATAGAAGAACCATTGGTACATAACAGTGACAGGCAGTTTACAGTTGTACCAATCAGATACTGGATGCAGGTCCGATCACGTGCTTCATGGATAAGCATATTTATGCAGCAGAGTTGCAAACGAGCAGCCAACACCTTATCAAATTATTCTAGTAGACAAAGAACTCTTTCCTACTGGTCCACACTGATATGACTGTATGGCCATGGGTGTGTACTAATAGGGTTCTGAAACTGGTTGGTTACTGGGTCCTAGATTTATAATGAACAATTGAGTTCATATAGCGTGAACAATTCTACTTGCTGCAAATGGTTTCACAGGGCAGGTTACGGACTTGCAATTTGTTCCGATAAACTAACAAAGCCATCTCATTGCAAGCTACTGAAGTCAAACCACATGGCCTTTTGTCCATAAAGTTGCACCAGGAGCATATCAACACCTAGAAATTTTTTAGATCTGAATAACAGATTGCTTTGTACCATATACTTACCGCTGTTGCACCTGCTTTCTCCAAATTAACACCATGATCAACATCATGTGCTCGGACAAATGTCTTCACATTTGGAAAATATTTGCTCAAAGCCCAAACAGCTCTATAATTTGCACCAGGAGTGTCTAAAGTAATGGCAGCAGCGCAGGCCCTCTCAGCTCCAACTTTGTGCAGTACCTGGCAAAAGCCAATTGAGACCAGTACTTTTGACAAGCATATGACAGAATGTTAGTTGAACTCCTCCTACCTCTCTGCTTCCTGCGTCACCAAAATATACTGGTAGGTCAAGTGCACGTCCAACCGCCACCCGATCACTGAAAAAGTACCCAAGAATTAGTTTCATAATAATTGTCTGAGCGAGAAGCATGATACAAACCATTAGCAGACAACAGAGCTAAACCTTAACAAAATATTCGCAGACTTAAGCATCTATATACATATTCAAGGATTTATTATACATATCAAACAGTCATACTTCATGGATCAACACTCGTTCAGTAGCAATGCTAAGACATGTTTGTATATTTTCTTATAGTTGCCTTAAAAATAAGATTATTGCAAGATGCAGTATCATACCTTCGAACATCAAGCGCAACAAATGGAATTAATCGCTCCGACAGGAGTTGCGCGATGATCTAGTATAAGGAAAGACATATTATTAGGATTCTATTGAACATAGTAGATATAGTAGCTCATTAGGATTGCAAGACAACCTGCCCAACACGTCCAAATCCCAATATAATAATATGATCTTGCAAGTCATCCGTCTATACACACCAAAGAATAACAAAGCAATATTAGGTGAAAATCAGCATCTTCTAGGAAATTAAATAGCTGCTATAATGTTACTTGTAAACATAGGAGATCATAGAACGGTAATGATATTCTAACTTGAAGCAACCTATCTCACTACAAGGTGTTTTATTACATTCAGCATATACCACTACATTGGCAGATATACCGGCCGGTAAATACTGGCAGAAATAAGCTGGTTGCATATGATATCATCATGAAATCCTGACCTGAATGATTTTCAGACTTTTATTCACTTGTTTTTTTATTGTTTGGGGGATGAGGAGTCATAAAATTCAGCCAGAGTTATGATTACCTGTTCTGGCCATAACACTCCCTGTTCGAATTTATAAGGCGTCTTTTGGTTGGGCTCATAGACCAAGGGCAAGTGTGAAATCACTAATATGTCCCTTGAATCATCAAACAGGATGTTAATTAATGCATGAAACGGTGGGCAAGGAGTTAATGCATGCATGGGCTTGCAGTATTAAATCAGCATGCACGCATGCATGCATGCATTTGCACGAGCACTTGTGCACTTGTCTCTTAACAATTTCAAACAAAGATTTTGCTGCCGCCTATTCCGAATGAAAAATTAGCTGCCTCCTAAATCCTAATGCATTCCAAACGAAAATTTAACCGCCAAAAAGTGTTATAAGTAGGAGTACATTTAAGCAACACAATGAGCTCTTCGATTGGCTCTAAGTGGATGGTAAGAAATTATGAAGGAAATGCTGCCAGACCTCAACGAACCATTGCCTGAACTCGATATTAACTGAGATATGTAGGCTAGAACTATTTATGGCTTTGCCGGCAGCCAAATTCATACTCCAAGAACTAGTTGATGGAGTAAAAGAGTAAGAGTAATTGTGCTGCATGCGTGATGGTATATGAGGTGCAATTGCGCGCATGCATGCTTTGGAGCTTCAACCAGCATGTTGGCTTACTGAGGGAGTAAATAAGGGCATTACAGGAAACAAACCACCAGATTTGTTTGAAAACTGTATGCGCTCTATATTAATCAACAAGACCAAAACCAAAACACGCCCTGTAAATTCCAACGGAGGGAGTATTCACGTACAAACAGGCAGAAACTGTATCTGATCGATTAACTCCATTTCCTGTCCGAGTCATCGACGCTAATTTAGAGAAAAATATTCCATCCACTATGCGACCGACTGATCACCATCAGCAACCAGAGGCAAGCGGGTAAAAAGGCACCTAGTTTTTAGTTTTAGCAGGCTTTGAAGTAGCTTTTAAATTCTTGCAAGATAATGGCACCATGCTGTAAGGAAAAGACTTTATTACTGCAGCAATAGAAACCAAGAAATTACAGGAAAATAAAAATGCAAACAAATTCCTTTTGGAAGAGCCGAAGGATTTTAAAACTTATTGATCACCATTACTGCTATTAGTTTTAGGACTGATCCATTAGAAAGTACTACACCATAAATATAATGGGCAATGCTGTTAATTTATAACGTTTGATTTATTAAGGTTGCTTCATTATACTCAAGGAATGCAAGGAACCAAGGGCTGATCGGTTGGTAGAGTGCGTTGTCGAATGCCCCTGCCCACCCGGGCTCAAACTTGGGTGCCTACCTTTTTTCTTAAGTGAATGCCAGAGCTCCTGACCAAATTTCAAAAGACACACACAAGGAATGCACTAGGACGTGCATGTGAATGCCCTCAGTTGAGCATAAGATATGACAGTAGGCATTCTAAAAATCCAAATTTGCCTTGGACAGTACATTACAAAATTAGACTATGAGAAAAAATGCAATGTTTTTGGATTCATGATTACAGAAAATGGCATCAAAGCTATCGGTGACAGTAGAAATAAAGAATATACCTCACTTTCCACTGGCAATAAACTCCTTACATCATGCTGCTCAGATTTTGATGCCAGAAACTGGCCTCCAGCAGCTAACCATGGTGTCAGAGCCATTGAAATGCCAACCACTAAAAATAATAACGACGATAATTTAGGTGATAGAAGTCCCTGCAAAATATTGCCCAAAAGTTTTTCTTGATGCTACACAATAATCATGACTTATGAAAATCATATATGTTCCTATGATCTAACTTAGATGTACTTGAGAAATACATCTTATCACATACAATGATACAACAATAGGGAAGACACAAAAAACAAGGTCCATTCATAGAAAATAATAGTTGCAAAACCTGGTTGACGGCTTCTCCAAATGCAACAAAAGCAAATTCCCCGCCAGGTGCAAGCATAAGACCAACCCGAACAGCAGCTATGGTGGAAATTCCAAACACTCTACCAACAAATGTAACCAACAGTATCTTTCCAATAATCAAGAGACCTAATATCAGAGAGATTGCAGGGAAGTTTGACAGAAGCAACTTTGGATCAATAGACATTCCAACCTGGAAAGGCAAACTTCAGGGTAAGCATTAAGCAAGGGTTTCAACTTTCAAACATGTTAGGAACTTATAGAAGGAATTCTCATCATTCTAAAGTAAATAATAGAGACCTTGATGTTGGATAAGCAAATTTCTGAAATATTAATGTCCGTAGAATCTAAGTATTTTCTAAGTGATATGACACTAAATAACAACAGTCGTACGATTCAACAAAATATATGATCATCTAACATCTACACAAGACACATTTATTTGAGAAGTTGTTGAAAGCAGGGTTTGGAGAAACGGACGTAACTGGTAAACCGGAACCGGACTGGTAGATGCATCTAGCTTATATCCCAAACTTCAAATAACAAATTTCAGAATATCAAATAAAAAAAAGGAAAAACTGGCCAGTTTTAACCGATTTTTGCCATCGCCCTTCTTTCTTTCTTTCTTTTGAAAGAAGACAGTTAATGATACTTTTAAGAGTAAGATCTTGGCGTAGTATGGAATACACAAAGTTACCTGCTAAACTGGGATGTATGAGGCTACAGACAGCATTTACTTGGGGATAGCACAAATGGACCATTCACATTATCAATTGTATTAAAAAAAATAGTTGTGATTTGAAAAACTCATGACAAAGGTAAAAAAATGCGGTAAGATTTGAGTGTGAAGCAAAAAATGTTAAATATCGAATAGTTTGACATAAGTGAACAACAGAACAAGGGTGACCAACTGTCCGTGCAATTCCATGCATATATCAATGACTTCACGACTAATGAACTAAAAAGACAATATCAATGGCACACACATTTGCAAAAAATTCCTGGCAAGTACATCAAAACCACAGTATCTGACGTCATTATATTCAGAACACTCACCGTCATAAAGAAAAGGCCTAACAGAAGGCCACGATAAGGAGCGATATCTGACTCGACTTGTAAGGAAAACTCTGTTTCTGCTAATAGCAGACCAGCCAAAAATGCTCCCAGTGCCATTGATAACCCAGCCTGTGAAGAAAAAAAAAAGTACAATAATATGCAAAGTAGCTTCAAGGAATACAAGGTCAAGAATAAAATCAGAAAAGAAAAAAATGTACCCGGGCGGTGAGAAGACTTGTCCCAAAAATAACAAGGAGAGTATTTGCCGAAAATATCTCAGCATTCCGATTTTCAGCAATTTGTTTGTAAATTGGCCGAAGCAACTGTTCAACACAAAAAAAATGGAAGTGGCAAGTCAAACAGTAACGATCAAATTCTAAGAAATGCAGCTGCAAGTGAAAAAGGAATACAACGAGCGCACAGTGAGCAGGGGGGCAGACATGTAAGCATACCAACTAAAACAAATGAACAGTCAACTCACCAGACGACCTCCAGCAATTATAGCAGTTATAGCAGCTATTGCCTTTACCGCAGCCATTCCCATGGCTTCCGCTATTGCTTGGAAACCAACCTACAAGAAGCAGAAATTGTATCTGGTAAGGATCAAACTGTTCAAATAGAGAAAAAAAACAAATCATAGCAAGACCGCAAGGTTATGGGAATGACTCTGCAAGAAGCAAGCCACAGTCCCATTGCAAAGCTGATGCCTTCGGCGGTATTAAGTGTCAACCATACAATATTCAATAGTCAAATATAATACTAGCTGACCTTGCAGAATAATTGCTCATTTATAGATTTGTAGATTTAACAAATCTCATATTGTCATCAGAAATCTATAATTAGCCATTAGTGTAATAAGATATCATCAGGCTCAAATAGTTTTGGACATTAAATAAGAACCCTATGATGGAACATGGGTTTTGAAGTGCTCCACAGAAGTGATGACCCGAAGAAGAAATTTAGAAATTTAGGATGATGATATCATGGGATAAAACATCTACACAATTATATATCCATCAGCACCTCTCACCATACCATTAACTCAAAGAATTATGTACAATACTTGATTGTTGAACAGGTAAAATCTAGTCTATCAAACACACTAACCATTTGCATCAACAAGAAAAATGTCCTAGCTCAGACAAGGAAAAAAAGTATGACATAAAAGGTTACCCCTCCTTTTGAAGAATTGGGTGATATAAGAGGTATTAATATCAACAGGACCACCACGGCCAAGTCCTGAAAATAACACAAGAAACATCTATTATAATACAGGTTTAGATCAAAATTACCAAAAGTCAAAGGTCAATAGAGAAGGGGGACAATAAACCCTCAAAGCATTAGCATGTGCTTGAGAATGTGTGCGTGTGCAAGTCCATACTTGCATTCATGCATGACAGGGAAACAGCAAAGGATGTGTAAAGAAATGCAACTGTAAGGTGTGATCTAGAAGGCAAGTACAAAGGGGCATAAGAAAGTACATTAGCAAGAATTAGGAAAGAGAAACCTGAAATATAATCTACAATATTCAGAAAAACAAGGTATGTCAGATCATGGTGTAGTTATACCTGGAATAGTAACACAGAAAAAGTAGCACGTCCATGGCGTGAAGTGCTCTCCCCACGTTCTTGTAGTACCTAGTGAACCAAAAACAGTAAATGCTCAACAGCCAACCAACAAAAGATTCAGACAAAAAAGGGAAGAACACAAATAAATATGTAGAAGAAAGGAAGTATTCCACATTAGTCAAGCACTCAAGACTTATAGCTTGATTGAAGCCTAATCTAGGCCTGAATATGAAACTTCAAAGCATGAGAAGAAAATAGTTTCCTGACAATCTAATTTTTCTCCAAAGTGAAAACTGATTTTGATGAACAACTTCATTTCAATTGTGAGGTTATAAGGAAGTACTTGCAAGACGACAGCTGTGGATGACAGAGCCAAACCACTCCCAATAACAATTGCTGCTGGTCCTGGCAGTCCTGCAAAACGGTGAGCTATCAAACCAACAGCTGCTGTAGTAGCCAACACCTGTCAATTGTTCCAATTTGTCAGTGAGTAATTCACACAGAACTATTGTTTGATGGCTGCATAGCATGAGTATAACCTGAGCAGAGCCTAACCCAAAGACATACTTCTTCATGGAGCTTAGCCTTTCCACAGAAAGCTGCAGATACAAAATATTAAGCTGGTATCTCCTGAAAAAAGAAAGAATCTCAAAGAGCACTCAGCATGTACCTCAAGGCCAATGTTGAATAACAAAAACACAACTCCGAATTCAGCAATCGCCTTTGTTCCATGGACATGACGGATGATAGAGAGCCCGTAGGGACCAATGAGAACACCAGCAGCAAGATATCCAAGAACAGGACTACCTAAGATATTGAGGTGCACATAATAACTGAGCACAAAACATACCACATTTATCTTATTAGGAGGTCACCAGATTTTTTATTAAAAAACTGAAGGATTTTTTGTCACAGATGTTTCTAGCACACTCAAGTTTGGGCCATTCAATGTTGAGACAGTCACAGGAAGCAGTTGCAGTGTATGATTGAACATGTTTAATTAGTGTTACTCGGACACCCGTGTCCAAAAAATTTTGCCGAATCGAACACCTCAAATCCGAGTTAGATTCCGGCATCCGTGTCCGATTCCAAGTAACATTTCCCATGTCCAAAATTTTTTGCCACATCGGACACCCCGAGTCCGAGTCAAATTCCAACTCATGTGTCTGTGTCCAAGTAACACTAAATCTATTAATATGATTTCGATAGAAAATATTCCAGGCGATTAGAATATATAGAAAAGTTAGACGCCATGGTAGCATGCAATGTAAATATAGATGGCAGAAATACATCTCACCTCCAGGTATTTTCTGGAATAGTGGTACAAAAACAACACTAGCCAGAAGCAAATATAGTATGTCAAAAAGTGAAGCTTCTTCCTCATTCACCTGAATAGAGTAATAAAGGCGTAAGGAAGTTTCTTGCAAGCTAAACATCTGTTAACTTACGGGAGTAGTACGAGAGCATACACGAAAAAGAGAAATTCACAAATGCACAGGTTCAGATGAAAAAAAACACCTCTTGATGAGGTAGGAGCTCAATTAGCTTCTTTACTCTTTTTGGGATCTGCCGTATCTCACAAACTATGGGCTTCGCAGTGGAGGTAACTTCTTCAATACTTGTGGCTATGTCTTGCTGCTGAAATAATTGACTGCTCTTCTCAGCTCTATTTAAGAAGAATACCCTATGGGTCAAAGAAAATAAATTGTCATTTGAGACAGAATTGGTTAATCAATATGCATGAAATTGACGGGAAGCTCCTTCAACTATCATAATTCATCAGAAACAAGCACTTTCAGTTATGTTTTTGTCGGTTCCAATGAATCAAAATGTGATTACACAGGTAGGAATATGATAAACTACAACAGTATACAAGTAATGTAAACAGATGGAGATATGTGAAATCAAATCTTTATTGCAAAACAGAAACCAATAAAAAATATATCAGTTACCATGCAACTCACCCTGCACCAAGTAGCAGTATCCCGACAACAAGCTTTGGTGCATGTTTTCTAGCCGATTTCATTAACCCCTGAAAAACAGATGTAGGCGTAAATTCTTCATCCACTTTGGAGGAGAAGAAAGATGCTGAGAAGAACCGAGATGATCGCTTCAGCGATGCTTTGGGAGACTCCTTTCGTTCTATTTCTTGCTTCTTCCCTTGCTTTGATTTATCTATATCAGTTTCAGCTTCTTTCTGAGGCTCAACAAGCAACTTTTCACTGTTTTCTTCATCAGACATTTCACGGGATGGTTCAAGCTGCTCAATGCCTTTGACAGCCAAGTCACCAACCATTAGACACTCAACATTTGACACCTCATCTCTTTCAGAAATATCATCTATACCATCAGTGCTATAGTCATGCACTTCAGAAACATGATCTTCTTCACCAGTTATTTGCTCCTCAGAAGGTGGTGATGGCTCTGCCACAGCATCAACCGAGGAGATGGCCTTCTCTGCTTTCTGCAGCGCTAGTTCCGCATCATTTGCACGCTGTGCAGCTTCCATCTCAAGAGCCACTGCCTGTTCAGCCAACACCATTATATTGGCAACATCCTCTTCCGCCCTTGAAGCATCCAAAAGAGCCCTCTCAGCGAGCTCCGTCAGTCTATCAACCTCCTTCTGCAACTCCATTTTCGTCCCCTGGATACGTCCCAGCTCGTCCTCACATTTTGACAAACTTGCCTGACACTCCATAATCTCCTCCTGGGCAGATGCAAGGGCTTCCTCCTCCACATCATCAACACTAACTTCCATTGGCCCGACCGAGCCCCTCTTTGCGTCCAGAGCTTCTGCTGCCAACTGCAACCTAGCCTCAGACATGGATAGCGCCATTGTAGCCTTCCGGACGGCCTCCTTCGCATCGGCCTCCTTGCTGATGATCTCCTGTACGGTCACCATAGCGGAAGAGACATCCCTCTGAGCATTGTCTGCCCGATCCTTCAGAGCGATTGCCGACTCCGATATCCTCTGTGCCTTCCCCTCAAACATTGTGCTGTTCAACATTGCCACCTCCAGTTCCTTTTTCGCCTTCCGAAGCGTCTCCCTCAGATCGTCTACGTCGACGCCACCCTTCTCCTCATCCGACCACGAGCTGCTCGCTTCATCGTTACTCTCACCAGAGTGCTCGGTACCTTCCAAAGGGCCATCAACGTAGGCCAATGAGTCGTTGCCCTGGCACGGCAACGCCTTCCCTCTGATGTGGAAAGCAAGAAAGCTCCCGTGCTTTGAAGCCAGGTAGAAGCGGCCACTGGAAACGCGGCCTCGCAGGGCAGAGGCGACCATGAGGTTTCCGCCGCCGTGATGCCTGGTTCGGCGCAGTGAGCAATTCCGGAAGCCATTCCCGGCAGCGCCGATCTGTAAGGCCGCCCGAGTAGGCCCAACACCGGAAGCAAACCTTGACAAATCCATCCCCTCCCTAATGGAACACGGCACCGATAGAAACCCAAAAAAAGGTAGGCAAAAAACCTAGAATGAAAAAGGCGCGCAGCATTAGATTTTTCGAGTGAAACAGGGCCAAGAACGGCGTTCGTCCAATCGGGCGGCGATAATCGATTGATGCATCAAAACTTCATCGGAAAAAAAGGAAAGAAAGAAAAGGAAAACGGCGTCCATGAAATCAAAATAGAGCTGCGCTGCGACGAGTGAGCCAGCCGGACCAAATTGACGAAGCGGTGGTACGAGAGCAGCGCGGTACTGACCGGTCGAGGTGCGGGATTTGGTTAGATAGAGGGGAAGCTGGAGCCGGACGGAACAACCGACGGAGCCAACCTTCCTTCCGGTTTGAACTAGTTGCTGGTATCCGGGAAGCGGATTGGAGGGAGGGGTGCGGAGGGCACGAGGGACAGAAGGGAGGGGGAGGGGGAGGGGGAGGAGGAGGATGGGAGGGAGGGGGAGAAGGGAGTGAGCTCTCACTCTGGCAAGTCTAGTCCCTTCTCTTGGGCGGGGCCGCGGGGCGGCCTGGGTTGTTATTTGTTACAGAAAAACTAAAAATCGGTATACCGTTGCAACGGTATACCTCTGAAACTCATAAAATTTATGATTTTTTGCACTGAAACTCATGAAACTTAGCACTAAAAACTAATAAAACATGAAACTGATGAAACTAAACACTGAAACTCATGAAACCAGCACTGAAACTGATAAGTTTCATAAGTTTCATGGCTATACCGTTGCAACGGTATACCGTTAAGGCCGAGAATAGCCGGTTGGTTCTAAGACAACGCATCCTTGTTGGCCCTTCCCGTGATCCGAAACCGACAAGATTTTAGAAATCTCGTTCGACATTTTCGTTTTTAGATCCCTCGAGATTTATGAGATTATAAATCTCGGTAGGATAGAAATAATTAAAAGTATTATAATACCTTTTAAAATTTCGGCGAGATCTCGGTGATTTCGGTTGAAATCTCCAAAATTTTTACCAAATTTTTATTTTTGTGGGCTAGATTTGTTTGGCTTTAGGGTCAAGATCATCCAAAAAAAAATTTAAAAAAAATTGACGTGTTTTTGACATTTTTTGGTCCGTTCAATTTGACCAAAATATCAAAAATTTGGGCCGAAATCCCAGTGATTTAAGTTGAAATATCAGAAATCTCGGTTGAAAAATGACCGGATTTGAAATTGTTTTTGGATTTTATCCAGATTTTGTTTGAAATTCTTAGATCTTGCCAAGATTTCGGATTTCGCCCACCTCCGAGATATATACCAAAGACGAAAATTGAAACATTGGCCTTCCTTTGGAGGGAGCGGAGGACACGAGGCGAACGAAATCAGGCAGCAGGCTTAGGCTAGTTTAGGAGCGTGAACCCGCCTTGGCTACCGCCGCCTGTATCGCTCGCTCATCTGCAATGCAAATGAAAGCGAAGACAATTGAAAATTATGGAGCGCGCGGATAACGAGGTATTCCTCTCAAAACTGGTAGCTGTCATGAATAGCATTTGTATGTAACATGAGATCAATGGACCAGTATATATACATATACATGAGGTTATAGAAGGAAAATGTATATAAGACAATATATATACAAGGCTAGCCATCTCTTATATAAGATAACTAAGATCCTGTCTAACACCCTTCCACAAACTCATGGTGGATCAACAGCACTGAGTTTGGAGAGATAAAAGCTATGCTGGGCTCTAATATATATCTTTATGAAGAAGTCTGCCAACTAAAACTCTGAAGGCACATACTGAAGAGGCACAACCTGATCATGTACCTGTGACCGTATGTAAGAAGCATCAACACCAACATGCTTGGTGAGCTCATGCTTCACTAGATCTCGAGCAATGCTAATAGCACCTATACTGTCAGATAAAAGAGGAGTCAGTGTAAAACAGAAACACTAAAATCATCAAGTAGCCACCGTAGCCAAGTAACATCTGCCGTCAAAAGAGCCATAACTCGTAACTCAGTCTCAGTACTTGAACAAGAAACTGTTGTCTGCTTCTTAGTCTTCTAAGTAATGAGAGAACCACCAAGAAAAACAATAAGAAGAAAGCGACCGACAATCAGAGGCCAAGTAGCATCGAAGTATGCTTGGAGCTGGAAGGAGCTAGAGTGATGAAAGAAAATATGACAAGAGATGGTTCCACGAAGATATCATAGAACATGAAGAAGAGACCATAGTGGACCATAGTGGGAGCAGAAACGAACTGACTCAAGATATGAATTGGATATGAAATATCAGAATGGGTGACACCAATGTAAACAAGACTCCCAACAAGTTAATAATAGCGTGTAGGATCCTCAAGAGGTTCACCATCAGTAGGTCAAAGGTGAACATTGAGCTCCATGGGAGTCTCAACTGTGCGCTGATCAGTGAGAGAAGCACGATCAAAAAGATCCTGAATATACTCCTTTTGAGATAGAAAGAAGCACTCAGATGTAGAAGAAATATCAATCCCAAGAAAGTAGAGAAGATGACCCAAATCAGACATGAGAAACTGCTCACCGAGACGTGCCTTCACAAAGGCAATATATTGATAATCATCTCTAATAATGATCATGTTATCAACATATAGAAGAAGAGTCCGTCCACGAGGCGAAGTGTGAACAAAGAGCGCAGGATCATGAGCACTAGCAGAAAAGCTAACTGCAGTGATCACAGAAGAAAAACGCTCAAATCAGACACGAGGGGCTTGCTTGAGCCCATAAAGACAGCGACGAAGCTGACAAACCATGTCCTTAGGAACATAATAGTTAGGTGGTGGCTGCATATAGACCTCCTCACGCAGCTCACCTTAAGAAAGGCATTCTTGACATCAAGCTGAGAGATCGACCACTCACGGACAGATGCCACAACAAAAAGAGTACGAACAGTGGTCATGTGAGCCACAATAGCAAAAGTATCATTATAATCACGATCATGCTCCTGCTGAAAACCACGGGCCATAAGACGAATCTTGTAGCGCTCAAAAGAACCATCAGAGTGAGTCTTAACCTTATAAACACACTTGCATGTAATGGGACGGACACGTGGAGGAAAGGGTACAAGATCCCATGTGCCAGTGCGCTCAAGGGCAGCAAGCTCCTCTGCAATCGCATGCTGTCATTCCTGATAAATAACAGCATCACGATAAAAAGTCGGCTCGGCAAGAACTACACCAGCAAAGCCAAGCAGCTCAGGAGGCCAAATAGACTGGCGACCGCGAAGAGCATAGCGAGGAGACATGAAGGAAGGTAGCTCGGTAGGAGAATCCTCAACTCGCGGGCGACAAGTGTAGTATAGAAAATAAGAGGAAACTATATCCGGAGAAACCTCGTGAGGAGACACTGGTGGTAAAGAAGACGCCAAAGGAGATGCTGACAATGAAGGAGACGCCAACCATGGAAAGGGAAAAGTGGCAACTGGAATATCTGGAAAAGTCAGGAAAGAAAGCGACTCGACAAGAGACGTTAGAGTGGAAGAAGGATGAGGGTAGAAGGGATGAGACTCATCAAAAGTAACATCCCGAGAGATCCACATTCATCGATTAATAAGATCCCAACAACGATATCCCTTATGCTCAGCACTATATCTCAGAAAAACGCACTCAACAGACTAAACGGTCAGCTTAGTGCTTTCACGAGGTGCAAGAAAAACATAGTGCACACACCCAAAGAGGCAAAAACTAGAATAATCAGGAGGCATGTCACATAGACGTTCTGAATGTTAATCAAGTAAGTGACAGTGGAAACAGTTTCAGCCCAAAAGTGAGGTGGAACAGTGAAAGCAAGTAAAAGATCACGAGTTGTCTCAAGAAGATCACGATGCTTGCGCTTAGCCACACCATTCTGAGCATGAGCACCAAGACAAGCACGAAGGGCTCCTGACAGATACTCTCCCACCGAGTTAACACGAAGAACACGAATTTGATAATCAAACTGAATACAGCTAATGGTGGTAAAATTCTTATAGATGGATAAAACCTCACTATGAGAATATATAAAATATATCCAGGTGTGGAGAGAGAAATCATCTATAAAAAAATATAATATCGATGACCCCCTTTTAAAACAAAAGGAGCCGAACCCCAAACATCAAAATGAATAAGATCAAAGGGACGCTGGGATACAGACTCACTAGAAGAATAGAGAAGTTGTAGCTGTTTACCAAGCTTACAACCCATACAGTCCAAAGAGGTATCACTAGACAAAGATCCTAAAAGACCACGATGAACTAGAGAAGACAAGTGTGAACCACAAAGATATCCTAGACAGTGATGCTACTAAGCAAATGACCTAGTAGAAGATGCAACGGAGGCAGAAGCGGTGGAGGAGACTAAGAGACTGACAGAGAAAGCGGAAGAAAGACGAAGCCAGTCAAGCTCCCAAATACCCTGAGAGTCACGACGGCGAGGGCCAGTCCTAACCAGAGACCCTGTGTAGCGATCCTGAACACAACAAGAGTCAGAATCAATAATAACATGACAGCCATAATCAGTGAGTTGGCCAGCGGATGAGCTGCATGGTCAGTTTAGAAACATGAGAAACAGCAGGAACATGAAAAAATGAAGACAAAAAAGTGTCTCATCTTGCAACAGAAAGAGAAGTACAATCTGCGGTTTGCACAGTGACAGGACTAGCAAGAGGACTAATGGAATAGAGACTAGGGGAATCAAATGTAATATGAAAAGAAGCTTTAGAGTCAAGAATCCATGGTGTGATACATGAGGAGGAAGGTGGTCTCACTTGAAGACCGATTAGCAGCGTGAAAATCTCCTAAGTGGAGTTAGAGTCAACAAAAGTCCGTTGAGGAGAGACGCCCGAGCCTCCAGTGCCCTTAGGAGGACGTCCACCTCAATGAGCAAGATCCTTCTTCTTCCTGTAACAAAACTGCTCCACATGTCCATTTTTGTCGCAATAGGTGCAGTGAAGTCCACCCCAGTAGCTAAAACTGGAGTAGGCACCACTAAAGGAGTAGTACGAGGCACTACCAAGACTAAAGGAGACACGAGCAGACCCGCACCATGAAGGCGAGTCTCCTCAATACGAATAGCTGCAAGGGCCTCCAATAAGGTCACACGAGGATGGCGAGCAAGCATCTGGGCACAAATCTGCTCAAACTCAGCTCAGAGACGTGTTAAGATGCGTCGAAACTCCAAATTAGAATGCTGACGTTGACAACACTAGCAAGTGTGACAAACCTTCGGTCCAAGAGAATCAAGCTGACGCCACACCGAGGACAGCTGCACATAGAATTCATCCATGGTAGAATCACCATGCTGCAGTGACTGCTCTTGTCGCATAATAGTAAGATACAAAAAATCGCCAACAGGCTCATAGCGGTCGTGAAGATGCACCCACATCAACTATGCCAAAGACAAAGCGACAATATCACCAATGAGATGCACCTCCATGCTAGCAACCAAAATAACGGAGGCACAAGCGTTGTCATCAATTCATGTGTTTTACGCAAAAAAAAAAAAATTGAGTCTAAAAAGACTCCACAGCATTTGCATAGTCATCGGACACCTTTTGTCGAGCAGCATCATCGGTCTCCTTGGAAATAACAGGTGTGGTAGGGAAGCAGGACGAATCAAACAAGACAATTCACCGATAAGAAACTACCACAAACGCTGACCACGCATGTGAAGGCGCATATGGAGAACTCAATCTCGATAATTACACCATCGAAGATGACCGGGTAGCGAGGAACAGAGATAGTGCCTGAAGAAAAGCCTAGAGATGACAACAAATTTTTTTTTTCCCGGAAGGGCTGGAGCCGGCCAAAATCTGGAGTCGAGCTAACCGAGCTGGTTGCCAGAGCCGACCGAACCGAGCTGGAAGCCGAAGACGAGAGTAATACGCACGGGATTAAATAGAACTCCTGATCGGATTCAAATCCGATCGGGCTTCATCCACACGCACGGGAGCAACGACGACGTATGGGAGATTGACCAAGCGGCCGACCAAGATCTTGGGCGAAGCAGCCGAGCGGCAGAGCCGGGCGAGGAGATGGCTGGTTGAGCGTCAGGCGAAGAACCTGTACTCGGTGCAGCGAAGAGGTGTCGGCGACAACCTCAAGGAAGAAGCCTCGGCATTGGCGACCCAGTGGCAATGAAGGGAAGGCTCGATCCAGACGACAGTCCCACCGAGGCAATGAACGTCGGGCGAGCTCCACGTGCGCGAGAACCGATGTTGGGCTTGATAGTTGTCGTCGAGTGGTGTCGGCCGAGGTGGCCAACGAAGGCGACGTATGGCGTCAGGCCATGGTCCCAGAGTGGCGGGGCAATTGGTCTTCGCAGCTCAGAAGTGATGGCGAGGGCGGTGACAAGCGGTCGCGGATGGCGACCGAGTAGGACAAACAGGCTAAGAAAGGCCAAAGGAGAGGTCGGGAGAGCGCAAGTGCAACGCCTAGTAAGAAAACCCTAACCTTGCTCTGATATCATGTTATGAATAGCACTTGTATTGAACATAAGGCTAATGAACCATTATATATACATGAACACTAAGGTATAGAAGAAAAACCTATATAAAACAATATCTATATAAGACTAGCAATCTCTATACAAAGCAACTAACAATCTCTTATATAATGTAACTAGGATGCTGTCTAACAGTAGCAACTCGTATGATTTCGCCGACTCCCCTCCTGGCCATCCTTCCTCCCCTTCACATTACGACCACATGCCAACACAAGTCACTACTCACTAGGCGAAACAAACAGCGTCTGTTGTGGATGTAGTACACCTATATGTTTCCCTTTCTGAGAAAATATTAAATGCTCCAAAAGATTGAGGAGACAAGACCAATAGTTTGAGGTCAATATTGCAAGAACACCACAAATTGTAAGACCAGACCACTCGGTCAGGGAGACAGCAACAAGGGGATGCATCTAGGGGTGACAATGGGCTTGAATCGATTTAGGCTTTTGGATTAGGTCGGCTCAAAACTGCAAATGGATTGAACTCATTTTGGATTTATAGCTATTTGGACCAGATCTAGACCAGACTTGAACCTTACGTTTTTCTACTAAAACATAGTATGTCATTATGTGTTAATTTTAGTCACATCTACATTAATATTTTACATGTAAATGGTTGGCTCAAGGTCCAAGCCTTTATTTGGGCCTGGATTGGACCTAGACTTATTAGTTTTAGATTTGAACTAGACTGGATCAAAGAAATGAAAATTTGGACTTGGACCAGACTTCAGCCCATTATCACCCCTAGATGCATCTCATTTCTGCATTTACTTCACCAAAACAAAGGCTTACCGTATTTACAACCACTCTGGATGCATAATGAACTGATACTAAAACTACAGATTTACAATAGGTTCGTTAATAATATATATAGAGGTTAATGGTCATGGTTGGGTCAAATCTCAAGGTTCATTCGTCCAAATCCACTAAGCTCAAAATGGTTTGCATGTCAACCCAGCACAGTAGCAGTCCAAAAACGGCTACGACAAAAAATGTATCTCGACAATCTGGAATTCTGGATCCTCTGCAGGCTGCAGCTACATCCTACCTGCACGCTCTGGAAAGTTAGCTCCAGATCAGAAGCATGATGTATGACATGTACTCATATGAAGTGTTGTATTGTATTGATGTTTTTAACATATTGAATGCCATATGCCAACGATATTTTCTTAAAAGTTATTTTATTTAAGTATGCCAATGGCATTTTCATAGCCGTCACAACTTTAATGGCAACGCAATACAACACGTGTAGAAATTGCAAAAATCTGCCGCCAGCACTGAAACAATCTTGATGGACGACACAGACAAACGAAACTGCTGCTAAGGTGCTATATTGGAAACTAGCTAGATGCAATACAAATGAAAGGAATGGGACAGTGACAATACCTGATAATTCCCCTTTAAGTTAAGAAAGAAAGAAATTTAGGACGAGCCACTGCTTCCTATGTGAAGAATGCTAGCCTTTTATTGTCTTCAATGCAATCTCCCTCGCATCCTTTAAACAAGAAAGTGTGTATGTTATGTCCTTGTTGGTTTGAATGGATGTCATGTTACATAGTATCATGCGACATGCTTCCGCCAACCCTTTATAAGGCTGTGCACAAAGCAAACCAACATTTGGAGAACTCCCTAGCTTGTTTTCTTCCAGCACACATAACTCTTCTTGCAGTTTGGCCGCCATGACCGAAGCCCGCTCAATACATCTAGACGGAAGCTGCAAGCAGGATCACACCTCAGCAACCAAGATGTTAAGAGTGAGGAGATAATGGGTAGCTTTTCACCTCTATAGGTTTAAGTACATACTGTTCAGATAGTAAAGTTAACTTGAAAAAGAAAAGGAGGAAAAGACATTTTTTAAAAAATTAACCAGCACATACATTGCCATTGCAGAAATTAGGGAGTTTATCCCTTCTACTAACATAATGAACCCACGACTGGCATGTGAACCTATTTATTATAATATACACATAGATCACTCAAATGAGACAGCAACATGAAAACTGAATCACATATATGGTTTTTTATAACTGATGAAGAATATGGAGAATAACAATAGGTCAGCACTTGCGAGTCGTAAGCATTAAACACATGTATTAAAAATTAACCAAAATAGATAGCATAAAGTATTAGCAATTTGGAAAACCGAGGAAAATGACTCAGTTGGACACCAAAAGAACACCGCTGTTTGGAGTACCCATGACAATGAAAGCTTGGACCAGAACTTGAAAAAGAACAAACATGAAAACTTGCATATAACTAACCTGTGCAAGCAGCGCAACATTAAGACCGAAGCTTCTGTCTGAAGCTCCAGCAACAAGTTTATACAAGAAAGTAATTTCTCCAATATCCTTTGTGTCTGTGCTAGTCTCCATCTGTTTATCTGTGACTTCCAACAGCTTCCATGTTGCTAGATATGAAACATGGTATGCCCCGACAGAACCTTCAAATTCTCTCTGAATATCAAGAATCTTTGGATAGTGAGTGACAAAAATGACAATACATTTCTTCTCTTTGAGGAGATAGTGTAATGTAGCATAAGCTATAGCAACACCGTCATGTGTACTTGTGCCACGACCAAGCTCATCAATGATAACTAGGGATCGAGATGAGCAGTTATGCAATATGTTGGAAGCTTCATTCAACTCTTCACAGAAGGTACTTGTTCCTTGTTGAATACTGTCGGACGCACCCATTCGGGTATAAATTCCATCAACAACATGCAACCTTGCTGATGAAGCTGGTACAAAGGAACCAACCTAAAGAAACCAGAGCAATTAGAAATCATCTCAGAATCAAGATAAAGTTCAACGGAAGTAATCTATAAAAACCATCAACCTTTGGCAGCTCAAAAGAAAAGAACTTTTACTTTATCAATGATTCAATGTTTTTGTCAACCTCAGCCCAACTAGGTAAAAGTTTGTACTAGTTTTATTACACATCCACAACGCGCTCCCATGTGTGGATTAGAACTATCAGATAAAACTTATACCTGGGCCATAATGGTAATTAGTGCAACTTGGCGAATATAGCAACTTTTTCCTCCCATGTTTGGTCCTGTAACAATCTGGCAGTATTCACCATCTGCATGAAGCTCTGTATCATTTGGAACAAAATTGTCTCCAAGCAGGGACTCCAGAACCTAAACCCAACAGAATACCATCACCATGATCGTCAATATACCTAAACATGTGAACTGCAGAACTGAAGAAAAACTAAAAATATTTCACAAGCATGCATTGCATGAAAGAAAGCAATGTGTATTGCACTTTATACATGTATTATAAATTTACTTACGCCTTCCTGAACAGGATTTCTAGTTTCTGGAAAAAAAAATAAAATACTAAATAAGATCATGTTCTGCCAAGAATGACAAAGAAAAGATCGGAAGGCTGCTAGTAACAAGAAACCAGCTGGATTGTAAGATCTGAAAGCATGACCCTAACTAGGCAACTGTATGGTCGTTAGCCCTCTTTAAAAACATCACATCCTAGCACATTATAAGGTGAGATGGAAAAAGAAGGGCACAATTTAACAATGAACATAACAGTGTGCGAACTATCAGTTGTGATGAGAATAGTGTCAACGTTACACAGTAGATTAAAATTTTGCTCTTGTTGGCTACTAAAATAATTAACGGTAGAATTAAATCTTTTAAGCATGCATGGACTCTTCATGCATAGAAGCTTTTAAACTAGGGGAGAAATAAACTACAAATTGGTCTTCCAATAGAACTGAGCCCCACAGATGCAGTATGATGAATTTCAATTTTCCAGGTTCACCTGCTCATTTTGCTTAATTTTGAATTGTGAAAAAACTTGAGTGTGCAGTACTAGGCCTACTACTAATGTAAGGAATATACTTGCAAATTGCAACAGTCCTAGACTCCACCTGGAGATTTTACATGTTAAATATATTGTACTATTTGTGATTTGCTGATCAAATTCTGAAGGCTCGTTCCTGACATTTAGCAATGGAATGGGAGGTGGTCTAAACTAACCGGATGGCGCCCATCTTTGATGTGAATCTGACTTGCTTCACTCTCGTGAACAAAATTAGGTCGTACATAATTCTGCCATTGGAACAACGGTTGGTGATCAACATCAAATAGAAACAAAGTGGATGTAAAAAGGTGAGCACAGGGTTAAGAACAGTATATTACATTCTGTTTTGCAAGAGTGGCAAGAGAGTATAAGCAGTCCAGTGCTGCAAGAGATTCAACAGTTGCTTGAAATTGCGCATAGTATTTGCCGAAATTCAAAAGGAATTTATGCCATGCTGTCCTGCAGATAACTGCTAGTTCTTCCTTAGCCAGCAATAAACTGTCCAAGTTTTTCAAGATTTCAGGAGTGTGGTATCTGATAGTTTTTTTGGTGCTATTTACTTTCATCCAATTTGGAGGTACCCTTCTATCTACTGGTAGCTGCAGGCACCCAATGTTAATAATCTTATAAAAAACATAAAGAACTTTTCTTGCTATTTGAAACCAACAATATCGGAAGGTAACTGAATTCAACTAAGCGACTTAACTTCGATCAAATGAGTTGTTCCAGCTACAGTTTTGAACTCCAAGCTGCGCATACCAAGCTGCTTCCGATACTCAACAATTAATAAATCCAGTTTCTGTTTGACCATTTCAACAGTCACATGACCCTCTGCAACCTATGGAATGATATACAAGTATGATACATCAGACAAAGAAAGCAACAAAAACAAGTTCATTTCATTGAAACATAAGGATTTACCTCAGGAAACTGATCAACAGATGCAACGAATAGGTTCAGCATATCTCCTAGATCAGCAGCATCTTTATTAAGACAAGACAGAAGTTTCACAGAATTAGCAAGTACAGTGGATGATGAAGCTGTACTTATTAGCCTTCTCAGCAAAGAAGAGTGCACAGTTTTATGCTGAGAAGACACAATGTCAGTATCCTCAAGAGCAAGTTTCTGTAGTTGCTTTCCAGCTGTCAGAATAGCCTGGATAACCCCAACAAACTGCAACGTAAAACTACAAGCAATTAGGCATCAATTCATGGCATAAATACCAAGTAATCCACAATGAAAATTTTTAGTTACATAACATTTGCCATTTTATGTACTCTTGACTTTGTGAACATTGTATTAACTTGACCGGCATGCTTGGACAATAAACAGTAAAAAATTAAGTACAATCTGGATGCTGGAAAGAGAAACTGATAAAAGGGGTTGCTCTCAACAGGCTATGACTTATGGCACAGAACACAAACAAAGTGCAAGTCAAAACCTTCCTTTAGGTGAAGCATATAGTGTGTGGTGTACAGCATTACATAGAAAGAGAGGATAACAGACTTCTCCATTTAAAATTCATATTTTTTTTTTTTAAAAAAAAGACTTATCTGTTTCATAGCACAACAGCAGTAACACAAGTTTCAACAGATGTATATAGAAGAAAAAACTACTAGCAGACATTATGTGCACCTTTTGAAATAAACCGTCATAATTGGGGTAAAAGATTCAGTTTTAATCGATTAGAACAAAATAAATAAATATTTAACCTCTTTAGCTGTGGCTTTGCAGTGAAAAATCCTTGTTATTCCTCTTTGAATATCACGTGATCTTCCGAGAATTGTTAAAACAGATGAAAGAATGGTGCTCAGATCACTTCGCACAGAAGCTGTGCAGCACCCATCCTCTTCCACCTGTAGAATGCCAATTGAATCTTGCCGTGATCCCATCGATTCAGAAATCTCAGAAACCGCGTCGTGGCGAGAGCATATTAGATTTCTATCACATAAGGGGTGAGTCAACTGCAATAACATCACATGATCAAAGACCTTTAAGAAAACAGTTGAGGTAATGAATAGCTACTGGGGTTGTCACTTTTCAAAGTTGTAATACTCTGCAATTCTTTGGATTAAGCAACATGGTACATCATGATGATATTCATTTCAAGACCAGGTATACATAATCTTACCCATTGCCTAAACAGTCTAGATCCAAAAAATGTACATGTGTTGTTCATAGTTTGGAACAAAGACCCTTCTATTGAACCATCTGAGTTGTTCTTCAATACCTGAAAGCGATACAGGTATTACTTCATAAATGGAATGGAAGAGAATATCAAGGAGATGGCATGATCACAAAAACATAAAATGGATGTGCCCCATGTGTTTTGAAGCAACAATTCAGCAAAAACTAACTCAGTCTACTTTGATTATATGTAAGAAAGCGTATCCTATCAGCAACAAAATATATTCAAACAGCATGAGGGCAAACACTGAGTTAAGAAAAAAAAAAGGTCATAAATATCCAGAAGGATAATTTTTACTTTGATGGTGTTATAGAAAAATCTACCTCAAGCTGTTGAAGAGCATTTGCTGATAGAGACATTTCAGTGTTAGAGGTAAACAGCCGGAATGAAGAACCAAAGCAGATTAACCTTTCCATACCGAATTCCTTGAGATAGCGAACACTCAATGCCAATGCTTGGACAACTAGCTCTGGCATAGCCATGACACCCTACTTGAACAAATGGAACATATTAAACCACATGACGGAGAGCAAGGCACACGGTGGGATGACAATTAATTAACTAAACTCCATTTAGAACAATTACAGGGCTAATAGTACCTCAATCCCACGAAGATTGTTGTCCTCTTCACTTATTTCCACCAACTGCCTGTCATTTTCAATGGTTGGAGCATCGCCCCCAGACTTGTCAAATAAAGACGCCAGTTCTGCTATAGCACCACCCTCGCTAAAACAAACACACAAGGTGCGCTCAACCCGGACATTAGAGGTAGGCCCCGCATATGCCATCATCAGCTAGTCAACAAGCAGAGGGAACACATCAACCAGAGGATCTCGAGCATTATAAAACTGGAATGAGGAACGTTAACTCAAATTGCAAGAGCTTCAAAACAAAATAGCCAAAGAAAAGGTAATATACTGTAATTGTAAATAACACATTCGAAAAACAACCATAGGAATAATTTGCTTGAGCTTGAGTTGGCATGAGTAAACAAGCTGTCATTATTTATGGCTGAAACTGAAAAAAAATGCAGAACTATTACTGCCTGGCTACAGTAACACTGATGATTGTTTGTGGCCTTGAAAGTGTTTCAAGAAACACCCCTGGGACACGTGCAACATTCCTAAATAAGTTGCCAAGTAGAACGACCGCACTCACCGTGAAACAAACTAAGTTTACGAATTACAAATTGAAAGAGCTTGCAGAATCTACAATCTGTTAGTTAATGTTTCTAAGAAAATGTTACACTATACAATACGCATCAGTAAAACTTCAGCTTCCATGTGAAAAACAAAATATCGTACACGTCCAACTTGCACATCACCACACAACGATTCAGCTAGCGATCAGATTAACAAACAGGCATAGAGCTCACAGCTAAAACCAGAACCAGACATACGTTACCTTCTCCGTGGCGAACGAGAGTGGAGTCCCGAGGATGACCTCAACGGGCGCCAAGCTAAGCAGCACCGCCTCAAGCCCGCTCCTCGAGGCACCGTCCATGAACTCCCCGTGCACAACCTCGCCGGTCGACACCTCGATAGCCACGACCCCGACCTTCACCTCGAAGGCCTCCCTCCCAATGGCCTCCACCTCCTTGTCCACCACGCACATGAGGTACCTGCTCCCCTCCTCGGGTGCGACGTCGCCCTCCAGCTCCCCGGCCGCGGCCTCGATCGTGGCGCGTGTGTACACCGCCGAGAGCCCGCGCGCGAACGGCGCGCCCGCGGCGCCACCGCCGTGCGCCGCCTTCATAGCGGCGGTCTCGGTCTGGCGGACGACGCCGACCTTGTGGCCCGCAGCGACGAGGCGGCGGACGTGGAAGCCGAGGCGGAAGGTGGGGACGCTGGCAGTGAGGAAGCTGCGGTCGGGGTGGGCGATGATGCCGAGGACGGAGGCGGCGGCGACGGCGTCCTCGCTGAAGAAGCGGAAGCGGTAGCCGACCTCGACCATGAGGAGGACGTCGGGGTGGCGGGCCTTAAGGTCGATGACCTGCTGCTCGAGCGGGGTGTAGCCTTTGCCTCTAGGGTTTGAACCGAGAGGCAGTGCCGGGCGGAGTGGCTCGAGAAGCCTACGGCGGACGGAGTCGGGAGGCGGAGGGGAGCGCTTGGGCTTTTTGGCGGGGGTTTTGGGAGAGAGGGAGAGGGCGCGCGCGCGCTTGGTGGGGGAGAAGGAAACGACGGTGGAGACGGGAGCGGCTGCAGAGGGTTTAGGGGGAGGCGGCCGGTTGGCGGCGGCGGCAGAGGGTGCGGGCTTGGGGGAGAAGAAGCGGGAGAGCACTTGCTGCTTCGGCTTGCCCATGGCGATGTGGTGGTGGCGGTGGGCGCGGGAAATGGGGGCGTGGGCGGCAGCAAGGGGGGTTTCTGAGGGGTTATTCTTCTTCCTCAGGGTTTGTGCGGTGCCGTGACTGGCCACTGGTCGAACGTCGCCGGTCGGTCGGTTGACACTCGAGAGTCGTCTGACTTGCTGCCGCCTAATCGCCATCGCCGCCGACCTATCACAGATTTAAGGCCTGTTTGGAATTCTGGCCGAGTTAAAAAGCTGTTTTTAGTTTGGTGAATTATAAAACAGTTGTAACCAGCCGTTGCAATCTTTTTTTATCATATGTTTGACAATACTAGCTGTGGCTTTATAGTTTTTTCTTGAGTCCTCTTATAAATCCGATATCCATCCCCAAATCCGAAGCTGCGGAGAAGTCGGAGAGGTCAGGGAGGCAGGCGAGGTCGGCGCGGCGTTGGGGAGGTTGGTGAGGTGGTCGGGGAGCTCGGTTGTGGAGGTAGTTGAGTCGGGAAGGTCGGTGCGGTGGCGAGCGGAGCTCAGCGGCAATGGGCGCGTAGGCAAGCAAAGTGGTTGGAGATGTTAACTCAGCGGCTAAACGAAGGTCAACGCGACGGCCATCGGGAGGAGGCGTGGCCATTAAGGGTTGGATCGCATCGGGAGGAGGAAGCCATGTCGAAGCCTTCAAAGCACCTCGTACCCAGTTGTGATCTTTTAGTTGGTTTTCATCGGGTTTGGTTGTCAAGCTACTTTGATGCGCACCTATTTTGGGGGTTCAGGCTAGCAGATGAAGAGCTGAAGCACCCCCCCCCACCCCACCACCAAACAGCTCTTTATACTCCCTCCACTCACAAATACTTGTCGAGTTGGATAGACTTCTAAAACTTCAACTGTTGATATCTTTTAAATATGTAAATGACATATATGAAAATTATATGATAGATTTGTCTTGAAAAGTACTTCCAGAATATTATAAAATTTATTAGATTTTATAAATATATTATAATACAAATTAATAGTTAAATTGTATTTTAAAGACCGTATCGAAATATAAAATGATATTTATGACTGGAGTAGCAGTTAGACTGCAGTTTTTTTCTTTTGAGCAAAAAATTGTTTCCACTTCGTAACTAATTTCGTGGAGGCAAACTCAACCATAAAGTCCATAACGCATTGCTAGTGCAATACACATAGCCATAGCCGCACAAGACTAAGGGTTTGTTTAGTTTGAAGTCAACGTTATCTAACCTTAACCAACGTTATAATTACGACAAAATTTAACCAAAAAAAAAAACTAGGGCTCGCACCTAAAATCTATAGCACATTTAAATTTAAACGTGATAAAGTTAGTTTCAAACCGAACAGACCCTAATTTAGGTATGAAGAGCATTTAAAAAGATGCAATCCTGTATATGCTGTATAGGATCCAAAGCATGTTTACAGTTCCAATGGAGAGTTCCTCGCAGAAACACTACGGTTTCTTCCGCAGAAAAAAAATGGCAGATTGAAAGAGTTGCTAGCACTACAACATATCGTCAGAAGCATGCGAGCATCCATATACACAAAACAATCAACGCGCAGAGCAACAAATGGTAATCTACAAATACACCATTCACCAGTTTGTGCTGCAATAACAGAATAATCCAACAAGATACAGTCAAAATGCATCTCTAGTTTATAGTCTAATTTGCATATTCATGAAAATTTGGTATGATAAAAAAAAGCCAGTCATGCTAAGTTGATCAGCTAATTCAGCACGTCGAAGATCCATCTGAATATGTGTTGACTAAAGAGCCTAGCGCACACTAGTCTTCATGTCTCATCACCCTCAAGAGCTGACCATGTTGAACTGGAACCTAGACAGCTGCTGCGGGATGGTGGAAATGACAGGCCCGTATCGCTGCATCCACAGAGTAGTTTCAGCAACAAATTTTAAAACATTCCTTAAGCACAAGTCATAAAAAAAAGAATAAAAACTGCCAGACAATAATAAGGCCTTATGAAAATAAGCAAATTCTGCACGGAAGTAATGATAGAACAGGCTTATTAGAAAGCGTTTGGTCTGAATGACCAAAAACTGCAGGCTTCAACTCATAGTTACCAGAAATGCGATTCGTCCGAGTCGCGTACGGGATTCGGGTTCACGGTTCGTCACTTTTTTTTCCAATTTTCACTGCGAACATGAACCCTGTACACTAAACCAGTTTAAGATCGACGAGTCCGGTTCACGATTCGCGGAGGTTTACAGCGAATCAGGTAACTATGCTTCAATTGTTCTATCCCTACTGCCTGACTAATGATCTAAATGGTTATGTAACAACTATGGCTCTCTGTTGATGGCAGCAAAGAGCAATGTAGATTGGAGATGTTTCTTTAAATAGAAGAGAAGGGTCCTTCCTTTTAGAAATCAACTCAATATTACGATCATTCTTTTCCATCTATATAGGATAGAATGTGAGGAGACAAAAAAAAGGTGAAGACAAACAAAATTGGTAATATGGGAATACCTTCTTGTTTGTTTGTTTTTATTTTTTTTAAAAAAAAAAAGCTACGGTTGCTGGGCTTTTTTAGGTATATTGACAGAGTTCATTACACTTGATGGATGAGTAAAATGTTCCCGAACCTCATGTAAATCCAATTTTCATCATGCTTAGGAGTGCTACTTTACCTGAACATTGTCATAGAGTTCAAACAGTGGAACAGCAAGCAGCTTCAAGTTCCTTGGAACAGCAAAATACTCTCTCTCAGATAGGTGAACAATGAAAAGCTTCTTGCACTCCTGTTCATCACATTGGTCATTTGTATTATCTGATCCCAGCAATAGAAGGTAACAAACTAACAAAAAGCCTCTTAAAGCAAGAATGTACCTTCGACTTGGTTATATGTGGAGGGCAGTAAGGATACATCACAGTCTCAAAGTTTGGCCTCCACCACACAGCAACACACTCTCCAACCTGGAAGTGACAAGTAAGCATATTATACCTTTATCAGAATGGATACAGTGCGCACTATGCAATATCTTTATCTTTAAAGACATCCTATAACACCATTATCAATAGGGAAAATTTTCCTGGTGCCACTAAAAAAGTGTCCAATTTCGTTTCTGCCGGTACTCTTTTTCTCATTTCATTTTTGCCACTAGTCTTTGCTCTTCTTCCTCCTTTTGCCATTTCCGTGAGTTGACTGTCGGTCGGATCGTTCATCTATTTTTGATTTTTTTTTTTTAAGATAACAAATAAAGTTCAATTCTTTTGAAAAAAATTTGGTATGATCCTAGACTGCTAAAGATGGTACTATAATTTTTTTCAAAGCATGATCAAGCATCTACATTTTTATAAAAATCTAACAATGTTTCCATTATTTTTATTTTTATAAAAATGTAGAAGCTTGATCACACTGTAAAATTTATGGTACCATATTTAGTAGTCTAGAATCATAAATAAATATTTTTAAAAGAATTGAACTTCATTTGTTATCTTTAAAAAATCAAAAACAAAAGAATCAATTGTTTTGAAAATTTTTCTGTATGATCCTAGGCTACTAAAGATAGTACCATAAATTTTTCAGAGTATGATCAAGCTTCTATATTTTTATAAAAATGTAAAAGTGTTTCCATTATTGTTATTTTTGTAAAAATGTAGTAATCATACTCTGAAAAAATTACGGTACCATCTTTAGTACCCTAAGATCATACAGAAAAATTTTCAAAAGAATTCAACTTCATTTGTTATCTTTAAAAAAATCAAAAACGGTCAACTCACAGTCAACTAAAGGTCAACTGACGGAAATGGCAAAAGTAGGAAGAGCAAAGACTAGTGGCAAAAATGGATTGAACTAGTGGCAAAAATGAAAAGAGAAAAACAATAGTGGCAGAAGCGAAATTGGGCACTTTTTCAGTGGCACCAAAAAAAATTTCCCTTATCAACATGATCGAATAGAAAACATGATCCAAAAAATTACTTCAAGCCGATCCTAGACAAGAAGGTATGAGTTGAAGTTTATGTTATTTCACACATTACATATTTTAATGAAAGTTCATCACCAACACTATTTAAAAAGAATCAAGGGCAGCACAGCAGGTATACCTAGATACATCTACTTGAATTTTTTCTATATGAAGAAGTAGGCACCAAAAAGATATCGGCACAGTAGTAGGAAGGTAGGCCAGTTTGGGTTAAATATTGAAGCCTGTGGTCATTATTTTGTCATTTTGTGCAAGTAATCACCCAAGCCATTGTTTTGAATTAGGCATATTGCAACACATTATACCAAATAATGTTCAAATTATATGCCTTAAACAAGAAAAATAACCATAACAAACATGGTAAATAGATGGGTTAAGGAAAGCTGAAGCAGCAGCTCAGTTTTATTTTCTTAGAGATTGGTATCAAGGCACCCTATACAAATCACAAACAGCTGGATGAAATTGCTCATGAGAACAGGTGGTTACAATGCAGATAACCTTCAGTACTACTGGATGACTATGATTCAGCAAGGTACAAAGTGATCACATACAACAAATTCCCACAAAGTTGCAGACTATTAATACGATATGACCATTAACAAAAAGCTAATAATTTCCCTCAAACTCATTACCTGCCAGTTAGGTGGAAAGGAAGGTGAGTTCACTGCAAGTTTGCTGCACAACTTTCTTTTCAAACCCTCAATTTCTGCAAATTCAAGTCACATGAGCCGACAGCTAAATACATAAGATTATCATTTATGAAAGATCTGACAGAAAGTTGAGCAACAAACAGCTAACCATTTTCTCCAGGCTTCAGCCGTCCACCAGGAAGTTTGCAAAATGTATTCCCAATTTGCAACAGCAGTATGTGAGGGTGGTTGTGCTCTTGCACCTATATAGGATAGTGCAAGTGAAGAACTCAGTTTGTTTGTCAAATTATGCGACATATATGGACTAACCATACTAAAGGAAGTTTGCCGACTAATGGATATTTCAAGCACAAAAATGTATATGGTAATAAATATGAGATGAAAGATAGAAACATACCAATAGGATTGCTTCAACACTTGTTCGCATTCCTTCTTTCATGTAGCTGCCATTCACGTAAGTAATTAATAATTAGCTTACAATGCATTGGATGGAACAAGCTTAAAAAACCATACATAGCAAAGGATCCTAAGTGTTCACGAGATACAGAAGAAACAAAGTATAATATAGATAAAGTGATATCTGCTGTTAAACTTAAAGAGTATAGACCTCTGTAAAACAGTGGTATTAAACTATTAATTTATTATCTCGAAATAATAATACATATATTACAATCAATTTTCCTCTGCCGGTTTCCTTTATTGTATGTTTTGACTGAAATCCCGGACCGCTCTTCCTACAAATATGATTTATCTTGTAAAACTATTTGTGACGCAGTCCCCCAAGAAGTACAGAGTTGCCGATTTTACCAATTTTTGCTATTGTAGCTCCCCTGCTACAGACTAGCATCAAGTAAAAGAACTGCACAACGTAACACAAACCTAAAGCAGGAGGGGGGATATTCGACTTCATAAACTACAGCAATCAACATTTCTGCTGCTATTTCAAGCCAACGCCCAGCAAACCACTCTCAATATAAATCCATTCAACTAAACCAATTTTCTACATACAGATCAAAAGAAGTGCCAAACAATTACAAGCTGAACACTAGGATTTCATGAACAGTCAAAACGCAATTTCAACAGTACAAAAATCCGAGCTACATAAAACGCCGTAGCCTATGCAAAATTTGCCTAATGTTTGACAATTTCGCTGTACTCCCAGAAATGATCCGTAACACAATACGATACAAGCAACTCCGTGCATGAACTCAAAAATAACGGTCGAGTTTTTTCAACGAAAAAAAAATGCAGACATGATCTGAGTTCTAGGGTTTAGGGTTCCGGCGAGAATAAGACATCTAGGGTTTGGATCGGGGAGAAGGAGACAGGGGGCTGAGCCGGAGTGGGAGACTTACTTGACCTTCATGCGGGCGAGGCGGTCGGCGACGGAGGTGTCCTTCTCCATCTTGGGCTCCTTGGTGCCGAACGTGTAGTTCGCGAGCGGGTACACGTTCACCACCGGCGACGAAGAGCTCACCATCTTCTCCTCCGCCTACTCCTCCGCTTCAGCGAGCTCTCTTCTCCCTTCTCACGCTCCGGCGGTCGCCAGAGCCGGCGGGGTGGCGGCGGAGAAGAGGCTGCTGGGCTTTTGGGTCGGCGTTGAGAAGGTTCGCGATCACCACCGGACAGAGTCGCGTTTGGGCTCGGTCGGTTCTGGGTATATAGGGTTGGTGTGCGCCGCGGGACGCTCTTCTTAGAGCCGTCCGATCCATCGCGACGTTGTTACTTGCCGTCCGATCCATCCCGAAGCTGTTACACCGCTCGGTCAGAGCAACAAAATGTGCTCGGACAAAAACAAACAGAGAGGTGCTTCTATACTCTTTCTTTTTAAAGTCGCATAAATATTAAAGCACGAATAAAAGGTATATGATAATTACTTACCTCTTCGCTTGCTTCAAGATTTATACAATTTATATTAGGAGGAAAAACATAGAAGCACTGCTCAAACATATTATATATCTGATCCAGCACTAATCCTTCTCTAATTTTCTACGATTCATTTCTAGGACGTGCTTCTTTGCATTATTATTTAAAAGTTATGCAAATATGAAAATATAAATAAAAGATAGATAACAATTAATTACACATTCACTTACTTTAAGATTTATACAACAGCAGAAAGGCACAGTGATACATAGAAGCACCGCTCTTCAACTTCGGCTGTGGTTTTCTACGCTAGACATCTGAGCAAATACAAAGGTCAGTTTAGCTTATCAAGTGTACAATGAGATTTCGCTACCTGGATAATTGTGTGGTTTCCTTAATGAAATTGGGGTTCAAAGAAATAAAAACAAGTGTACAATAAGGTTAGCACTTCTCTTCTGGACGAACGGAACATTATTTAGCATGTTGACTGATCATGAGTTCATCAGAATTTGATATCAGCCGGTGACAGTGTGACACTACCAGAGTGGTTATGGAGTTGTGCTTTAATTTTTTTATTTTTTAGGAAATATGCTTTAAATCTTAAAAAGAACAAAGAACTGCCTGGTTTGTATGGCGGGATCTGGAGCTGTGGACACTGAGGGGGTGTTTGGCAGAGCTCCAGCTCCACCAAATTTGTAGAGCTGATGGAGCTGGGTATTTCTAGCTTCACCAGATTCGTGGAGCTGGAGCTGGAGGTATATTAATAGTGTTTAGGTGGGTCATCTTGTTTACTTTTTAGAATAAAATTATAAACTTAAGACACTTTGTTTCAGTCTACAAGTTTCAGCTCTGAGGTGGAGCTAAGATCTGAAGCTGTGCCAAACAGGACCTGAATAACCAACACATACATATAGGTACAGTTAAGGCTCCTATCATGCATGGTCTTCATCTGCTCAAAAGAGGAGCCATTTGGGGTTATTGGTAACGGGGAGAAAGTTAAAATCTGGAGAAGCTTGAATACGTAGAGCATTTCAGTTAAAGGTCAACGAGAGACGGTGGCTATGCAGCTAATCACGAGTGCGTGTTTAGAGCATATACAATACTTTTAGTTTGTGAACGGTAACTTTGGTCTATGTGAAAGAGTGAGAAAAGAGAAAAAAAAAAATCTAGCTCTTATTTAAACCAGCTTTGCACGAGAGCATAAGTAGATTATTTATCTACAAGAGGTAAGAGATAGTTATTACATAACATCTAGAGATAATTTTTGTAAAAAATTATTGAACAAGCTCGTTTCTAATTTACTATTAATAATCTATAGTAAACTTTACCATTATCCTTGCTCTTACGCTCATGTGATGCTGCAGACATTCCGAAGATAAAAATTCCGCGACGGCGATTGGAAGATGTGGTGGCTTGGCATTGTGAGAAAATGGTCACTGTCCGTCCGCAGACGGCGCCTACGACCTACGATGGCATTGATCTCCAGGCACCATGCTGATGGGAGCAGACCTTTATGGAAGCCCTTCTGGAAGATGAGGATGCCGCAGAGAATGAAGATCTTTTTAAAAAAAAAAAAAAAAATTAGTCAGGAGGAGTAACATTTATTAAGAAGAGAGAACAACAGACGAGCTATAAACGCGCTTGCCATGCCGTGAATGAATAGCAGCACGCTGAAGGCGCGTGGCTGGCCGGCCGCTGCCGGATGATTCCTGTCTTGTTTGTTCTGGGCCTGATTGTTTGCTGCTGCTCTGAAACAGTCTGCCACCAGAGGAAAAAGGATAGGTTCATCTTGATGCGCTGGCATGCTTGGCAGGTCCGGAGTGATTTAGGGTGCGTTTGGTTCGTTGTATCAGGTTGAACCGAACCTTTCCGTACATGATTTAATCTCGTTCATGTGTTTGGTTGACTGAACGGAACCATCTGGTACGGAATGAGATGGTACAGATTCCTAGAATATTCCTTGGAGATGCTGTATCGTTTGATACGACGAATTCGGCTAAACCGATTGGTACAGGACCGACTGGTACCATCCCATCCAGGATCATCTCATCTATCCTGTATCATCCCATTCCATTCAGCATGGTACATCCAACCAAACACACCCTTAATCCATGCAAATAAGGTCCTCTCCTTTACTGGATCGATTAGATTAATTCCTGGAGGATTATTGGCAATGACTGTACAATAGCCGTCAAGAAGTCCTGGTTCCGTGGTTCCTGATCTAAAAGGAAAGGAGCCGATTGTTATGCCCAGTTATCCGGTCGTCAGAAATTCAGCAGAAGCAAAAAGAAAGATCAATGTTGATGGCGTCTTCTCAGAGCAAACGGGGCAAAAGAAATTCAGCAGAAGCAAAAAGAAAGATCAATGTTGATCGAGATTGGAGCGGTCCTGCAAACCTGACCGTGCCATGAAGGTATCAGTCTGGCCGTGGAATGGATACGAAAGCCTGCGGTGCTTGAGACTGATTGTGCTTCAATTGCAAACCTACTGACTAGCGCGAAGATGCAACGTTCGCGGCTCACGTTTATCGTTTCAGAAGTTCCTGCGATGTGAAGGATCGTTGACGCTAAATACCACTCAACAATGTCTAAATATGCTAATCGACACTAAACAATGGAAGAAATAATTAAAATATTACTAAACCATGAGATTAAAACAAGAAAATCAATCGCAATATGAGAGAGATCATATACCTAAATCGTCAATCTTTATTGCACGTTGACGCTCCTTTACATGGTAGCACAAATCCTCACCTGATCATCTCTAACCTTTCTCTTTCCTTCTGTTTATCTGCCGTGCTTAAAACGCTGACGATCTTCCCGGTGAGCACTGTAGCTACGAGATTTCGAACTCCGGTTACTGGTTTGCTCGCTTTGCAGCCAGGGCCAGCCCTGAGAGGGGGGGGGGCAGGGTGGGCGGCCGCCCTGGCCCCCCAAAGTCAAGGGGCCCCAGGTGTACAAACCTAAACGTATAAAGAAAAATAAGTATGTATAATGTATAAAGAAAAACTTGCATGCAATTAACAAATAGCAATTTGGGCTCAAAATGCCGGCCCATATATGCGCGCGCGCACACACATATATGTTTGGCTGTCTTGGCATTGGACTAGTTGTGCAGCCATGCAGGACGTGAGCGAGTTAGCGACTAGTAGAGGATTAGAGGAAAGAGAGTTTCCACCAAAGAAAACTGCGTTGCTTCTTGGCGCCTGGCGGCTAGGGCTTAAACATAAGGGGTGGCCGAATTCCGATCGTCTGGGCGTGGCGCGGTGGCCGATCGCCGATCACCGTGATAGTCCCTAATCCAAGGTATAGAATATTAATCTTCCCTAATCTTTTTTCCCTATTAGTCTTACACTATTTAATCTTTGATACATTTATTATTATTTTCAGTGCCGTGCGTTATCAACTTATCATGTCATCTAGAAGGTATCCATCCGGTAGCGAAAAAAGAAAAAGAAAATGAAAAAACATGCGGATAACTTCATAGAAACGCAGAGACGAGCTATGGACAAATTTTTAAAGAGTAATACAAGTGCTTCATCGAACCCAAATGATGAGTTGGCGATAGTTGCCGTGGAGGAAGAGGAACCAGCTATGATTACAATTTACATTTGTCATTTCATAAACTTTGAAGTGTTTTATAGATGTAATTTTTGTGCATCGAATATTAATCTCTTCAATAATGATGTATGCTTATAAGACTATATATATATATATATATACACACACACACACATACATACATATATACATACATATGAGGAGGTGAATGAAGCCTTCATATAAGTTTTCGTCCGGGGCCCCAAAATACCAGGACCGGCCCTGTCTGCAGCCAGCCGCCGCCTCTACGCGCACCTGCGCTCTCGAGCGACTCTACATCTTTGCATAAATCCTTGATTACATGTTGACGTCCACTTCCTGCTAATACATGCACTTGTTGATTGCTTCCTGTAAACAACACAACACAGCCGAAAACAACACAGCTTCTACGTCTTCGCATGCAATGTACTACTTCTAGTTAAGTACCTCAAAAAACAACACATCCACTACATCTTTGCTCTATTTCTTTGCGTGCTTTGATCCAATTCCAATAGCCAAATGAAAATAAATTAATCAATCACAAATATTAATACTTGGCAAATCACTCAACACAAAAAATATAAATCAACAAGATGGCAAATCAGTTGCCGGCGTTCTCCATCCGACACACCAAGAGAGCGCTTAATAGTATAACACATGAGCTCGCACAAATGGCAAAACATCTAAACCACTATGCCGGTTTTGGCGCGTGAGCGATTTCCTTTCTGTGTCGAGCATTTAGGATGCGTTTGGTTGTCTGTATCAAGTGTTACATGTATGAGATGGTTTAAAAAAAAAGTTATCCATGCGTTTGGTTGCTTGAATGGAACCATCCCATCCTGGATCAAGTGATACAAAATTGAGGAATATTCATTCGATGCTGAACCATCTCATTCACCCCAAATAATGGAACCAAATGGTACAGAACCATCCCATCCCATTCAACCTAGTTGCTCGGGAATGTAACTTTGTCCTTGAGTAATATATATAGAGCTCCCTTTCCATATAAAAAAAGCCAGCAGAAGGAAACCAAACCACGAAAGAATTATTATTCAGCATTGGAATAAGTTCAATTTATAACTCTCAATTTTGGCCTCGGTTCGGTTTTCAACCCTATGTTCTGAAACCGTTCAATTCAAGATCTAGAACTAATAAAACCATTCGCTTTACCCCCTCAACCCAAATCAAGGTGGTTTTGATATAACATGCTTGTAGATAGAGAGAAACAAATAGAGAGATCAAGAGGAAGCAGAGAGCAGAAACAGGGGAGTAGCGGTGCAAGAGATATGGCCAACGGGTAAAATAGGGACTCAGGCTCAGTCTAGAAGGGCGGTGGTGTGGATTGCGGACGGGGAGGGGCAGAGCGCGGCCTGTGGAAGCAATAGGTGAGAGAGAGGACGTTTGGTGTGGAAACGGGGGAGGGGAAGGATCAAAACCGGACTAGACTGTGGGCAGGGAGTGAAGTGGACTGTTTTAGGGCGCGTTTGGTACGGATCCAGATTCTAGTAGAAATAGAAATGGTTCCAGATTCTTGGTAGAAACGTTTCAGGTAAAATCGGAATCCATATTGGGAAACCGTTTGGCTAACTGTCTGGATTCAGATTTTGAAAAGAGGATGAGGTGGTGAAAATGACTGAAGTGCCATTTGTAGTTGTGATGGATTTGTAGTACATTTTAATGTAAGAAATGACGATGTCCATAATAATCTCATTACAGATTTTTTGTATCAATGTTCGGCCATTCAAATACAAGGAAGTAGCAAAATACATCATTGTACTTATTTTACAAAAAATGATAAATTGAACTACTCCCACAATACAGCACAATATAAAGAGCCAGTTTTTATCATTAAGTCTACCTATCGCCTACTCCCACAAACGCCAAATCTTAAAAATATTTTCCTCAAAACACTTTCCACGAGCTCACTGATTTCTATCCCTAACAAAAACATCTTCAATGGCAATGAAGACAACATCCAATTTATAGTTCAACACAAGTGCCACTAATTTTTTGCATAGTAAATTGAGAACAACACAGAAGGCCTCTCACTGCAATCACTTTATAGTTCAGATTTTTTTTTTTTGATACTTTGAAGTTCAGACTCACAAAGCTGTAAAATACCATAGTAAAGCACATTTAACATGCCTCAAGTATCATGATATGATCTATTAAAACATGACTGGTAAAAATCATTAGAATGTTCGACCCGAAAGCTGATTTACCAATCTTACTGTGACGGACCGCCTTTTTAGGGGCAGTGCGAAAACTCACAACAGTTACCCAGGAAGACTAACTGTTGGAAAACAAGAGTATAATTGCCAGGCAAAAGCAAATCCAACTCTTTTTATTCAATATAGGGCCTAACGGCCAGGGTTTTTACAAAAGAGGGCGCAGCAGGGCCCGAATAACTTACAATCAAAACACCGCACAGGCAGGCCTGAGCAAAAGACCAAGACCTCAAAACCAACAAAATCGCCATCTACGGACTCCTGGAACGCTCCAGCTTCTTCAAACTCTGAAAGGGGCGGGGGTTGCAAGGGTGAGTACGGGAGTACTCAACAAGTCGTACGGAACCACTGAATACTATATGCAGGGGATTATCCAATGGAAGGGACTAGAGTTTAAGTATCTGGATGCAGTTTTATTTTCCAATTCATTTTACATTTGAAGCACAAACCATAAATAATAGCTAGGGGGTTTCACAAGTTCAACAGCACTTAACCAACTTCTTCCAAATCACCAAACAGTAACTTGAGCTTGGTTACGGGTATCACCCCAGTTCAAACTTAACTTCATTAACCGGAAGTACGGCGTATTCGAATACCATTAAGATTGTCTCTGCAGAGATGCTCAGCTTTACCCACAAGATACCTACGACCGTTAATGCCAAGCGCTAACAAACATGCAATTTAAATGCATGCGGCCGGGTCGAGGTTATCATAGCTTTTCGTTGGATCTTTCCCCTTTAGCCCCTATCCGGTAGAGTTTCGGTCCACAATAACCCGGGTCCCCACTGCCAGAGTGGAGTTCGCGGTCCCGCCATCGTGGACACCTACCGTTGTGAACCCGAAATGCCACCTTTTCCTAGTGCACACTTCGTTCCACCCCTCATAATCGCGGACCATCTCCCATACCGGGAAGGTAACCTTGTTCCTATAGGTATTCCGGGGAAAGTACAATGTACCGAGCTACGTTGAGTCAAGCCAACGAAGTTGACCGGCCCAACCTGTGGTTGAACGAGTTCGTAAGTTATTTACTTTGCTCAAGGGGATTGTTAACCTTATACTGCCAAAGATCAAGCCTTCATCCGCAAACCCGATCCGGTATCCCATAATACCGGCCACCAAACAAACCAAGGCATCAATCATCAGCCGGGGATCGGAGTTACATCCACTCCGGGATTTATCCGATTCTGTCCCCCAAACTGTAGCACTTTCACAAACATCCGAATCCAAGATTCGGCAGCATTTTATTTCCAACCTTTTTAAAAACATTTGATTATCTAGCCTGGACTAATTAATAATCTAGCTTAACAGGGTAATAGTAATCATCTAGGGTTACAAAGGATTTAATCTGGTTCAATAATTTCAAGGAGGTTTCAAGATCAATTCGGCATTACCTAGTTATCATGTCATTCCAAAATAACGGTTTTCAATAATTCAACATACAGTAAATAATGCGATACAAAATAATTACTACTATAGCATGGCATGATTGGGATCAACATGATCAAGGGTGTACGGCTTGCCTTGCTCGGCGATCGGATCGGCTGAACTGCAGTTGAAGTAGTCGTTCGGGGCTTCCGTCGGGTCCAACGTCTCGCTTCCGGATTCGCGGCCGCTTCCGGAACAGCCCGGCCTGTGGATCGCTTCCGAATTGTCCAACGTTTGGATCTAGCGCGACAAGAACGAACGACAAATAAAGAAACGAAAAACGGAAAAGAACTGGAAACGAAAACGAAATCGGAAACCGGAACCGGGCCGAGAGAGAGAACGAAGGGCGAATTGGGCAATTCGGAATTTTGGGAACTCCGGATTGAGGAACGGAGGGCATTTTTGGACTCAGTGGATCGAAACGGTTCGGGTAGTGTATTTGGTGGGTTTCTGGGGCTCACGGAATTTTCGGGGATTTTCTGGGTATTTTTCTGGATTAAAAACGATTTTTCGGAAATTAATCAATTAATTAAAATCCGAAAAGCGTTTTACTGAGCTGGGGCGCTGGGCTGGTTTTGGTTAGTAATCGGGTCCGCGCCCACGACGGCGAGCGCTGGGCGCTGGCGCCGGGCGATTGGGCTCAGCTTCAGCTCACGCGGCGATGGAGGCAGTGAGCTAGGGTTTCTCAGAAACCGAAAGCGCAGCGGGCGGGCCGGAGCTCACACGGGCACGGAGCCGAGACGGAGGCGAGGAGGGGAGAGCTCACCCGGGAAGGCGAAGGGGCGGGGCGGTTTGAAGCGAGGAGCCTGGCTTTATATAGCCCCGAGGAGAGAGAGGAACGGCGAGGCGCGGGCGACGAAGCTTGCGCGGGCAAGTGAGGACGCGCGCGGGCGCTGGGCGGCGAGACCAGTGGCGCTGGGTCGGGAGACCGAGCAAAGGGGCGCGACGCGACGCGGAGGCGGCGCTGAGGCGAAAGCGGCGCCGGAGGGCGGCGGGCACATGGCGCTGGGCGACGACCGGCGGCAGCAGCGCGGAGCACGCGGCGCAGCGGCGGCGGGCGGGGCGAGGCGAGGAGGCGGGGGCCGCCGGGAGACCGGAGCGAGGGCGGCGACGGGCGCGGCGCGGCGGAGCAAATACACGCGGCGGGCGTGAAGAAATGGGCGCTGGCGGAAGACCGGGGCACGGTGGTGCAAGGCAAGAAGGCGGGCGCTGACGGCGCTGCCGCCGAGGCGGGCGGGACGAGGTCACGGGGAGCGGCCGGGCCAAAGCCGGCTGGCCGGAGGAGGCCGAAGGCCAGAGACCAACGGCCGAGGAAAAGGAGAAACGGCCGAAGGCCCAAGAGGAAATCGCCCAAAACCCAAAAACGAAACCAAAACAAAATCCAATAAAATGTAATTCAAATTTCAAATTCAGATTTGAACTCAAATTAACAAACTCCAATTTAAATTCATTTTGAATTTTTGGGTTGTTTCAACCTACCCCACTTTAAAACAAATCTCGCCCCCGAGATTTATTCCTCCCGGGAGAAAGGTTGGGAAACCATCATAAACCGATTCCTTTTTCCAAGGGTCCTTCGAGTGTGTGATCCTCCCACAAAGACTCTCGGTAGAACTGACAATCCTTAAACTCAATCTTTTCTCCATGACTTCCATGATCTTGACTGCCTTTCCTGGTGAATCATAAGGCAAGTTTGATTCTTTGACGGTACTTGATCTGGCTGCTGGCTGAAATGTCTTTTCAGTCGGGGGAATCTGAATCATACTGTGAACTCGACAATTCACGAACCAAATCAGAACTTGCATGCTATTTCTCTCGATTACTCGTTAGAAACCTCGATATGGTTTAGTCTAGCTAGGTTTAGCTTCGTTTTATCCAAACGGTGCTGACTTCAAATGGAATCATTTCTAGACAATGAAGTCTCTGATTTGATAGCTAATGTCCCTTCTTCAGCATAACTCTTTCGTCGCATCGTATTGGTCTTCAAACTTTCTGACAACTCTCACATGAACCTTGTATCAGAAATAGGCTGGGGTCCAAAGCTATTTCTCTTTAGTCTTTATCCAATTTAAAAGGGGTTGACACTTTCCTCCGTAAGGGGTTCCGAAGGGTACCATATCCTGACTGACTTATCAACTGAGGTTGTACTGAGATTCTGCGGACGGCAATAAGTGGCTCGATTTGGTCCCATGTGGTAGAGCGCAGGCTCTCAACACTTCCTTTAGACTCTGGTTATTTCTTCTATGCTTGTCTATCTGGCTGAGGGTGGTGTACGGTGTCAAAGTTCAAATCTGTCCTTGTAGCCTTATGCAGACTTTCCCTGAACATTGAGCTGAACTAGCTTATTAATCTGACTCAGTGGGGCTCCTTGCGGTCTGTTGATCTGAGCTGAATCCTATTCTGCTAACTTGTCTTTCCTGAAGATCTGTCGATTTGGTACGAGGTAAGCTATTCTGGTCAATCCATAAGTGATGTTCTATCTGTTGTCAACCCTTGCTGAGGTTTTCAGGTAACCTAGTGGCAAGGTTTTCCTTTCCCTTTCATTCCCACACGGGCACTGTAAGTGACTGGCTATCTGACTGTCGCTTTGGTGGTCCACTTCATCTGTCTGACATCTGTTGCATCCATCCACGTATTTGTTCACATCTTTCTTCATTACTTCCTGCTGGTATTCCCTTCTCAATTCTTGGTGCATTCTCGCACTCCGTTGGGTATCGATTATTTAGGTATGTGAACTTCTATCAAAACCAATCCTCTTATATCCTCATTATCAAGGATACTCGTGAAATTAGGATCATCGCTTAATTCCGTGTATCTCTTTCGTGTCTCGAAGTTTCCTTGTCTCGTCATTGTGGCCGATCGAATCCGACTTCATAAACCGGCCGTACCTTGTGGAAAATCTTGTGACACTTCGACAATCGTCTCTGGTTCAACTGTCATAACTCGACTCTAGCCGTGGGGAGATGCTCTTTCCTCGAGTTAAGCGATAGCATGCCCTTCTCGCTTAAGGCGTCGCCTATCACACTAGCTCTTCCTCATGGATGGTATCGAACTCGGAGTCGCAATCCTTTACTTGGCTCCATCCATTTTTCTTTCATCCCCTTAGTCCTTTCTATAACAGAGTGGTCTAGGCCGACTTCATATCATATGCCGGGTCATCTCCTCGGTATCGCTTTGAGCCGCCACAAGACATACTCAATCATTCTTTCATCCTCAGACAAGATACTTGTCTGGTCCTTTCTCCTTAGTAATCAAATCTGCCTGGGAGTCTTGGTTTGTGTCTTGGGAGTATGGCGATCAGGCCGACATTGAATTCTCGCCTTCCCGATTCCTCGAAATTGTCCTCACTCTTCTATGTCCATCTCAGAGGGTCAGCATCGCTTGAGAGGCCGAGTCTCAGTTTGGTTATCTCTCAAGAATCCTTTGGTCGAACTTCTGTCTCACTACTCTCGTAAAACTTCGACTTTGTCATCGACGGCTGATTCCATTCCATAAATGTCCTGTCACTGGGATCCATCTTTATTCCATCTCTAGTGGTGTTGTTACTTAGGGAAGTGGTTTTATCCAACCAAACTTCATTTAGAGAATATGGCGCAAGCCGGTGTTCTCTAAATTTTTCCTAAATACTTAAATGAACTGTCCATAGATTCCATATACTTAGTTCATTGGGTTCATGAAATATGCCAGGTTATCTGCGAGTCCAGCAGAACCATTCCAACTCTTGTGGTCCATACTGCTTAGCAACTGTGGTCTTCTCACTGTCCGGTTATCTGACTTTCAACTGACGGTATTTTGTCCTCGATTCCAATTCGGAGGATCCTTTGGCTTCCTTTAATCGGTCAATGTGTCATTACTCTGAGGCAACTTATACTTGTCCCTGAATCATGGGTGTGTTGTCTAATCCGAGTGTGGTAGGCGTTGATGTGACCTTGACTCCTTTATAATTCTCTGATCATTTTGTTCCATCATTTCCTGTATGTGGTACTCCTTGGTGTCACTGTTTTCTGTGTACAATCCATCCTGACCTTATGTCCGAAAAATCAATCCATCTTCAGAACGATGTTCAGGCTATCCCTTTTCCATGACAAACTATCTTGGGATTTTAGTCTTCTTGGATTTCCGTCTCTAAGTTGCACTAGAACCTAACTATCATCCTGACTTCCGATCCTGACACTCGTGGCTTCTGCGGCTTTTGTAGCTGACGTTATATCTATCTTAAGACTGTCTTATTCTTTTGGAATCCAATTCCATTCCATCTTTTAGGGACGTGTTATAGGGAAGCAATCTGATTTAATCCAGTAGTCACTGCTCTTTGTTCCCCATTCACACAGTTCATGTGTCAAAACACTGCTTTATTTCCAATATATTGCTCAGACCATACATGCTGGATAGTACAAGTTGTTCCTAATCTTGATCCCTTGGATCTCCATATCCAAGTTGTTACATTCAAGTCTAGCTATTAGTCTACTCCCGGTGGCTTGGAATCTCCAGGGAGTGGTGACGGGGTACAGGGCAAATTGTTGCTGTTCCTTGGCGATGACTTGATTGACTCTCCCTTGGACGTGTACTGAAGTGTTCTGACCTTGACTGCTTGGGTTTCCTTCTGACTCAACTGGTAATTCTTGGTATCCTCAGGTTTGGGATTGCTGTTGATGAGACACCGACGGTCCGTTGGTGGGGGCTGAGGCTGACGTCTGTGATTTGGCTACCACTGTTGGTAGGTCCTTCAGCGGCGATTGTCTCGATGTGTCCGGCCGTCCACAATGAAACATCCTCAAATCTTGTGGGGACAATCTCGACATAGTGGTTCCCAGTGCATGGATAGCACTTCACTGGTTTGGGCCGAGTGGTCATGTGTTGATCGCTTCTCCTTTTATTACCTGCCTCTTATTGGGGAATCCGTGAGTGAGAGCCGAGGTCCTTTCTCGATCTGGGTGGAAGTCTCAGATTCATGCCTCGAAGTTTTCTCTTTCTCTTCTTCATTCTTTCCAAATCATTTCGGCTTCTTTGATTTTTATCCATCCGTCCATTACAATTGATGTGTCCTTGATGGCTAAGGTGTGGAATTTCAAGCTTTTACGTAATCCTTCCAAGAATTCTCTCGCCTCTCTAGCTTGAATGTCCATTTCTAAGGAAATGTCTCTCGCAAGGTAGTCGGATTCGTGCGCACATCCCACTACCGCACTTTCCTTTTGTCGGTCCCCGATTTCTGTGGCGTCTCCTTGAGGTCTCACAACTAGCTGCTCCAAAATCCCTTCTAATAATCTGCGTGTGGTGTCTTTCTCGCTCGTTGTCTGCTTTCTTTCCATTATGGCCAGATGTTGTGCTAGGTTGATCTGGTGGTTTCGACTCTTCATTACCGCCGAATCACATGCAGAACTCGATTCAAAATCGCCATGGTCTTATTCTGTCTTTCTCTTTCGGCCTGGCAGCAGGTTTTGGGGTAAAGCGTAAGGTAAGTAAGATTTAGAACATGAGGTGCGAGAGACCGAGTAGGTGAGAAGCAAGATGAAAGGAGAAGAATTAGTGGAATTTGGCCTAGGAAGGTATAAGGATACTTAATACAAACAATTTACAGAGGGATAGAAACATAGCTTTTATACATAGATGCTTTTACAATACCGTCATAAGGTATCCAAAACAACCTATTTTACACTACCAAAAGACCTACAGAAAAGGGCACAACTTCTACGACTAACGTTCTAATTCATCGCCGACGACATCACCTCCAAGTCACTGGCGAAGATCGACGAGGATTTTGAAATTTAGGCAGGCAGACTAAACTTTTAAAACAAAACCGAGAGGAACAAAACTCTAAAGAAGATAAGGTAGCAGGGAAGGACGAGAAGCAATAATACTTATATTTTTGAAATTCATTTTGTTTGTAAGCCGAAAATAATTTTGTAAAACTTTCCTATACCAACCTAAGGTCTTAATCTATGGTCAAGCCAAGGCTCTGATACCACTTGTGACGGACCGCCTTTTAGGGGCAGTGCGAAAACTCACAACAGCTTACTCAGAAGACTAATCGTTGGAAAACAAGAGTATAATTGCTGTGCAAAAGCAAATCCAACTCTTTTATTCAATATAGGGCCTAACGGCCGTGGTTTTTACAAAAGAGGCGCAGCAGGCCCGAATAACTTACAATCAAAACACCGCACAGCAGCCTCGAGCAAAAGACCAAGACCTCAAAACCAACAAAATCGCCATCTACGGACTCTCGAACGCTCCAGCCTTCTTCAAACTACGAAAGGGGCGGGGTTGCAAGGGTGAGTACGGAGTACTCAACAAGTCGCATTTAACCACCGAATACTATATGTGGGATTATCCAATGGAAGGGACTAGAGTTTAAGTATCTCGATGCGCTTTATTTTCCAATTCATTTTACATTTGAAGCACAAACCATAAATAATAGCTAGGGGGTTTCACAAGTTCAACAGCACTTAACCAACTTCTTCCAAATCACCAAACAGTAACTTGAGCTTGGTTACGGGTATCACCCCAGTTCAAACTTAACTTCATTAACCGGAAGTACGGCGTATTCGAATACCATTAAGATTGTCTCTGCAGAGATGCTCAGCTTTACCCACAAGATACCTACGACGATTAATGCCAAGCGCTAACAAACATGCAATTTAAATGCATGCGGCCGGTCGAGGTTATCATAGCTTTCGTTGGATCTTTCCCTTTAGCCCCTATCCCAGAGAGTTTCGGTCCACAATAACCCGGTCCCCACTGCCGAGTGGAGTTCGCGGTCCCGCCATCGTGGACACCTACCGTTGTGAACCCGAAATGCCACCTTTTCCTAGTGCACACTTCGTTCCACCCCTCATAATCGCGGACCATCTCCCATACCGGGAAGGTAACCTTGTTCCTATAGGTATTCCGGGGAAAGTACAATGTACCGAGCTACGTTGAGTCAAGCCAACGAAGTTGACCGGCCCAACCTGTGGTTGAACGAGTTCGTAAGTTATTTACTTTGCTCAAGGGGATTCATTAACCTTACATTGCCAAAGATCAAGCCTTCATCCGCAAACCCGATCCGGTATCCCATAATACCGGCCACCAAACAAACCAAGGCATTAATCATCAGCCGGGGATCGGAGTTACATCCACTTCGGGATTTATCCGATTCTGTCCCCCAAACTGTAGCACTTTCACAAACATCCGAATCCAAGATTCGGCAGCATTTTATTTCCAACCTTTTAAAAACATTTGATTATCTAGCCTGGACTAATTAATAATCTAGCTTAACAGGGTAATAGTAATCATCTAGGGTTACAAAGGATTTAATCTGGTTCAATAATTTCAAGGAGGTTTCAAGATCAATTCGGCATTACCTAGTTATCATGTCATTCCAAAATAACGGTTTTCAATAATTCAACATACAGTAAATAATGCGATACAAAATAATTACTACTATAGCATGGCATGATTGGGATCAACATGATCAAGGGTGTACGGCTTGCCTTGCTCGGCGATTGGATCGGCTGAACTGTAGAGGAAGTAGTCGTTCGGGGCTTCCGTCGGGTCCAACGCTCGCTTCCGGATTCATGGCCGCTCGAACAGCCCGGCTCAGTGGATCGCTTCCGGAATTGTCCAACGTTTGGATCTAGCGCGACAAGAACGAACGACAAATAAAGAAACGAAAAACGGAAAAGAACTGGAAACGAAAACGAAATCGGAAACCGGAACCGGGCCGAGAGAGAGAACGAAGGGCGAATTGGGCAATTCGGAATTTTGGGAACTCCGGATTGAGGAACGGAGGGCATTTTTGGACTCAGTGGATCGAAACGGTTCGGGTAGTGTATTTGGTGGGTTTCGGGCTCACGGAATTTTCGGGATTTTCTCGGGTATTTTTTCGATTAAAAGCGATTTTTCGGAAATTAATCAATTAATTAAAATCCGGTGCCGCTTTTATCGAGCCGGGCGGTGGGCTGGTTTTGGTTGGGGCAGTGGGCCGCGGCCCACGACGGCGAAGCGCTGGGCGCTGGCGTCATTGGCGGCTGGGCTCAGCCACGCGCAAGCGAGGAGGCAGGAGCTAGGTTTCTCAGAAACCGAGCGCTAGCCGGGCAAGGGCTGGAGCTCGGCGGCTGCACAAGGCCGGAGTCGAGACGGAGGCGAGGAGGGGAGAGCTCACCCGGGGGAAGGCGAAGGGGCGGGGCGGGTTTGGAAGCGAGGAGCTCGGGGCTTTATATAGCCCCGAGGAGAGAGAGGAACGGCGAGGCGCGGCGACGAGCTTGCGGCGGCGGAGGACGCGGCGTGCGGCGCGGGGCGGCGAGACCAGGGCGCTGGTCGGGGAGACCGGGAGCAGGCGGGGGCGCGACGCGACGCGGAGGCGGCGCGAGGCGAGCGGCGCCGGAGGCGGCGGGCAGCCAAGGCGCGGCGACGACCGGGCGGCAAGGCAGCGCGGAGCACGCGGCAAAGTGAGGCGTGAGGAGGCGGGCCGCCGGGAGACTGAGCGAGGGCGGCGACGGGGCGGCGGCTGTCGGCGGAGCAAATACACAGGCGCGGCGGCAGAAGAATGCGGCGGCTGAAGACCGGGGCACGGCGGTAAGGCAAGAAGGCGCGCGACGGCAAGCGCTGCCGGCCGGAGGCGGCGGGGACGGAGGCCGGCCGGGGGAGCGGGCTGGGCCAGGCCGGCTGGGCCGGAGGAGGCCGAAGGCCAGGAGACCAACGGGCTGAGGAAAAAGGAGAAACGGGCCGAAGGCCCAAGAGGAAACTGGCCCAAAACCCAAAAACGAAAACCAAAACAAAATCCAATAAAACAGAATTCAAATTTCAAATTCAGGATTTGAACTCGAAATTCGAACAAACTCCAATTTAAATTCATTTTGAATTTTTGGGTTGTTTCACTTACGCTAAAACTAGCTGAAGGGGCCACTTTGCTCGTTATGCAGTGGCCTCCTGAATTCACACAGAGTAGCCACATGAGACAAAGCAAAATTATGTCACAACTCAGAAGACTTCATGAGGGGCTGTTTGGTTTGTTACTAATACTTGCCATGCCAAATATTGGTAGTGTTGACTAAATTTGGCAAGCATTTGGCTTGCAACCAAACTTTGGCTAGATTCTTTTCTCCATTGCCATGCCAAATTTTTCTAGTTCATTTTCTTGCCAATAGTTGGCCAAACTTTGGCCACCAATTTGAGCACCAAATTTTTGGCTAGCCAATTCTTGGCAAGGTTGAACTTGGCAATTTTAGCTTCAAACCAAACAGCCCTGAAATCATCTCAAAATTGGTGTCTATTTTTTTCCACATATGAGGGCACCATTAGATCCAAATTCAGAATTTGCAAGTTGCAACGATACTTATTCCTTTCAAATAGTGACATATCTCCAGTCTGTATAACAAGCATCACAGAACTTCTAACCCTACACCAACCCCCCGTGAGTCATATAATTATGTCTATGTTATCAAAATAGTGATAAATCAAAAGTTTAACTTTAGTCCTGAGAAAATTAATATCAAATTATATGGCAATTAAGTGCCAAACTAGGGACTGGACGATATTAATTATTTAATTGTTTCTGCATACATGCCTGCCTGTATGCAGAACTGGTACTATATGCTCTGTGGGTGGTTCTACACTGCATTGTCAGTACGCATTCAATCAACTAATCCATCACAAACATTCACACATTCAATCAACAAAACCATCACAATGCAATGAAATCCAAGTGCTAAATACCTTGAGTCCTTGAACGGCTGGCGGTAGAGGAGAATCGGCGTCTGGGGGAGCGACGAATCACCGGTTCCAACTTCAGCGTCGGCAGTGGGTTGCAGGACGCGGCCGGGGGGAGTTCGGGAGGGCGTCGTCGTCGAGAGGCGCGGCCGGGGAGCAGGAGGCAGCCGGGGGGGAGCTCCGGGAAGGCAAGGCCGGGGGAGTTCGGGAGGGCAGCGTCGTCGAGAGGCGCGGCCGGGGAGCAGGAGGCAGCCGGGGGGGAGCTCCGGGAAGGCAAGGCCGAGGAGCAGGAGGCAGCCGGGGGTAGCTCTGGAGCGGCGGCGGCGTCTGAGGCGGGTGAGTTCGGGAGAGTGAGTTCCTTCGATGGGATCGGAGTGCGAAGGGCAGGTGGGGAAAAGATCGGATAGAATCGGGAGGAACGGGTCTCCAGCGGATTCTGGTTTCGCATTGAAAACAAGAAACGTTTCCGATAGAATCGCTCCAAGGCTTTTACCGTTTGGTTGAGTTAGTTCCAGATTTTAGCAGAATCAGGCTGGTTCCAAGGTGCCAAACGCACCCTTAGTACTTGGAGGTCGTGTTTCAGACAGTTTTTGAATCCAAAGTTAAAAGTAGAACCGAGGCCATAATCCAAGGTTGTAAATGGACTTATTCCTTCCGCATTCCGCAACAAATTCAAGGCAATGGCTGTCCTCAAGTGTTCAAGTCAACAACACACTCAACATCCTCTGACTGAATTGCACCCACCGTCGCCTCCTCGGCCGACCCGAGGCCAGTCTGAATCTTGCACCCGCCAAGCAGTGCCCTCCAGACTTCAGAGTCAGGTTGGCAACGCATCTCCCGCACCACGGTCATTGCCTCGTCAACATGGCCACCACGGCAGAGCAAATCGATCAGACAACCGTAGTGCTCCAACGAGGGCCGAATGCCGTAGTCCTTCTGCATCATGTTGAACATCCTGCGCCCTTCGTCGAGGAGAGCTCCGTAGTTGCATGCCAGCAGGACGCCCATGAAGGTGAAATGGTTGGGGCCGAAGCCTTGTTTGTTCATGAGATCAAACAGCCTGAAGGCGTCGTCTGCTCGTCTATGCACAGCCAAGGCCCTGATCATCACGTTCCAGGAGAAGACGTCCTTCCTGTCCATCTTGGTGAAGACAACGAGAGCACGGGCAATGTCGCCGCACATGGCATACATTTCGACCAGCGAGGTCCCAACCTCGGCATGGACCTGGAGTGCCGGCGTCACCAGGTTGGCATGGATCCATCTGCCCATCCTCAGCTTCCTGAGGTGCTCGCAAGCTGAAAGAACCGAAACAACCGTGAAGCTGTCAGGGGTGAGGCCTTCAAGCAGCATCCGGGTAAAGAGATGAAGGGCCTGCCGGAATCTCCCATGCCGAGTGTAACTTGAGAGGATGCAGTTCCAGGACACCAAATTCCTTTCAGGCATCCGGTCGAACAGGCTCCTCATGCCGATGAAATCCCCTGCGTCCGATAGTGCCCTGAGCATCGTCGTCCATGACACAACGTTCTTCACTGGCATTGTCGCAAAAAGCTCCTTTGCTGACACAATGTCCGTTGCCTTGACATATGCCGCCAGCATTGAGTTCCATGACACAACGTCCCTATAAACCATTGCATCAAACAATCCCCGGGCCGAGTTAATGTCCCCAACCTTGATGTACGCCGACATCATCCGGTTCGACAAGCCCACGGACTTGCCAAGAAAGCTGTCGAACACTCTCCGTGCATCACCCAGCGAGCCACAAGCGGCGTAGAATGTGAGCAGCGACCTCCCGACGGCTGGCACGCAGTCAAGCCCCACCTTCAGGACCCGGCAATGCAGCTCCTTGCCGCATCGCCACATCCGGAGGCGCGAGCACGCGTCCACGACGTACGGGTATGTAAAGCTGTCTGGCGCAAGGCCCCGGCGCGGCATTTCGTCGAACAGGTCCAGTGCGCGCTCGTGTGGTCCGTGGTAGGCGCGACCCCGGATCATGGTGTTGTAGAGGGCGACGTCGGGCGTTCCTCGGAACGAGCAGAAGAGCAGGTCGGCGTGGGCCATGTCGCCGATCTCGGTGGCGCGGCGAACGAGTAGGGCGGGCAGGCCGGGGAGACGGTGGAGGGAGGAGGTGAGGAGGAGGCCATGGATTTGGTTGAGCTGCGGGTAGGTGCAGTTCCTGAGGAGGTTCGGGAGGCGGGCTTCGAGGAGGCTCATAGCCCACGCCGGCCGGGCCGCCTCCGCTTCCTTACGGCGGAGAAAGCCGGATTCCGGTGAGATCGCCGGTTTCGGGGATGGAAGTGGTCAGTGCCTGTTTGTTTAGAGCGCGAGTAATCCTAGATTTTCTTTGTTTTCTTTAAAGCTATATAAATATTAAAATATAAATAAAAAATAGATAGTAATTATTTATCTATTTGTTTCTTTTGATGTTTATACAATTTATATTGAGTGCGAAAACATAGGAATACCAACCGTAATCCTTGCTTGTGCTTTAAGATTCGTGCCAATGGTGCCATTGTTGCGTACCTCCGGTGAACGCTGCTTCTTCCACTGCATCTGAACGAGGACATATCAACACCCTTATGCATGGAAGATTTGCAGCTTGACCCAGGCCAGCTCCCCCATAATTTGCGAAAAAGTTCCTCTATTTTTTTTAAATTACAGCTAGATCTATGTAAATTACAAAAAAATCCTTTGCGATTTTTTGTGAGAGCAAAAAAAATGTTTTCAATTTGCGTTTAGGTCCCTCATTTTGTTACTATACGGAAAAGCCCACCGTTAAATACAAATCTCGAACGAGTCATTTTCTAATTTTTCAGGATAGCGACCAGGTCCAAAAATATGACAAATAGGTCCCCACTCCTTACGTCCAGGTCCTTTCTCCGTTTTTCCCAAAAAAAAATATTTTCGTCAACAGAAATATGTGTACATCTCTATCTCTATACTTTTTCCCCAACTCGATCTTTAATATCTAGACTTTTTTTCCAATCCGATCTCTAATATTTTTCCGAACGTGTATTATTACTCGATAGCATTAAACTCGACGAAAGGAGGTTGGCAGCTCTAATATTTTTCAAAACATGCATTACCCATTGAACGCATATAGTGTTAAATTCGGCATCTGTAATTTTTTTTGCAACTCGATCTCTTATATTTTTCAAAACATGTATTATTACCCAGTAAGCGCATAGGGTGTTAAAATCGGCATCTATATTTTTTTGACAACTCGAAATCTAATATTTTCTGGAACGACGTCTAATATTTTCCAAAACATGTGTTATTACCTGGTGAACGCATAGGGTGTTAAACTCGGCATCTATAATTTTTTTGTCAACTCAAAATATAATATTTTCCAAAAATATATATTATTCATTTTTTTGGGCGAAAGGCCCGTTGTTGCGCATATTCGTCGACGGTTCCTACCTAGCGTATTTTTTTTAAAAAAAAAAAACCAAACGAACAAAAAAAAACACTTAGATCTTTCTATTTTTTTTCAGAAAAAAAATTTAGATCAGATTTTGCACTGCACGGCGCGGCAACGCGCGCAACCTTACCTATATATTGATCGACATAAACTTGCGTGCTTGCTCAACGTTGTTTCTTAATTTTTCTTTTTTTTTATTGCTCACTCTAGCGATTAAATGTTTTTAAGTTTGATATTTTGTAGGATGCTACAGAGCTTCATTCCCGTCTCCATGATTTTGTTTCCCCGTAATTTTAACGCGTTTATGCCACCCGTAAATGAGAGACTCCAGTCACTCCACTGATAATTTTAACGCGTTTATGCCACCCGTAAATGAGATACTCCAGTCACTCCACGCGATTAGGGTTGTAAACGGGCCGAATTCGAGCGGGCCTGGGGCTGTTAGGCTCGAGCTCGATAAGGCTCGAGCCGAGCTCGAGTTGGGGTCCGAGCCTAGATCCAGGCTCGAGCTCGGCTCAGTCCAAACACGAGTAGGCTCGAGCTCGGCTCGAGTAAGCTCGGTAAGCTGATAAGCTCGAATAAGCTCGATAGGCTCGAGTAAATTCGGTGAATCTGATTGGCTCGATAGGCTTGTTAACAAGCTCGAGTAAGCTCGATAACAAGTTCGAGAAAGTTCGGTTCACGAAAGCTCGATCCAAACTCGAGTACTCGATCTCGAGCTCGCGAGATCGAGTTTTTTTTACAGCCCTACTAGCGATGCTATCGACAGTTTCCTTCAAAGTTCAAACGTAAGAAGTTAACTGACATGGTGCAGTTGCACCAAAAACACAAGAGGAACGAAATGATAAGGTACACCGAAAGTTAAAGTAGCAGCACGTTTTTGGGGCATTTCATACGTGCAAGCGCGACACCCTGCAAGTTCGTTCCCATTTAGTCCAGCGTGCCGTCGTCATCGCGTCCCGGCGCGTGGCCGGCGTCGGCCTTGACGACGTCGACGAGGAAGTCGAAGAGATCGGTGTTCTGCACGGCGGCGGCGACGTCCTCCCTGTGCACCGTCCGGCGCTTGCCCTCCAGCGTGGCGGCCCAGGCGCGGCGCGTCAGCTCGGCGATGAATAGCTCGCACGCCCTGGAGAACACCACCGGCGCCTCCCCCGAAATCATCCCCGCGGCACGGCCGTCGACGGCGCCGCTGTCCCCCGCCGAGCGCTTCATGATCTTCTTGATGCGCGCCAGAGGGAGCGCGTGCGGCCCCGTCCGCGCCGACACCCCGCCGCAAAAGATCCCCGAGTAGGGCCTCGCCAGCCTCATCGCCTCCTCTATCTACTGCGGTGGTGCAATTGCGGTGGAGACGAGGCAGTCAGTGGATCTTATACGCGTGCCATTTGACTCTGCGAGGAGGAGGTGGAGAGCGTGGCGCGTCGCTGGCCAAGGCCGGCAATGGAGGGGGCCGGCTGCTTTGACAAGGACTGGGACGTGCAGAGATTATACCAATAGGGAAAGTACGAGATGGTTGAGGCAGTGTACGTAGCAGGCGAGTATGGGATTGAAGAGGTTGCTTCCACTTGCACTTTGCAGTCAAATTTGGACGTTGTTGCTTGCATCTTTGTGTTGCTTGTGCTTGCATTGGTGCACTTGTCATTCGGATCTTTCGCCTTAATTAATTTGTTTGGGTTGGTTTTGAGAAAACCTTCCCGGTCAATTTGATTCATATTCTTGGATTTTTTTGTTTTCCTTAGTCAACTTGGCGGTGACAACCATCCCAATTCGACGCCAAAGTTTGGTTCTTTCAGTTCTTCAGAATTATGACATGTATGCTTTTATGCAAGCCTACAAAAGCCCTGCGATTTTTTGTCATAACGATAACGAGGTGTTTATAGTGATTATCACTGTGTATCTGATGATATTCTAACCCTTTTTTGCTGTTACTGACCCAAAAAAACTACTGAAGAAACCTGCAGACAGTATATATGATAACTCTGGCTGCTAGCTCAAATTTGTGAGGGTAAAAACTGAACTGGTTGATCTGCCCAAGCCTCATCTGGGCCAACTACAGAGAAGGCCTCATCTGGCAGCTCGTGCAAAGGCCGACACGCGTTATGATGCGGGGGGATGGATGATGCAGTGCGAGCGGCGTGGCGTAAATAGCCTACTACTGTTCCTTGCGCTTGCGTTGCATTTCGTTAGAGGCAGGGCAGAGCTGCTAGGACAACACTAGTACAGCACTGCATGTCTGCACGCTAGGGTGCAATCGGATAGATGGCTACGGACCGACCATCCAGTCTATTCGGTTGATCGCGTCCGATTCGTATCGATTTTAGATCTGGTATCAAATATATTTAGTACCGTAATTCGTTTCAAATTCGTGACCGGTATTATCCACGTCGTATTCGCACACAACATTGTGCGTATCCGACTCGAAATCCGAAAAAAATATGATCTAGGATACAAAAAAAAAATGATATTGTACTGAATCCGAGCCGATTGCACCTGCTGCATACAGCTGCATCTCTGCTAGTTGAGTTTGTCGCCGCGGCAACACGACTGTGAGGGACATTAAGATCAGTACAGCGCTTGCGTACGGGTTAGCTGCTCTGATCTGGAGCGAGCATCTAACAAGACAAAACAAACCTCTTTTTTTTTTATAAAAGCGACGACTAACGGGAAAGCCGACCCATCAGTGGTACTACGAGTCTACGAGAGAAGAAAACGCGGGAGTGGTACGAATCGGGGGAGGGAGAATTATTCGCAGCGAAAAGCAAAGGCTTGGATTGATCAGCTGACTGACTGAAGATCGTCTTGTTTTGCCTATAGACTTTTGTTTTATCACAAGTGATCTGCAAATGCAATTGTTGATTGCCAAAAATAAATCTAACATACTGTTGGGAATAGCCCCACATCGGCAGTGGTGGAACCAGAAAATTCCAAAGGAGGGGGTCAAGAATAAAATAAACCTCTACTAATGATTATACATTTGTACTAGATACTAGACTACTAGGCTTGGATTGCACATATATACTGTCCGTCCTTGACATCTGGACTCATGGCGTAGTGGTGTTGGCCGCGACCGGCGAGACGCGAGAGCGACGGACGGAGTCATAGAGGGAGCACGCCGCACGCGAGGCGAGTACAGAGGAACCGAGGGAGCACGTGAGACCAAGACGCCGGCGACCGGACGCAAGAAGTCGCGAGACCAGCTAGGACGTCATCGTTCGGTCTCCCGTCTGGCCGTCTCCCGACGAGTTCACGTCTTCACGAATCACGAGTCCCCACCAGGCACCAGCCCTCCTGGCTCCTGGTCCTGCTGGACCAACGACGCCGATCGGGGCCTAGGCTCCGCATGTGCACATCGGTTGTTAGGAGGGCCTGAGCATGGTTTATAAGGGTGAGGGATCACTCCCTCATTGCTCTAGTTTTTTTAGGGAGATGGCACAAGAGACCTTGTCCCGATGCTCTTGTTGGGCCTACGAAGATTGTTAGGAATAAGCTTAGGTGGCCCAAGTGGTTCCTAGATAATCTCGGCTCGATGTGTGAGGGGGAGATTGTTGTGAATAGTCTCACATCAATTGTTGGGAGGGCCTGAGCATGGTTTATAAAGATGAAGGAGCACCCCCTCATTGAGCTAGCTTTTAGGGGGAGATGACCCAAGAGACCTTGGCCTGCTGTTCTGGTTAGACCTGCGAGTGTAATGCAACCTAACGACCTAGGATCCGAACGCGCTAGGTGTAGCCGTCCGGCTAACACAGAGTCCCATTTGCGCAGAAGAATTGAAGAGCATCATGTTACAAATGAAAACGTGCAGATATAGACAGATATGGCCTGGGCACTTTACATCTGTCCATGAGTATGATCTAAGTAGCATTCAATGGCCGATGACCCTCTCGACACAGCCAACTCTTGTCCTCACTTGAGTCCTCTCACCGTCGTACGCATCTGTAAGCCTGTAACTTCTACTAACGGACCACAACGCCAAGAGTGTGTAGTACAGCAAGCAACAAGGTAGACTCTGACTTGTAGCTCAAATCCAGCCGCATAATAATAGCATGTCGCCTTGTAGAGTGGCCGGTGTAACTCCTGCTGCAATCTACCGCCACTAGATTGTTCTTCTAGCCTTCCTTCTGGGAGCTGGACTCCTCGGCAACCTCAGCGCTTCTTCTATCCTTCCTTCTAGCTAGGATCTTCATATCATTTCTTTGTTTGGAGGCCTTCACTTGTAAGTGAAGGGAATAATTACCAACGGCAGAGCCCACTGTGGGTGTTGTGGTATAGGACCCTTTCGTTTCAGCTTCTGCTTAAAAAAAAGTAGATTATTTACCGAACGGAGGGATTTTGGACAGCTTCTCTGAGAATTAAAAGTTGATTTCTATATAAAATTAGAATCTGACTGAAACTTGATTCTTGCTGATTCTCACCGGCTCGGTCTGAAACCTAGAAGTTGTAGCCGGTTTGGCCCGATTCTCCTATAATCAAAAACAGCTTCTTCCATAATTCATAATCCAGAAACTGAAACGAATTGGGCCATAATGCTGTCACTGTGATTAGAGGAGTTTGGTGTTGCCGGATTCCTCAAAAACCCTCTTGGTTAGGATCTCCTCAAAAGGTATACTTGCTTAAGCTTCACACCACTGTTTTATGCTAATGTGTCTTTCTTTGTCGGTTTGCCTTCGAACCACACAAAATTTATTTTGAGTTTGATTTCAGAAGACAGTATAAGATTTATTTTAATTTTCCAGAATCTATGTATGATTGCCTGTTACACTTGAAGCGTGGAGCTCTGTTAGAACCAAATGGTTGCAATTAACGTAATGACAATGACAAAGCATCAGATTAAGCTTCCTTTTCCTTCGTTTCTTTGTTTTATCATCTCACTGTTCCTTTCTCATTAATTTCCAGCTACTTTCTAAAAGCATTGTGTCAAAGCCCACCATACCACAAGCATCTGTTTCCTAGATCATTGCGAAGTACACTTGTTCTTTTAAATATAATACTAGTGCAATCTAATCATACTCACAAGACGCACACAAGTGATAGAATTATAGTCCTCAGCAACAAAGAATATATGACTGCGTCTCAGCCTCTGAATTATTTACGAGAGGTGTTTATATGCTTTTCTTTTTTAAAGTCGTACAAATATTAAAGCATAGACAGAGGGTAGATGATGATTACTTACCCTTTCGTATGTTTCAAGATTTGTGGAACTTGTATGAGAAGAAAAAGCATAGAAGCACTGCTTTTATTTTAGAGGGAAACTAGGGAACGGTATACCGTTCCAACGGTATAGTCGTGAAACTTATAAAACTTATCAGTTTTAGTGCTGGTTTCATGAGTTTCAGTGTTTAGTTTCATCAGTTTCATGTTTCATCATTTTTTAGTGCTAAGTTTCATGAGTTTCATGTAAAAATTCACAAGTTTCATGAGTTTCAGAGGTATACCGTTCCTACGTTATACCGTAGGCTAGTTTTTCTGTTTATTTTATAAGCCACCAAGATGTGCAAAGGGGAGGTGTCTGAAGGGAAGAGAGGTTGGTGATGGTTGATTTGTTGTTGACATGGGACCATTTGCTGCAGACTCTAGGTCTCGATGGATGCTGCTCAGCTCCACGGATGGATGAGAGGCAGATGCAGAAATAAAAGAGGCCAACATCAGAGACCGGCCAGGCCCCAAGCGAACACATGCAATACTTGAATACAACTAAGCATGTTTGCATGAGTGCTCTCCATGTAGGAAAAACATACTTGTACCTCTTGATCGCAATAAATAAATTGAGAGCTGAACTTGCAAGTTTGCGAAGCACTTTCTTATCGTTTTGGAAACTGAATTTCTCAGCCTTCCGATAGTTCCTTTTTTTTTTTTGTGTGTGTGTGAGAGATAATCAGATAACTAGGTGCGTTGTCCTACGCCCTGAGGCCTTACACTGCGTGCCTTGCGCCATCATAAGAGCTAGAGGCACAAACATGAGATCTTTAGTTTAGTTGGTATGCCATCATACTCTAGAGACAAGGACCCCCTCCAAGAAATTTGTCATTTTACAGCTGAGAGCCAAAATTTGATATTCTCCTCTCCATAGTTAACTATAGCCTTTGGCTAAAAGGAAGATGTCCTTATTTTTGGCTTGCTTGAATTATGGATTCAACAAGCTGGTAGGCAGAGGTGGAAAACACTTGGTGCTCACTGCAATGATAATGTTGTAAACATGGGCATGAGCTGCCTACATTTACACATGACCAATGCCCACCACCTTCTGAAGGAAATTTTGTGCCTTCAAGCAAGTGCAGCGCCCCAACAACACAAACACTATTCTAGTGTCAGAAAGGAGGCAACCATCTGAGGGTCTTGCTACTGTGATACTGTCTGGCCTCTTCAAGGCTGGTCGCTTACAAATTACTCCAGAGTCCAGACCCATATATTTACATACAAACATGTAGGATCGATATATACTAGTATAGCAATCAGAGGGGGGGTGAATGATTGTGCGGAAGCGAAAATCAAAATTTTGATCTACTAAAAATTCACCCCAATTTGGAATCAAATAATTGCTTCGGTTCACGCAAAAACAGATTGATAGACGTTCACTAAAACGCAAATTCCCAGAGATCCAACTGTCGGATTGACGTGAAATTTTTACTGTAGAAACTAGATTCAATTTAGAAACTAACCCAAGAAGAATTAACTCAATCGGATCTACGGATCAAAAGTTATAGGCTTCACAAGTTGACTGTTCCAAAAGTGACGCGAATTAATTAAACCCTAATTTCGTAATTAAACAAAATCTATAAGGAATTAACCAATCAAACTTTTTAGATCAACAACTTGATGCCCTAGAAAGGTTTGGAATAGATCAAATCAAATTTATCATAATGAAATAATGAATTAATCTATTAACCAAAAGCAAGTAATAGTAGAGCACCTGGTTTTTCCGTTGTAACTCACGTAAACCCGTCCCTGTGCTACAGTAATTCGCGAGTTACTGTAGCACGTAGGTAGATTGGATGTTGTAGCGCACAATCACAGCAAGAGCACTGTATTGCTGAATTCTTCTTTGACCAGCCGCTGCTAGCTTTGTTCTGGTACTAGCGTACGGCAATCAGGACATGCACAACAATACTTCTCCTGCTCCTAGTTGGAAGTTGGAACAGGCAGGATCGACGAGAGGCACCAGCACCACGTTACTTCGGCCTCGTGCGTTCGCGAGGAGCCACACGCAGTCGCCACCGATTTTTTTCGTCGTGCACTTGCGCCGCCGAACGCCCAACCGAACAGAGCCGCCTCCTCTCTATTTTTCTCCGTGCGTCTCGGCTTCAAAAAATTTATTTCTTTTTTTGTCTAATCTGGTTACAGTACTCCAAAGAAAAGAGTACAAACCCTAATACCTAGCACCCAATAAACAGGGGACACCTCCCCCTATTTATAAGAAAACCTTAGAAGAGTTCGCATGCATATCCACTTGGCCCAACATGGCCCAATACATGCAAACTACCTCAAAACGATTACAACTGCACGCGTACGGCCCACCTGCCGTACTCACGTGACTAACACTTTGCACGCGCATGGCCACCTGCCATACTCACGTGACTAACCCTTTGCACGCGCATGGCCACCTGCCATACTCACGTGACTAACTAGCAACCATGTGCACCGTTCTCTAGTCCGAACGCCCCGCATGACATCCTCGACCACCAAGACCTCGATTCCTCCCTGAACCTAGTCCCGAACCTCAGTTCCTCCATGAACCTAGTTCCGGTCCCGTCACCAACCACGTTCGACCTCAAGCAACACCTGCACATGAACAAACACACAACCGTGTACGAGCACAAGTCCACGACTTGACTCAAGATCAATCCATGCAACCACTCACACGAGCGCATTGCATTAAGCAAAACAATTACCATGCTATCACAAGCATATCCAATAATTATCTGAAACAGCACATGCACATGCACCACACATGTCATAAGCACAACCACTTTGCAATACCAAAATCATCATTAAGCCAATTTTTCAGCACATGATTTCACAAAACACGTACTGGTTAGTCTGATATGGTATCATTTCAGCACATCCAATTAAGCACCAAGAGTCAAGAGCGGTCAATGACATGTCTACTGGCACCTCTCTGCAGTCTGCACGGTGTGGCATGCACCTAGTTTCTCATAACTGCAGTCCTAACAACAAGTAATTACTCTCTTAATGGTGCAACAATTTAAATGCACGAAAGCTATTGCATAGACTATAGTGGATGGCCTTGAATGCTTCCCTTTCGCTTGCTGCATTCTGTTCTTTCGATGGACCAGTTGGGTGGGTGCGAGAGGTGGGTGCTGCTACTGCTGGCAAGAAGAGAAAGAAGCTTCATTGCAGGCACGGGGGGTACTGTTCACTGCTGCACTTCTACTCGCCATTGCTGCAGATTGCTCACATGGTGAAATTGTGTTGAATATGTGTCGAATATGTGTACATCTAGACTTGGAGTTGTATTAGGGGGCTAGGGTGGAGTCGTAGTCCAACTCTGTAACTAGGAGGCTTTAAATATGAGGCCAACCCCTGTTGTAAGATTAAGGCGACTAGGTGGCTCGGTTTGGGTGGCGGCATGGCCTATTGTTTATTTGGGAGGAGCGCCCGTAGTCATGCTCCGGGGATGTAGGCTTCGGCCTAACCTCGTTAACAAATATTGTGCCTCTGGTGTCGTCTGTGATTGCGTTCTTTATCTCAGTTAGATCTATTATTGCTTTCGCTCTCACGGTTTTTCTAACAAGTGTTATGGTCTCCTTACTTAATTTGTTGTGCTATCTTTAGAGATTTTGGCCCTGGCCTCTCTCTATTTGAGATCTGCAGCTGCAAGCAAGTGAGCTAGGCAGCTCCACCTCCATGTCATGTGTCGTGTTCGTTCTCTGTCCTGGCCTGGGTACGATAGTTCTCTTGTGCTGTTCCCGGACTCCCAAGTCACCGAGTAGCAAAAGCCTACAAGATCAGTTCTTGTTATCATGGAGCATGGCGGAGACAAACCGATGGATGTCTTTTGGTTCCCCGAGTGCCTCAGCGGACGCAAACCAATGTATATCTTCGATATCTTTCAGTGACAAGTAGGCTACGTGAAGAGAAAATAACCTTCGAGGAGGATTGCTTGGTTTATACACTGATGAGGGCAAAAAGAATTTCTGAAACAATGCATTGGTAAGGCATCGACCGTGACTGAATCTTGGATCGTACACGAACGAACATTAGCCGGAAAGGTTCTTTTTTTTTTAAACAGATGGCGGCCGGGAGTTCAGCCGTTCATTAAGTAAGGAGTCAAGACAAAGGAGTCTATATAACTCTTGTCGAATCCAACGCCTTTGTCTCCCTCTGAACTGATCTGAAAACTAGTTGTGACGGTCATTTTGTCATGCCAAACCTCTGTTAGTGACATCCTGTAAAATGGAATAAAATACCGTTTGCATCTTTCGGTATTGGTTGTTGAAGATACCACAATTTCGTTCCTTCCAAATGTGTCCAAAACCCATAAATTAGAATACCATTTACATCCTTTCAATATTTCATTGAAAAGCTATTACGAATGGTCTACCACCAGGAGTAGATAGATGCTGCCGCATTTGGTAGCAATGCCAAAGATGGTTGACTTTAATTCGTATGGAGAAGCTTGTCCTAGATCTGTCTCGCAAAAAGACAGCAAAGCATTAGGTGTGTAGTCGTTTCTGGGTCGGAATTACACAATGAGCAAACAGCACAATGAGGCCATTCTCTGATGGCCAACCTATTACCTGTTAAAATCCTGTTTTGTACAATTAGCCAGGCAAAGAATCTGCACCTATTTTTAGTCTTGGCTTCCCAAATGATTTGGTAGTTGTGCTCCGGCATAGAACCAAAGAGCTTCACCCTATATGCCATCTTTGCCAAGTACATTCCATCTATTGACCATCGCCGGTTGATCTCATCTTGAATGTTAGGTTGTAAACTGATTCCTTGTATGGCCTACCACGAGGTGAGGAACTCCCGAAGTTGGGTTTCTGTCGTTATTCTTCGGAGAGGGATAAGCCATATGTTATTTAACTTTTCTTGCACTATTTTATTCTTTCTTCAAACTAGCCAGCAGTAAAGTGGTGCTATATAAGTTTCGGGGAGGTTCCTAATTGTAACACATGGTTCTTTCATTTCTCCTTTCTTGGACAATGTATTTGGCGAACCTTACAAACGGGGCCCTTAAATCTGCAGACGGCATATCATGTCAAGGAAACGAATTAAGCGAAACGAACGAAAATACCAGCCTTGGGACTGAGCAATGCTCTCAACTATGAGAGGTGTTTTTATGCTCTTCCTTTTAAAAGTTACACAACTATTAAAGCATGAATGAAGGGTAGATGGTGATTACTTACTCCTTCGCTTACTTCAATACTTGTGCAACTTGTACTGGAAGGAAAAGCATAGAAGCACTTCTCCTCAACTATATTAGCAAATCACATTGGATTCGTGCAGTGTTTTGTTCCACACGGTGGAAGGATGAATGTGTTAGGAAACGGATTCGTATCCGATATGGACTCTTCCTTATCTCTAGCAGAACCGCTATATATAGGAGGCAGGGGCTACCCCTTTGTACAGAGAAGCATACAGAATAATAAAGCAGGCCCGTTCCTCCTCATATTGTGTCTCTCTTTCTCCCTGTCTATTCTCCACTTGAGATCTATTAGGCAACCCCGGACTATTCGATAGCGAGGTTGTCTAACACGTTATCAGCACGAAGCTCTACCGGAGAAAGATTGAAAGGTGAGAAACAAAAGAGAAGAAGCAAAGGATCGTCGACTACAACGAACGTCTCCTACCGGCGATTGATCGCCCGATCCGATCTGCAATCAACTCGCCATCAAACCGGCATCCACTCGGATTGCCGAAAGAAAAGTCCTACGCGACTCTATCCTACGCGATAGTCTACCGAAAAATAGTGAGAAAAGAAATCGTGTAGCGCCCAATGGAGGAAATATGCATTGTTGATAGTGGCACAACAAATACCATCTTAAGAGAGTCGAAATACTTCCAGACAATCACGAAGAACGCTGGAAGGATTACGACTATCGCAGGAAGCGATACGCATATAATAGGCTCAGGAAGAGCCACAATTATATTGCCAATGGGTACAACTTTGGTAATTGAAGAAGCCCTCTTGTACCCTGAATCAACCCGCACTCTCTTAAGTTTCAAAGATATCCGCGCCAATGGGTTTCACGTAGAAACCAATGAAGAAAATGGCAAAGAACACTTGTGCATTGTGAAGCACGCGGAATATGGAAAGATGGTACTAGAAAAATGTCCCTCATATGAATCTGGGTTGTACTACACGAAAATCAATGCACACGCAGTGTATACTTCTTTGAAGACTGTCTTTAGAAGCTCTGAATTATTTGCTTTATGGCATTGTAGATTAGGTCATCCTGGTCTTAGATTGATGAGAAATATAGTTAACAACTCACAAGGTCATGGCATTAATGTTAAGAATTTCCCGAATCACGAAGATTTTGTGTGCCATGCATGTGCCACCGGGAAATTAATAACTAGACCCTCATTATGAAAGTGCAACATGAAATCCTCGCATTCCTGGAACGCATTCAGGGGATATTTGCGGTCCGATTCAGCCCTTTGTCGAGGCCGTTTCGATACTTTATGGTGCTCATTGATGCGTCCTCGACAGGGTCGCATACCTGTTTGCTGTCAACAAGGAATCATGCATTCGCAAAGTTGATCTCGCAGATCATCAGAATTAAGAATGCTTTTCCTGATCATCGCGTGAAGTCCATTCGATTGGACAATGCCGGCGAATTTACTTCCAAGGCATTTGATGATTATTGTACAAAGAACGGGAATAATCTGTTGAGCACTGCATCGCACGTCCATACGCAAAATGGGCTAGTGAAGCACTAATAAAAAGGGTTAAGTTCATTGCCGCACCGCTCTTGCAGAGTTGTAACTTGCCCAACACTTGTTGGGGACACGCGATCTGCACGCAGCAAAGACTCATCAATTATAGACCATCGGCGTACAACATCCATTCACCTATGCAACTAGTGCAAGGGGTCATCCCGAAGATTTCCCATCTTAGAAAATTTGGTTGTATGGTATATGTACCTATACCACCCCCACAATGGATCGCAATGGGCCCTCTCCGCAAGTCCAGGGATATACGTTGGTTATGAGAGTGCATCCATAATCAGGTATTTGGAACCCATGATCGAGACTTGCACACACCGATTCGCCGATTGCATCTTTGACGAGGACCATTTCCGTCATTAGGGGAGAGAATCAACCATTGGATGAAAAATGCCGGAAATAGTATGGCATTCCATCGATCCCCGCGCATGACCCTCGCACTAATGAAGCAAATCAAGAAGTCCAGAAGATAATTGATTTGCAGAATTTAGCAAATGAACCGCCTGATCATTTTGTGATCTCAAGAGCGTGGTAAAGTCGCATGTACCAAAGAAGAAATGCACCAGAGAGGTGGAAATACCAAAGAAAGCGAAGGTATCCCTCATCCTGCTCAGAGGCCTTAAAGAAAAAGAACAGAGATCTGGCTTCTCAAACCCAAAGTACCCTGAGAGGCGTCTGGGAAAACTAGGCGAGAGGACTTACCACGACCAATCACAAAAAGTGCCCCAAAGCAAGAAGGGGAGCCAGTTGAGACTGCACCGAAAGAAGCTCGTGGAAAAGGCAATTCCAGATCTGAACCTTCCATTGGAAGAAGCCACGGAAATAATGTATGCGCACACATTGGCGGAGAAAAACTAAAGGAACTTGCTCTGGAATGGGAAATAGCAATGAAGAGCAAGTAGAAGTGCACGAAGCACCCCATGATGAAATGGCCATAAACTTTGTAATAACGGAGAATCAATGAATAGAGCAACGACCAATGTCGATGCATACTTTGCAAAGAAGATTGCCACGATCATTAATCATGATCCCGAGCCCGCATCTCTCGCAGAGTGCAAGAAAAGGCTCGATTGGGAAGATTGGAAGAAGGCAATCACCGCAGAGTTAGTCTCTCTGAACAAAAGAGAGGTGTTTGGGCCTGTGTGCCGCACGCCTCCCCATATAAACCCCGTGGGGGCACAAATGGGTTTTTGTTCGCAAGAGAAACGAAAACAATGAAGTTGTAAGGTACAAGGCAAGGCTTGTCGCTCAAGGTTTCACTCAACGTCCTGGGGTTGATTATGAAGAAACCTATTCTCCGGTCATGGGCGGAATTACCTTTAGATACTTGATCTCAATGGCAGTCAACTTGAAGTTGAAAATGAAGCTAATGGATGTTGTCACAAAGATATTTGTATGGAAACTTGGATTCGGAGATATACATGAAAGTACCTAAGGTATCCCTATCCCGAACCAAGACAGAGCAAACAGAAACCTATACAGTGTGAAATTGGAGAAATCACTGTATGGGCTGAAGCAGTCAGGAAGAATGTGGTACAATCGCTTAAGTGACTTTCTTTGCAAGAAAGGCTACACTAACAGGGAAGATTGTCCATGTGTGTTTATACAACGATCCCCGAATGGATTTTGTATAATCTCCGTCTATGTAGATGACTTGAACATCATTGGGACGGATGAAGAAATTGAAGAAGCATGCACATACTTGAAATCTGAATTTGAAATGAAAGACTTGGGTAAAACCAAGTTCTGTTTAGGCTTGCGCTTGAACATGTCCAAGGCGGAATCTTGGTACACCAAGCATCCTACACGCAGTAAAGTGTTGGAGAGATTTGGCCTTGAAAAGGCATACCCATAAAGACCCCAATGGCTCGGAAGGTCACTCGAAGGCACCTAGACCCGTGCAGTGCCTAAAGAAGAGGGGAGGAAGTCCTCGGGAGCGGAATTCCCATACTTGAGTGCAATTGGAGCGCTCATGTACCTTGCGAATAGCACTAGGCCGACATTGCGTTCGCCGTGAATTTGCTAGCGCGCAGACAAAGGCGAGAACCCACCAAAAGGCATTGGAAAGGGTGAAGGACATCTTCCGTTACCTTCAAGGAAGCAAAGACCTCGGCTTGTTTTACTGAAGAAACAATGAATTGAATTTAGTTGGCTACGCCGATGTCGGGTACCTATCGGACCAGATATCGGCAAGTCACAACCGGGTATGTTTTCCTTTGCGGTGGAACGGCAATTTCTTGGAAGTCGTCTAAGCGGACTCTTGTCTCGACATCGACTAACCACTCGTAAATCATTGCATTATATGAAGCCTCTCGGGAATGTGCATGGCTTGAAGAATGGTTCACCACATCCAAGTCATGTGGTGCGAACATGGAACAAACCCCACTATTATCTATGAAGATAATGCAGCTTGTGTTGCACAAGTACAAATGGGATATGTGAAGAGTAACCTTACAAAGCATATCAACCCCAAGTTCTTTTATGCTCATGAAATGCATAAGATGAACGAGATAAAGATACTGCATACTAAGTCGTGTGAAAATCTCGCAGATTTATTCACTAAGTCACTCCCGGCATCTTTCTTTGAAAGATGTATTAGAGGAATCGGGATGATGAGGCTTAGAGAAGTGCAGATTTCAGGGGGAGATTTTTCACATACTCCTACATAAATCTCAAACATGAAGTTTGAGTACCCAACGTAAATCTTGAAGATTAACATTGAAGTTTGGGTGGATTGTACTCTTTTCCTTAAGTAAGTTTTTCATTGAAGTTTTCTTACGTAAGGTTTTTGATGAGGCAATCCGTGCAACACAGCAAGCGTGTGCTATGTACTCTTTCTCCAATTATTTTTCCCACTGGGTTTTTATGGAGTTTTAATGAGGCATATGCATCTCGCAGTGAAGAGTCCAAGGGGGAGTGTTAGGAAACGGATTCGTATCCGATATGGACTCTTCCTTATCTCTAGCAGAACCGCTATATATAGGAGGCAGGGGCTACCCCTTTGTACAGAGAAGCATACAGAATAATAAAGCAGGCCTGGTTCCTCCTCATATTGTGTCTCTCTTTCTCCCTGTCTATTCTCCACTTGAGATCTATTAGGCAACCCCGGACTATTCGATAGCGAGGTTGTCTAACAGAATGATCACGAGGATAGCTTACGCAAAACCTGCCCGCCATGGGACAGTACTGCAGGACAGGTAGGCTACAACCTGGACCCCTATTTGCTGCCTATATCTACCAAACAAAAATACTAGTAAGTAGTAAGCCGTTTGTTTCCTTCGTGAAGGATATCCAGACGCACTAAACTAGATCAATTATAAATTGGTGTAAACTAACACTTACATCTTTTTTTTGTTTTTAATAATTCTATAAATTGCTAAACAATGATCAAACTTAAAAAGGATTAATCTAGAATAATTGATCTAATACCATGGAGGAGAAACTAGATAGAAGTTAATTGTACGTAAACAAAAATAGTAGGTAGAATCCGTACTCACTTATTTTTTTTTCAAAGAATACGCACACGGATTCTTTTATATGAAAGCACGATTCCCAAATAATCTAGTAAATTTTCTCTCAATTTTCTTTCTCTCTCCTTTCTTTCTTCTCTCTGTGCTTCTGTTCCTCATCAAGATATGGATTTTTTCTCTCTCAAAGAATACGCACATTGATTCCTTTACACGAAAGCTGCAATTGGTAAGAGAGTATGGCAAAAAATGGTGATCCTGAATGTAGCGATCTTTTTATCGTTACTGTGGTTGTTGCTGTAGTGCCTTTTTTGTTTGTTTTACCTTCTGTTTTTTTTTATCCTCGGGGTCTCCGAAGCGGTTTCGCTGTGCGGTTTATTTATTTATTTTTTTAATGGAGGGAAGAGCTCCTTCCTTTGTTTTAAAAAAACTTCCTGCATTTGAATTTGGACTAGATACGCAACAAGTCTGCAAGTTGCTACGAGTGAAAAATTTGTTGATATATGTAAAGATTTTAATAAAGAGATGAAATTTTTTCGGAAATACCTCAAAAAAAAAGAAACAAAAAACCTCTAAAAAGTTTTTACAATCTAAAAAATATAAATTTTTATTATATTTTTTAACATATCTTTTTAAAAAATTATTATAGCAATTCACCGTTGTAGTTCCTATCATGAATAGGAACACGTGGCGGGGAGGTCGGTCGGCAACCGTACCTCCCCAACAATAGAGGGTTACCAGTAAAAGTGTCGCGCGTTGTCATGGGCGGTATGCTAATTTTAACAGAGAAATATAATCTTTTTAAGAATTAAAGAAGTAAAAGCATTTTAATATAGTTTTTTAAAAGTATTCGTTATAAAAAGTCTTAAATAAATATAATTTTTTTTAAAAAAAACTCTAAAGAAAACAAAAAATTATTTGTTAAAAAAATGTTAGTTTTCTTTTCTATTTTTTAAGATTCAAAATGGTGTAGCAGTGCCACTGTATATGCTGCAGTACAGCACAATTCTGGACTCAAAGTTAGGACCGGCGCTCTAACCAGCTAAGCAACGTAGCGTTTACGATGGATTTAGGGTACAAATGTATGAGGCTAGGTAGGAGATATTGTAGAAACCATAGTGTTGAACGGATGCGTGGTAAATAATCGGCTGAAGCTTTGTTCCTATTAAGAATAGTAGTATTAATAGATATAGATATAGATTCGAATGATACGAAAGTGTTTGCACCAAAAATTGGCAAGGCTAATCTTATGGAGATTGGTTTTGGTAAGAGATATATCGGTTATAACAAGTTGATACCGTTTCGGACTGGAGGGCCGCGATTCAAAGGAAACTGAGTCCGATACAAGAAGAATAAGAGATTGAGTCGAATACGATCGGACTTAACATGGTAAGGAGAGATTGAGGCCGATACGGGTGATTGAGGAGGCCGAGGAGGATACATTCAGGCCGAGTGCTATATAAGAGGACCAGAGGCGAGGAGGAAAAGCGCCCAGAGCCAATCAACCAACTCGCATCTACTTTATTTACTTTCTGTCAACTAGGAGTAGCCACTTTAGTTTGTAATCTTTAATCTGTAATACTCTTTGATCAATCAAGTTGCGCATCGCCGGTTATTAATCATTGTTGTTTTACGTCATACTTGGGTTCGTCTTTTCTCCGATTTTGCTGCGCATCGCCTTCTTCGGGAAGAAACGTCATATTTACCCTCATCTGGTCAATCTCATCGAATTGATTAGATTTATCGTTCTGCTATCTGCGTCGGCTTGTATTGGCCGGCAAAGATTCAAGTTTTACCAGATTTCTAGATTGGTTCTTCCGGCTAATACATCGACGTATTGGAAAGCCGATTGCGCCACTAGATTTCTAGATCGGATTCTCTAGCTGATCTGTTGACGTATCCTCTTGCCGATTACAGGATCAAATCGGCTGGCACGCTCTGCAAACTCGTCGTTTGTCTTATGTGTTTGAGGCTAAGAATCCTACCTCAAGTTTTTAGCGCAAACAAAAAGCAACTGCGAAATAAACAGAAAATGAATGTAGAACGAGGGAGATGGATGAGTCCCAGTGCAACAAGACAAGAGTCAGACAAACTAATTACTGGAACTGCCGTGCTGTCTTCACCCCCTTCGGTGCTGCCGCTACTCCTGCTATCGCATCCTTATCTTCCCCCTGCACACCGGCTGATCGACACTAGTCACACACAGGGTTCAAAATCTCGCCGAAATTCGGCGAAATTTCGGCGAGATTTCGGATTTCGGACCCCTCCGAGTTTCATAAACCCGGCGAAATGAAAAAAACCCTAGAATTTTTTTGAAGTGCTACAGTACATTAAAATCTCACCGAAATTTCGGTGATTTGGACCGAAATTTCGGTTAAACGGACCGAAATTTGTATAAAAGTCGACCGGATTTGACCGTAATTGACCGGATTTGACCGGATTTTGACCGGATTGGGTTCTTCACGTCATTTCCCATGTGGAACAGTCGGTAGATCATAATTTCCGCGAAGTTGAAAAAACCCTAAAAATTTGAAAGTTGGAAAACCCTAAAAAATTTCGCCGAGATTTCGGTTTTTTGGACGAAATTTCGTTATTTTTTATCGAAATTTCGGATTTCTCGGTTAAAAAAAAAACGGATTTGAATTTTGGTTTTTGAATTTCGTCCGGATTTTGTCCGAAATTTCCGAATCTCGTCGAAATTTCGGATTTCGGCCAGGCCCGAGATGGAGTCCGAAAACGAAAATTGAATCCTTGGTCACACAGCCGAGTGTACCGGATAGCATCACTGCAGTAAAACCATCTTAAAATTGCCGTAGTTAACCACTTCTTATAATAGCTCAGAAAGCCGCTAGAAATAAACATATGTTGGCTGTTGCTGCCTTTCAACGTTCTAAAAACTACTTCCTCTGATTACAGAAGAAATCAAGAAAAAATGTGATAGATACAGAGCATATTTCATATTCCAATGCAAAATTAGTGTGTTGTTCTCTATATGCATGTATTGAACATAGTGTTTGATGATAATAACTATGAGTAATCTAGTCATTTTTAATATCTTTTTATTTTATATGTCAATGAGAAATGCGTCTTATAATCTTGGACGGAGGGATTAGTTATTATGATACAGTTATCTTTGGTATATAACTCTACTTTCTATAATTGAATACAACTGTTCTTGTTACATAACTCTAATGTTCATATAAATTAATCCACACTGTTATAATATAATCCCACCAAAATAAGATGTGATCATTTCCTTTTTCTTCCGATCAACGTGGTAATTTTTAGAATTTTTTTCTTCTCTTTTAGGATTATCATGGGATTTCTTACCATTAAGACGAAGCGCCTTGAATATCACCTTTGTTTTTATTTATACACATACGTATCTATATGTTTTTTTTTTAAAGACCATGAAAACCGGCTTATGTTATAAGAAGAAGCGAAGTTGTACAAACACGCAAGGTGCTAGAGGGGGGGGAGGAGCCCCAGGCATGAAACTTTACAGCAAGAGCAATCAACTACTGGGGAAAGGGTCGGCCAGGAAGACAGCAAGAAAGCTGTTACGCGCGATGACACCAAGTTCTCGCTTCATCCTTGAGATCCGAAAGCAGGGCCTGCAGGTTCAGAAGACTTCCTGCCGAAAGATAAGATAAGCTGGCTCCGTTGCTTCCAAAATTTCCAGGAAACTTGGATGAGCAGCGAACCGAGCCCTTTGCGCTTCGATGGGCAGGCATGTGAACAGCTCTGCACACCAACACCATTTGCATCCCAGTACTGAGGGTGCAGGTGTTGGATTTCATTCAGGTTTGCCGTCGAAGCCCAAGTTTCTTTGCTGAAAGGGTAAGGGGAATTCTGCCATCCCCTTGCCAACAGTCCGACGCTGTATTCCAGACTCTGTTCTGCAGTGCAAGCCACGCGAAAAATAAAATGCAGCAGAGAGAGAGAGAGAGAGAGAGAGAGAGCAGAGATCGGAGATTGGAGACCACTGGGGCAAAAACAACAAGAACAAAGTCTTGAACGGTCAAAACCACACATTTCTGAAGAATCAGAAAAAAAGAAGAAAAAACGATGTCCAGGGCAGAGAGAGACAGGGCTCTCCGGTCTCACCCTGCACAAAGATTTAAAAAAAAAATATGAAATTAACAGCACTAAGCAGTCTTAAGAAAAGAAGATACTCCTCCCTAATCCCTAATACTATACTCCTGCTAAGAGCATCCCCAATGGAGACATGTCAGCAGGCTATAAGGAGTCCATCTCATCTTTTTGCTTATGTGGAGGAGAGAAGTAGAGAGAGACAAGAGCTGGCTCTTAACTAAGAACCAGTCTATAGTGTTTTCCAAGAAAAATAAAAGATAATTACATGTGAACCCACATTTAATGTTGGAGAATATGTTATAGCCAACCCATTGGAGAGCTTGTCTTTAAGCTAGCTATAAGTGACATGGAGCTTTTTTATAGCCAGTAGTTAGCTCTACCATTGGACATGCCCTAAGTAAGTGGAGGGTTAATTAACAAATTAATAGTAAAGTTAGCAGGAATAATAACTAATCGGCCACCCCCCTCTCCTCCTCCCTCCCTTTCTTCCCTGCCCAGAAATTTAATTCCTCCTCACGCTACAATGCTAGATTAACTCAACCTTCTCCTCCTCGCCTCTCTCTCTCTCTCTCTCTACCTTCTCCTCCTCGCCTCTCTCTCTCTCTCTCTCTCTCTCTCTGCACTCGTCTGTCTCTCCTCCTCTCCCTGCCTCGGCTTCCCCTGCTCGGCTACTCCTCTCTTAACTGCTCCACACCCCAATCAACTCCACCACCTCCATCCCCAAGCGGTGAGGGGGATGCAGCGGCGGCGGCAGCAATAGCAGCGCATGGCTCCGTGAATCCTTTGCCATTCTCGTAGATTCACTCATCACTGGAATCGTTGGTGCGTGTGTGCGCCCGCGCTCAAGCGACTGATTCGGAGACAGTGCTGCTTCGGTCATGAGGCAGTGGGCCGGGGTTCCCTGCGTCCTCCCCGTTCTCCTCGCCTTGCAGTGCGGGGTGGTATTCATGCGGTGCTCAGGGTCTTCCGTGGGCGGTGACGGTGAGTGTTGCTACTTGCGCTGTGTTTTCTCTCAGTCTTCTTTTCCTTTTTGATTCTTCTCGCCGAATTTGAGGGCGTTCTCTTGGAATTGTGATTTTTAGTCTAAATTTGCGCCCATTGGGCTGCCTGTCACTTCCATTTATGGGACATACGTTTTTGTTTCTTTCCATCCCCCTCCCTATTTGAAATGGCTGTCCAGATTTTGGTTCTGCTCTGCTCTGCTCTGATTTCTTTATTTGTTGCGTTGTGGCCGGAATGGTAAATTCCACCTTTTTTCTCTCGCTAAATTAGTGTTCAGAAGCCGGATTTTGCTTCCATCCCTACGTGCATTTTCTGATCTGTGACACCACCTGCATTTGTGCTAGCCTCGGTGCTAATCAATGAATAACAATTAAGGTCTTAGGATTCGGATTTTATTCTACTTTTTTTTTTTTATCTCGTTGTGTTCTTGTGCTGTCCGTCCCTCTCCACTCCACTCTATGTGAAATGTGCCATTTTTTCTGCCACTTGTTTCGCTCGATTTGTGCTAGTGTCGGCGCTCATCGCCTTCAAGCGCGCAATCATCGAGGACCCTCACTCGGCGCTCGCGGACTGGACCGATGCGGACGGGAACGCCTGCGACTGGCATGGCGTGATCTGCTCCTCGCCGCAGGGCTCCGTGATCTCTCTGTAAGAAACACCTCACTCGCCTGGATCTCACTCATGCTTTGCTTAGTATTACTACTTACTAGCCACTTACTATATCACACAACCTGTTCGCTATTGCTGGGCACTTGAGTGGATTAAGGTTTGGATCAGTAGGTTCGGGTTTGTAAGTGATGACTCGTTTGGTACTTAACCACTGCCACAAGCTGATCTTTTGCAGCTGTGATGTGGATGTTTGGCATAGTGCATGCATGTGCCAACAGCTCGAAAGAAATGGAGTGCGATGTGCCAGTTACATTAGTAGTTTTGGTTTACTAAATTTAGTACTGCCTAATTGGTCAAAATCCTGCTGAGATGGAATTGCTGCTTATGATTCGATGATTTGGTTTCGCATCTTGCAGGAAGCTGTCGAATTCGTCACTCAAGGGATTCATCGCCCCGGAACTTGGACAATTGAGTTTCTTGCAAGAGCTGTATGTTCTTTTTCATTGCTCTTTCAACTGTTTTTGGAGGACTTAACTAGTACGTGGTTTCTCTGAAAGTCTCCTTTATGGGCAGGTATTTGGATCACAACCTGCTTTTTGGCACAATCCCTAAACAACTAGGCTCATTGAGGAACCTTAGGGTCTTGGATTTGGGTGTTAATCGGCTTACTGGCCCTATACGTCCTGAGTTGGGTGGATTGAGCAGCGTAAACGTAATGTAAGATATATATTGCTCTTGTCTGTATATCTGGAATTCTCCTGTTTTACTGCTTCTTTGCTAGTCAAACTAAAACCTGCTTCGTTCGTCCCTCGTAGAAAATTCCATTCCAATGGGCTAACCGGGAATATACCACCGGAGCTGGGAAAGCTACAGAATCTTGTTGAGCTGAGGTTGGACAGGAATAGACTGAAAGGATCAATTCCAGGAAGCAATGCTGCTAGTTTTTCTCCTACGGCAAATAGTGGGTTGGTGACTTGTCATAACTCCCTTTTCTGCATGGTGCTCAATACACTAGCTACGTTTTCCATACTAAATCTTATAAACTCTATGTTTATGGAAAAGTGGATATCCGTACAATGTTCAAAAAAACACTAGGCGGATGGAGGCCCACTGCCTAGCGCATAGCCCACATAGGCGGGTCTAGGCGGAAATCACAAATGGTAGGCTGCAGCGAATTTCTCCACACATATGACTATGAGTATGAGTATATGACTAAGTTCCACACATAATATAGTGATATAGTCACAAAACATAGTCCCACACGTAACGAAGTTCCACAAAAGAGTGAAAGGCACACATGAAAGAATATGATAAATGATAAGATAAATTGATAGTATTAATGCATTATGCAATGAGCCAATGATCATGAAATGATCAATCCTCTAAAGGATAGAGCTTTTCGTGGCAACACTTCGTCTTCGTCATCCTCGAACTCAACAGGCACCTCTTCTTCCTCATTGCCCTCCTTTTCTTCAGATTGGAAATCATCATTATGAAACTCTCTCACTCTTGCACTCCTACGAAGTTCAAGTTGTTCACTAGTACCCATAGCTGCATCAAGTACTCACCATGGTATACCGGGCACTACCTCTTCCTCATCCTCCTCGTCCCTAAAAACAACCAATGCATGATTACCCCCTCCCTCATATAGAAATCTTTGAGCTTCGGAAGCATCACAACATAGGAGGATATCAATGCTCTTCTTTGCCATGATCCTTTCTTTCTTGGCCAACATTCTAGCATTGAATTGTATGTAGACTAGACTGTTGAGGCGGTCAGTGGTTAGCCTATTTCTTCTATTGGTATGTATCTACGAATTGCAAAGTGGATTTAGACATTACATGAGATTGGGAATTGAAACGTTAGAGTATTGAATATTGGGACTCGAGAGTAGAGTCTAACCGATTCAAAAGTGCTCCAATTTCTTTCACAACCGGAAAAGCTTGAGGTCAGTGAGAGGAGTCTTAACGTCATCTTTTGTAAATCTGGTGTTTGGCCTTCATAGAGCCTCCACCAAGATGCTATCAATAAGAAAAGCAAGAGCAATTTAGTATATGTATATCTATATGAGTTGATTAACAAGTTACCATGCATAAATTAAGCACAAGTTTACCCGGCTTATAGTCGAAGTTTTGACAACTCCTTGCAAGCTTCTTTCCAAAGGGATTTCTCTATTTTTAAATTTGAGCAACTCATGATTTACAACCAGATCTTGCTTGTCATCATCACCATGATAAAAAGTCTCAACACAAAATATGAATGCTTCCGTAATGTTTGGATCCATGAAGATTGATGCATCAACATAACTATAGTATGGATTCAACTTGTATGCACTCAAGTGCAATGGAGAATCAAGTCTACCTTTCATCTTCTTCTCAACAATGGCCATAGCATCTTTGTCGTTCTTTTCCACATTTCCAAAGGCATCATTGAGCTTCTTCTTTGCCTTAATTAGTTCTCCATATAGAAAAGCCATAGGCAGCTTGACATCCCCATCAACCAAACGAAGAACTTGCACCAAAGGCTCAAAACCCCTCAAGCATAGAGCCACACCATTCCAAAAGGCCCAATTTATAGCCGTCGCCGTTGCATCCTTGCCCTTTTTGGTTTTCACATGACTCAAGCATTCCCACTCTCTATCAATCACCATCTTTTTTATTTCTTCCTTCTCCATCAAGCATTGCAAAGTAAGAAAGGTGGAAGCAAATCTAGTCACCCCCAGCCTTATGATATATCTCTTCTTTGTGAGTTGCCTCATCAATACTAAGGTCTTGTGGTGTGAATAGATGAAGATAGTGAATGCCTTTGCTTGGTCAAGTGTCTTCTTAAACTTTGGCAAGTTACCAATTCTTTGGAGCATCAAGTTGATAGTGTGAGTTGCACAAGAGCTCAAAAAATATTTGGCCTCTTGGCATGCAACAATGCCTTTGCTCCCATGTTGTTAGAAGCATTGTTCGTCACTACTTGCATCACATGTTCCGGGCCTATTTCCTCAATTACTTCATCCACTATGTTGAATATGACTTCACTTGTGTGTGACACATCCGACATCTCCTTTGATTTTAAAAAACTTGATCCCATGCTACTCCTCACGTTCATTATGCTCCTCCTCTTCACGTTCCTTTAGTAAACTCTTGGTTCTCAAGAATTCCTCACTCAACAAATTCTCCCGAAGGTCATATTGGGTAGGAGGTTGAAATCCGGGGCCAAATTGACCAACGGCTTCACACATTTGCTGGAACTCATTGTTGTCAAGAGCGTTGAATGATACGCGTATCAAAATAATACAAACAAGAGGTTAGTGAGGTAGCAAGCAATGGAAGGTAGAAGATAGAAATATTTATCATGTGTATACACCCATCTAGCAACATATTGCCGCACTTGATGTGTTCTCTCTTTCCAAAGCGCCTCGGTAATATTTTGTTGCCGTTTGGCTTCAGCCAGGCTTGCTTTAGGGTCAATAGGACGTGCAAACTTGTCCATATGGCCTAATTTGTTAATTCCCGAGCTTCTATTGTCCTCCTCTCCTCCAACTGATGAAACATTCACATCTTCTCTAACTTCGTCATCACGGTCTTGCTTTGGCTTCTTTTTTTGTTTTGCTTCTTCCAGTGATTTCTTGCACTTGTCTTGAGCATCTTCTGAGGCTACTTTTCATTTAGCAACACCATTACCAACTTTGCCAGCGTGTTGCTTAAGACGATAAATCCCTCCCGAGCTCACATGGCCACAAAAAATGCACTTCACTCTGTCCAAGTTGGACGGGTCAATTAGAACCCCATAAGCCCATCCTATGTCATTCGACTTCCTCTTAAGAGCCGCCATGGTCTCATTAGTTGTTGCCGGCGATCCTGTTGATAGCATTTTGTAAACAAAGAGGCACCCAAACAATAAGCAGCCCGAAGGTCACCTGAAGGCCGACGCCCTCTTGCTCACGGCTCACCGGAAGGCTGAAGGCCGAAGCCCTCCTGCTCACCTGAAGGCCGAAGAAGCAGGCGCTGGCGACGGGGAGGAGCTCGAGCGTTGGCGACGCAGGAGGCGGGGAGGAGCTCGCACGGTGAGGACGAGGTCGGGGGCCTTAGGGTTGTGACGAGGATGAGCTCGGGAGGCCTCGGGGTTGCGGTGAGGACGAGCTTGGGCCTCGGGAAGACAAGATCCAGTGGCGGTGACCGAGGATCGACGGCGGCAGCGCGAGGTTAGGGGCGCAGCGACGGCTGTTATGAATATGACTTGTATTGAATATGAGGGCCATTGGCCACAATATATAGAGTACATGAGGAAAAGGAATAGGAATATGACTCTATCTATAACAGAGACTTATCTATAACTATAAGAGATAATATATCCTTAACACCCCCCCACAAATGCAAGGCGTATGCAATAGCATTGCATTTGGAAGAGATGAACTAAAAAGAGAAAATCCAAAGTCATAGTCTTGAAGTAGCCGTCGTAGCATGTAACTCCTGAAGAATCGAGCTGACGAAGATAGCCAACGAAGAACCGAGTCGGTGAAGAAAAAGTCGACGAAGAAGCCAAATCGACGAACCGAAGTCGAATGTAGGGCCGAGTCGACGAAGAAAAGTCGACGATGAAGCCAAATCGACAAACGAAAGTCGAAGGTAGGGCCGGGTCGACGAAGAAGAGCCGATTGTAGAGCTGAGTCGACGAAGAAGCCAAATCGACAAACAGAAGTCGAAGGTGGAGCCGAGTCGACGAAGAAGAGCCGACGGTAGAGCTGAGTCAATGAAGAAAAGTCGACGAAGAAGCCAAATCGACGAAGAAAAGCCGAATGTATGGCAGAGTCGACGGGACGAGTCGACGAAAAAGAACCGACGAGGCCGACAAAATAAGCCGAGCCGAGGTATAAGAGTTGACAAAAAAGAGTCGAGCCGATAGAAGAGATGAGACGACGACAGAATCAAGCAACTAAAGACTTGGATGGACACAACGGAAGACTAAAGAAAATAAAGGCAGTAGCCTGAAAGCCATCGAGCCAACGAAAGCCAAGATGACCGAGCCGAGCCGAGCCAGAGAAGAACCGAAGCCGAGCCGATAAGCCACGCGGCTAGAAACTGGAGTTGAAGTACTGGAAACTTAACCATAAGACTTCACGTACTGCCTCACGTGACTTGAAATCAACCTGAGTTCACGTACAGCTTCATGGACTTGAACTTTGCCTCTTCGGTTGGGAAACCGAGGCCGCACGTCCGATCGGTAGAAGGCTTCGTTCACAGGCGGCGCGTAGGCACGTAGGTTGAGGAGCAGCTGGAGATCGACGCTCCAATGAAGAAGTCGAGGAGGCCGGCAGAGACGCAATAAGCACGGATTCTCCGCGGCCAGGCCGACAGTCGGCGGGCGCCAGAGCGTCAAGCGGCATACCGCCCGGCCGAGCCTCGCCCACGGCTTGCCGGAGTCGACCAAGGCAAAGAGCTCACCGCCCCGGTGGAGGTCGCGGCACCGCTTCAAGACATTGTCACCGCCGAGGCCGTCTGGTTCCACCGGTGCTCGATCGGCGCCACGTGCCCCGCGAACACCAGGAAGAAGGGCGGCGACCCGGCCAGTAGATCGCGCCCGGCGACCAGTATCTCCATCCACCGCTCGATGCGCGCGTGTAGCCTTGCGCCACTGCCGAGGTCGAGCACCATGACCCCGTGTTGAAGTAGCACGGCCGCCTATGAACGCCCGCCGAGCCATTGGTCCGAGCCCGAGCCGTCGGTGAAGTACTTAGTGAAGTTCGCGTGGCGATACTACAGCGCGCCGGCAAGCGGCCGCGAGGTCGGTCTTGAGCTTGGCGGCGTCGTCGACGAGACGGCTGGTCGTAGATGGCGATGTGCCATCGGCGCAAGCCAACGAGCCGCGGAGTCTCCTCCTCCCGGGGCAGCAGATTAGATCTAAAACAGCGGAAGGATGAAACTGGGAGAAAAACCTAGTGCTCTGATACCATGTTATGAATATGACTTATATTGAATATGAGGGTCAATGGCCACAATATATAGAGTACATGAGGAAAAGGAATAGGAATATGACTCTATCTATAACAGAGACTTATCTATAACTATAAGAGATAATATATCCTTAACAACGGCGACCGAGGATCGACGGCCTCAGCCCCTCTAATCGGTAACTCTAGCCTCCCCCCCCTTCTCTCTCTCTCTCTCTCTCTCTCTCTCTCTCTCATTTTCCCCTTACTCCCCACCCTGCATCGCCTAGGCGGGCGCCTCCTCCGCCTTTTTCGCCGCTCAGCTCCGCCTACGCGCGCCTGTGCGTCCGCCTAACGCCGCCAAGCTGTGCCTAGGCGGCTCCTCCGCTTGGAGCATGATTTTGTGCCCAGGTGAGGCAGAGGGCCAACACCGAGCGCCTAGGTGCTGCCTTTTTCCGCGGCTCCTCCGCTTAGAGCATGATTTTGTGCCCAGGCGAGGCAGAGGGCCACCACCGAGCGCCTATGTGCTGCCTTTTTCTGCATGCAAAAGAAGATAAGGTTGAACTGAACTTCAGAGCAATGTTTAGCTAGCATAGGAGATGTATGCCAGTTCTATTCATCTGGACCTCTCAATTGCAAACTTTTATCTTATTTTCTGAGTTTGGGCAGTAACTTTTGGAAATGATCAAAAGTATAAATAGCAATGGTAATGTTTACTAAATCTGTGAATGTAGCTTCCATTACCATTTTCTGTTGATAACATTTTTTTTTGAGAAAAACGCACAAAACCCATCTGTGACCATGTTCCAATATTTATAACTTTATCTGAATCACCATTTGTTTGCTCCATCAGATCCACAGCTCACAATGGACTATGCCCTTCTCCTCGATTATATGTTGGAGATTTCTCATACAACTTTCTTGTTGGAAAAATCCCACCTTGTTTGAAGTATCTTCCAAGGTACTATTACATAAAGTACTTGCCACTCTTACTTTATATCAATTGAAGTCTATCCATTTACACGGCTCGTTTGCAGCTCAAGTTTCCAAGGGAACTGCTTCCAGGATGAGTACTCTATCCGACAACGAGCTTTCCAAATTTGTATAAGTATGTGACTTGGCCTCTAGCATTTAACATAATTACTGCAGTATTCTTGAAGTGGAATCATCTAATCACTGAAATACTAAACATCATGCTTATGATTGATATCCATGAGACCATGATGCACTTCTAAAATTTCTGTGGAGTTTAACATCACTATGTTCATGATAGACAACATTTTCCCTTTCTTTAGCTACAAATAGAATAGTCCTTTACATTGCACTGCTTATGCAACTTGGCCTATCAAACTATACCGAAATTCTAGCACCAACAATATGGATTGCAGTTGTTTACTATATAAGTAGAATTTTGTAGTTGCCCAAGATCATCTTCTACTTCCATTGACTGAACTCCACTCATTTGTTATTGGTGGTTCTACAGCTGGCCAGCGAAGTGGTGGAAAGGGATTCAAACATCTCACTTCTGAGCATAAGCATGAAAGAGCGCAGCAGCCAGATTGGCTTCTTGTTTTAGAAATTGCAACTGGTGTTCTTCTGCTTGTTTTTGTGATCACTGGTGCAATTACTGCTTCCAGAATCTGCAAGCTAAAGCCTTCTATAAGAATATCCTCGTGGAATAGGTCAAAAAGTTGGAGCGACGAGATAACAGTATTGATTGGTTAGTATTGAGTTTATCATAGAAATAGAATATTTGATAATTCGATTAGTTTGTTTTCCAAATGTTGTGGTTAATTTTTTCATGCTTTATTCAGATTCTGATATGCTGAAAAGTTTGCCAAAGTTAAGTCGCCAGGAGCTTGAAGTAGCTTGTGAGGATTTTAGCAACATTATTGGCTCATCTCCTGAGACTGTAGTCTACAAAGGAAACATGAAGGATGGACCTGAGGTTTCTGTCATATCATTATGTGCCTTCGAAGGTCATTGGACTAGCCACCATGAACTCTTTTACCAAAACAAGGTATTTGTGTAAAATTATGGCGCAAACACACTATTTTTATATCAAGAAATTAAATGGGATGAATCTTTTAGGTCATTGATCTGGCAAGGCTGAATCATGAGAACATAGCAAAGTTTCTGGGCTATTGCAGAGAAAGCGATCCGTTCTCCAGGATGCTAGTCTTCGAATATGCGTCAAATGGGACCCTATACGAACACCTACACTGTACATCAGACTATTGTTTTGATGATCATGTGCAGCCTAATTATTGCATTTTGCATTTGTCATATATTTGATTTAAAAATTTTCTTTTAGATGGGGAAGGAGCCCAGTTATCTTGGCTCAGGCGAATGAAAATAGCCATTGGTATCGCCCAAGGTTTAAGGTATTTGCATACTGAGTTGCAGCCTCCATTTGCTATATCTGAGCTGAATGCCAATTCCGTCTACGTTACAGAAGATTTTACTCCAAAGGTATGGCCCTCACACATGCTAGGACATGCATACTACTAATTGATTCAACCAGTTAAGCATCAATCACTTTCTTCTTCAGAAATAATCATTTATTGTCTGCTATAGCTCCCCCGTATTTTCCATTTGTTCTCTTTAGCTATCTTTCAAGTACATATACTCTCCAACTAGTGAAACAACCATCTTTCCTTTGTATGATTGCTTGCAGCTGGTTGATTTTGAATGCTGGAAAATGATGTTCTCGCAACATGAGAAGGCTCTTGGCCACTTCAATAACAAAGCCTCTTTTCCTGGTCGCGTGGACTCTTCAGAGGATAAACAAGCGGATATCCAAGGCAATACATTTGCTTTTGGAGTGATTTTACTAGAGATCATTAGTGGACGCCTTCCTTATTGCAAGGACAAAGGCTATTTGATTGACTGGGTGAGCCAATCTATTTCTCAATCTCTAACAGTACATGTCTTGCATGAAGACCAACTAAGTCTGCTCCAGAAGCCTAATTTCGCAATGAACTATTAAGTGATTGCCAAAAAAGGTTAAGAAGTAAATGTAGGATATTGCAGTTTGAACAACGTACAGGGCAGTCAGATCCAAGTTACCCAAAATACAAGAAGATTGTTTGTTTTTGCCGTCCAACCAAAATCAAAATGTGAAGGCCAGCTAATATTTCAAACGTTTGCACTGCTCATCTGCTTCTTTACTCTGCATTTTCCAGGCTATCAAGAATCTCCAGCAGCCCGAGGAGATCGGGAAGCTAGTCGACCCTGAGCTGACCAATGTCAGGACTGAGGACCTTGCAGTCATCTGCAGCGTGGTGAGCAGCTGCATTGACCCTGACCCTTCCAAGAGACCGTCGATGCAGATCATTACAGGAGTGCTGGAGAACGGGATCGACTTGTCTGCAGCCGCTATCCTGAAGGAGTCTTCCCTGGCATGGGCGGAGCTCGCCCTGTCCTTGTAGCATACGTCTTTGGTCCCACTGTACATTCGTCGTCACACAAACTAATATTGATCACGGTCGTCGCTCGACGTATAGAGAGCTAAGACGCACGGGCAGGCTTAGCTCAGCTTCGTGCATAATACTCACTGTTTTGACCCGTAATACTGTATGATTACGGTTGACTGGGGGCATCGCCAGTGTCTCTGCAACTGAAGTCCATGCACAACCGAAGGAAGAGAACCCGTGAATGGCTTTGTGTAAGTGTGTACCTTTACTCCTTGTCTCTGCAGCCTGAATTAAGCAAGGAGCTCGCTGTGTAACTACAATGGAAAAGGAGGGTTTAATTAGACACTCCCTCCGTTCAAAAATATAGTGTGTATTTCTGAATGATGCCGTTCACATATGTAAGAAGTGCTTTACATTCTAATACAAAATTAGTGTGATATTTTCTTTACACTTAAAATAAATATCCGGCTTTACACTACATGCATGTATTGAATATAGTGTCTAGAGATTAAGGATAGTTTAGTCATGTTCAATATCTCCTTGATATACGTGCCATGCAAAGTTCCTACTTTCAAAATATGCTACTGCAAAGTTTGAAATTAGAGATTTGACACTTCAAATTATGATTTCTTCGAACACGCCATTAGAAACACTTTTGGACTTAAATACCCCCTTCTACTTTCTTCTTTGGTTCTTCTCGATCCCCTTAATTTTAGAGCTCTTTTACGGTACACTAAATTGAATATGAACCGTTCATTTTTTTCGATCCAATGGATCAGATTAACTAGAGTTTACTTATACTACACCTAGTAGTAGAGTAGTAGAAACACCCTTAACAAATCAACGGTTAGATATGATTCCTACTACACATTTTATACTACAAGTATAATTCACCGTAAAATTTCTCTAATTTTATCCTTCTCCGCCACCTCTCCTTTTACCATCCTGAGCACCACCACCACAAAGTCACACTCCATCGCATCACAATAGATTTGTTGTCATCCACATCTCGTGCCACCTCATCGTCGTTGTCATCCACATCCCGAGCAGCGGCCGAAGCTCAGTGAGGTGGCGGCCTATGGCTAGCAGTGATGGCTGGAGAGCTCGGGAAGACGACGAGCCATAGTGACGACGAGTAGCGGCGGCAGTGAGTAGTAGTGACTAGAGCTGAGGTAAGCGAGCAGCAGTGGCCATGGGGGGATTGAATAAGCGGAATGAGGAGGGGCAAATTGGTCTAAAAAAAATTATAATGGCATATATATGTAACATCCTAAATATTATCACAAAATAAACATTGAGTTGCCAAATTTTCCCCCAAGTGTCGCAATTGTTATGAATTTTCAGAATTTACTGGCTTTTCTAGAATTTTCTGCATTTAAAGAAAATATGCTTTTCATTCCTAGCTGTTGTTCCTGAATTTGGAACATCACATTTGAAACTGTACAAAGTTAGGAAATATTTTATTTAGATTCTAAATAGTCTGGAGAGGCTCTCCAAAACTTTTCATGAATTTTGATGTAGGGATGCTATTTTTTTTTTAAAAAAAAAAAGAATTTGCATCTAGTATAAATAACTGAGGAAGTAAAAGAATTTATGAGAAAAATCCAGGACATATAAAATTTGTTCGAGAATGAAATGAGAAGAACAAATGGTAGGTCGAAGCATTTGTTCGAGAATGGAAATTTTACGTAATGGACCAAAGAGGTTACCTCTATTATTTTGATATAAAATGGGACTAGTATTGTGTACATATGAGACTCTCGGGTATTACACTACCGGGATGAGGATCTCGACAATCTCAAAGCAATGCAACTCTAAAATGATATATTTCTAATTTCAAACTTTGCGGTGACAAATTTCAAAATTTACAAGTCCAGAGTGGTATATATCTAATTAACCCAAAAATATTGTTATGCTTTTCTTAGCACGTTTTCGTGTTTCAGTGTCCTTGGATAACCAACAGTACTACTTTCCAAGTTTCTTCTCGGACTTTTAATATTACTATCTTCGATCCTAAATGCATGTCATTTTGGATATCGGTGTAGTCAAAGTTTCGAAACTTTGACTAACACTATCTTTTAAAAAAATTAAATTCGATTCATAAAAAATCATACCTATAGATTTGTCTTTAAAAAAATATTTTTATAGTATTATAAGTTATTATATTTTATAAATGTATTATAATATAAATTACTAGTTACATGCCCGTGCGTTGCTACGAAAAACAAAATTGATAACGAAAAATAAAGATTAAAAAATAAAAAAAAATTATTTCACAAGATCAAACATCTATCTTTAACACTTCGTTTCTTGCAAAAGCTGACTAATTAAAGCAACACTTCGTTTCTTGCATAGGGCAATTAAGCAGGGCAATTAAGCAGGACAATTAAGCAGGACAATTAAGCGGCAATTAATGACGTGGAGAGAATGGACCACTGCCACAAGTGCTGTTTTAGAATAGTAGAGATATGGATATCTACAACGAAACGACGTGTATTTGTGATGGAATGGAGTGTGAGTAATAGCTTTACACACGATGCGGACTGCTACGTTCTCTGCAGGGAGCCGGGGAGACTGGTAAATAAATCCAAGATGAAGTGCAGCAGAAACCAGCTAAAGCGGAATGGTCGTCCGGAGTCTGGACTGTGCCGTCCGCGACCGCGTCCTCCCATCGCTGAGAAATGGACGGTCGTTCGCGGGAGGAACACGCGTTTGGCTTTGGCAGCACACAGGATCATCCGCTGGAGTCCGCCGACGCCGGAGTGGAAGCTAGGGCGAAGGAACCAACGAACCGTCGTGGCGGGTTCCTTCCTTCCCAGGGGCGAAAGCCGAAAAGACAACTTGGAGATGCGGAGACTTTGGTCTCCGGATGGAGACCCCTGCCGGACAGGGCGAGCTCGGCGTGACGTCAGCGCTCTCCTCATCTCTCGTCTCCTTAATTCCTGGCCCTCCGCGCGCGGCAGAGGTTTTACAGTTACACGTACGGTTGTTGGAGGTGCTGCAACGGAAGCCCTAGTGCGACAGGAGTTTTCATTGCTCTTTTCGAGAACCAACAATGGCGGCCGCAGCACAAGCCCGGTTATTTTTCCGCCTGAAATGAAGGGTTCCGTGTACGCTTGGAAGCTGCTAGAGTATCATACCTAATCCGGAAACCAGAAACACGGTGGAAAGAAGCGAATCTAAGCCTGTGAGGAAATGTCGCCGTCGCGATTGGCCGGTTCAAACACAAGGCAGGTCGTCGGCGCCGGCAGAACTTACAGCGCAGAAAGGTCTCAGGTATGCTCCCTCGCCGACTGCAAGGTGAGGAGGCATCGATCAATCAAACCTCCTCCGACTCCACCAGATCACCAAGAGACAGATGGAGGGGGCGTCAAAAGCGCGTCCAAGGAAGCCACAGTTCAGTGGAGTACGTTCCAGAATATGCCACGAGTCATAAGAAGAACTACTTTGACTAGTTAAACTCCATTAGTTTGTTTTCATAAAGCTTTTTTTTTAAAAAAAATAATCTTATCTACAAATATAAGATTTGCACGTAGATATAATAAAACTTTTTCTTTTATACCTATGTTTATTCTCTGTCAACTACTCCCTCCGTTCATTTTTATAAGACGTATTTTGATTATGCACAAGGATTAAGGTTGCGTTTAAATTGAGAAAGGTATGGAACAAAATAACTTAGCTGCCCTCACTTAATTGTCTAGAAAGATGAAAGGTATACTTTGTGTGGTTGGTAATGAATAAATGCATATGGTTGGGAGAGAATAAATAAAGGTATCGAAGAAAATGCATCATTAAATCTACATGCAAGCTTATATTTGTGAAAAAGATCATTAAAAAAATCAGCCTTATAAAAATGAGCGGATGGAGTATACGCATTTATTCATTACCACCCACAAAGCATATCTTTCTACTTCTAAGACAACTAAGTGAGTCATCTAAATCATTTTCTTTTATACCTTTCTCATTTTCAACGCAATCTTAATCCTTTATTTAAAATTAGAATACGCCTTAGAACAAGTACAATAGCAAACTCACTATAGGCGAATAGTAAGCTAAAAGTCAGATTGTCAATAACTGTCCTGAAAGTTGTGTCTTGATGTTGTTCAATAAATATATCTTATCTCTTCTACATAAATAATCTATTTATGTTCCCGTGTAAAATTAGCTACTAAATAAAAATCAATTCTCTCCTCTCCTCTCTCTCTCTCTCCTATAAACTAAAACCGATATGTATAGATTAAAAGCCAGCTAAAATAATTTTATTGTACAAGTCTGTACGAAAATGAATGGAGGAGTATTAACTTACTTGTCAGTGCGCCTTCACGGGTTCCTTTTCCCGTCGGGTAGAAGAAAACAAACAGCAACGACTCCGCCCGCACCGGTCCTTGATCCCAGGTCTGGCATTCACACCAACGCGACTGCTAGCGAGTTCAACTTCAAAGTTCAAAGACGTACTCGACCTCGCACCTGACCCAAGAAGAAGGAAGCTTCTTATCTAGCTCTTTCTCTTTGGTCTAATTTTTTCGCATGTTGGGTTTTATCAGACGAAATTGTAAATATAGTTCTCTTGCATTGTTTCCATAACCGAGGAGGAGACCTGGATCTGTAATCTTTTCTTGAATGACAGCCAAACATGCAAAAAGAGAGAGGACCAAATAGGCAAAGGCTTCAGAATAAAGTGATTGATCGATGCACTGCCCGCCGGTGGCCAGGTTACAAAGAAGAGAATCTCATAAGTAACTCAGTTGGAAGGAGGTAACAAACCAAGAATCATTCATGCACGGGACGTCGGGACGGGAATTTTATGGGGGTATATTTTCATCTGACATGTTGCAGGATTTTATATAATATATGCACCAATTATAGTTAATATGCCCAATAAAATACGAAAAAGAAGTTTAATATCCTAAAAAATCGGAGCAACTATCAAATTTATCACTAAAAATTGGATAAAAACCATAAAAATAGAGATAAGATACGGTTTAAACTACTAGGCATTCGAATCGCATAAATTCATGGTGTTATAATATTGCAACATTTTGTAAAAAATAGTGGCAACATTCAAAGATAATTGTTACAATATTTTATACTTTTACATGCAATACATTAGAAGAAGTGTTTGCAATAAAAATATTTAGGTACAAATGAAAGTAATATAACTACAACAAAATACACTGCCTATGATTCAACATATAAGATCTCGTACACAACAATCAGTGATAACTGTTGCGACAAAATATAAAACACATTTGCAACAAAATTGAAAAGAGATGCAACGATTTTCTCGGTGCAACAATTCAACATATCTAATACAACAAAGTATAAACGTTGATGCAAAAGGTCAAAATACAGATTGCAACACATACATGTCATTCCTTTTTCGTGGCGTAATGCTCTAGCCAGCATCCTTGAGCAGTCGATATGCATGTGCTTCTAACTGGTCGGAAAGATCCCTATTTAGAGTCCATTTTGAAGAAAAAACAATCTATTCAGATTGTGAAGTTTTGTATGTGCCCAGCCTCATTAATGGATTTACTGTAAGAAGAGCCTTGTGCTGCATCATCTCCAGAGGAAACCACGAAATTAAACACATGACTAGTTACTCTATTTGCCTTTTAAGTATGGTCGTGGATTTTCCCGGCTGTCCAATGTCAACCCAACTGTAAAGATTGAAATTGACATCTCGATATCTAGTCGCATCTCGATAAGGAATAGTATTCCAGGGTGCAGCCATTTCTCAGTCCTAGGAAGTACGTCTCCTAGCGGTCGGACCCTCTGATAAGCAATGGCCAGGGCCAAATCCAGATTGAATCTATGTTTTTGGAAGCAAAGAAAGAACTCCGGTATTCCGACCTTAGATTTTTGCTTTTCAGGATTTTTGCTCTGCAGGGGCTACCCTATGGGCTGTTTATCTCAAGGTCCTGGTTAGGTTCTTATTGTTGTCTCTTAGGCTAAAAAAATGGAAGGTAGAAAATAATTGAAAAAATAGATAAACACCTTTTCCTGGTTAGCCAACTTTAATGAATGAATGAATGAATGTGAGCGGTCATCTAGGTAAGCCCGTGCCCAGGAAAGAAAGAGAGAACTATAGGTAAGCCCGTGCCCAGGAAAGAAAGAGAGAACTATGAGAGGTGCTTCTATGCTCTTCCTTCTAGTACAAGTTGCACAAATCTTGAAGTAAGCGAAGGGGTAAGTAATCACCATCTACCCTTCATTCATGCTTTAATAGTTGTGCAACTTTTAAAATGAAGAGCATAGAAGCACCTCTCGAACTATATATATCCTAAGCTAACGGGAGAGAGAGGAGAGTCTGATTCACGTGAATCAAAGTTAGCCTTTCAGAGCGGGCATTTTCTTTCAAGTAGCAGCAGCTCGAACGATGGGAACATGATGATACGTGTGTGGGTTTTAGACTTAATGAGTAGTGATAGAGGATTTGTTTGGTAGAAAAAGCACTAGAAAGTTGGCTCGCATGTCCGATTCCTTCTGCTGCTCGTACGTGCGGTAGCAATTCCGGAATTTTATTCGTTATGGCGCGAGTACACCTTCCCCAATCCCTAATGTAACAAAATTCCGAGCACAGATCGAGCACACGCAACGAGCGAGTGGTGCAACGGACGGATTTTCCACTAGGCCTTGGCCGGCGGCACGAAGAAATGCTGTGCGACGATGCGGCGCTGGATCTTGCCGGTGGCCGTCTTGGGCAGCTCGTCGGCGATGTATACCTTCTTGGGCACCTTGAACGCCGCCAGGTTCCTCCGGCAGTGCGCGACGACGTCCTCCTCCCCCAGCGCCACGCCCTCCCGCGGGATCACCGCGCAGTTTATCTGCAACAATTGCAATCGCCAATCAGCAATCGTAAGCAAAGCGGGCATCTAGTATCTCCTACGTGACAGTTTGTGGCTGATGTACGCTAAGCAAGCTCACCTCCTCGCCGTACTTGGCGTCGGGCACGCCGAACGCCACGGCCTGCGCGACGGCAGGGTGGCCGAGCAGCACGGAGTCCACCTCGATGGGCGATATCTTCTCGCCGCCGCGGTTGATGAGCTCCTTGATGCGCCCCACCAGGTGCAGGTACCCCTCCTCGTCCTGCACGCCGATGTCGCCCGTGTGGAACCACCCGAACCGGAAGGCCGACTCGTTCGCCTCAGGGTTGTTCTTGTACCCCTGCGTCACGTTCGCCCCCCTCACGCACACCTCGCCGGCCTTCCCGGGGGCCAGCCGGTTCCCCTCCTCGTCCAGGATCGCCATCTCCTGCCCCGCCGGCCGACCCACCGACCCGAGCTTCCGCGGCCCATCCTGCGGCAGAGGGTTCGACGTCATCAGGTGGGACGCCTCCGTCATCGCGTACGCCTCCAGCACCGGCGCGCCGAACACCGCCTCCAGCTTCTCCAGGATGACCGGCGCCAGGGACGCGCTGCAGCTGCGGATGAACCGGAGAGCGGGGTACTGCGCCTCCGGCTTGGACGCGTGGCGGTCGATGATGATCTGGTGGATGGTGGGCACGGTGGTGTACCACGTGGCGCCCGCCGCGCGCATGTCGGCCCAGAAGGTGGACGCCGAGAAGCGCCCCGCGGCGGGGAGCGTGACGGAGGCGCCGGACGCCAGGGAGCCGAGGAGCCCGCAGAGGAGGCCGTGCACGTGGAAGAGCGGGAGCACGACCACCGTTGCGTCCGTCTCACCGAGGCGGTACGCGGAGCGGATGTTCTGAACGGACGCCGCGAGGTTGCGCTGCGTGAGGGGCACCCCCTTGGGCCGGCTTGTCGTGCCGGAGGTGTGCAGGAACAGCGCCACGTCCGACGGGTCGTTGGGGAAGCTCGAGTGATCTTGGAGAGCAGAGTGCGCGTCCGGGACTCCGGCGAGGTGGACCGGGCCGGCGGCGTCCTTGAGTCTCGCGGTGGCGTGGGCGAGGCCGACCTTGGCGGCGGCCGCCTGCGCCGCAACGTTGCCCTCGGCGTTGGTGATGAGGAGGCGCGCGTCGGAGTCGGAGAGGTAGAACTCGAACTCCTCCTGCGTGTAGGCCGGGTTGAGCGGCGCCGCCACCGCGCGCGCCCGGATGACCGCCAAGAACATGATCACCAGCTGCGCCGAGAACACGACAAGGTCAGAATAGATACAGTGTTTCACACGCAACACGGTACGGTCGACTGATTGATTGAACGATCGATGCTTGCCTCGATGGTGTTGGGGAAGGAGAGCGCGACGACGTGTCCCGGGAGGACACCGGCGTCGGCAGCGAGGCGCGCGGCCGCGGCATCGACGAGCGCGTCGAGCGCGGCGTGCGACAGGTCGAGTTTGCCCGGGACGGCGACGGCGCGGCGCGAGGGGAAGGCGGCGGCCGCCTTCTTGAGCAGGGTGGTCAGCGTGAGGGTCTCCATTGGGTGCTGCGCCAATCTCCTGTCCTGTGTGTGCGGTATGGCAAAGTGAGTTCGTTCGTGTGTTTGGCGCTTCCGACTTGTGAGGCCGCGGGTGTTTATACAAGGAAAGGAAGGAGCCAAGACGATTTTGGTTCCTCCCTGTCCCTGCGTACACAGCCTACGCCTACAGGTGTATCTATGTGTGTAGTACCAAGGAGTCCTCAGTAGTAACATCACGGGGAGGGTTTTTCTGCGGGGTTGTTCGTTGGGACGTCTGCCTCATGCTAGGGCCTCTTTTTCTTAATCAAGAGGACATCAAAAAAAAATATCCGAGTTCCATTAAAATGAAACGGACAGTTCCAATTCAAGCTCAAAAACACAAAACAACATTCAAACATATCTTGCCAAAATATGACTTGTATGGCCGGGCCGGCCGACCAAGCAGAATCAAAACATTCCTGATTTCCGCATAGATTTCGAGGAAAAAGCAACCGTCTATTGCGAGTGTCACGTGTGCGGTTGCGGTACTGAGCCTTTGATAAGAGTCTGCACGGCTGCACCATAACCACTACCGGTTGGGGCCGAGGGCAGAGATCATCAGGTTGAGCTGACTGCTTTGGGACCAATCTAACAAAGTCAAGCTAGTCGCGCAGGCACCAACTCGAGCCGCATGTATTTTACTCGAATATAAGGACAAACCCATTAGCAGCTAATAGTGGTCAGCTAATAGCTGAAGGACGTTTGAATCCACCAACTAATATATGGCTAATAAATTTTTAGATTGATCAATTGTCCAAATAACTAGCTCGCTCAAGTCAGCACTGCTCCCCGTGGCTCTCCTAAAAATCACTAGGCATTATTAACAAACAAATACATCAACTCTAATCGGTCGAGAGAGAGAGAGAGAAACTTCGAGTTTCCCCCCCCCTTTTTTTTGTTTATTTCTCTGCATTGGTGCTATCTTAGGTGAGTTTGCACGGGTCCAAATAGACGACGCGACGCGACGCGTGTGTACGTGGCGGGCGAGGCCGAGGGCGCGGTCGCGTTTGGACAGGGGGAACTGGGGACGATGAGCCGACGAAGCAGCTGTCCGACTCCGCAGTCACGCGCGTGTCCGTGTCCGTGTCCGTGTCCGCGCGCGCGCTCCAGTCATCGGTCTCGGAGGGTTGGTCGGGATTGCTCCGCGTTCACCATCGATCCGGTCGCGGCGGGGCCTCCACCAGATACACCTGCCTCTGCCGCCGCCCGGCCCGGGCCGGCTCATCTATATTTGCATGACCTCAATGAATGATCATGCATGCATATTCACCGTCCTGCACGCCAGATAGCCTCGTAGATAAACCTTAGCATTTTTTCCCTCTCGTTGCATACACAGTTTTTTGCAAATCTGACCAAATATAAATAAAATTACAAAAAAAAAGTCCTATCTACGATCGCAAAAGTAGCGTCATGTGTCACATGTTACGCCTCGGCAGATCGCAGTTGCAGCTCTAGGCACACCACGGTTGGAGAGGTGCCGCGCTAGGATATAGTGGCAGCAACCTGCCGAGCCTGCCGTAGTACACGCATATGATATGTGATATGTATCTGTTATCATTGCTTTTACGGTTGAAAAAAAAAAGACAACTTATAATTTTATTCCCACAAAGGTCAAATCCGAAGAAAAAAACATATGCAAGGTCACCTAGTTCAGCCAAGAGTTCCCTCTAGATGGGTACGTAGTTCGCGTACCGTCCGACGACAACTCATGTTCTCAGCTGTAAGATCGATATAGACTAATATAGCAATCAGAGGAGGGTGAATGATTGCCAGAAAACTAAAACAAATTTTTAGTGATTCTCAAAACACCCCTAAACAAATTATAAAAAATTACTTCAGTTTCTGCAAAAATAGACTGATATACGTTCACTAAAATAGTTATTTCCGAAGATCCAACCGTCGGATTGAAGTGAAATTTTAACTCTAGAAAATAAATTCAATTTCGAATCTAACACAACAAAAATAAGCTCAATCGGATCTATAGATCGAAAATTATGACCTTCGCTAGTTAGCTATATCAGATTACGACGGAAATCAATCTAACCATAATTAATCAAGATCTATGAGGAATTAACCAATCAAACTTTTAAAACAAGAACTTGATGCCTTAGGAAGGTTTTAATTGGATCAATTCAAAATTATTATGATGAAACAATGAATCAAATTAGAACCAAAACAGATGTGCAAACAAAGCGAGAAAAGCATAAATTACTGTATCATTCCACGGAAGATACTATTTCTAATACTGTAGCACACTGTAGCGGCACGTGCTGTAGCAGTTTCGCAAATCGCTGCGGTATCGCGATTTCCCACCGCTGGAACGCTACGACGCCTTTCAAAGTTGTAGTAAGAATGAGATAGATAGAAAGTTGGAGAAAAACACCTTTCAAAGTCCATTTCATCTACATTGAGTTTGCAAACAAATAAAAAAATTGGATTAGTAGGCAGAGTACATGGTGCTATCTATAATAAGAATGAGTTAGATAGAAATTTGGAGAAAATACTGTTGGAGATAACTCAAATATCTCTAACTACCATATCTTATGGTATTATTCAAATAGATTGTTAGTCCTAATCTTCTATGTCTCTCGTGGTTTTTTCCTGAAAGGGTTTCTACATAAATCTTATGTCCACCGTTCCAATCTATTGTGTGCGTGCATGTGCGACGAACCCTAACCCTAATAAATGGTATCAGAGCCTAAGGTTTGTAGATTGATCCGCTGCACCGGGAGGAGGACTCCCGGGACGACACCCGCACAGCACGAGAGGATGCCGGTCTCTACTCCAGCCGTCCACCCCTTCGGTCTTCGCCGAGCCGGCCACACTGCACCGGCGCCTGCCCGTGCCAGTCCGTCGCCACGCCTCCGTCCGGGTCGGCTTATGCGTCGAAGCCCGCCTTTGAAACAACCCCAAAAAATTCAAAACGAATTTGTTGGTTTTCATTTGAATTGCGTTTGGATTTTGAATTTGGAAATTCGAAATTCGAGTTTGAATCCCTAACCTTGTTGGGCCGTTTCTCCTTTGCTCTTGGCCCATGCGGCTGCTCTGTTCGGCCGTCGGCTGCTCCGCCAGCTCACGGCCAGCCGGCCGCGCCGTGGCGGCGCCAGCCTCGCCTCCTCGCCTCCGGCGTCGGTGCAGCTCGTTGCGCGGCCGCCTCGCGCCGCCAGCGCCGCTGGCGCGCCGCCCGCCTCCTCGCTCAGCGTGGTCGCCCAGTGCCGCCGCTGCCCTCTGGCCAGCCTCATAACAATGCCGTCGCGCCAGCCGCTCGCGCCGCCATGCCGCCGCGCCGCCGTCGAGCCTGGCCGCTGCCTCCCAGATGGCTATAAAAGCCCCGCCTCCCCACCTTCTCCACTCGCCCAGCTCCTCCTCTCCCGGTGAGCCCCTTCCTCTCCCTTGCCTCGCCTCGCCGACTCCGGCCGCCGTTGCTCGCTGCCGCCGCCGCTAAGCCCGTCGCCCTCCCCTGTTTCCCGTGCCCTAGCCCTCCCTGTGCCTCGCCCCGTTCTGACGAGTGGGCCCCGCCCCCACCCGTCAGCCCTCCCTCTCGTCCCTCGCCGGTGGCCCCGCCAGCCCCTTCTCCTCCGTGTGGGCCGGCCCAAGCCGTGCCCCACGCTCGCCCGCCCCAGCCGCCAAGCCAATTGGGCCGTGGCCCAATTCCGCGCCAAAGCCGGCCCAGCGCCGTTTGAACAGTAAACCGATTTTCGGTTTTTATTTTTAATAATTAATTCCGAAAATCCGTTTTAACTCCAAAAATAGCCCGAAAAATCCAGAAAAATCCCGGAAAATCCCAGAGCTCCACCAAATACTTTTCCCGAACCGTTTGATCCTCGAGTCGGAAATGCTGTCCGTTCCCAAATCCGAAGTCCAGAACACTCCCAAATCCCCGTTTTGCCCTCCGTCCCTTTCCGACTCGATTTCCGGTTTCCGTTTCAGTTCCCGTTTTCTTTTTCGGTTTTTGTTTTGCCGTTTGTTTGTGTTGGTTGTCTTTTCGCGTTAGATTCGACCGTTGAGACGCCACTGGAGCCGGGCGATCCTCGAGTCGGAGCGATTCGGAAGCAGACGTTGGACCAGACGGGGCCTTGATACGACTACTTCCCCGACGACTCGTCCGATCCAGCTGCCGCGCAAGGCAAGCCGTACACCCTTTGATCATATTGATCCTATCATGCCATGCTATAGTAGTAATTATTTTATATCGCATTATTTTACTGTATTTGAATTAATGAAATCCAGTATTTTAGAATGACATGATAAATAGGTAACACCGAATTGCTCATGGAACCTCCTTGAAATAATTGAAACCCTATTAATCCTTTGGAACCCTAGTTAATTGCTTATTGCCATGAATAGGTTAGATAATACTATTAGGTTAGTTCAAAACCTGGATTTTTAAAGAAAATGTCGCCGAATCTCCGATTCGGATCGTTTGTAAAAGTCTTTGCGATCGAGGGACGATGATCGGATTAATCCAGGAATGGATGAGATTAGATCCCTACCGGTGATTAATGCCTTGGTTGAGTGCAGTGGCGGTGCTGCGAGAAATGGAATGGGTTTGTGGATGAAGGCTTGGTCTTTGGCAAAAGTGTAAGGTTAATAATCCCCTTGAGCAAAGTAAATAACTTAGTTTCCGCTCAACCACAGTCGGATCGTCGGTGACCCGTATCCGACACGGCTCATTAAGTTAATCATTCTGAGATAATAATTGGGTGTCTTGGTGGCTACCATTCTCTGGAGAGAATGGGGACCGGACTTTCCGGCAGGGAAATGGACCAGGAGGAGTGGAACAGGAATGGTCCAGAGTGACATTCTTGGTTCTCACAGCGGTAGACGCTAATGGGGACCCTGAGTCCAAGGTAGCGGTACTATCGGTAAACAACTAAAGGACAGGAATGATTAAACGAAATGCTGTGATAATCTAAACTGGGCCACATGCATTTAAGTTGCATGAAAACTCGAGATTGGCATAAAGGTTATAGATATCTTGTGGGTAAAGTGAGCCGCTCTGCAGAGTTAATCTTAATTGTAATCGGTTACGCCGTACTTCCGGTTAACGAAGTTAAGTTGGAATCGGGGTTGATACCCGTAACTAAGCTCAAGTTACTGTTCGGTATTTTTGAATGAATTGGTTAAGTGTTATTGAACCTTGTGAAACTCAAATTACTTATTTTATTAGTTTGTGCTTCAAATGTAAAATGAATTGTGAAATAAAACTGCATCCAGATACTAAACCCTACTGCCATCCCTTGATTACCCTTACATATAGTATTCAGTGGTTCCGTACGACTTGTTGAGTACTCTGTACTCACCCTTGCAAACCCCCGCCCTTTCAGAGTTCGAAGAAGCCGGAGCCTACCAGGAGGTCGTAGATGGCGATTTAGTCTGGTTTTAGGTCTTTGTCTTCGCTCAGGCCCTGCCTGTGGTTTCCTTCTTTTGGTAATGTAAGTCTAGAAGCTCGGATGCTTCCCTTGTAAAACCTGGTCGTTAGACCATCTATATTGAATAAAAAGTGTTGAAAGTTGCTTTTGTCAGGCAATTGTACTCTTGTCTTCCAACAGTTAGTCTTCCTGGGTAACTGTTGTGAGTTTCGCACTGCCCCTAAAAAGGTGGTCCGTCACAAGTGGTATCAGAGCCTAGGCTTGACCGTAGACTGAGACCTAAGTTGGCTTAAGGAGTCTTTTTTTCGAAAGATTATTTCAAACTACAAAATGAGTTTCGAAAACTGTAAGTATTATTCTTATAATCCTGTTTCTCTCCTCTCTCTGTTCCCACCTTTTCCTTAAGATTCACTTCTCTCCTTTAAAACTCACTTAAAACCTTTCCGCTCATCTGACTTAAAAAGATTCTCGTTTTGGCAGATGGTGCACCACGTCTACCCACTTCCCGAGGTTCCCGAAGGATGGGCTGGATCAGGCTTGTGGAGAATGCTACAGCATGTTGGAGCTGATCAGATTGAGATCCCCGTTTTTCACACGGAGGAGCTTTTCCAGGGTGTCGTCCGCGTTGAGTGGAGAGCCTGGTTCAATCTGGATCCCCTGCCAAATAATCCAGACATTCCGCGCCATTTCCAAGGGCACCGCGTCCACGAGTCAGACGCTATCCAGGACTCTGCCCGTCGGGCAGTGAAGCACCTGCGTCGTCTCTTCGCCGCTGAGTTCGACCACAGTCGATTTCAGTTGATCCCCATGAAGGGGGATGCCCCCGGCACGGTGATCGTCTCTGTTCCAGAGGACGAGGCAGATCCGCGTGTCGATGAAGCTGCGGAGCTCCTTGTCAACAAGGATTTCCTGTACACCTCCCTCCTCATCGAGCGAGATGATCTTCAGCGACAGTTGAGCAATGCCTGGATGGAGATCGACGAGCTTCGCGAGGAGATAGACCAGCTGCAGCCCGATGCGAGCCGGAGAAGAGATGTCCGTGGATGGTCCGTCACCGTGATCGACTTGGCCCATGGCGTAAGATGTGGAAGAAGATCCGTAAGAGCGCATCATCTACATCTCCGATTTACGATTGAAGATTCCAGTCTTAGATTAGGGCGTTAGTCCTAGAAGTTGGCTTTACCCTTTTGGAGTAGTCTTTTGTAATGTAAAATAGGTTGTTTCTTACCTTAGTATGACGGTATTGTAAACAATCTATGTATCAGTAAAATTAAGTTTCCTATCTCTGTATGTTGTTTGCTCTAATATCTTTATACCTTCGGCCTAATTCCACTAATTCTTTCCCATTTCGTCTCGCCTCTCACCTATTCTATCTCTCTCTGCCCCGTGTCTAAATCTTACTTATCTTCTGCTTTGCCCAAAACCCTGCAGCAAGACCTAAAAGATAGTCAGTATGGATCAAGGTGAAGGATCCCAACACCAAGGTTACGGGAATGAGGCAGACCCAGCCAGAAATCCGGTCAACATAGCTCAAGTACTGGCAGATATAGAAAGGAACAGATACCAGTCAGAACAGAGGCAGAATCAGATGATTGAAATGATGATGGCACAGTTTGCCGCAAGACCCCAGATGAATCCCCAAGGAAACAACTTTGGACATGATGGGTTATTAGGTGGGTCACCAGTCGACTTCCAAAAGACCCGGCCCCTATTTTCTCCATGTCAATCGAGCCGTTATCGGCCAGATGATTGGCTCACGGTAATCCACATGAAGCTGGATACCGTGCAAAGTGCCTTTGAGAAGGAAAAAGTGCTCTATGCTCTCTCACCACCGCAAGGACAAGCAAAGAAAGATGGTGGGTCAACTTTCAGACTCAAGACAGGACAAGAGATTTCGTGGCGGATGTTGAAGAAGCTTTAGGAAGACTCACATTCCAAAGAGCTTGATGGCCTCCAAGCGGAGGGAATTTACATCTCTCCATCAAGGAGGAAGGACTGTGATGGAATACCTGCACCACTTCAACAACCTTTCTCGCTATGCACCCAGAGAAGTAGACACAGAGGAAAAGAAGATAGAAAGATTCTATGAAGGACTGCAGAAGAACCTCAAGTTCCATATCTCATCAGTGGAGTTCAAGGATTTCTCAGCCATGGTAGATAGGCTGATTGTGTCAGAAGAGACAAGGAATGACCTGGAGGATACCAGAAAGAGAAAGGCACAACAGCAGAGGATGTCAGCAGCAAGTCAGTTCAAGGGAAGGACTTATACCTTCAACCCCAATGTTCCAAACAAGAGACAAGCGTTAGGAGGATCCCGACTGTTCCGCCCAATGCTCGGCAGGGAATGTTCGATGCTTTACCTGCGAACGGGAACCATTACTCTAATATGTGTCCCAAGAAAGGTTCATTTGCTTCCATTGCGGACAACCCGGACATTTCAGGCAGCAGTGCCCAAAGAAGGATTTGCCGAGTGATGTGGCGAAAGCTCAGGCGTCAGCTTCCGCCAACAGACAGTCAGCACCTCGTCAACCTCAACCGCCCCATCAAGGTTATCTGAAGGCACCAGTTAAGACAGAAGGATATTCGAACAACCGCGGACCCAATCCGCCAAGGAACCCCCAAGGAAGAATCAACCATGTGTCAGCAGCAGAGGCAGCTGAAGCCACTGATGTTATCATTGGTAAGTTTCCCGTCCAGACCAAGTTGGCATTAACCCTCTTTGATCCCGGTGCAACCCATTCGTTCATTTCTTTGGCTTTTGCTTGCAAAAGTGGGTTGCCCTATTCTCCCTTGCCCTCTCCCTGTGTTTTCCACACCCCTGGAAGTCGGTTGATGGCAAGATTCAGCTGCAGTAATCTGAGGATAGAAATCCAAGGAGTTGAGTTCAGAGCCAACCTGTTGTTATTAGAGATGGATGGTCTAGATGTCATATTGGGAATGAACTGGTTATCTAGACACCATGCTCAGTTGGATTGTTCTCAGAAGACAGTGACACTCAGGAATGGTTATGGTCAGAAAGTGACAGTTCAGAATGATCCGAGATTGATCAAGAGAAGTCAGAGCATCATCAATGCAGTTGCCCGTGGATTAGACAGCATACCCGTAGTTCGGGAGTACCCCGAGGTATTTCCAGAAGAGTTACCAGGAAAACCTCCGAACAGAGGCATAGAACTGGCAATAGAGTTAGTTCCTGGAACAGCTCCTATCCATAAGCGATCCCGTCCAATGTCGCCTTTGGAGTTGAAGGAACTGAAGAAGCAATTGGATGAATTGCTGGACAAAGGATTTGTACGGCCAAGCATCTCCCCTTGGTCCGCGCAAGTAGTGTTTGCCAGAAAGAAAGACGGAAGTAAGAGACTCTGTATAGACTACAGAGCCCTGAATGATGCAACCATCAAGAACAAGTACCCGTTACCCCGGATAGATGACCTGTTCGATCGGTTGAAAGGAGCCAAGATCTTTTGAAGATAGACTGAGGAGCAGGATATCATCGATTGAAGGTCGAGAGAACAAGACAGAGAAAAGACAGATTTGCTACTCAAGTGACGGATTATATGAGTTCACCGTGGTGCCATTTGGACTCACAAATGCCCCGGCCTACTTTATGAACCTGATGAACCAAGTATGCATGGAGTTCTTGGACAAGTTCATCGTAGTATTCATAGACGACATACTCATTTACTCCAAGACTGAAGAAGATCACCAGAAGCATCTGCATCTAATTCTGGGAAGGCTTAGAGAACATCAGCTTTATGCCAAATTCTCTAAGTGTGATTTCTGGTTGGATGAAATCGCATTCCTAGGACACATCATCACTAAGGATGGCGTGAAGATGGATCCCGAGAAGATCAGGACAGTGTTGGAATGGAAACAGCCTGTGTCAGTGCCAGAAGTCAGAAGTTTTCTTGGTTTAGCAGGATACTACAGAAGATTCATCGAAGGATTCTCCAAGATAGCCAAACCGATGACTCAGCTTCTCAAAAAGGACAGCCCCTACGTTTGGACTGAGAAGTGTGAGAAAAGTTTCCAAGAATTGAAGACCAAGTTAACCTCAGACCCAGTTCTCACTCTCCCGGATCCGGATAAAGATTTCCAGATCTACTGTGATGCTTCGAAGAGAGGATTGGGATGTGTGTTAATGCAAGAAGGAAAAGTGGTTGCGTATGCGTCACGACAACTCAGGCCGCATGAAGAGAATTACCCGACCCATGACCTGGAGCTAGCCTCAGTAGTGCATGCATTGAAGATTTGGAGACATTACCTGTTGGGGAACCGCTGTGAAGTGTTTTCAGACCACAAGAGCCTGAAGTACGTGTTCACCGGCCCAATTTGAACATGAGACAGAGAAGATGGTTGGAGTTGATTAAGGATTATGACTTAGAGATCCTTTATCATCCAGGAAAAGCTAATGTGGTAGCAGACGCTTTGGTAGAAAAGCATGCCATCACTTAGCTCTAGTCGAGACTATCTCTCCCCAGCTGAAGTCAGAAGTACAGGAGTTGAACCTGCAGATAGTGACAGAAGGATCAGTATGTTTCCTAGAGATACGATCGAGATCTTGAAGCGAGATCAAAGCGGCTCGTGACATGCAGGCGAAGAAATACGGGAATCTGAAGAAAGTTGATGAAGGAAGTTAGTCCCTCGGAGTTCTCGGAAGACAAGCAAGGCATACTACGATTCGCGATCGTATATGCATTCCGAAGGATAAGGATATAAGAGGATTGATTTTGACAGAGGCTCACTCGTCACAATTCTCAATACATCCTGGCAGTACGAAGATGTACCAAGACTTGAAGAAGGAATATTGGTGGAATGGAATGAAGAAAGAGATAGCCGAACACGTGGTGTGTTGTGACGTGTGTCGGAAAATCAAGATAGACCACCAAAAGACGGCAGGATTGCTGCAACCCCTTCCAGTGCCAGAATGGAAGTGGGAAGAGATTGGAATGGACTTTATCACTGGTTTTCCCAAGACTCAGCAAGGACATGATGCTATCTGGGTAATCATTGATAGACTGACCAAAGTAGCCCATTTCATCCCTATAAAGCAGACTGTTGGAAGAGACAAGTTGGCAGAATTGTACCTGACCCAGATCGTCAGATTACATGGAATCCCAAAGAAGATCGTGTCAGATCGTGGAGCCCAGTTTACTTCAAAGTTCTGGAAGAGTCTGCATGAAGCGATGGGTACAGACCTGAATTTTAGTACGGCCTATCACCCTCAGACAGATGGTCAGACAGAAAGAGTTAACCAGATACTAGAGGATATGTTGAGAGCCTGCGCTCTAGCATATGGAGCCTCATGGGCCAAGTGTTTGCCGTTTGCGGAGTTCTCGTACAATAACAGTTACCAAACCAGTCTGGACATGTCACCGTTTGAAGCCCTGTATGGAAGGAAGTGCAGAACCCCGTTGAATTGGACCGAGACCAGGAAAGAAAGCGACTTTTGGGCCTCGGTTGGTACATGATGCCGAAGCTCATGTGAGGATAATAAGAAAGAATCTGAGAAACGACTCAAGTCCGTGAGAAGAGTTATGCAGATACAAGAAGGAAGGATATAAGTTATCGATTGAGACTTCGTTTATCCGAAAGTGACACCCTTCAAGCGATTCGCCGTTTTTGGATAAAAGGAAGTTAGCTCCGAGGTATGTTGGACCATACCCGTGGATCGAGAATCGGAGAAGTAGCCTACAAGTTGCGATTAAGTCCAGAGTTATCAAGGGTACACAATGTCTTTCATGTGTCCCGATTGAGGAAATGCCTTAAATCGGTAGTCGAGCAAGTGCGGTTGAAAGGGATAGACTTGAAAGAAGATTTGACCTACCGTGAGGAACGGTCGAGATTGTGGAGACTATGGAAAGGGAACTCAAGTTCAAGAATGTCGAGGATCAGCCGAGTGCTATGGAAGAATCATACACTCGAGGAAACTACTTGGGAGAAGGAATCGGAATTGCAGCAGAACTTTCCCAACCTATTTTCCCAGGCGAAATGAATCTCGGGGACGAGATTCCATTTTAAGTGGGGTAGGTTGAAACAACCCCAAAAAATTCAAAACGAATTTGTTGGTTTTCATTTGAATTGCGTTTGGATTTTGAATTTGGAAATTCGAAATTCGAGTTTGAATCCTAACCTTGTTGGGCGTTTCTCCTTTGCTCTTGGCCCATGCGGCCTGCTCTGTTCGGCCCGTCGGCTGCTCAGCCCAGCTCGCCGGCCCGGCCAGCCGCGCCGTGGCGGCCGCCCTCGCCTCCTCGCCTCCGGCGTCGGTGCCGCTCCGTGCGCGGCCCTTCGCGCCGCGGCCGACGCTGGCGCCGCCCGCCTCCTCCGCTCAGCGTGGTCGCCAGGTTTCGCCGTGCCCGCCGCTGCCGCCTCACACAGCCTTGCTGTGCCGTCGCCGCCGGCCTCGCGCCGCCGCGCCGCGCCATGCCGTCGAGCCGGCCGCTGCCTCTGATGGCTATAAAGCCCCGCCTCCCCACCTTCTCCACTCGCCCGCTCCCTCCTCTCCCGGTGAGCCCCTTCCCTCTCCCTTGCCTCGCCCGCCCGACTCCGGCGCCGGCCCTGCGTTCCCGCGCCGCTAAGCCGTCGCCGCTCTCCCTGTTTCCGTGCCCTAGCTCCTCCTGTGCCTCGCCCGTTCGACGAGTGGGCCCCGCCCCACCCGTCGACCCTCCTCTCTCGTCCCTCGCCGGTGGCCCCGCCACTTCTTCTCTCCGTGTGGGCGGCCCAAGCCGTGCCCACGCTCGCCCGCCCCAGCCGCCAAGCCAATTGGGCCGTGGCCCAATTCCGCGCCAAAGCCGGCCCAGCGCCGTTTGAACAGTAAACCGATTTTCGGTTTTTATTTTTAATAATTAATTCCGAAAATCCGTTTTAAATCCAAAAATAGCCCGAAAAATCCAGAAAAATCCGGAAAAAATCCCGAGCTCCACCAAATACTTTTCCCGAACCGTTTGATCCTCGAGTCAGAAATGCTGTCCGTTCCCAACCAAGTCGAACACTCCCAAATCCCCGTTTTGCCCTCCGTCCCTTTCCGACTCGATTTCCGGTTTCCGTTTCAGTTCCCGTTTTCTTTTTCGGTTTTTGTTTTGCCGTTTGTTTGTGTTGGTTGTCTTTTCGCGTTAGATTCGACCGTTGAGACGCCATCGAGCCGAGCTGATCCTGGAGTCGGAGCTTGATTCGGAGCAGACGTTGGACCAGACGGAGCATTGATCGACTACTTCCCCGACGACTCGTCCGATCCAGCTGCCGCGCAAGGCAAGCCGTACACCCTTTGATCATATTGATCCTATCATGCCATGCTATAGTAGTAATTATTTTATATCGCATTATTTTACTGTATTTGAATTAATGAAATCCAGTATTTTAGAATGACATGATAAATAGGTAACACCGAATTGCTCATGGAACCTCCTTGAAATAATTGAAACCCTATTAATCCTTTGGAACCCTAGTTAATTGCTTATTGCCATGAATAGGTTAGATAATACTATTAGGTTAGTTCAAAACCTGGATTTTTAAAGAAAATGCTGCCGAATCTCCGATTCGGATCGTTTGTAAAAGTGCTGCAGTCAGGGGGACAGTATCGGATTAATCCCGGAATGGATGAGATTCCGATCCCCGGCTGGTGATTAATGCCTTGGTTGGTCTGGTGGCCGGTACTGCGAGTACCGGAATGGGTTTGTGGATGAAGGCTTGGTCTTTGGCAAAAGTGTAAGGTTAATAATCCCCTTGAGCAAAGTAAATAACTTAGTTTCCGCTCAACCACAGGTCGGACTGGTCAGTGACCCGTATCCGACACGGCTCATTAAGTTAATCATTCCTGAGATAATAATTGGACTGTCTTGGTGGCTACCATTCTCTGGAGAGAATGGGGACCGGACTTTCCCGGCAGGGAAATGGACCGGAGGGGTGGAGGCAGGAATGGTCCAGAGTGACATTCTTGGTTCTCACAGCAGTGAAGCGCTAATGGGGACCCTGAGTCCAAGGTAGCGGTACTATCGGTAAACAACTAAAGGACAGGAATGATTAAACGAAATGCTGTGATAATCTAAACTGGGCCACATGCATTTAAGTTGCATGAAAACTCGAGATTGGCATAAAGGTTATAGATATCTTGTGGGTAAAGCTGAGCCGCTCTGCAGAGTTAATCTTAATTGTAATCGGTTACGCCGTACTTCCGGTTAACGAAGTTAAGTTGGAATCGGGGTTGATACCCGTAACTAAGCTCAAGTTACTGTTCGGTATTTTTGAATGAATTGGTTAAGTGTTATTGAACCTTGTGAAACTCAAATTACTTATTTTATTAGTTTGTGCTTCAAATGTAAAATGAATTGTGAAATAAAACTGCATCCAGATACTAAACCCTACTGCCATCCCTTGATTACCCTTACATATAGTATTCAGTGGTTCCAGACGACTTGTTGAGTACTCTGTACTCACCCTTGCAAACCAGCCCTTCAGAGTTCGAAGAAGCCGGAGCCTACCAGGAGGTCGTAGATGGCGATTTAGTCTGGTTTTAGGTCTTTGTCTTCGCTCAGGCCCTGCCTGTGGTTTCCTTCTTTTGGTAATGTAAGTCTAGAAGCTCGGATGCTTCCCTTGTAAAACCTGGTCGTTAGACCATCTATATTGAATAAAAAGTGTTGAAAGTTGCTTTTGTCAGGCAATTGTACTCTTGTCTTCCAACAGTTAGTCTTCCTGGGTAACTGTTGTGAGTTTCGCACTGCCCCTAAAAAGGCGGTCCGTCACAAGTGGTATCAGAGCCTAGGCTTGACCGTAGACTGAGACCTAAGTTGGCTTAAGGAGTCTTTTTCGAAAGATTATTTCAAACTACAAAATGAGTTTCGAAAACTGTAAGTATTATTCTTATAATCCTGTTTCTCTCCTCTCTCTGTTCCCACCTTTTCCTTAAGATTCACTTCTCTCCTTTAAAACTCACTTAAAACCTTTCCGCTCATCTGACTTAAAAAGATTCTCGTTTTGGCAGATGGTGCACCACGTCTACCCACTTCCCGAGGTTCCCGAAGGATGGGCTGGATTCTTTGTGGAGAATGCTACTGACATGTTGGAGCTGATCGATTGAGATCCCGTTTTTCACACGGAGGAGCTTTTCCAGGGTGTCGTCGCGTTGAGTGGAGAGCCTGGTTCAATCTGGATCCCCGCCAAATAATCCGGACATTCCGCGCCATTTCCAAGGGCACCGCGTCCACGAGTCGACGCTATTCAGGACTACGCCCGTCGGGCGTGAAGCACTGCGTCGTCTCTTCGCGCCGAGTTCGACCCGCGATCGATTTGATTGATCCCCATGAAGGGGGATGCCCCCGGCACGGTGATCGTCTCTGTTCCAGAGGACGAGGCAGATCCGCGTGTCGATGAAGCTGCGGAGCTCCTTGTCAACAAGGATTTCCTGTACACCTCCCTCCTCATCGAGCGAGATGATCTTCAGCGACAGTTGAGCAATGCCTGGATGGAGATCGACGAGCTTCGCGAGGAGATAGACCAGCTGCAGCCCCAGTACGAGCCCGGAGAAGAGATGTCCGTGGATGGTCCGTCACCAGGATCGACTGCCCATGGCGTAAGATGTGGAAGAAGATCGAGAGCGCATCATCTACATCTCCGACGACGATTGAAGATTCCAGTCTTAGATTAGGGCGTTAGTCCTAGAAGTTGGCTTTACCCTTTTTGAGTAGTCTTTTGTAATGTAAAATAGGTTGTTTCTTACCTTAGTATGACGGTATTGTAAACAATCTATGTATCAGTAAAATTAAGTTTCCTATCTCTGTATGTTGTTTGCTCTATTATCTTTATACCTTCGGCCTAATTCCACTAATTCTTTCCCATTTCGTCTCGCCTCTCACCTATTCTATCTCTCTGCGCCAGTGTCTAAATCTTACTTATCTTCTGCTTTGCCCAAAACCCTGCAGCAAGACCTAAAAGATAGTCAGTATGGATCAAGGTGAAGGATCCCAACACCAAGGTTACGGGACTGAGGCAGACCCAGCCAGAAATCCGGTCAACATAGCTCAGAAATCTTGGCAGATATAGAAAGGAACAGATACGATCGAGCAGGCGTAATCGAGATGATTGAAATGATGATGGCACAGTTTGCATAAGACCCAGATGAATCCCCAAGGAAACAACTTTGGACATGATGGGTTATTAGGTGGGTCACACTGGTCTGACTTCCAAAAGACCCGGCCCCCTATTTTCTCCATGTCAACTGAGCCGTTATCAGCAGATGATTGGCTCACGGTTATCCAAATGAAGCTGGATACCGTGCAGTGCACTGAGAAGGAGAAAGTGCTCTATGCCTCTCACCAGCTGCAAGGACAAGCAGCAGCATGGTGGGTCAACTTTCAGACTCTGAAGACAGGACAAGAGATTTCGTGGCAGATGTTCGAAGAAGCTTTCCGGAAGACTCACATTCCAGCAGGCTTGATGGCCTCCAAGCGGAGGGAATTTCTGTCTCTCCATCAAGGAGGAAGGACTGTGATGGAATACCTGCACCACTTCAACAACCTTTCTCGCTATGCACCCAGAGAAGTAGACACAGAGGAAAAGAAGATAGAAAGATTCTATGAAGGACTGCAGAAGAACCTCAAGTTCCATATCTCATCAGTGGAGTTCAAGGATTTCTCAGCCATGGTAGATAGGCTGATTGTGTCAGAAGAGACAAGGAATGACCTGGAGGATACCAGAAATAGAAAGGCACAGCAGCAGAGGATGTCAGCAGCAAGTCAGTTCAAGGGAAGGACTTATACCTTCAACCCCAATGTTCCAAACAAGAGACAAGCAGTGGGAGGATCCCGACCTGTTCCGCCCAATGCTCGGCCAGGAATGTTCGATGCTTTACCTGCAACGGGAACCATTACTCTAATATGTGTCCCAAGAAAGGTTCAGCCTGCTTCCATTGCGGACAACCCGGACATTTCAGGCAGCAGTGCCCAAAGAAGGATTTGCCGAGTGATGTGGCGAAAGCTCAGGCGTCAGCTTCCGCCAACAGACAGTCAGCACCTCGTCAACCTCAACCGCCCCATCAAGGTTATCTGAAGGCACCAGTTAAGACAGAAGGATATTCGAACAACCGCGGACCCAATCCGCCAAGGAACCCCCAAGGAAGAATCAACCATGTGTCAGCAGCAGAGGCAGCTGAAGCCACTGATGTTATCATTGGTAAGTTTCCCGTCCAGACCAAGTTGGCATTAACCCTCTTTGATCCCGGTGCAACCCATTCGTTCATTTCTTTGGCTTTTGCTTGCAAAAGTGGGTTGCCCTATTCTCCCTTGCCCTCTCCCTGTGTTTTCCACACCCCTGGAAGTCGGTTGATGGCAAGATTCATTTGCGATGAATCTGAGGATAGAAATCCAAGGAGTTGAGTTCAGAGCCAACCTGTTGTTATTAGAGATGGATGGTCTAGATGTCATATTGGGAATGAACTGGTTATCTAGACACCATGCTCAGTTGGATTGTTCTCAGAAGACAGTGACACTCAGGAATGGTTATGGTCAGAAAGTGACAGTTCAGAATGATCCGAGATTGATCAAGAGAAGTCAGAGCATCATCAATGCAGTTGCCCGTGGATTAGACAGCATACCCGTAGTTCGGGAGTACCCCGAGGTATTTCCAGAAGAGTTACCAGGAAAACCTCCGAACAGAGGCATAGAACTGGCAATAGAGTTAGTTCCTGGAACAGCTCCTATCCATAAGCGATCCCGTCCAATGTCGCCTTTGGAGTTGAAGGAACTGAAGAAGCAATTGGATGAATTCTTTGGACAAAGGATTTGTACGGCCAAGCATCTCCCCTTGGTCCGCGCAAGTAGTGTTTGCCGTAAAGAAAGGCGGAAGTAAGAGACTCAGTATAGACTACAGAGCTCCTGAATGATGCAACCATCAAGAACAAGTACCGTTACCGGATAGATGACCTGTTCGATCGGTTGAAAGGAGCCAAGATCTTTTCAAGATAGACACGAGGACGAGGATATCATCGATTGAAGGTCGAGAACAAGACAGAGAAAAGACAGCATTTGCTACTCAGTGCACGGATTATATGAGTTCACCGTGGTGCCATTTGGACTCACAAATGCCGGCCTACTTTATGAACCTTGATGAACCAAGTATGCATGGAGTTCTTGGACAAGTTCATCGTAGTATTCATAGACGACATACTCATTTACTCCAAGGCTGAAGAAGATCACCGAAGCATCTGCATCTAGTGCAGGAAGGCTTAGAGAACATCGACTTTATGCCAAATTCTCTAAGTGTGATTTACAGTTGGATGAAATCGCATTCCTAGGACACATCATCACTAAGGATGGCGTGAAGATGGATCCGAGAAGATCAGATGTTGTTGGAATGGAAACAGCCTGTGTCAGTGCCAGAAGTCAGAAGTTTTCTTGGTTTAGCAGGATACTACAGAAGATTCATCGAAGGATTCTCCAAGATAGCCAAACCGATGACTCAGCTTCTCAAAAAGGACAGCCCCTACGTTTGGACTGAGAAGTGTGAGAAAAGTTTCCAAGAATTGAAGACCAAGTTAACCTCGAGACCCAGTTCTCACTCTCCCGGATCCGGATAAAGATTTCCAGATCTACTGTGATGCTTCGAAGAGAGGATTGGGATGTGTGTTAATGCAAGAAGGAAAAGTGGTTGCGTATGCGTCACGACAACTCAGGCCGCATGAAGAGAATTACCCGACCCATGACCTGGAGCTAGCCTCAGTAGTGCATGCATTGAAGATTTGGAGACATTACCTGTTGGGGAACCGCTGTGAAGTGTTTTCAGACCACAAGAGCCTGAAGTACGTGTTCACCCAGCCCAATTTGAACATGAGACAGAGAAGATGGTTGGAGTTGATTAAGGATTATGACTTAGAGATCCTTTATCATCCAGGAAAAGCTAATGTGGTAGCAGACGCTTTGAGCCGAAAAGCATGCCATCACTTAGCTCTAGTCGAGACTATCTCTCCCCAGCTGAAGTCAGAAGTACAGGAGTTGAACCTGCAGATAGTGACAGAAGGATCAGTATGTTTCCTAGAGATACAGTCAGATCTTCTGAAGCAGATCAAAGCAGCTCAGCAGACAGACGAAGAAATACGGGAATACAGAAAGTTGATGAAGGAAGTTAGTCCCTCGGAGTTCTCAGAAGACAAGCAAGGCATACTACGATTCCGCGATCGTATATGCATTCCGAAGGATAAGGATATAAGAGGATTGATTTTGACAGAGGCTCACTCGTCACAATTCTCAATACATCCCGGGCAAAGATTTAAGATGTACCAAGACTTGAAGAAGGAATATTGGTGGAATGGAATGAAGAAAGAGATAGCCGAACACGTGGTGTGTTGTGACGTGTGTCGGAAAATCAAGATAGACCACCAAAAGACGGCAGGATTGCTGCAACCCCTTCCAGTGCCAGAATGGAAGTGGGAAGAGATTGGAATGGACTTTATCACTGGTTTTCCCAAGACTCAGCAAGGACATGATGCTATCTGGGTAATCATTGATAGACTGACCAAAGTAGCCCATTTCATCCCTATAAAGCGGTATTGGAAGAGACAAGTTGGCAGAATTGTACCTGACCCAGATCGTCAGATTACATGGAATCCCAAAGAAGATCGTGTCAGATCGTGGAGCCCAGTTTACTTCAAAGTTCTGGAAGAGTCTGCATGAAGCGATGGGTACAGACCTGAATTTTAGTACGGCCTATCACCCTCAGACAGATGGTCAGACAGAAAGAGTTAACCAGATACTAGAGGATATGTTGAGAGCCTGCGCTCTAGCATATGGAGCCTCATGGGCCAAGTGTTTGCCGTTTGCGGAGTTCTCGTACAATAACAGTTACCAAACCAGTCTGGACATGTCACCGTTTGAAGCCCTGTATGGAAGGAAGTGCAGAACCCCGTTGAATTGGACCGAGACCGGAAAGAAACAGCTTTTTGGGCCTCAGTTGGTACATGATGCCGAAGCTCATGTGAGGATAATAAGAAAGAATCTGAGAACAGCTCAAGTCCGGCAGAAGAGTTATGCAGATACAAGAAGGAAGGATATAAGTTATCAGATTGGAGACTTCGTTTATCTGAAAGTGACACCCTTCAAGCCAGTTCGCCGTTTTCAGATAAAAGGGAAGTTAGCTCCGAGGTATGTTGGACCATACCCGTGGATCGATGAGAATCGGAGAAGTAGCCTACAAGTTGCAGTTAAGTCCAGAGTTATCAAGGGTACACAATGTCTTTCATGTGTCCCAGTTGAGGAAATGCCTTCGTCAGCCGTCAGAGCAAGTGCAGTTGAAAGGGATAGACTTGAAAGAAGATTTGACCTACCGTGAGGAACCAGTCAGGATTGTGGAGACTATGGAAAGGGAACTCAAGTTCAAGAATGTCAGGATCTGCCGAGTGCTATGGAAGAATCATACACTCGAGGAAACTACTTGGGAGAAGGAATCGGAATTGCAGCAGAACTTTCCCAACCTATTTTCCCAGGCGAAATGAATCTCGGGGACGAGATTCCATTTTAAGTGGGGTAGGTTGAAACAACCCCAAAAAATTCAAAACGAATTTGTTGGTTTTCATTTGAATTGCGTTTGGATTTTGAATTTGGAAATTCGAAATTCGAGTTTGAATCCCTAACCTTGTTGGGCCGTTTCTCCTTTGCTCTTGGCCCATGCGGCCTGCTCCTGTTCGGCCCGTCGGCCTGCTCCCGCCGGCCCGACTCGCCCAGCCCGGCCAGCGCGCGTGGCGACCGCCCTCGCCTCCTCGCCTCGGCGTCGGTGCCGCTCCCGTGCAGCCGCCTCGCGCCGCGCGCCGCACGCTGGCGCCGCCTCCTCCGCTCAGCGTGGTCGCCGGCATGGCCGTGCCGCCGCTTTCGCCTCCGCGCTTCAAACAAGGCCGTCGCGGCCGCCTCGCGCCGCCCGCCGGGCCGCCGTCGAGCCCGGCCGCTGCCTCCCGCAGTGGCTATAAAGCCCCGCCTCCCCACCTTCTCCACTCGCCCGCTCCCTCCTCTCCCCGGTGAGCCCCTTCCTCTCCCTTGCCTCGCCTCGCCACTCCGGCCGGCCATTGCTCCAGCGCCGCCGCCGCTTAAGCCCGTCGCCTCCCTGTTTCCCGTGCCTAGCTCCTCCTGTGCCTCGCCTGCTTCGACGAGTGGGCCCCGCCCCACCCGCCGCCCCTCCTCTCTCCGTCCCCGCCCGGTGGCCCCGCCACTTCTTCTCCTCCGTGGGTGGCCAAGCCGTGCCCCACGCTCGCCCGCCCCAGCCGCCAAGCCAATTGGGCCGTGGCCCAATTCCGCGCCAAAGCCGGCCCAGCGCCGTTTGAACAGTAAACCGATTTTCGGTTTTTATTTTTAATAATTAATTCCGAAAATCCGTTTTAACTCCAAAAATAGCCCGAAAAATCCAGAAAAATCCCGGAAAATCCCAGAGCTCCACCAAATACTTTTCCCGAACCGTTTCGATCCCCTGAGTCCAGAAATGCTGTCCGTTCCCAAATCCGAAGTCCAGAACACTCCCAAATCCCCGTTTTGCCCTCCGTCCCTTTCCGACTCGATTTCCGGTTTCCGTTTCAGTTCCCGTTTTCTTTTTCGGTTTTTGTTTTGCCGTTTGTTTGTGTTGGTTGTCTTTTCGCGTTAGATTCGACCGTTGAGACGCCCATCGAGCCGAGCGATCCTCGAGTCGAGCGATTCCGGAGCAGACGTTGGACCAGACGGGAGCGCAGTACGACTACTTCCCCGACGACTCGTCCGATCCAGCTGCCGCGCAAGGCAAGCCGTACACCCTTTGATCATATTGATCCTATCATGCCATGCTATAGTAGTAATTATTTTATATCGCATTATTTTACTGTATTTGAATTAATGAAATCCAGTATTTTAGAATGACATGATAAATAGGTAACACCGAATTGCTCATGGAACCTCCTTGAAATAATTGAAACCCTATTAATCCTTTGGAACCCTAGTTAATTGCTTATTGCCATGAATAGGTTAGATAATACTATTAGGTTAGTTCAAAACCTGGATTTTTAAAGAAAATCTTTGCCGAATCTCCGATTCGGATCGTTTGTAAAAGTCTGCGATCGGGGGACAAGATCGGATTAATCCGGAATGGATGAGATTCGATCCCTACCGGTGATTAATGCCTTGGTTGAGTTGTGGCCGTGCTGAAATCTGGGAATGGGTTTGTGGATGAAGGCTTGGTCTTTGGCAAAAGTGTAAGGTTAATAATCCCTTGAGCAAAGTAAATAACTTAGTTTCCGCTCAACCACAGTCGGATCGTCAGTGACCCGTATCCGACACGGCTCATTAAGTTAATCATTCCTGAGATAATAATTGGACTGTCTTGGTGGCTACCATTCTCTGGAGAGAATGGGGACCGGACTTTCCCGGCAGGGAAATGGACCGGAGGGGTGGAACGGGAATGGTCCAGAGTGACATTCTTGGTTCTCACAACGGTAGACGCTAATGGGGACCCTGAGTCCAAGGTAGCGGTACTATCGGTAAACAACTAAAGGACAGGAATGATTAAACGAAATGCTGTGATAATCTAAACTGGGCCACATGCATTTAAGTTGCATGAAAACTCGAGATTGGCATAAAGGTTATAGATATCTTGTGGGTAAAGCTGAGCCGCTCTGCAGAGTTAATCTTAATTGTAATCGGTTACGCCGTACTTCCGGTTAACGAAGTTAAGTTGGAATCGGGGTTGATACCCGTAACTAAGCTCAAGTTACTGTTCGGTATTTTTGAATGAATTGGTTAAGTGTTATTGAACCTTGTGAAACTCAAATTACTTATTTTATTAGTTTGTGCTTCAAATGTAAAATGAATTGTGAAATAAAACTGCATCCAGATACTAAACCCTACTGCCATCCCTTGATTACCCTTACATATAGTATTCAGTGGTTCCGTACGACTTGTTGAGTACTCTGTACTCACCCTTGCAAACCCCCGCCCTTTCAGAGTTCGAAGAAGCCGGAGCCTACCAGGAGGTCGTAGATGGCGATTTAGTCTGGTTTTAGGTCTTTGTCTTCGCTCAGGCCCTGCCTGTGGTTTCCTTCTTTTGGTAATGTAAGTCTAGAAGCTCGGATGCTTCCCTTGTAAAACCTGGTCGTTAGACCATCTATATTGAATAAAAAGTGTTGAAAGTTGCTTTTGTCAGGCAATTGTACTCTTGTCTTCCAATGATTAGTCTTCTGGGTAATCATGTGAGTTTCAGATCGCCCCTAAAAGGTGGTCCGTCCACGGCCTTCCTCGGCCGCGGTAGGTCCCGACCCAATCTTGCTTGGCCGTCACGCTGCGTCGCCTCGGCCGGCGCAGCCCCCTCGGCTTCTTCTCTGGCGCGCCAACTTCGGCCGCCGCGTTGACTCCGGCCCGCGCTGTGCTCTGGGTCCTTTCGACCCCGACGCGGCTTCTGCACCGCGCCTTCGATATCCCTCCGCGCGGACGTTGCGTCTTCTCAGCTTCCGCGACGCCGCCTCGGACTTCCGCACCGCCTCTACCCGGGTCCAGTCGCCACATTCGGCTGCTCCGCGCCGGCCTTCTCCGGCGCCTATCTCCGCTGGCCCGCGCCTAATCTACCCGTCTCGGCCTCCACCGACGTGCCGCCTTCTTCAATCTATTGGCTCCAATCTTCGCTCGCTTGGCCAAATCGCCATTCGTGTCGGCCCACCCAAGCAGCTTAGTATTGCTTGAAGTTTTCACTACAGTACAGCCGTCCGTGAAGGATAAATTCTTTGAACTGTGAAGCAAAGTCCGACCGAGTCAAAAGGAAAGAAAAGTTTTTTTTTTGCTCGATTCAAGTTTCCATGAGAAGCTTTGTTGGACTTGTTTAGGTCTCGGGTTTCGTCCAAAATTGAAGTCAAATCCAGACGTTCACGTCGTGACTTTTAATTGACAAGCTTCAAATTTAAGTCTGAAAATTCGGCTGATTTTTTTTTCATTGCAATGCATATTATCGGTGGATTTCATGCGCAGTTACAGGTGGAATTTATCATTGGAGATTTATTCGACGTTTCGTCGTCGATTTATCATTGGAGGTTTATTTGACGTTTCATTGTCATGAAAAAAGGAATAATGTCAGTTGAGAAGACAACTGCATTTGGGCATTTGGTGTTTCATCAACTCTACTTTGGTGTTTCGTCACCGTTAATTTGGTGTTTATTCACCGTTTGGATACTGTTTGCACCAAAATTCGGTATGTATTGGAATCGGTCTAAAAGTAGAAGTATCGTACAGAAAGGAATCAGTAATCGGCTCGGAAAAGGAATCCGTTTCTAAAAGGAAAGGGAATCAGATAATAGGCCGATACGGATAAACGCACCGTATCCATGTACAACTCGGATCGGCCAGGCGTGTTATAAAAGGAGGTGGGTGTCAAGCGGCAAGCAATCAATCAATCCAACAACACACACATCTACTTTTACAAGTTTTCCTTTTACATTGTTTTAGCCTCATAGATCTCTCTGCAAGTCGACGGAATCAACATAGTTGCGCATCGCCGATTGTTGATTTTAGCCCGATTTCACCAGGTTTGATTTGCTTCGTTTTGTTGCGCATCGCCTTCCGGCCGATTTTACCTTGTATCCGGATCAATCGTAACCAGTTGATCTAGTTATCTCCTAATCGGTTCTTGCCGACTAGCGAAAAGCCGATAGATCCTTGTTTATCTGGCCGATCAAATTACAAATTTTACCTTGTCGATTTCAGGTCAAATCGACCGCACGCTCTGCAAACCGGTGTTTGTCTTGTGTGTTCGAGGCCTAGAACCCCTTCACGCTTTTGGCGCGAACATATTTTGGCACGCCGGTGGGACCCAAAAGAATGTCGTCAACCGACAAGCCCGCGATCCGCCGATATCAACACCGATGCCATAATCGCGCCCCAGATGGCCGATTTAACCCCTGAGCAACGGAAAGAACTCGAAGATCGAAAGGCAGCTCTGGAGGAAATGATGCTACGATGCTTCCAGAAAACACGCCGCGGCGTTACTCAAAAGATTGCACTCCCAAGCATCAATCCTATCGGAGATTCAACATCTGAATCGGTAAGCCGATACGCACCCGCTCAAGCTGATTTATCAAGTATGATCGAGCAATCTGTCCATCACGCATTGATTAACCAATCATCGGCTCTAGTATCTACTTTAAAGCCGATGATAGAAAATAGTGTGAAAACAATTGCTCAAGAATTAGCCTGCGTCTGGAAGCCTGCTAGATCCACCACAAACCATCCCTACGCATTGGGTATATTCCATAGCACCCAACACCAACACAGTAAACGTGTCGGCTCAAGCACCTATCATGATGCCGGCTCAACCTACTGTTTTGAAACCAAGCATACAGAGAGATGGGTTCACACACTACCATAGGCACACGGATGGAGCCAAGATAGGCGCATCAAATCAATCAAGTGCGCCCTCCAATAACATCGGGTTGTCGGCTTATCAGCCGATCGAAATGGGACAGGTTCCACGATCCACGAGGAGCCACAACCTTGAAACAAGCACCATATAGGGTGGTGCCATACGTCGAACCTTTCGCACTCCATACCCGATGCATTAGGTTTTAATCACAATTATGACGCAGCACCAAGACCTCCCCGAGGTACGAATTGGACAAAGACCGAGTTTGCACTCGGGGCGAAGCATAAGCGATGAGAATTGGCCGTGTCTGGCTGCACCACAAGCCGACAATGTTAATTGGGCAGAACAAATTGCCAATGTCTTGAGAGAACAGTTCGGTTTACAACCCGTAGGGAGAGTGATCGGCTACAGGAAGCCGCACTCGATTACATAGACCGAATGCCGTACCCCACAACTTTAGGATACGGACTTTGCTAAATTCTCAGGGGATGATTCTATTACCACAATTGAGCATATCGGACGGTTCATGGCTCAATGTGGGAGGCGGCGCGATCCGATGGGTTAAAAATTAGGTTGTTTCCTTTATCATTATCGGCGCTGCGTTCACTTGGTTCACAAATCTACCACCTAATTCAGTTCATATATGGAGCGATTTAGAAAGCCGATTCCATGAGTACTTCTTTTGGGAACTATGGAGCTTAGGATTTTCGATCTTAGTTCGATCCGACGTATACTGGCGAATCGGTCTCTGATTATATCAAGAGATTTGGGCGTCTGGAATAGGTGCTCTGATGTAACATTACCCGAAGCGATCAATTGGCCGACCTAGCGTTCCAAGGGTTAATCCCTCCATTAAAAGAAAAGTTGTCGGGCCAGGAGTTCCCGACTTAGGCCACCTACTCCATCGCGTATCGGCACATGAAAGCCGATATGCAGAGAGCAAAGGGTTTAAAGATAGGTTTAGGACAAACGGCAATGAAAAGGCCAAAGTAAACATGGTAGATTACGATTAGGCGACACCTCGACGACGAAGGAAGTGAACATAGCCGAGTGGGCCAAAGGTTCCAAAAAACCACTCGTATGCTCTCTGCTTAGGCCGACAAAGAATAAAGCGGAAGTCAAGTACTCGTATGATGTGTCAAAGTGTGACAAAATATTTGATTTATTACTGCAAGAAAAACTCATAAGGTTACCAGAAGGGCACATCATACCATCGGCCGAAGAAATTAAAAAGCGAAGGTATTGCAAATGGCATCATTCGTTCTCTCATAACACTAACGATTGCAATATTTTTCGACAACAGATCCAATCGGCCATCACCGATGGCAGGCTAAAGTTTGCAGAAGAATCGGCTATGCAGATAGATATGGGCCCTTTCCAGGTCAACATGGTTCAATGTTCACGAAAAGAAAAGAGGCCTGCGGAAGAGGATAAGCCAACTAAGGGAATTGTATCACGAGGCGAGACAAAGGTAGATCACCGGTTCTATACAAATAGAAGCCGATAAAAATGGACAAAACTCAAGAACGGTGAAACCAAGAGGGGACTTAGAGGTCGGTAAATGGTATCGAGCTGAGAGGGCTCCAAGAAGAGCCGATTTCAAACCAAAGCCGACCTTCTCACAACTCCTGGGGAAATATGAAAGGATAAGTCGAAGGTATAACCCTCAACAACACCAGTGTTTTCATCGATCAGGGCAAAGGAGGGACGAACGTCGGCGGCCAGATATGCCACATCGGCCGATTACAGAAGAAGAGAAACATCGACAATGTCCTTTTTGGCAGTTTTGCTGGGAGAGAGGGATGACCTTACCAACAGTTGTATCTTGCCCTATGCAACACTCATCTACATGTCGGCCAAACCAATCTGTAAAAGACAGGTTGTCCAGACCGATACACGATCGTCCAGAAGTAAGGAGCAGAAGGCCGGTCTATGAAAGGTTGTCGACATCAGAACAAGGCGAATCCTCCCAAAATCAGGAATTATCGGCTAACGCAAGAAGGATGGAATCTGACAGCGAAATGGGCAATTTAGCTGGAAAGATAAGAAAGCCGATAGAACCCAAACCTAGATGGTGCCCTTCGGTCTCAAAGAAGTCGCAACGCAGAAGGCTTCAGCGATTAAAAACACAAGAAGAAAGGGAAGCCGAAAAGGAGAGTGAGAGGGATCGGACGTTTAATAAGTTAAGACCGGTACCGATTTTGAAAAAGGAGTGGAGAAAGAAGGAACAGATCGATAGTGATTCAGATCAATCGGTTCAATCCAGTTCTCCGATGATCCGAGATGATACGCCACCAATGGATATAAACATGGTATTCACCTTACCTGCTGAGTTGAATCAAGGATCTACCAAGAAGTGTTCGCCCAATTGTGCCTCGGAGCACCAGACGCTGTGTTTGAAAAACCACAAGACATGCATCGGCATTTGAAACCATTGTATCTAAAAGGATACATTAATGGCCGACCAATATCCCGCATGTTGGTCGATGGCGGGGCGACGGTCAATCTGATGCCGTTAAGTACTTTCAGAAAATTGGGAAAAGCCGATGAAGACTTAATCAAGACCAACATGGTGCTAAATGACTTCACCGGAGACCCAACTGAGGCTAAAGGCGTAATGGTGTCAGAACTGACAGTCGGTAATAAAACTTTGCCGACTGCGTTTTTTGTGATTGAAGCTAAAGGCAATTACAGCGTACTCCTTGGGCGGGATTGGATCCATGCTAACTGTTGTATACCATCAACTATGCACCAGAAACTGGTGCAGTGGAACGATGATACAGTAGAAGTCGTACCCGGTAGACACATCGGCTCATATCGCCATGGCTAGCCACGACACCAATTGGCCACACGCAGAGGCTGAATTCATATCAGGAAATTCCTTGTAAATTTGCGTTTTTATCTGTATTTATATATCAGGATTCAGGGAGATGAGCGTTAAACCCAATTCGTTTGATCTGACAGACGAAGTGATAAGAAGATGGAGCGAGACACTAGCAAAGCTGCAGAAAAGGCAAGGAGCTATCGGCGGGAAGAATCTGAAGAAGCTGTTGAAGATTTTGAAGAAGAAAGAAAGGGGTTAGGATTCATACGCGATTTCCTTGAAGAAATCGATATTGGAGAAGGGGATAGCAAAAGACCAACGTTTGTAAGTGCTAAATTAGAACCCAATTATAAAACAAAGTTGGTCGAAATACTCAAGGAATATAAGGATTGCTTTGCGTGGGAGTATTATGAAATGCCAGGTTTAAGCCGGCTGACTAGTTGAACATCGGCTACCTATAAAACCCGGATATCGGCCGTTCAAACAGTACCTAGGCGGTTTAACCCTACGTTGTATGACGCTATAAAGGAAGAAGTAGGACGATTGCTAGAGGCGAAATTTATCCGGCCTTGCCGATACGCTGAGTGGGTCTCAAACATCGTCCCTGTGAAGAAGAAAAATGGCAAACTTAGGGTATGTGTCGATTTTAGAGATTTGAATAAAGCTACACCAAAGATTAGTACCGATGCCCATAGCCGATATGCTTATCGATGCTGCATCCGGGAATAAAATCATAAGCTTTTGGACGGAACGCCGGATACAATCAGATATTCATGGCGGCCGATATACCCAAAAGCGGCTTTCAGATGTCCGGGGCTTTAGGGCTATATGAATGGAAAGTTATGACCTTCGGTTTAAAAATGCCGGTGCTACTTATCAACGCGCTTATGAACCATATTTTCCATGATTTGATCGGCAATATCGTGGAAATATACATTGACGACGTAGTGGTAAAATCCAAAGAAGACTGGCAACATTTAGCCGATTCGAGAAAAATGTTCAAAGCACAAGGGTACATGGGTTAAAAATGAACCCTCTCAAATGTGCTTTGAGTATCTACCGGACAATTTCTTGGGTTTACGATTGCATGAAGGAGGGATTGAAGTAAACCCAACCAAAGTGAAAGCCATAGCCGATACTAAACCACCGACAAGTAAAAAGGAGTTGCGGTGTTGATTGGGAAAATCAATTACTTGCGACGCTTTATCTCAAACTTGTCGTGACGTATTCGGGCCTTCACACCGCTGCTGAAAATTAAAGATAACCAAGAGTTTAAGTGGGAAGCCGATCAAGAAAAGGCCTTCGACGACATAAAAGGTTATCGATGAGTCCACCAAGATTGACCGCACCGAAACATGGTATACCTTTTAGACTATATATATCGGTGAAGGTGATTCGATTGGAGCTTTTTAACACAAGAAGCCGATAGGAAGGAACGAGCAATATATTACTTAAGCCGACGTCTTCTAGATGCAGAAACCAGGTATCCCTTAGTAGAAAAATTATGCTTGTCATTGTACTTTGCTTGCACCAAGTTAAGACATTATATCTTTGGCGTCCAAATGCGTTATAATATGCAAAACCGATGTAGTTAAATACATATTATCGGCGCCCATCCTGCGTGGTCGGCTTGGTAAATGGGCATACGCCCTAACAGAGTTTGAGTTATCCTATGAATCGGCTAAATGCGTGAAAGGACAAGTCGTGGGCCGATTTTATCACAGGGAGTGAAACATTAGTAGGAACAACTAGTGTAACTCCTTGGCAAATCGTATTTTGATGGGTCTGCTTGCCAAGAAGGCGAAGGCATCGGTGTGATATTAGTTTCACCTAGAAAGCGGAGTATGACTTCATGTATCGGCTAAATAGCCGATGTTCAAATAATCAAGCAGAATACGAAGCATTACTAAGGGGTCTACAACTGTTAGATAGCATCGGAGTGAGAGACGTCGAAGCTTTTGGAGATTCGATGTTAATTGTACAGCAAGTCAGAGGAGAATACCGATGCAATGATGATGCACTAACCCAGTACTTGCATCAATGCCTCCGGATCATCGAGATGTTCACTACATTTTCCATAGAACATATCCCCAGAGAAGCTAATGATAAAGCAAACTGATTGGCACAATGTGCATCAGGGTACAAGATTGAAAGCCGACAGGGACCAATCGAGCTAGACGTTTGGCCGGTTTTATGTGTTCACCCTGTCGACTGGAGAACAGAGATAAGGGATTATTTGTCAGATCCAACCAAGCCGACCGAGCAAAAGGTCAGGCGCAAAGCACTCAAATATGTTCTACTAGAAGATTTATTGTACTTTCGGACTATGGAAGGTCTGTTGTTAAGATGTCTGGGAACCGAAGAAGCCAAAGTGGCGATGGGTGAAGTCCATGAAGGCATTTGTGGATCACATCAATCGGCCCATAAGATGAAATGGATACTGAGGCGAACAGGGTATTTTTGGCCGACGATGTTAGAAGACTGCTTCAAATATTATAAAGGATGCCAAACGTGCCAAAAGTTTGGTAACATACAACAAGACCAAAGATCGGCTTTGCATCCGATCGTCAAACCATGGCCATTTAGAGGATGGGGTATAGACATAATCGGACAAATATTTCCGTCATCTAGCAAAGGACATAAATTCATCCTTGCAGCCACGGATTATTTCTCAAAATGGGTTGAGGCTGTACCACTCAAGAAGATTACTAGTAAAGAGCTAATCGACTTTGTAAATGAACACATCGTCCATCGGTTTGGGATTCCACAAACAGTCACTACTGATCAGGGTACTGTGTTCATGTCCAACAATTTCAAAGGGTTTGCGGAAAGTCTTGGGATAAAATTACTCAACTCTTCCCCTTACTACGCTCAGGCCAACGGACAGGCCGAATCATCAAACAAGACATTGATAAAGCTGATAAAAAGAAAAATTGAGGAAGAGCCAAGGAGATGGCATTCAACGCTATCGGAGGCTTTATGGGCTTATCGGCTATCTCATCACGGATCAACTAAATTGTCACCTTTTCAGTTGGTATACGGGCAAGAAGCCGTTTTGCCCGTTGAAATCAACATCGGCTCAACAAGGCTACACGAGCAAGATAAGATATCAGCCGATGAATACAAACAGGCGATGCTGGACAATCTAGATGATTTGGCTGAACTAAGGCTGATCACGCTAGATCGGCTTAAAAAGAATAAAGAGATGGTTGCCAGGTCGCATAACAAAAAGTAATTTTAAAATCATTCAGTCAAGCCGATTTAGTATGGAAAACAGTGTTGCCGATTGGGTCTAAGGATAACCGATTCGGCAAATGGTCTCCAACATGGGAAGGGCCTTATAAGATCAATCGGCCGGTTAACGGGAATTCATATATACTGGAATCCTTAGAAGGGTTCGTCCTACCTAAAGCGATCAATGGAAAGTATCTGAAGGCATATCACCCAAGCATATGGGTCGGGTCCTAACTACAGAGGAAGGCATCAGGATCAATGACAAGCACATGCATATAAAATCGGTCATACAGCCGACCGAGTCAGTTTAAAACATCCATCCACAGATTAAAAGTTTACAAAATCGGATGCACAGCCGATCAAGCAAGAGTTCAAAAGACGTCATCTCAAGTTTAAAGCAATATTACAGAGATTGGCCACAACTGATCAGTAAATCAAAGACTACTGTAGTCCCGACCCGGGCAAATGGGCTCCCAAAGCCGATAGTGCCGCTGCCGCCCTACCGATGGTAGCTTGAATGCTGTCTATTAATTGTTGATCAGCCCTTGCATCGCCCGGAACTGGGACTATTTTGGCCGATTGAGTTTTGACTTGTGCAAAGACCTCGCCAATCTTCTTCCTCTGGGCGGCCAGTGAAGATGTAGATTCTGTAATGCCAATCTGGCATTCTGCAAGTTCTTTTGTGACCAAGGCCAACTGTTCTTCAAGTTTGATCTTGGTCGACTCCAGCTCTTGAGCCCTGCTCTTGGCCGACTTTAGCACGGCAGTACCCTGGTCAAATGCACTCTTTCGAGACTTGGCGTCCGCTATGAGCTTGTCCAAAATCTCTTGATCGGCTTGTTGAGTCTTCCTCTGTTCAACTCTTTGCTTGGCTGACTCCACGTCTAGCCGACGAGCGTCCAAGTGGCAGACCTCAAGCAGTGCATTCATTGCGGCAGAAGGGAGATCGGCTTGCATGGCTGCCATGGCATCCCTCAGTGGTTGCGTGTTAGCCAGTAGAGCCGCTTCTGGTTGCATCACCTCGTCCAGAAGACGATTAAGTCGCTCCTGCATACCCGGCCAAGAAGAAGAATAAAGCAAATCGATGCTGGAGCAGAGGCCGCTATTATACGTTGGATGTCAGCCGGGTAGTCGTCAGTGGCCACAATCTCCGGGTCGTCAAGCTCGTCCAAGGAAAAGCCTAAAAGGTCGGCTAAGTCCATCGACGGAGCCAGGCCAGGAGTAGGTTTTGGAGGTGACGAAGCGGATGGCGGAGCAGGAGCCACAGCCGGCAAGACGAGCACGTCGGTTTGAGTCTTCTCTGCATCGGCTTCTAGCAATTGAACGGAGGGGGTTTCCTGAAAAATATTTTCACCATAAGATCAAGGAAGACGAATCTAAGTCAAGAACAAGGGTCGAAGCTAACCGCAGTAGCCGATCCGGTTGGAGATGCTGCTGCATCACGGCCTGCAGGCTTTGGGGATCGCTTAATGACAACTCTACGGCTTTTCTTCTCTGGAAAAAACGAACATGGGTTTAGCCGACAGCAAGCATGAAACTTCATTTGGTGGAAAAAGAGGCGGGCGTATATACAGTGCATTTGGGCGGCAAGATCAGACAGTGATGGGCTATTGACCCCCAACGTGCCAGAGGATAAACCGGCAAGAGGGGTCGAGGACCTTGGCCGTTTTGAGCGATCGTCGGCCGATGCGGCTTGCGCTGGGGTTGATCTTTTGCTGGTCTGAAAAGGGTAAAAATATGGTTAAGCCGATGAAAATCTTATTCTAATAAAATATCAAATGAAAATACCTCTAAAGATGAGTTAGCATCGCTCGAACTCGAGCTAGACCCAGCGACGGTCTCCGTCGGCTCTCGAAAGCCAGGAAGAAAAGAGGACAGGACCTCGGGAATAGTACGCCTCCGCAAAAGTGCCTCAGCTATGGAAGCCCACCATGTGGTAAATTGGCCCGATCGACGTGTGTTTAACACGAGGAATGGCAAGTCTACCACATGGAGTTCATCGGCTAGCTCAATAATAAGATCCGCCGAAGTAGAGTTGGTTAGTTTGTTTCGTGGTTTAATAATCCTAAGACAAGTAAAGCAAGGAATGGTTTGTCCAAAACCCAGCTGGCGTGCATAAACTGAAGGATGATAGAATTCATAGGTCGGCTGAAATGTTCTGTTTCGAGTACTTAAGCCGACGTGAAGGATGCAAGGAGAAATCAGCAGGGGAAGCAGATCGAGAGTGGATTGGGGCATTAGGGAGCTGTCAGAGTTTAAACGAAGAAAAGAAGGCCACGGGAGATCGGCTAATTGACTGTATGAAAAGAAATCTCTACGGTTGAAAGAGGCTTGGTTAAGATGCAAGAAAAAGGACAAGTATTTATGGAAGCCGACAGGAGAGATTTTTTGTTCATCGGATGAACACATGGTAAATTTTTCGCCTGGGGATCGGCTAGGTTGGAATACAGGGACGGCACCCTCAGGAAAGTCCTCTGTTGGGAAAGCCGATTCTTCCGAAGGGTCCGGGATAATGAGGCGGCCAAAAACGCAGTAAAGCCAAATCTGGATAAACCAAAGAGGGCCGCCAACATTACCGACGACATAGGAACCATTGCCAGTAAAAAGCCGACTCCTGATGATATGCATCATATGGTATACGGCGCCAGCAAGGATTTCCTAAAGATAGCCGGCGACCCATAACTAGTTGCTCGACATGAATTGATAGACCTGGTTGGTCCTAGGGAAGCGCCACGTAAGAGGAATCGGTCTAACCATAAGTTGATAAAGGCTACGTGTTCTTCATCCGATACAGGGCGGTTACTTTGTTGTTATTTTGGATGTATCCGGACCAACCTTCTCCCTTTTTCTGGTCAATTTGTACCGAGGTTTACCACTAAAAGCCGATATTTGTTCTCCATCAGGCCTAAGACAAAGATAATTCAGCCATATCTAAAAGGGTTGGGCCGATGGGACCGGTTGGGAAAAAGAAGGCGTTAAAAGAGTCCGACCAAAAATAGCGAGCAGCAGCTACTAAAGATTCGTTGGGCTCCGGCAGCTAAGGGCAGGGGATACACTCAGCGATGCCCATACCTTCCCACTCTGCTTTCTTTTGGGCCGATACTCTAATGTACGGGACCTCCGGCCCTTGAGAGTATCGGCCAAGACCTAAAACTTTTGGACCACTCGTTGATGTTGTAACCAGGAGCCGATAAAGGGAGTCTAGGATTTCATCTCCAATGACGATGCTCGGGTTCTATGGTTCCTATAGGACCTAGGAAATCTTGATGATCGCTATCTGGGATCGGAACAAGTACCTGAGATGCGTCCATTTCAGCCGATGCTATGAGAAGAAGGGTTGAAGCGGAGGAAAGCCGATTTCAGGATTAACGAGAGCACGCCAGGGTGAAAATGACTGCAGGGGGGAGCCTCATATTTATACCTTGGTGAGAAGGTGAAAAGGCGAAACGATTCTTTGCATTGAAAACGCACCGAGAAGATTGCGGCGCCATTAATGGGGAAGTTACCAAGGTGAATCCTAAGCGACAAGCCGATCACGGAAAAAGCGATTTAGGATTTTTGAAAGATAACAAGTTACCTTTCAAAAATGGGGGGCATATGTTTGCACCAAAATTCGGTATGTATTGGAATCGGTCTAAAAGTAGAAGTATCGTACAGAAAGGAATCAGTAATCGGCTCGGAAAAGGAATCCGTTTCTAAAAGGAAAGGGAATCAGATAATAGGCCGATACGGATAAACGCACCGTATCCATGTACAACTCGGATCGGCCAGGCGTGTTATAAAAGGAGGTGGGTGTCAAGCGGCAAGCAATCAATCAATCCAACAACACACACATCTACTTTTACAAGTTTTCCTTTTACATTGTTTTAGCCTCATAGATCTCTCTGCAAGTCGACGGAATCAACATAGTTGCGCATCGCCGATTGTTGATTTTAGCCGATTTCACCCAGGTTTGATTTGCTTCGTTTTGTTGCGCATCGCCTTCCCGAAGCCGATTTTACCTTGTATCCGGATCAATCGTAACGATTGATCTAGTTATCTCCTAATCGGTTCTTGCCGACTAGCGAAAAGCCGATAGATCCTTGTTTATCGGCTTCGATCAAATTACAAATTTTACCTTGTCGATTTCAGGTCAAATCGACTGGCACGCTCTGCAAACCCGGTGTTTGTCTTGTGTGTTCGAGGCCTAGAACCCCCTTCACGTTTTTGGCGCGAACAGATACGTTGTCCATTATGGAGGTTTTGGTAACGTTAATTCTCAGGAATTTTATGACATCCTGGTGGTAGCATTAAGCTCTTTGGAGTTTTTTGTAGTGAAGGTTTTGCTCCAATTCAAAGAGATGAAGTATTAAAGTGCCAGAAGGAGTTTTGCTTCTTAGTGGATGCTACAACGTTATTTTGTTGTCTTTGCTCGATATGAGGGGTCTACTGCAATTTATACTCCATTGACAGCACACCAGTTCTCTTCATCTTGACAGTTTTTCAGGAGCAGTTTCAACTATGTCATGAATTTTCAGTAGGCAGTTTGCTGAATTTTATGTTCTAGGTGGAGCATGTCAAAAGTCCATAAGATGAGTTCGTCACTATTTATCAAGCGCCACAGGTGATGTCTTGGCTTATGCCATTTAATGATTGGGCATTTATTCAGGAGGTCAATTGCACAGTCTCAGACTTTACTAGGGTTATGAAGTGAAGACCTAGATTTTTTGTCTACTTTGTTATAGCTGTGTTGGTTTGACTGTTCCAGTCGTTCTCTCGACATACTGGAGGTTTGCTCAAATTTTACTTCGCAAGAAGTGTTTGGATCGACTGTTCCAGTCTTTCATACCGCACTGTCTTTTGGACTTTCAGTGCTCAATTACCCTTTCGGGGTTTTTCGGAGACAATTTCAGTATGAATTTTGAGTTAAGGGGAGGTTTGTTGGAGATAACTCAAATATCTCTAACTACCATATCTTTTGGTATTATTCAAATAGTTTGTTTGTCCTAGTCTTCTACAACTCGGACTCTTTGGTTATATAAGCCAACCCCATGTACTTGTATCTTTGAACCAGTATAGTGGATTTTCGTCTCCCGTGGTTTTTTCCCGAAAGGATTTCCACGTAAATCTTATGTCCACCGTTCCAATCTATTGTGTGCGTGTGCGACGAACCCTAACCCTAACAAACACCTTTCAAAATCCGTCTCACCTACATTGAGTTTCCTTATCGCTGATGACCCTTCTTTTTTTTCTTTAAGATTTGATCATTTGTCATCTTTTTCATGGTGCAATTGATCATTAGCCTCACATGTCTCACCAGTGGCGGATCCAGAACTTAAATTTACCCTGGGCTGAACTTTAAGAAACTAGCGTCCTATTAAGAACATCAATTTATGTCCACACGACAACATAACAAAAGTACATCACAGATTCACAAATACAACATTAATATGAAAATTTTGCTCAATTCTTCAACATAAAAGATCATAAGTGATAGTGTGATACATAGCAAGGTTTTCCTTATCGGTAAAAAAAATTTACCGGAGGTCACCGGTAAACATGATTTATCAAATATATCAGATTTATCATTTATCGGGCCAAATTCAAAAAAATTTGCAAGAATTTGCTAAAAAATTATTCCTAATCAATAAATCATCACAGTTTTGTCTTGCAACTGATAAATCATAGCAATTTCCCTTCAATTCATAAAAATTGGCAACCCAGCATTGAGATTATCAACAGCTTCCAGGTTTCAGCACGAAGTTTGTCCTGTTTTATTGCACTAATCATGCATCATTTCTTTTGTACATTCTTATGCCAACATATATGTATATATCTGAGTTTCACAGGATCAACATTCACGGGATCATTTCTTTTATATACATGGGTCTTCCTACTGCTACTGTCGTGATCGAGCAAGACGAGAGACAAAGCAAAAGCGTAATGAATTGGGAGCAAAATTGGAGTGATAGATAGCAACTGATCGAAAACATGATTAATTAGAGCATCATCGATTCCATCAAGCGCTTCTGATGATCTTTATCGCTGCGAGGGTTGTGAAGGCGGCACCGGCCTGAGGGCGCGAGGCATTGGCGGCCTGAGGGCGTGAGATGGCTTCGGCGCTCGCGTCTGCGGCGGCCTCAGGGCGCGAGAAGGCGGTGGCGGCCTAAGGATCTGGCGCGCTGCGCGTGAGTGGCCGGATCGGCGCGGCTCGGGCCTCGAGGCCACGAAGTGCAGCGAGCGCGAAGCGTGCGGCAGCAGTGAGGCAGCGCATGGTTCTTCGCCTTGAATCCGGCGAGCGGCGATGTGGCTCGGCGCGGGCGGAGAGAGGGGCAGCCTTGGATCCGGCGAGCGGCCTTGGCGAATCCGGAGTTAGCGAGGCGGCTTCTTTGTTGCGTGGCTGGTGGAGTTGGAAGTGTGGAGTGGTATTAGGTTTTGGATTTTTCATTTTGTGTGTTTCTATTTCGTGGGCTCCTTCATGAAATGGGCTAGGTTGAGGACATACAATCCGGGCTAACATGTATATTACAACTTGGGCTTATCTGGGCTAAATGTTAACTAAAATTTCAAACTCCGGGCTACAACCCACTGTGCCATGGGCCTAAATCTGCCCCTGTGTCTCACTGATATGTGGCATCAGAATCTGCATATCAATGAGACATCATGGGGCAAATGATGAATGACACATGTAAGTGATGGCAAATCATCATTTGATCCTCTTTATTTTTGCCATATAACCATAGAAAAGCTGGATTACATTACCTTTTATGAATATATGAGCTAAGGTGTAGGTTCCATAGTTTTAGGTGCTTGGCGTTTAGCGCCAGCCATGTTTGCTACCTTGTTCTGCTTAATAGAAACAATAGTGTGTGAAATCGAGAATCTAACCAAGATATGTAAAAATGTGTTGTGACGTGTATCTGATTACTTTTTGTACGCGGGATTCCGATAGGGTGCAAAATTGCATGAGAGTTACCTTATCCAATAGATGAAAAATAGTATGAAAAATTTTCTAGAAATATTTTAGATTGTATTGTTTAAACAACTGCACCTCATCAAAAGCAGAGTATTCTTCTGTCAGGGCAAGTGTATGAGCCACTTGTGCATGAACAGGAACATAAAGAAGCTAAGGCAGGACGACGGGCGAAACACCCTAGGACAACCCACAAGATGCTCAGGTGACGACTCGAGGACATCATGTACGGTAGCATCTTGAGGGCACCATTTCTAGCAAGCTCGGATCAAGAAAAGATCTTGCAATGTTTTTGTGTTTTTTTTTTCAATATAAATTATACAGATATTGATATAAACGAAAGAGCAGATTATTAACATCTATCTTTTATTTATACTTTAATATTTATATTTTTTTTAAAAAAAAACATAGAAGCATCTATCGCGTATTCGCCTCCGATAGGTGGTGGCGTACGTTCGTTCCGTTCCGTCCCATTCCATTTGTAATGTTGTAGGGTAGTTGGTATGCTCCCAAATGCAAGAAGCTAGTATCCCGTACGTCTCTAGCTGACAAGCGCTAGCTCTCTCTCTCTCTCTCTCTCTCTATGGATCCATCCATCTTTTTCGTACGTGCGCCTGCTGTGTGTGCAGGTGATCGATCGATCTCTCAAAGCTAATATATAATAGATGGTGATGCGTGACGCCCCAGCCACAGCAACGGCCAGTCGGTGATTGATTCTTGTCAAGCAATGTAGCTATCGAGTCGCGAGAGAACGACCAAGCGATCGGTATATATACGTTACGTACTGCCATCCACACGACGCTCTGCTCTGCTCTGCTCTTCGGGCAAAAGGCAGAACCTGTTTGGGAGGAGCAATTTCTTCCCGTATGCGTTAAGCTAGCTAGCGTATTTGGCCGCGCGCTACGTATCTGGATTCTGGATTGGAGCGACCAACGATGAATGAAACCGGTCGAATTACGAATTATGTGATCTCATCGTGTCCGTCCTATCTAACGGTTGGACGGATCAGCGTCAAATATCTGCAAGTGAGCGCGGCTGCTTCAGGGCAACGCCAATTGGTACTACTGCTTGCCAGGTGTGGATCTAAAAAAAATAATAAAGTTATTAGACTCGTCGAGATTATTATAAACTCACAACACTAATTTATAACTTGTAATAAAGGATCATATGTTTATACACTAAAAAAATTATATGCACTATACTAAAGAGGGTCAATATCACCAAATACGTTTTTAGGTTCCGAACCGAGCCGGCGAGAATCGGCAAGAATCAATGAGAATCGGGCCTGTGCACTGTAGATCCGCACTGCTACTTGCGCCTTTACTCGCAAGATGACGGGCCCAGTTCGTTTTAGCTTCTGAATTATGAGAGAAGCTGCTTCTAATTATGGAAAAATCGAGCCGAGCTGGCTACAGCTTTTAGGTTCCGAACCGAGCTGGCAAGAATCAATGAGAATCGGGCCCCGTTCGTTTCAGCTTCTGGACAGCTTCTGCTTTTAAAAAAACGGATTATTTGCCGAACGGGGGGATTCTGGACAGCTATTCTGATAATCAAAAGCTGATTTCTACGAATTGAATATGACTGGAACCTGATTCTCACTGATTATTGCTAATTCTAGCCGGCTTGGTTCGGAACCTAGAAGTTGTGGCCGGCTCGGCCCGACCTGTAATCCCATCACATTGAAAACCATGCACGGGAAAAAGAAGTCGCCGTGACCCGTGAGCTTGGGGGACAGGACAGAGTGATTCTGAGCAGAGGAGCAGAGCTTTGGGTGTGAAACTTGGCAGAGCCGCTGATGGGATTACAGGCCTCGCGCAAAGGTTCCATTACCCACCAAGACATGAACACGAAGACAGAAAGAAATGCTGGTTTACTTTTATCACGCGTGCGTAGCTTCATTGTTGCATGTGATGAGGGCGATCGCTCGAACAATAGGCAACATGTCTTCCGACCAAGAACCAAGAGGCGGCTAAGGGTGGCAAATCCAACATACATACATGCAATAGACATCAGCACAGTATATACTATTTGTTTCCGACCCACTGTTTGTCAGTCTCACGACCTTAGCTTCGCCCCTGTGCTCCTGCACCCCAGCTATGTGGAGTTGTTGACTATCTAAATCAGGGGATTAAAATTTTGGTCCGAAATCCAAAATCTCGGCCAAGATTTTAGACCCCTCCGAGATTCAAAATCTCGTCCGGATAGAATATTTCAAAAAAATTTAAAAAAACAATAAATTTCAGATTTCTCGGTTAGATCTCGGTGATTTTGGCCGAAATTTCATGATTTTTTTGCCAGATTTTAAATTTTGTGCATTGGATTTGATTGGATTTAGGGTCAAGATCATCCACACAAAAATTCAAAAAAAATTGACATATTTTCGACCATTTTTTGGTCGGTTCAATTTGTCGGTTAGGATTGTCCGAATTTTTTAAAAATGTTCAAGATTGATTATTATCTGAAAATTTTATGGGAATATTATGTATGTATTAGGACCATTCACAGAAATTTTCAAAAATTTCTAAAGTGATTTGTACTATTTTTCATTCAGATGAATTTTGCCGGTTCGTCTTTAGTAGTACTATTTGAATTTTTTAAAATTCCTAAAGGTTGACCATCATCTAAATATTTTATGAGAATATTATGAATATGTTAGGACCATTCAATTTTTTTTTCAAAAGTTTCTAATGTGGTTTGCACCATTTTCCATTCGGTTGAAATTTGGTGGTCAACTCTTTTATCAGGACAATAACACTGTTGGATTTTTTTAAAATGCCTCTTGCTTGATTATCATATAAAAATTTTATGGAAACATTAGTTATGTGTTAAGACCATCCAAAAAAATTTCAAAAAATTTTGACGTGTTTTGGGCCATTTTTGGGTCGTTCAATGTGGACCGAGATCTTGATGATTTCAGCCGAGATCTCGGATTTACCGGTTGAAAAAAAAGCCATATTTAAAATTTGGTTTTTTTTAATTCGTCCGAATTTTATCCGAAATTTCCGAATCTCGCTGAAATTTCGGATTTCGGGCACCTCCAAGATTTCACTCAAACGAGATTTGGAACCTTGATATAAACCATCTATGTATTTGACAAATTCAAATAGCTATTAAAAATGTTAACTAAATACGACTGGCTGAAAATATCATGTTTTTTGTTTTGAAACCAAATACGCAACATTTTATCCGTGGCATTCGTAACATAAAGACCATTTTCATACTCTTTTGTCTTTCGGGAGATGGAAAGGACAAAATCAATTCATATGAACCCCAGGCAGATCTTAGTCCAGATTCCAAGAATCTATCTATCTATCTGTAACACACCAGAAAATTCCCACGTTAACCTAAAAGACTTGACCATCTATCTGTTGGCCAACAACTTATATTAGAAGAAAGAGTCTATGTTAAGTACAACCTAAATTAACTAAAATTCAAAATAAAGAATAAAAAAATTATCAATTTGATTTCCATACGATTCCAAAGAAAATCCATAAACAACTAAAATTAGAAAAAATATTTAAAAAACTTTATATTAAAAGAAAGAGTGCATATCAAGGACAACCTAAATTAGCTGAAATTTGGAATAAAAATGGAAATGAGCAATTTGACTTCCATACAATTTCCAAAGAAAATCCATAACGCTACTACAGAAAAGGATTACAAACGATTTGGAACCATCGTCATATATGGTTTTCCAAACCGTTTGTAATAATATATCAGTGATAATCTTTGCACATAACAGACGGTTTGTAAACCGTATGTGAAATATACATCACAGACTGTTCTAACCACGAACCGTCTATGATAAGAGGTTATCACATACGGTTCTAGCTAAGAAACGTCTGTGATAATCTTCTGTGTTCTAGCCAAGAAACGCCTATGATAATCTTCTGTGTTCTAGCTAAGAAACGCCTATGATAATCTGTTACCATAGACGGTTCTAGACAAGAAACGTCTGTGATATGCATAAAACATAAATTGATTCAGCACTACATAATATATGGTACATTGTCCAGATCCCCAAATTTACCATGACATGGATGCTTAGCTAAAATCAATACAACTCTCTAATACTATGATAGACAGCAATAAAATTCTTTGCTAGTATTTCCATTAACTCAATCATGTACTCTATAGCACCAAATATGAGCTCTAGCTATAGTATCTAGAACATATGTACTCTGTAGCACTAAATATGAGTTCTAGAGCCTTACCTTGGAGGAGTACCAGTCCCCAGACTTAGATCTAAAAGTTTCCTATCGTTGATGAGAGCATGCAGCAGCTCAGTCTTCTCCTAGACATGATCTGAGCCCATCATGTCAGCGTACTAGCTAACAGGCACCTCCGAATCGGGTGCTTATGAGGTTCAAACGGGGGGGGCTTTCGGGGCGATCGCCGGAGACGGGAGGAGATGACCGGAGCACCGTAAAGCTCAGGGGAGTAGGGGGGCGCGGGACATTTACCCAGGTTCAGGCCCTCCTAAGAGTAATAGCCCTAGTCCTGCCTTTCTTGATATTGCTAGTGTTCTTGCTGGAGAGAATGAAAACTTTACAGCCTTTCGAACCCCTTCTCCCATGCACCCCGGCTCCCTTTTATACTTGGGCTGCTGGGGGCGCATGGGAGACTTACACTGCAAGCCACACTCATTACACTGCCACGGGCGCATTTAATGCGCCTGTCACTGTCCTGACGCCTCAATAAATGTTTGCCGTAGCCGTTTACACTCCTGCCTCGGCTTCCACGCCCACCAACGCCGCTCGTTTCGTCAGGGGATGAGGTGCCGTCGTGACATCTCCCGCAATTATGATGCGCCTGGGGAAGGCGCGCCGCCACACTGCGGCCTCTACGCTTCGGCATTTAATGCGCACGATTCGCATTAAACACCCTTGATCTCGTCAGGACCATCCTGGGGATGGTGCGCCAGTGGCCAGGACTGTATGCCACGTGTCCACTGGGCGACCACTTCGCTGGGCGCCCAGCGGCCGGGCCTGTACGCCACGTGTCCCCTGGGCGACCACCTCGCTGGGCGCCCAGCGGCCTAGCCTGTACGCCACGTGTCCCCTGGGCGTCCACCTTTGGGCTCTTTCTCTTGCCGTGGCGGTGGGCCCAGGCATGCCCTGACCCTCAGTTGACCGCTTTTTAGTGCGGGGGAGCGGGTACCTTGGTGTAGAATACGCCAACAGCATCCATCACACCATACACCCAATAAAATAATAGATGAATCACCACCAATAGAATCAACTAGAGAACTAATAATACGCATAAGCAAAAGAAAACAAAATTAACGAAGAAAATGATCAATTACCCGACGTTTATGTAGTCCTTAAGGAAGCAAGACGGCATAAGGGGCGGTGGGCGGATGAAGGTGAGCTTCACGAGCCGTCGTACGTCGGCTGGCCGCTGTGGGACGAGTAGCTCGACGTCCTCGCAAATGCTGGGAAGAGCCCCACGGTGGGTCGTTCTCCTCCAACCATATGCCTGCTCACACCATGACAGGCCGCTGCCACTGGGTACATGGCGGAGGCGCCCAAGCCGTGGAGGAGGAAGACGGGTGTCGGACCCCGAAAAACACTTCCGAAATCATATGTGTATCCTATACTAGTCGAGGAAAAGCTAGTACACAGAGTAAAAATATTATCACAACATATCCAATGTATTTTATTAATTTATTATTCCAATTTACAGAACGAGTGGCACGCAGGCCAAAAAAGAAAGCAGCAGAGATAAGGTAAATAAAAGTAAAGCCCAAAGGATTTACCATAAGCAATCAATTGGGAAGCGGCCTAGTTCGTCTGGTCATCACCATCGTCATACTCCTCTAAATCAATAGAGTAAGCAAGGGTGAGTACAAAAAGTACGCAGCAAGTTACACAGGAGATGCAGTTTTAATGTAAAGGATACAAAGGAAAGTTATATGGTTGAGTTTAGCGTAAAGCAACAAGTTTTTTCAACAATCTAATTAGTTTTCCAAGGCATAACTTAAAAAAGATATTCTTTTTAACAAATGTTAGCACAGGAATCCCTCTTGGAGTTAACCCAACTTTTTCCCAAACAGTGAAATCACTCCACAATGGAATCACTCCATCCAATAATCACCTTTTTAGAGTCATTTTTGAAAACATTAAAATCTAATCCGTGAAAAGCTTGCTCGGTATACCTATGACCGCGGGCGTTGCTAATCGATTAGCTTTACACTCTGCAAAGGTTGTACAACTATACCCATAAGACATGATTTATCGCTTGTACGCTAAAATACACACTTCCTTTGGTATATGGCAGAGAAAATCACGACAAGACCCCTATAAAGCTCCATACACGTAGCCATGTCCACTAAGGTTTCCCCGCTGGTAGGATTAAACCGCCCAGTCCAGAGCCCCCTCTTGTGTCGAGTGGCAAACTTACACTCACCCCACTTTCAACCTAATGGTGTGATTGTCCATGGTATGTTTTAATACGAATAACCAGGTTTGTTATATTCTAAACTTGTGGAAGAACGATAACACTTTACATTCAACGTAATAGAAACCAGTCCTTAATTGACTAGGCGAGCTTTCCACAAACCCGACTCCCGTGCGTCGCGCACCCGCCTAACAACCATTCTCACATGGTCTAAATCATATTTTTAATTTTTAACTTGGTGTCACAAGTAACAAAGATTTTACACGAAATGTTAAAGCATTTGAATAGTACTTTATTTGGCTTAAATTCTCAAAAGGTCCTAATCTCGGTTCCAAGCATGTGTAAGCATATTTCTAATCATTTTAATATTTGTATATATGTCTTATGGTTACAAAGGAATAAGGTATTTCAATTCCAAAGGTGGTTTTAATCAATTAGGAGATTCACTAATTATTTAAAACTGGGACTAAAACTAAGTTGCTAAAATTACTCACGCAATAATTTAAACTCAAAATATAATTTAAAAAGCTAGGATCAACATGCTCAATGGTGTGCAACTTGCCTTGGCCGTGGAGTAGCTGCTCGGGATCGGCGGCGTTGTACTCCTTCGGATCTCTGCAATCTATACGCAAAACAATAAAAATAAAATAAAATACCAAAGTAGCCTAAAAATAAGTTTAGAATTTTCAAAGAATTTATAAAGAAGAACAGAGCCAATCGGAGTTCAAACGAATGAAAACAGAGACATGAAGATTTTAAAAACAAAAGAAAAGGATTTTGGATTTTTGAAATTCTTTTCTAAATAAAAATTTCAAATTTTTAGGCTTAAAATTCAAATTTCAAAATTTGATTCTTTTTGAGATTTTATCTCTATTTTCCCCTCTTTTCTTTTCCTCTTTCCTTTTTTTTTCTTGGAATGACTTTCTCTCTCCTCTTTATTTTTTGTGGAAATGAACATTTTTTTTCTTCCTGTTGCATCACGGCTGTGCAAGAACACGTTCTCCGTTCTTTCTGCCGGCGAGCAAGGGGATGGGCCTGGAGGTAAGGCCGGCTAGCCGATTGGCGGCGGTGGCGGCTGGAAAAGCAATGGTGGCTAAAAAAATTAGAGAACTTTTCACCTTGCTCAAAAATTGAAGATTTCAAGCACAGGGTTGATTTGTGGAGGTGAGCACTAGGTTGTGGAGGTAGAGGGGGTCATCAGGGAGGGATTTATAGTTACGAAAATCTCCTAAAACAAGAAAACCGACGAGATTTTTGTGATTTGAATAGAGTGCAGAATCTGGCAAGTAAGATTGAGATTTTTCTGGAAATTTGGGTATGAATGGATAGAGTGGTTTGCGAGGAATCCGAAGATAATTTTTCTCTGATTTTTGTGCAAGGATCGGAGGGGATTTGAAGCCTTTCCTTTTGCTCTAAGGGAGAGGGAGAGGGAGAGAGAGTCCTATGTGATGCATTCGGCTGGAGGTTGAAGAAGGGTACTGTTGACCTGACATGTGGGTCACCCTTTTTCCTTGATTTTAAATAATGCCGAGAAGAAAAGCACTTAGGATAAAAATAGCAAAGGGGTTCAAAAATCTTGAAAAAATTCTATAAAATACTATGGAATATTTGGAAAGCAATAATGTTGGCTTTGAATTTTTTTTGAGTTTTTAATTTCTATCAAAATTCTTTTAATAGAACTAGAAATTGCAAAAGAACTTTATAAAATCCCAAAATTCAAGAAAAACAACCAGGAAAACTAAATAAAATAAAAGGAAATAAAAGGAAAGGCAAAATTTAGGATGTTACAACAGGGCGGCGCGCGGCTGCGGCGGTGCCAGACATGGACGGTGTTTTCGGACCGGCGTGGGAGGGGAGGCAAACAGAGAAGAGGTGGAGGCCGGCTGAGAGGAAGTGGCGCCAGAGTAGGCGGTCGCACGCAGCCAGGAAGCTGAGGATGTATGGCAGTCTCCGCCTGGTGGACGAAGACTTTGGAAACTACCAAGCGGGGCTAGGCTAGGGTTTCGATTGGGGAGAGATGCGCGAATATACATTAAAGTTGTCACAGACGGTTCTATTATAGAATTATATGTGATGTTCGTGTTATCACAGACGCGTGAATATATACTGAAGTTTTCAAAAACCGCATGTGATGACCCTGCCCGGTCATGAACATGGTCAACAGACCCCGACCCGAGCTCGAGCTCAGGACCTAAACTCGGGCCCCCTGCTACCCCGCTGACCGAGTAGTGCCCACGCGGCATTGAGTAAGGGAACCAGAGGTCGTCACGCGACCAAGACCTGAAGCTCGGGGAGACTCGATCAGAGGCTTACGGTTGCCGAGGTCCGTGAGAACGGGACGTGACGCGAATGTGGGCGCAGAACCCGGGGTCCGTTGCGATCCGGTTGAAGCGTACATGGGCCCACCATTTCCAGAAGCTACTTCTGACCATTTGCCAAGAACAGGAGGGGGGCTTTGTAATTGGCATATAAAATTAGACATAGAGCTCTTAGCTTAGGGGATAGAACAACAGATATCAACTTGTACACACGCACAATCAATCTCTCCGTCTCAGGGCAAGACTGGAGTAGAGCTATTACCCAGCTCGGGGGCTCGAACCAATATAACTCTCGGTGTCATTCGTCTTATTCTTCTACAGATCGTAACAGCAGCAACAACGACCTCCCGAGGGGCGAAACTAGCTTTCGGGTCCCTGCTCACACACCCCACCGACTTCATCTCTGCGGTCAGGCGATCCTTATCGTCAACAAGTCTAATATATACCTTTTCTATAGTATTGTAAATAACTAAAATTTGGAATAATATTTAAATAAAAAAGAGCAAATTAAAGCAAATAGTCCACCTAATGGCGACGCGGGCATACAGTAGGTCATTGCGCGGTCGTGGTCGGGCGGCGGTGTGTGTACAATTGTACATGCCTCCAATAGCACCCGGGCTGTGGCACGGACGGACTATGGAGAAAACGAAGGTGACGAGAGGCCTAGCACACACCCCACCCACCCCCGCACACGTCCTACACCTCTGTCGTGCATCCAATGCATGTGTCATTTTTCGCGTGGAGTGCAATGCAAAACCGGGAGAGAGAAAGAAAGAGAAAGGGGCCGAGGCGTGCGTGGTGCGATTTGACGCGACCTACGTACGAGCTGCACAAGTCTCGTTAGTGCCTCGGTCATGCACCCGGCACGTATACGTTGCGCGGAGCCTGTGTGCGACTAGTTGGTTTTTTAGTCAATTGACTCTTTTTTTTTTCTATAAATCTAACCTATACGAATAAATTTGTAAAAATAACATCTTTCTCGACCATGAAAGCAAACGTGTTACTTGCCGTACTCGTGTACTGGAGAAGGAACTTGGTACCAAGCTAGAGTATCACCACAGAATGGGGTACCACAATACCCGAGCTCGGTAGGTATTTGCCATGGTACACGAGCTCAGCAGAAATTGGAGTTGCGGTACCGATGATCTACTACGGTAGGAGAACATGATAGGTTACACGTGTATTGTATCAGTATTTATGTGGTAAAAAATATACTAGATTTATCATTTCACTCTAGAAAAGACAAAAACTGGAAAAAAACGGAAGAGGGAAACAGGTCAAAGCTCATGTGCGTGCCACCGGTGATTCGCCAAAATCTCGTCGAAATCTCGCGAAATCTTAGGTTTCAGATCCCCCGAGTTTTATAATCTTGGTGAAATAAAAAAATGCTACATCAACCTATAATCCCAGTGAAATTTCGGTATATTTGACCAAAATATCTGTTTTTTTATCGAAATTTAACCAAAAGTTGACCGGATTGGATTCTTCATGTCTTTTTCCACTGGGACAATCAGTAGATTATCCAGCTAGCTTATGCACATTAATTCTAACGATCATTAATTAAGTACATCGGTTGTCAGAATTTTTAAAAATTTCTGAGGCTTGATCACCATCTAAAAATTTTATGAGAATATTTGGGATGCATCAGGACCATCCAAAAAAATTTCAAAATTTTATAACATGGTTTGAGCTATTTTTCATTTAGTTGAAATTTGTCAGTCAATCTTCAGTTGCATTGTTCGAATTTTTGAAAATTCGTCAAGATTGATCATCATCTAAAACTTTTATGGTAATATTATATATGTGTTAGGACCATCCATAAATTTTTTTAAAAGTTTCTAACGTGGTCTGCACTATTTTTCATTCGGTAGAAATTTGTCTGTCAGTCTTTTACGAGGACAACATCACTATTATACGTTTTAAAAATTCCTTAGGCTTGATCAGGGGTTCAAATATCGCAGAAAATTAGGAGAAAATCGTGATTATCGAATATATTGGTGGGGTAAGATATTTAAAATCGCTCAAAAACCGGTCAAGTTTCAAAAAAAATTAAAAAAATCAAACAAAATTATGCGACGTAAATATCGCGATAATCGGTGAAAATCAAGAGAAAATCGCTCAAAAATCGGCTCTGAGAAATATTCAGTTGACCGGTCCAAATATCGTGATAATCAGTGAAAATCGAGAGATAATCGGTAGTTTCTATTTTTTTTTCTTTCAAAAACTAGGATTTCAAACCCATGCGATTTTTGACGATTTTTTTCGAAAATCGGTACCGGACCACACTCGATTTCCTTAGCGAAAACGGTATTTATGTGTCATGACCGTCTGAAAAAAAATTTAAATTTTGTGATGTCGATTGAATCATTTTTCATTTAGCTAGAAGTTATCGAGATTTCGGTAATTTCGGATGAAATTTCTTTTGTTTTTTTTTTACAAAGTCTCGGTTTTTTGGTATAAAAAATACCGGATTTAAATTATGTTTTTTTTAAAAAAAATTCCCTGATTTTATCTAAAATAATAAGATTTTATTGATATTTTGGATTTCGGACGGTGCCCAAAATTTGGAACGTGGTGCTGCATGCCGGACCCATGTGATCCGCCGACTCGCCGACGCCTCGACAAAAGGAGATGTTAGTTAGCATAAACTAGAGCCCCCGCTTTTGCCGGTCCCCGAATTGTTTATCGCATCATTTTGTCTTCTTGGCTCTAAAGTTTTATCAGTATCCTTGGTCGGGCTGCTGCTGATCCTCCTGTGACGCCCGCTAAACAACAACGGAAAGATATACTCCCTCCTTTTCTTTTTACAAGGCGTATTTGGTTTCGTTAGGACTAGACTTTGACCAATGATTACTTCATTAATATATCATTTATGCAATACAAAATCATAATTATATATAAGTACTTTTGAATACAAATCTGCTAATACCAATTTTGTGTCATAAAAATTATATACTAATAGAGTAATTGTTGGTCAAAACTTTGTCCTAACGAAACCAAATACGCCTTATAAAAAGAAACGGAGGGAATACTGCCGAAACGCTGCGAACGGATTCGCCTCGTCGTCCTACTTGAAAAGAAGAAAAAAAAAAAGATTTTACTTCTTTTTGCGTGACGAATGACGATGGTAACATTGGTAATGTACATAGGACATATCATCGTTGTCAATGCTTATAGAAAAAAAAAATGTCCTCGTATCTCTGCACGTCGCAGCTTGGATGGATTCTTGGGCGGTGTTCGATATCCTAAATTACAAGCTTCTGCATCGCAGAAACCAAAATATTCCAACTATTTATTTACTGCTGCTGCTGCTACAAATCTACGATACGATCTGTACCTGACGGAGCTTAACATACACTCGTATGAAGGTTATGAATTTAGTACTCCCTCGGTGCACAAATACACGTCATTTAGAACATCGCCACAGTCCTAAAGCGTCACTTTGACTACTAAATTATATTATAGTATATTTGTGTAATCTAATAAAATTATATCTACACATATCATTGTCATGTATCCAATATGAATATTTAAAAATATATCGATAATCAAAGTTTCGAAAGTTTGATTACACGTATTATAAATCTCTACTATATAAAGTGAGAGTTTCTTCCCACGTCACATTAATTGCCCTGCTTAATTGCTCTACTTAATTGCCCTGCTTAATTGTCCTACGCAAGAAACGAAGCGTTGCTTTAATTAGCCAGCTTTTGCAAGAAACGAAGCGTTAAAGATAGATGTTTGATCTTATGAATTTTTTATTTTTTATTTTATAATCTTTATTTTTCGTTATCAATTTTGTTTTTCGTAGCAACGCACGGGCATATAACTAGTTAACATGTATTTATGACTAGTGAGAGGAGTAGTCACCCAGTATTTGTACCCATATTTCTCAATGCCCCAGGTATGGCTGAATGTGGTGTAACACTGCTCCAAGCTTTCTTTAGCAAAAAAAAAAGTCCAAAACTAGAAAATATTGTTGTCAATTTAATAAAAAAAGAGAGTAAAAGTGTATGTAATTGAAAGGACCGGGATGTCGGCCTAGAGGGGGGGTGAATAGGCGATTACAAAATTATACCCAATTTAAATTAAACTATCAGAGATAATGCGGAAGCAAAGGGTATAATTAAGTTTTGCAACTTAAACAATTCAGCCCGAGACAGGTAACCCGGAGACTCCGGATAATTAGTTCGGATACTCCGAACAACTCGGATAGTCCGGATGTATTATTCGGATACTCCGGTATATCCGGATACTCCGGATCAAAGTACCGGATACTCCGGGTTGCCTGGTTCGGCCAGAACAGAGTATGAGTAATAAATTAAAGCGTTTCTTTGATTCTAGTGATACAAATTACTCTACTGCAATGAATCAAGTATATAAGCAAGAATAGATGCAGTAGATACAATCTAAATGATATAATCACAAGAATCGAAAGCAAATTAAGCGGATGAGCAAAAGAGTAAACCGAAGTAAGGAAGGAGACACGAAGATTTTATCCCGAAGTTCGGATCCTTGAGGGGATCCTACGTCTCCGTTGAGGCGGCTCGGTCACACTTGAGCCGGGGTCTCTTTCAACCATCTTCCTCCCGGTGTTGCACAATGCACTCGCCGGTCTTCACTTCTTTGATTCCTTTCCTTGCGGAGGTGGAATCGGACCTTCACAAACTTTCGGTGGCCTTCCACACAAAGCTTGGAAGCTCACCGGCAACTCCTAGCCGTCTAGGAGACCTCAACCTCCAAGAGCAACAAATGCTCCCGAAGAACTCACTTAGAGTCCACCTCAAGTGCTCAACACACTAATCACACTCAATCCGATCACTACCCACTCTCACACCCAAACCTTCACTCAAAAGGGATCACTAAGATCTAGGGTTAGAGGGGCTTTTGGGAGCTCAAGATCACTAAGAAGAACACCTCAAAGCACCAAGGATCTAGCTCCACTCCTCAAATCAATCCTCAATCCAAACACCTCTCTCCACTACCCAACCCTTCACAAAAGGGGATCACTAAGATCTAAGGAGTAGGGAGGAGTATTGGGGGCTCAAACACTCACAAAGAACACCTCAAATACCCAGCAAAACATCCCCCAACGGCTACCTTGAAGTGGGCAAGAAAGGGGCCTTAAATAGAGGAACCCAAAAAACTAGCCGTTTGGGACCGAACTGGGCAACCCGGAGACTCCGGAAAAAACCCCGGAGACTCTGGATCATCCGGATACTCCGGAATCATCCGGATACTCCGGATAACCCGGAGACTCCGGGTTACAACCCGGAGACTCCGGATCTCCCAGGCAGCACACGACAGTCCGACGAAAACGGGCATAACTTTTGATCCCGGACTCCGATTTCGGCAAATTCGGACTTTTCGGAAAGCTATGAACGGTGGCTATCCAACTAACAAGGTCTCACTACCCAAATCCCAAAGGATAAAATTTGAATGCACAAAGAATCCACAAGGTGACCTCAAAATCTCACTTTCCGATACTAACAACACTTCTAACCCTCACACCAACCCACCTACACCTAGGTGAACAAAGTGTGACTTGGGTTTCTCAACCTTAGACAAGGATAGACCACTTTGAGCACTTGAGACATGTCTAAGTGATTTCAATGATTGCATCCCTCTTAATAGTACGGCAATCCTTAGACTCAAATTTAACACAAAATCTAAGTCTTACACTAAGCTTATATGCCGACTTCTTCCGGATGCACGGTGCATGATGACGCTTTCACAAAGATTGATGATGCCCTTCGTCTTGTCAACCTCAACGCGCTTCACCTCATGAGACTCTCGTCGTCTCGACCTTGACCTCGATCATCACCAAGACGATCCTCCATCAAGTCGAATCTGACTTAGTCCTCAATTTGTTGGTGACACATTTGTCTTGTTGACTTTGACTCGCTTATCATCCTTCAAACCACTTGGTCATCATACACACAGCTTTGGGACCTAATTCTTATCAAAGCACTCAGCAAACACATTAGTCCCACAAGCTCAAAAGATATGAATTAGAATTAAATGAATGAGATGAAATACAACAAGTGTTTCATATAAATAGGCATGATATCAACGAAAACACTTGACATAAGAATTGTTCTCTACTAAGTGCAGCATGATGAATATGTGATTGATCTATATGCACTTAGAGAGATAATTGCCAATAAGATGAATCATTTAAATCAAGGCAAGGATCACATACTTTGCTTAAATGAAACACATGATAGAATATACATGAATTGTACATGTGCAAATAATATTTGGAATGAGGGTAAATGATGTGATCCAATTCTAGATTAAACTTCACTAGGAGAGGTGCTTAGAAGATATACAACTAAGACATGTATGCACCAAGTCAATATGAAGCAATGAAGTTTAACTCTAGTTAACACAAGCATATTAAAAACAAAACACATAATGAACTCAAATGAATATATATATGCACAAGCAATTATGACATGAATCAATGTGCACATATGAAATCAACAAGTTACTTAGAGTTCAATATGCATTTGCTAAAGAGGAATGCAATGACAAATATGGAAGGAATACCGAGATTGCATACCTCATTTTTGCTTAACCATCTCAATTGATTTTCCTCTAAAATAGATGAGACTAATATTCAACTAGGCAATAAACATGTTAGTCTCATAACAATATAAACATATTAGAGGTTTGTCTTTTGTTAAGCATTAAGTTAAGCATTTGTACAATTACATTGATTGACATTACATGCGTTTGTCATTAATCGTTTATCATTAATCACCAAAACAACATAAGTGCTTAGATGCACTTTCAGTAATGTTGAAAACTATGTTGATTTCACGCTATGTGCTGCATGCACAAATTAAATCATGCATATGTGAAAAACTGATAATCAAAGAAGACTTGAAACGATCCTTTAAGGGCATGTACAAAGGAGAGCTTAAGGGTGTCTCTTAGCACAATAACCCAAATAAAAAGACAACACTAAATATTCCTCATACAATGGGCTGTCTTTAACCACTGTCTCTCAATAATGAGATGCTTTAAGTTCTTATATATGCTGCTTGATCAAATGTGCACACATCTGTGTTACTTTTGTATTCATATTCCAAGTCTACGAACTCGCAGCTTGCGCTAAAACAAAGGCAAATGATCGGCTCGTCTTGCTAAAACTAATCCAATTGTTTGGCTTGTCTTGCTATTGTACGCACGTCTCCTCTTCATCGTTTTATTTGTCTCCAACGACTACTACTATATATGATTGCACGATTAGCTCTCGTGCTATTGCCGATATATAATTGTTGGTCAAATAAAGAAATAGATCATTACTTTTTAGATAACACACATATATTCATGCTAGAAATAAAAATTACAAATTTCATATTGTGCTGCCATATTAATTTGTTGCCAAAGCGCCACCATATTTTTCATATGTAGATAAAACATATACATTGTGCTTTGCCTATTTGTTACCGAAACGCTGCCATATATGCTCAACTAAATCATTCTTCAGTTCAACATGCGTAGATCGAGATCGAATTGCCGAATTTTTTCGAAGTACCTCCGCGAAGCAGGGGTTAGTTTTGTTGCTCACTTCAGGTGGTAGAACGGTCGATGCTCCTGGAATCTCGTTCAAATCCAAAGGGATTGCAGCCATTTCCTTTTCATCTTCAACTATCATATTATGTAGAATAACACAAGTGAGCATTATGTTGACAACATCTCCCCTTTTCCATAAGCGTGCTGGACGTCTAACGATATTCCATCGAGATTGTAACACACCAAAGGCACATTCTACATCCTTCCTTGCCCCTTCTTGATGGCGTGCAAATAACTTGTCTTTCTCTGTTTGAGGACTCGGTATTGTCTTCATGAATGCTGCCCACTCCGGATATATTCCATCGGCAAGGTAGTACCCTGTGTTATAATGCTTTCCATTCACAATATATTGTACCTGAGGAGCCTCCCCTCTCAAAGTTTCGATGAATAACGGTGACTTGTTTAAGACGTTGATGTCATTATTGGACCCTGCAGTTCCGAAGAAAGCATGCCATATTCTTAGATCTTGTGATGCAACCGCCTCGAGGATCATGGTGGGGACCCCTTTATCGCCACGAGTGAATTGGCCCCGCCATGCAACGGGACAATTCTCCCATTGCCAATGCATACAATCTATACTTCCGAGCATTCCAGGAAAACCACGATTTTCATTAACTTGTAGTATTTGTTCCACTTCATCGCTTCTAGGAGGGCGCAAGTACTCATCACCGAACTTTTCAATAACTCCTTCTGCAAATTTACCCAAGCACTCCAAACCCGTGCTCGCACCAATCTTTAATACCTCATCAAGTTGGTCAGCCGGAGTGCCATACGCTAGCATACGAATGGCCGTTGTACATTTCTGTAGTGGTGAGAGCCCTTCCCTTCCTGTGGCATCTAATCTGTTAGAGAAGTATGGTGACCACTCGCCAAGTGCAGTCACGATTCGTAGAAAGAGCGGCTTTCTCATCCGAAACCTCCTACGGAACATCTCGTTCGTGTAGATAGGATTTTCGGAGAAATAGTTGGCAACTAGATCATTGTGGCCGGCTTCGCGATTTCTTGGAATATACCTCCTACGGATGAACCGGCGTCGACGTCGGCGAGATTGTTCTTGTAACTTGGCCTTGAGCTTATCTCCAAACCGCTCAAGATAGCCATCAATCAACTCTTCCTCGGCGAGGAAATCATCAACCGTGTACACATCACTTGGATCGAAGTCATCGAGGATGGTGGCGTCGAGGTTCCCGTCGGAGTATTCTTCTTCGTCGGACATGGTGACAGTGGTGAGACGATAGTGGTAAGGTCTCTTGTGGTGGCTACGGTTTTTATAGGAGAGAATGTTGTTTGTGTTCCGATTAGCCACAATGTGAACTAGTTTATGTTTAGATTAGTCCACGCCACAACACAATAGTTTATGTTCAGATTAGTTTTCGTCTTCAGTGAAACATTTCCTTTCATACCAAATTCAGTCCACACCACTACAGTCATTTCCTTTCATACCAAATTCAGTCCACACTACACTAGTGTCTCCTTTCATACCAAATTCAGTCCATACTACACTAGTGTCATGAAGCTTCTCTGTACGCAACATCTGAATTCACGGATGGTCCCTACATGACTGAAGCTGCTTGTGACTATATTTTTAGCTCGTCAAAAAAGCCTATTGATTGAACCTGATCTCATTAGAGTAAATATTTGACACCGCAAAACAGAATTTTACAGAAGTGCTATTTTATCTACAAATAAATCTCTCTCTATATATGTTCAAATGGCATATATATCACATTCAGAATTATATCGATTAATCAGAAAATAGTACTGAAACATGAGGCTGCATCAACCAACCAATGATGGAAATAGACACACGGTACTACTGTAAGGCACTAAAGCTTAGTTCAGTACCCATAAACCATAAGTTTAGACAAGTACAGACATTTCAACAATAGTCACAAACCATAAGTTCAGACGCTACAGCACGATTCATAAGCCATCAGACATATTATGACAAAAGTCTAATACAATATAGAGAGCGGATAGGTCAAGGTAATTCAGGAAAGAGCTTCATCCTCAAACACTTTAGTGCAGCTACATGTTCAGCTCTAATGTCGTCGACCATCCCTGATGTGTCTTGTGTAAGCAAACATCTATAGGTTTCCAGCATCTTAGATTCTTTTTCATACAATTTTGCATCCTTATGGTCCTTTGCTGCTAGAAGAGCAATCTTTGATGACTCAAGCTTATCGGCAGATAGCTTTTGCTGCATTTCGAGAACCTTGACACGATTGGAATTACAATCGGATTGAATTTTTTCAAACCTATCAAGGTCAACATCTATTGCGGACTCTTTTGACTTTCCTTTCGCATCATATGCAGCCTTTTTAGCTGCTTTCTGTCCTATAGGGCGAGGGAGCTCCACATCTTCCAAAATATCTCGTTCCACCTCTATATTGTCCACTGCCTTCCTTTTATTTGGTTTCCTGTTGTTGTAAGCAATCCATTTAGCTTCGTCTCTAACAGTATACCACACATCCATGAGCACAAAACGAGCCCCTTGGGTATCTTCCTCATACATCTTGTGTGTCTTGTCTATCCACATTTGATCAGAATACCCACTAGTATATATCCTTCGAACCTTCAACCAAGCATCATGAAAGCAGTTAGTCCATCTATTAATCTTGTGCCACCTTTCCTTGACTTGTTTTTTGGTCCTCCATCTCCTTTTCTCCGTGGTCAGGTTGTATTCTTTAACAACGTCTGACCAATATTTATCTCCTTTCTTATCATTACCATGAATGGGGTCAATGGAATGTTTAAGCCAAGCACTCATCTGTATATGGAACAAAAGAATTAAATATGCAAGCTACAACATAAGTTGACTATATATCCAAAAAATACGTACCACTCTAACATCCTCATCCTGCGTCCAAAGCATTCGCTTGTCAGTTCTAGCATCTTCATGTCCATCATCACTCTCGACTTGAACATATTTATTCTTTGCATTTGATAGTGAAGCTTGTTTGCCATCCAATGGTTGTGGATCATTCAAATGTGCAAAGTGGGATGGTGTTCCAACAAAGTGTGCATTCTGAGGGAGGGATAGCTGACTTTGCAAATAGCTCATGAAGCCACCAGAGCTGGAAAATAGGCATGACCCAAGATATGATTAGATTGCAACAACACTAGATAGTACATGAAACAGTAAGAAAACAAATGACAAGGAATTCCCAAGAATGTTGTAAGATCGCAGAGTAAGGTATCAACAGCATGGAACAGGTTAAATGCAAACATTTAACCACCAAATTTTGTTTACAGACATTATATATATAAGCGTATTTAAGTCAACTAAGTTAAAGCAACAAAATTGTGTCTTCTATTCGTTCATTGGCTTTGTGTTTTATGAGCTTTAGGCCTCGTGGAATTTTTTTTTGAACAAGTACAATCCCCAAACCCAGGCTTGTACTGATGCCTACAGATTACTCAAACACAGTAGCAGCAAAAATTAAGACTTGGATGGGTAAAGCCAAAAATCTGCATAGATGTCACAAACATGCTTGCTAGATATTTTGTAAAAAAAATTGAACTCACAACTAATCCAATTGTCCAAACCTGGAATGAAGCATCCACTGAGAACAAATTCTTAATCAATCCAACCAATCCACAAACCTCCTTTGGATGAGTGCTATTGTTCTTATTCAAAAGAAATATATCCAGGATATTTTGCAGAAGGCAAGCATGCAACACTATAAGCCATAAACGAGTTTTACTACTCCTAGCTGTTTACCAAGTTGCATAAAACACAACTAGCTTCTCAGAAAAAGAATACACATGGGAATCGAGTTGTCGGCAAAGACTACAAATCATGTTGCCCCTTGTGTGTTTTTTATATATGGCGACGATGTGAACCTAAGCAATCTTGTCGGCAGAATACTATACTTTGGTTGAGATGTAACATCTAATAAGTAATGACAAAAAAACCTATTTAAAAATCTTTAGGTAGGCTTGGCCAAACTTTTACTAACTCAATTGGCCGATATGCAGTGTACTGAAAGAACAGAATTGGTCCCAAAACAAAAATCCATTTTCCTGATGAGAGTACAAAAATTCAGCTTCCTGTGTTCACAAGGTACACTTATATAGGGATGAAATGGTACTGGGGCTTTGCTCAAATATAGATCCATGGGACTTTAAATGATTACGTGTTTTATTTAGAATCTACTTTCTTTTCTATCCATATTTCTTTATATTCATTGAGTTCACCATGCCACTTTATCATTCATGATTTCATTTTACATTTCCAGATTGTTTGTGTTATTTCAACCATCCTCCTTTACTTGTCTATGCTATGCTATCGTTTCAGAACATGTTGCTAGGATCTGGGAATATCAGTATAACAAAATTAAAGTCTAGAATGTTGATTTTTTTTTTCTCAAGCCTTTGTCTAATCAGGTCAAGTCCAATCCATGGGTGCTTAATCTAAATGAAGACCTCTAATGATCTAGTACGAGATTCAACATACAAAGCCATTACCAAACAATAATTACTCACTTGTATGTGCTCCTACACTAGGTTTTATTAGAAGTGGACTGCATCACTGAAATATGATTCAACATACAAAGCCATTAGCATATAGTACCAGTTTGGAATATGATGTGATTCAGAAATCCCCCCCACTTCCAAAAGCTTAAAATTCTAAATGGCAAAGGCTTTGTGCCGAAGTGCCAACCATGATGTACTAAATGCCAAGATAATCAGTAGAATACATATAGCAGTAGGGTGTGAAATATTCAGTACATGCAAAGATAATTAGTAGAACACACGCATGAACTGAGTCTGACCTGGGAAGACAAATTACCTCTGTTGCATGAAATCTGTCATGCTCGTCGGAGTAGATGGTGAGGATCCAGGTGTGAGGGCGACTGATGTGGTGGGGTAGGCGGCTGTGGAGGCAAAAGCGGCCATGGCAGATGCAAAGGCGGCGGCGGCAGAGCTCGAAGTGTATGGATGGGCGGCGGCGGAGGAGGAGCTCGAAGTGTATGGATGGGCGGCGGCGGCAGAGCTCGAAGTGCATGGATGGGCGGCGGCGGCGGCAGATCTAAGCACGACGCCGGCGGGTTTACGGGGGGCTGTAGGGGGTTCATCATCTTGCCGAGCCATGGGGTTCTAGGGCTGCTGCGAGGAGACGCGGTAGGGGAGAGGAGACGAGAGGAGTCGCACCCGGATCGCCTCCGCTCGCTCCGATTTCGCGCGAAATCGCTGTCACCGGTTGGCCTTCGCGCCTTCCTGGCTCGGATTTCCCGCGAACTCCCGCTCGCCGCATCGGATCGGGGATGATTTAGGGTTGAAGACGAGAGAAGGGGCCGGCGCACGTACAACGCGGAAGCAGCCGTCTCTGTGGCTTGGAAATCGGAGCCCGAAGGCGATGCTTCGTGAAGAGTCGTCTCGCTCCGATTTCGCCCAAATGAGCTTCCACGTCACGCCATTTTCTGCCAGCTCAGCTTTAGAGACGGCGTAATCAAAGGCGTTGTACATGCCCTAATAACGATGGTTTAATGATGATGGCGTTTTCAAGCAAAGCACGTTAATTAAATGTGTGCATTTTCCACACAAAGCGAACAATTATTTCAGCGCAAATATTTTGGTAGAAAGATCTCATAGCAACTATTGTTATCAATAATAAAAGGGGAAAACTTTTACTGGCTGATCCTGCTGTCAGGATTGCTTCATCTCCGTTTGACCATGATCCCGTGAGAAAATACTCCTGTGACAAAGAGATAGTGCGGATTATTCAGCACCAATTTTCGGGTAAAATAAGATTTGGTACGTATAGCAATAGGCATAAACAAACTCATCTTTTTTTTTTACGTATATGGGTCAGCTACCCGGTGACCAAAATCCTTTTTTTTTAAAAAAAAAAACGTTTAAATTTCGAGGAGAACATAGAGAGCATGTTTGGGGCTATGATTGCACTGAAAAGTTGATTTTAGCTTGCTAAACTATAAAGAAGTTGTAGCTGATAGCTATGGTTTTTCTTGAGACGCCATTAGGCAAACTTTGTATTGGCTACTACAGTTGTACATAACTAAGCGAGGTAGGGACGGAAACGGGAAGGAGACCGATGGGGGAGTAGACGGTGAGGTAAGAGACAGGGTAGCGACGAGGCGTCAAGGAGGACGTGGCGATTGAGTGAGATGGGACGGTGGAACTCCAGGTGGGGAGGCGTCGAGGAGGCTGCGAAGCCAAGTGGGGAGGAGGGGTGTTAGGGAGGACTCAGCGAGGTGGGGAGGTTGGGCATCGGGGAGGACTCAGTGAGGTGGGAGGCGTCGGGAGGACACGCGGAAGCAGCAAGTGAGCAAAACTACATCACATAAGCACCTCTTCGACCGCTGTAGTTTTTGGAGAGGTTTCGACTATGATATTATAGGGAAACTAAGGCCTTATTTGACAGAGTTTCAGATCTCAGCTTCATCTCAGATCTGAAACTTGTAGGCTAAAATAAAGTGAATTAAGTTTATACTTTTATTTTAAAATGTAAACAAGATGACCTATCTAGACACCTTTAATATACCCACAGCTCTAACTTCACGGATATGATGAAATTTAAAATATCCAGCTTTACTAGATTTACGAATCTAATAAAACTGTAGCTTTGTCAAATAGAACCTAAAGCACAATCATCTTGTTATAGGGTGCTGGTCTAAAGCAGGGTTCCAAATATCGCTCGAAATCGATTAATTTTTACGATAATCGCCCTTATCGAGCCGGCACGATATTAAATACCGGTCGGTAAACCGGTTAAATTCAAAAAAAAAAAAAATCAAAAAATCAAAAAAATTTGTGTGACGCAAATATCGCGATTATCGAGGCATATCGAGCGATTGTCGAGGTATATCGACTGAAAATCGCTTAAAAAATCGATCGAAGAGGAAGTTCGCGTGATCGCTGAATTTTCAGGGAAAATATCGCAATTATCGAGCAATATCGAACGATTATTGACAAAATATCGCGATTATCGATCAAAATATCGCGGTTTATTTATTTATTTTTTTCAAAAAATTTGAATTTTCAAACCATTCAATTTTTATCGATTTTCAGCTTGATTTTATCGATTTTCGTGCTGATTTTTGAAATTCGGTAAGCGAAACCTGGTCAAAGTCCAAGCACAGCTCCGTAGAAGAGAAAGAAGTAGGAAAGAGGCGTAGAATTCAAAATAAAAGTGGGGGAGAGAAGTAGTAATGATGGCATGGCAGTGGCGGAAACGAGGAAGAAACCAAGCACAAATAGCACAAATAGCACGGCGCACGAGGAGCGTGTCTCCGTGTCGTCTCCTCTACGCATTGCTTCCTCCTTTCCGTTCCCCCACCAAAACCCAAAGGGAAGCCTCCTCTCCTCCCACCCCCCATCGATCTCCGTCCCCCCCGCTCCATCTCCGCGACGAACGCCATGGGAGTGGAGTGAAGAACCGAGGGAGGCAGTTCCGTCGGTGCTCTCTGCTTTGCGCGGCATTGGGCCGGGTTTGGCTGGATCTGGGCGTCGCCAACTCTAGAGGTGAGCAGATTTGGGCCCCGCTTCGTTTTCTTTCTTTCGATCCCGGCTCGATTCGGGGTCCTACGACGTCGCCCGTGTGGGATTCTAGGATTTTTGAGGCTCTTGTTCTGTGCTCTTGTTTGGCCGAATTTGTGGTGGTTAGGTACAAAATGCTGTCTTTTGCATATTCTTTTCGATAGTTAACTAATCTATCTGATTCAACAATAAATTACTACTATCCACTTAGCCTTTATGTGAAAAAGTTTGATGTGCCTGTGATTCAGATACGCGTCCAGAAATAAAATTGTAGTCATCTACAGGTCCTGTATGTGTCGCCTTCATTCAGCTGTGATCTCCAAAAACATCAGTGTCAGTGAGCAGTGTTAGCGATTGCCGCGAGCTTATGGTCCCAGAGGATTTAGTTTGTGGATGTCTCCATTCGATGTGGACTGTTTCAGTATTTAATATTGCACCCTTTCATGAAATGAAAAATGCACTAACTCTGCATTGAATTAGATATTTCGATATGGTTATGCAAGTGAAATTTCAATTTGATTGATTTGCACATGTCGTTCAAGTTGTTTTTTTTGTCACTGTTACGAAAGCTCTGTGGCTGGAGCAGCCACTTCATGAATCTTATAGTAGGCAGTGGTGCTAACGATGTTTTTCTTTTGTCCAGTACAGTGTAGTAAACTACAACACCCAGCGGCAATGGCGACATACAAGCTGGGTGTGGAGGTCGTAAGTGCTCATGACCTGATGCCCAAGGATGGGCAGGGTTCTGCAAGTGCCTGCGTCGAGATAACCTTTGATGGGCAGCGGTTCCGCACGGTTGTCAAGGAGAAGGATCTGAACCCAGTGTGGAATGAGCACTTCTACTTCAACGTGTCGGATCCTTCTAATCTTCCTGAGCTTGCCCTTGAAGCGTATGTCTACAACGTCAACAAATCCATGGAAGGTTCCAGGCCGTCCTTCCTTGGCAAGGTCAGAATTGCTGGAACCTCATTCGTGCCCTTCCCCGATGCCGTTGTCATGCATTATCCACTGGAGAAGCGTGGGATGTTCTCGCGTGTTAAAGGGGAACTGGGTCTGAAAGTATACATCACCAATGACCCCTCCATCAGAGCTTCAAACCCTCTTCCGGCAATGGATCCTGTTTCGAATAATCCTCCTCCAACTCCAGCTGAGCAAATAGCAGCTGATATAACTGGTACTAATCTGAACACTACTCAGGAGCACAGGCCTGAGGTTAGAACCTTGCATACCATAGCTAGGGAGGTACACCATCATCACCATGGCCATCCTCCATCTTCTTTTGCCGAGCAACCTTCCAAGTATGCTGTTGACCTAATGAAACCAGAACCTCAACAACCCAAGATTGTAAGAATGTATTCAGCAGCCTCTCAGCAGCCCATGGACTATGCACTCAAAGAAACTAGTCCGTTTCTTGGTGGTGGACAGGTTGTTGGTGGTCGGGTTATACGTGCTGAGAAGCATGCTAGTACTTATGACCTAGTGGAGCGAATGCAGTATCTGTTTGTACGTGTGGTCAAGGCACGGGAGTTGCCTGACAAGGATATCACTGGAAGCCTAGATCCTTTTGTTGAGGTGAGAATTGGCAACTACAGGGGCATAACTAAGCACTTTGAGAAGCAGAAGAACCCTGAATGGAATGCGGTCTTTGCTTTTTCTCGTGATCGTATGCAGGCATCTATCATTGAAGTTGTGGTCAAAGACAAAGATTTGCTTAAGGATGACTTTGTTGGCATGGTGCGATTCGATCTGAATGATGTTCCAATACGTGTGCCTCCTGACAGTCCTCTGGCTCCGGAATGGTACCGGCTTGTTGCTAAGAGTGGGGATAAGTCAAGGGGTGAGCTGATGCTTGCAGTTTGGATTGGCACCCAAGCTGACGAGGCATTTCCTGACGCATGGCATTCAGATGCTGCTACACTTGATGATCCATCTGCTGTAACGCATATGAAGTCCAAAGTTTATCATGCTCCCAGATTGTGGTACCTGCGAGTTAATATAATTGAGGCCCAAGATATTGTCATAACTGATAAGACCCGCTATCCAGATGTTCTTGTAAGAGCACAGGTGGGGCATCAGCATGGGAGGACAAAATCTGTTCAAGCTAGAAATTTCAACCCATTTTGGAATGAAGACCTTATGTTTGTGGCTGCTGAACCTTTTGAGGACCACCTTATTCTCTCGCTTGAAGATCGTGCAGGTCCTAACAAAGATGAAGTGCTTGGCCGTGTAATTCTACCATTGACAATGATTGATAGACGGGCCGATGATCGTATTGTCTACGGGAAGTGGTTCAATCTTGAGAAGCCGGTACTTGTTGATGTGGACCAACTGAAGAAAGAGAAGTTCTCTACTCGGCTTCATCTTCGTCTCTGCCTTGATGGAGGGTACCATGTTCTGGATGAGTCCACAAACTACAGCAGTGACCTCAGACCAACAGCCAAGCAACTCTGGAAGCCATCCATTGGTTTGCTCGAGCTTGGAATCCTTGGTGCTCAAGGGATTGTTCCTATGAAAACACGAGATGGAAAAGGTTCATCCGACACCTATTGTGTTGCTAAGTATGGGTCGAAGTGGGTACGGACACGTACCATCATGAACAATCCAAACCCCAAGTTCAATGAACAATACACTTGGGAAGTATATGATCCGGCAACTGTCCTGACTGTTGGTGTTTTTGACAATGGCCAGCTCGGAGAGAAGGGTGGGGAGAAGACATCCAGTTTTAAAGATGCGAAAATTGGCAAGGTCCGAATTCGCCTTTCCACACTTGAAACTGGCCGTGTCTACACCCACTCATATCCTCTCCTGGTTCTACACCCATCGGGGGTGAAAAAGATGGGTGAGCTACACCTAGCCATTCGATTTTCCTCGACATCATTGGTAAACATGCTGTACCTATACTCTCGACCTTTGCTACCGAAGATGCACTATGTACGTCCGATACCAGTTCATCAGGTTGACATGCTGCGCCATCAAGCTGTCCAGATTGTGGCTGCCCGACTTAGCCGAATGGAACCGCCTCTGAGAAAGGAAGTTGTTGAGTACATGGCAGATTTTGATTCTCACTTGTGGAGCATGAGGCGAAGCAAGGCAAACTTCTTCAGACTTATGTCAGTCTTCTCAGGCTTGTTTGCTGTTAGCAAGTGGTTTAATGGTGTCTGTGCATGGAAGAACCCCGTTACCACTGTGCTAGTCCACATCCTATTTATAATGCTGGTGTGCTTTCCAGAGCTCATACTTCCAACAGTGTTCTTGTACATGTTTCTGATAGGGGTTTGGAACTACCGTTATCGACCTCGTTATCCTCCACACATGAATACCAAAATCTCTCATGCAGAGGCTGTTCACCCAGATGAACTTGACGAAGAGTTCGATACATTCCCGACAAACCGGAGTCCTGAGGTTGTAAGGATGAGGTATGATAGACTGAGGAGTGTTTCTGGAAGGATACAGACTGTGGTTGGTGATATAGCAACTCAAGGGGAGAGGATTCAAGCACTGCTTAGCTGGAGGGATCCTCGGGCCACAGCAATATTTGTCCTGTTCTGTTTCATAGCAGCAATAGTCCTGTATGTTACACCGCTCCAAGTTCTTGCAGCATTAGGAGGGTTCTATGTCATGAGGCACCCAAGGTTCAGACATAGGTTGCCTTCAACGCCAATAAACTTCTTCAGACGATTGCCAGCAAGGACCGACAGTATGCTATAAACAAGCTGCTATTTGGTTGCTTTATCGTTGTAATCCCTAAAAATACTCTACCCGTTGCTGTAGTGTACTTCACTTTGTTGTTGTAACCTGTATGTTGTTCTGGCCTTGAGACTTGAGAGCCAGTATACCGTATTAGCTGCTGAATCCAGGGAATAATGTGCTGAAAGATTAGTATGGCCTATCAGGCTTTGGAGTTCTGCTGATCATTTCTGGAATATCTGGTTGTTTAATGTTTAGTATCTTGCTCGCTTGGTTTCTGTGTTCTGCTTGCATATCTGTGGCTCTAACCACTTGAGTAATTACTGATCATTTTACAAGCCCTTTTCTGTGGCTAATTTCTGCTGCTTGATTATTCTAGGCTTTTGTATGCATGTGAGTTTGACGTGTAATTCTGTTCCATACCTGGTAGAAAGTATGCTGCTTTTGTAACTATTGTTGCAGTCAACATTGTATGCTTTCTTTAGATTTCGTTTGCATTTTGATCTCAGATATTGTCCAATATAAGAATGCTAAAAAATAAGTGATAGCAGTAGCTGGTGTGTTGTAGGCACGAAATATTGTCTGCTTCTCACTCTAGCATTCTCTGCCATTGAAATATTTGTGATTTAGAGATAGCCCATTAAAATATCATACGTTGCACTCTGTGGTTGGCATTAGCATCTATGAAAACATTTGGACTGCAAGTAGGGAAGAATGCTAAAAGGGTATGCTTGCCGAAACACATATATAAAATCCATGATAGGTGCTTGCGAGTTGTGACAATTTATATTTTTCTTGTTCTGAGTATTGCCGCTTTACTTTTCTTGTCCAATCCTTTCTGCGGTGGCTTGTCCAAGGAACCATTTCAGTATTGCTGGAAGCATAGATGGGCGCAGCCGATGATAGCCGGACCGTCACACCTAGCGCGTTTGGATCTCAGGTCAGGTTCAACCCGAGTAGCGGCCTAAGATCTCTTGGTCCATCCCCCCCCCCCCCCCCCCTCCCCAAAAAAAAAGCTAGCTCAATGAGGGGGTGCTCCCTCATCCTTATAAACCATGCTGAAGCTCTCTTCACAACCAATATGGGCAGTGGCGAAGCCAGGACTAAATCAGAGGGGGGGCTAAGCTAAACATTTCAACTACCAGTAAAAGCTAAATTCATACATAAATAAGCTGGATCGGCAATGATATCATTTGAATTAAAATCTCAATGGGATAATCTTCAATTGGTTTCCGACACGCTGGATCGGCAATGATATCATTTGAATTAAAATTTTCAATTCGAGGCTTCTTTGGTTGAGTTATGCTCTCATTACTTGAGGGGCTATTTGAACTTGTATTTTTCGAAAAATAAGAATGCAATGTTCCTTTATCCATCTCGAATTTTTGATCTACTGGCTAGAGGCTAGAGTGAGAACTCAGCACTCAGGAGGATGGACCTGGCGCCGTGGCGGCGCGAAGGTGAAGCCAGCGATGGGCGTCGGGCGGCTGGGCTGGGCCGGGCGTCGCCAGCGTTAGGCCGGGCGTCGGTGAGTCAAGCGACGTCGGCGTGAAGCGGCCGGCGTTAGAGCGGCCAGCGTCGAAGCGGCCGGCGTCGAAGCGGCTGGCGGCTTCGTCGCGTCGGCGCGCGCGTCGCCGCTTGTCGAAGCGATGGCGTCGAAGCGGCAGCGCGTCGAAGCGGCGGCGTCGATCGGCGGCACAAGCTGGCGGCTGGCGATGGGCGGCGCCGGCGGGGCGGCTGGCGTCAGGACGCCTAGAAGATTAGGGTTGCTGCTTGCTGAGGAATGGAGATGATGCAGCCACACAGGCTGAGGGGTGGGGGGTTAATGGGCTTTGGGCCGGGCCGGAGCAGGGGCGCACGCCCCAGTGCGACCCAGTGGTAGCTTCGTCTCTGAATATGGGACTATTCCAACAATCTCCCCCTCACACATTGGGTCGAGATTATTTAGGATCCACCTGGGCTACCCTGGGCCACACTTGGGCTCTGATACCTTGATAGCCGGACCGCCACACTTAGCGCGTCCGGATCCCAGGTCAGACCCAACCCGAGCAGCAGGCCAAGGTCTCTTGGGCCATCTCCCCCCAAAAAGCTAGCTCAACAAGGGGGTGCTCCCTCACCCTTATAAACCATGCTCAAGCCCTCCTCACAACCAATGTGAGACTATTCCAACAGCCGAGTCATCTTTGGTTCCGTCCATAACTTCATTGTTAAGGTCCAATGTCCATCCCTCCCTCCATTTATCTGTCTGGCATTCATCCTCTTTTATCAAGCATGCTGAGGATTTTTGTGTGAAACTTTGAACAAAGCATGTTGAAATGTCTCTGAATTGATGCAATGGTTGTATTTGAAGACAAAAGGGAAAATAAAATGAACTTTTCAGTACCTGTGTTTCTTTTCATAGTTATCCGATTTGATTTCATCTTTTTAAAGAACAATCTGTGGAATAACTTTGCAGGATGCAAGGGGGAATGAAGTGGAGCTCAGCAGATACATGGGCGAAGTTTTGCTTACTGTGAATGTCACATCTCGATGTTAGTGCATTTTACAAGTTCAATTCCAAATTCTCCAATGAGGATTTTGTTTTACCACCTGAGTTGATATCCCTGCTGTGGTCTGACAAATTCAAACTACAGTGAACTGGATCAGCTCTATGGGAAATACAGGGACAAAGGTTATTATTTGCCTATAGCTCAGTGCATTTTGTCCTTCCATTTCTCTCAAAATAAGAATAGCTCTTAATCATTAAATTCACCCAGCCCTTTTATAGTTTTAGCAAATTCTGATTATTTTTGGAAGGTTCTTAACCATTGTTCCTTGACTGAGCATCTACTGTTTGTGTTAAAACTGAGCATGATTTATGTAAATGCTATTTATTTAACACGATTTGGTTATCTTTCATACTTTGGGGAGTGTTTTCGCTTGTCCCATAACAAAATTTATATGGATCAGTTTTTTTTTCTGTATGTCTTAAACTGTCGCATTTTTTGTGGGCAGCTCTATTTTGCTGATCTTGTTTTGTTCTGAAGGAAGTTTGATTTCTCTAGTCATTTTTTTTTTCTGTCATCCGGTTTTGCATTCCATCAAGTTTGATTTCTCTAGTCATTTTTTTTTTCTGTCATCCGGTTTTGCATTCCATCAATTATATGTTGATGCTACCACTACCCCCAATAACTTAAGCTTTATCTTCAAGCTTGAATTATCTTTGCCTGTTATCTGCTGCAATTAGGACTGGAGATATTGGCGTTCCCATACAATCAATTTGCTCGACAGGAGCCAGGTAGCAATGAGCAGACTGTGGAGTTTGCTTGCGCCCTCTTCAAAGCAGAGTATCCTATTTTTGGCAATGTCTATCCAGTGAAAAGCCTTTCTTTTCGTGTCAGCTTGCAAAAAACAAATGCATTTGTTTCGATCTAACTAAATGTGTAGCAGTTTGTCAACAGGTTGGCGTGAATGGCAGCCATGCTGCCCCATTGTACAAGTTATTGAAGTCAAGAGAGAGGTGGTCTATTGGTACAACGCATCAAATGGAGCTTCACCAATAAGTGTCACAATCAGCTGTCTATAAGAGATGTCATATAGGATTTTAAGTGACGTGGAAGGGAGAGGAGAAGGAGAGAAAGCTGCTGTCTACTATTTAATAGACAGTCTTATAGACAGCTTCACATGTTGTGTACCATTATATGAGAGATCATTACAGACAGCTATATGAACGATCCATTATATGAGGTGTTTTTGGTGCATGTCAGAGTAACTCTACCCGACGTGCGTTAACGGTTTGCTCTACGTGGTGGGAGGAGAAGAATCTGAAATGTACAATATGAAAAATAACATCTCGCTGAAAAAAGAAACAAGATTATGTGATTGGAATAACACAACTCCAGACAGAGAACGCCATCTAGTGAACAATCTATAAGAATTATCTCAAAAACTGAACAAACTATTTCCACGTGTAGTTTTGGTGTTCTTTTGGAAACAGAAAATTGAGGAACTGGAATTATCGACAAATGAGCTAGCCTCTAGATGAGTTGATATCAATGTTGGAACTTGTCGTGTCAAACATCCCGGAGCCAGGCCACCCTCCTGTTACAGAGGGCGGCGTCAGATTTTGGTTATGTCCAGAGCTAGGCGACACGTCCTGCCCACCGGTGAGCGCGCCGGAGCTGAAGGCCGGCGGTTTACCGGCTTTCTTGGACTTTGACCTGGACCCTCCACGCAGAAAACTCCCTAGCACCACCTGCTCAAGCCAACCAGAAATCCAGAATTAGAAACTGCAGATGGAATGCAACTACAAACCAGCAGTGCTCTGCCGTAGGAGCTCTGTTCAGGCACAGAATAAATGCAGGAGCTGCATTTTCGTATGCGGATATTTCATATCCAGATCAAGCCTCGGTGTAATCCGTCTAGAGAACAGTGCACTTGATGAAACACTAGCCTATACCAGAATACATACCTGCACGGTGCTGGCAGCTACCAATGCTCCGCCCAGGACCCCTCCAATGAGGTGCCTTTCGGGGCTGCAGAGCGTGACGCTGAGCCCGTCGCTTTGGTCCGGCGAGCCCTCCTTGAGATTGTAAGAGCCAGATAGGCTCAGGATTTCATACAACCCCTACAAGCATGGAGGGAGGGTTATAGCCTATAAGGAGGACGAAAAATCAACCTGCAATTCCAGATTAGCTCCCTGCACTGCACCTACCTCGTAAATGGCGGGATTCTTGTGAGGAGGAGCAGAGGCGTGAACCCTTGACATGGAGGAGGCATCTGCCGGGCTCCGGAGGACGACCCTGGAGACGGAACCCATCGCCGAGAGGACGCACACGGCCCTTGACGACTGCTTTGCAAATGCCACCACCTTCCCCGCAACATCCTGACAAGGGGGAGATAGCCTGCCAGTTCATCAGTATGCGTACCAACAGCAGAGATGCATTTTTTTTTTTTTTTTTCCTGCAGCGTCAAGCAGTGCAACATGATAGAAGAGTAATGGAATCCAGCAAAAATTCAGTCGATTGCGATGTGCTACTCCCTCCGTTTCTTCTTTTTAAAGTGACGTTAATTTTCAACTTTTCACGATCTACGAAATGCGGGCTTTAACCATTACTTTTTGTATCTTTGTCTTAATTAGTATATACTAATAAAATTGCAATATTCCGAGAGTATTTTTAACGATAAATCTAATACAATATGCATTCTAGATAGTTTTGAAGATATCGGTGGTCAACCTAGTTCCCATGCATGCCACTATGTATAGAACATACCTCTGAAGGCGATGCTGTGATGATGTGCGGAGTGAAGCTCGTTCCGGCCGAACCAGAGAATGCATTGCCTAGTGGAAGATAGAGTAACAAACATGATCAGGGGACAAAAAAGAAACCATCACGCACTCAGTGTCTTCGATAAATAAACTGCAGATGCTGCGGCAGATGAATGTTCGTCTCCAACATTCGCTTTTATTGGAATTTGCCATCTCAGGGCTTCACAGTAGAGTTCTATTGCTGTTGTAGTACGTTATACTAATACAATAAGCAAAGTGAGACAGTACTTTCTACTGAAACCACGATAAATATTTTTTTATACGACAGCTACACAAGACTTTTTTTTTTGGCCTATTACATGACAATTTAGAAAATATTTTTCAGCCTTTAGATCAAGATTTAATCATCATTATCTCTCTCCTCACGTCATATATAAACTACCCCTAAAGCCTATCTTATCCACCCCCTCCCACTCTCCTTAGGGAACATATCATGTGCACATCGAGCCCTTGTGCACATGTGCAAACATTAAATCTGGACCGTCTAAATCCCATCCAACGGTGACTTGATCGGGGGGCTAATTGCAAAATGTTTGCACATATGATTTCGAATCACCGTTGGATGGGATTTGGATGGCCCAGATTTAATGTTTGCACATGTGCACAAGAGCTCCATGTGCACAGGATATGTTCCCCTCTCCTAAATCCTAACTTATCCACCCCAACTCTCATCCCCAGCCACCGCCTCTAGCCCTACCCGTGCGCCGCTCACCATCGCCTCACTGGCCATCACCTCCCACTGCCGCCTCCCACCATGCTGCCAGCGCCGCCCACCTCCTCTCCTTCTGCCCCTCTGCCACCCCCCCCACCTGCTCCTTCCTTCCTCCCGTCTCTGATGACTAGTTGTCTCTAGATCCATCGCCCCTGCCGCCTCTGATCACCAAATCCATCCACTACGCTGAGGAACCACCTGTCACCATCGACCACCGTCCTCCTTCTCCTTCACCGTCGACCACCGCCCTCCTCTTCACCCGCGTCCAACGGCTCCACCGTCGTCTCAACGCACTGTCGCCGCCCGCCATTGTGCTTCTACCGTCGCCTCCTCCCTCTAAAGCTCGGGGGCCGCTGGTGAACCATAACCCTAACTTCATCTCCTCTCTGCAAAACTCGGGGGCCTCTGGTGAACCATAAAACCATAACTCTAACTCGCCACTGTCGGCTGGTTGGAGAAGAGATGATGAACTCCCCGAGCCGATTTAAAGATGAGAAAAATTGACTGAAATTACTAAAATTTTCGGGTAGCTGGTAATTAGTAATCCTTTTTTTTTTCTAAGGCAGCTACACGCGCCAGATTCGAATAAATAAAAACATGCCGGTGAAAAACTCCAGTAAAAATAATCACAGCGTTGGCACAGTATAAAAGTAGAAGCTACCATATATATATACATGTATAGTAACCGGAGAGCTTACCGACTGGGGACGAGAGCTGCTGCTTCTTTCCTGTCCCCGGCGGCCGCCCGCGCCGCTTCTTCTGCGCCGAGTCCTCCAACCCCGAGTTGGCCACCATGTCGGCCCCGGACATGGAGCCCATCCTGGGCGGCGCGCTCACCATCTGCTGCTGCTGCCGCCTTGCCCCCACGGACGCCTTGATGGTCCCGTCCGGCCCGTACTTGCGCGGCCTCCCTCTCTTCCTCTTCACCGGGTCCGTGGGGCTCGCGGCCGGCACAGTGGCAGAGCCGGAGCCCATGGTGTTGTGCAGCAATGGCGGCGGCGGAGGCGCGGCGTCCATCTGGAACTGCATGCCAGCGAGGGAGCCCCCGCCGATGGACTGGAGGATCGCCGTGGGGCTCATGTTCATGTTGGGCATGGGGCGGATGACGGAAGGCATCCCGGCGAGCGGGGACGGGTTATGCCCCCCGGCGCCGGCGAGCATCCTGTGGTGCTGCGCGTAGAATGGCGGCAGGTGGCCGGACGGTGAGATGAGTTCTTTGCCATCCATGCATGCATGGATTACGGCTACACCAACCAAAGTCGCTCAGCCCAACGGAGCGCAACTCAATAGTTGCTGCCGCTTCTGCTGCGATCGATCACGGCCGATCGATCGGCGCTCTCACACAAGATGAGCACGGCGGGAAACCAGCTGCTTCTTCCTAGCTAGTTCCTCCTCGTAGCACGTGCAGGCCTGCTCATGCAAGAATCGTGCACGGCAGGCAGCAGGGGCACGGGCATGGGCACTCTCTAGCTAGCTACTCTGTTAATTTCGTTGCTGCAGGAAAAGGAGGGAGAGAGAGAGAGAGAGAGAGAGAGAGAGAGAGAGATCTAGAGAGAGGAGAGGAGAAGATGAGATAGTAGTAGATGAGATGAAATGATGGGAGAGAGATAAGAAGATGACGCGGCTGGCCTGCATGCACAGGAGGAGGCAAGTATGCGTTTTCGATGAGGATGGGCACGACGGATGGATCGGCATCGGCCACCCCACACGGCAGGAGGCAGGAGCCGATAAGATTTGGCTCCGCCCAACGAAAACGAATTAGGATTTTGTTCAGATCCGCTCCGTTCAGCGACGACCTCTCTTCTCCTGCCTGCCCTGACCTCATCTATGATCTATGGATCGATCGCCGCACGCACGTACGGATCAATGGATGATGCATGGACCATCCATCCATCCGCGGGCGGTGGCCTGTCGCTCTCGCTACCCGGCCGCCCACTCCGCTACTCAACCCGCGCCTGCCTTCGTCCCGCCCCACGCTACGTACTCCATCGGCTACGCGAGTCCATGAAAGCCTCCTCCACCTCATGTTTCCTTCTCATCACTGTTTTTCCTTTAATTTCTCCTCTCTAAGATAAGATATATATACACGACTATGTGTATATCACAGCAGCAGTGGGATTTATTTCTATTCATTCTAATCTGATGCAAACTGGCTTGGCCTACACAGTAACCTATGTACCTCTACTTCTTGACCTATGATATATAGCTCAAACTTTATACAGGTACTATGGATTCAAATTTCGGTCCGAAATCCGAAATCTCGGCTGAGATTTCGGACCCCTTCGAGATCCAGAATATAGATCGTTTAAAAAAAATTCAAAATGCTATAGTATGTATACAAATTTCGGATTTCCCGGTAGGAAAAAAAAAACTAATTTAAGATTTGAATTTTAGATCCCGTTCGGATTTAATTTGAATTTCCGAAATCTCGTCGATATTTCGGATTTCGGACACCTCCGAAATTTTTTTCAAACCGAGATTTGTAACCATGACAAGTACTAATTATATTGATCGTAACTTGTTTTAAGTCTGGTTATGTACGTCTACCATACTACCAGGATTATGTACTCCCTACTCCCTATGCATTAACTCTTGTTACGCAAGTGGAAGCACATTTCATAAATGGAAGTTGTTAACCGGTTCCTCTTAATTAGGAAGTTATTATTAACCAAATAGAGGTAGGAAGTACATACACCTGGGAGTACAAAACATGTTTCCTATATATAAAAGAACATACTCCCACCTCCAATGTACTACTTACATAAATGTATTATACTCTTTTATCATTTTTAGTATACTCTAATAATAATTCTTACATACTCCAATGCAACATGGTTGACAAATTCACATGAGCCCTTTATTTTTGCTATACATCTTTTACCATATGTAAAAGGAGAATAACATATTGTGCTATAAAAAGTGGGCTTTGATGAAAACTTTTTTTATAACTCATTTTAAAATATTTTATGATTAGTATTAGAGTATATGTACTTGAAATGATATAAAGGTATAAAAACATCATTTAAAAGTATAACCATTTTCACACACACAAACACACACTATACCAACGATCGATCCTTTAATGACGAAACCATGCAGTATGACAATGATGGCATCAACCTTCAAACGCATTAACATGCGTTACTTTGTTTCCAAGGAATAAATCGCAACAACATTAATCAGAACTGCAAAATATCTCCGCTCTAATTACATCCTCCGCAAGAGAAGCGTGTGTTAATTATGACCGTGCCATCTTTAACCCACCTGGCAGCCTAACGCGAACATTGACGAACACGTTGCATAACAGAACCAACCGAGAGTTTAGAGCTAGTTTGGAATGCGGAAATTTTACATGAACTACCCAGGAAACAACTGATCATTTCATACGAGAATCTGAAAAAAAAAAAAAAAATTATCGCATTGCATACGAGGCTTAATAATTAACCTAATTGGCAACAACATGGGTGTCGTGTGATGTGCGGTGCCGACCACCGATCGAAAAATCTCTATCACTACTCTAGTGATCGATTGGGTGTGCATGATTGCGTGATGAACATAGCCAGCGGCACCATGCATACAATACAATCATGAATCGTCAATTTATGGCGCGTGGATTGATGGATCGATCTCAAGTATATATATCAACAATGATCAATTGGTTATTTGCCACAAAGTTAATGTGCATTTAATGATTTATCACACCATAACCCACTAACGTTCAGGCCCAAGGGTCACATGTTAATGACAAACCATCAAATACGTATCAACTTTATAACAAATAATCAAATCTCTCGATCTTTCCTTCCACCAACATGATATGCATGTGAACTGAAATGAGAGCACATGCATGATCTCTGTCTTCCGCCCACATGCATGTACGTGGTTGTAACCTCTAACTCTAATACTCCCTTCAATCTTTAAAAAGATGAGTTTTGGATATCGATACGGTACTTAAAATTAACACAACTTTGACCGTTAATTTTTATTATGATATATTTATAAAACTCAATAAAATTATAATATTCTGAAAGTACTTCTCGAGACAAGTCTACACATATAATTTTTATATATCCAATTTAAATATTTAAAAACATATCGATAGTCAACGTTTCCAAAGTTTGATCATCACTATATCTAAAACGTCATTTTTTTTTAAGAATAGAGGGAGTAACTCCAATTAGGCTTAGGTCTAGTCGCATTCTGGACAAATTACCCACCCATGAAAAGCATCTAGGCCCCCCTAATTCCATAACAATGTATTTTATTGGTTTTGGGTGTTGATGATCAAGAAAAGTACTCTCTGTGAAGTGGAGACTCTTTAGATTGAAGGATAAAGGCTAAGGATTCTTATTTTTAGTTCTAGCTTGGAAGTTGATTCAAATCATATAGCTAGGATTATTTTGGATTAGCCGTACTATTAAGAGGGGCTATACATAAGTAAGTACCTTGGTTAATATGCCTAATATGTCAAGATTACTTGGAGTAAAGGTCACTTCATTATTTTCCATCAAAACAAAGTCCTTCACTCACTCAATCAAAAACCCTTTCACGCCGCACCAACTTTTTCAGTCTGGCGCTGAAAACACTTCATTCAATCTCATACCGAGCGTACACCGTTCACGCTGGACCAATTTGGGTCAAGTCAAATTTTCAGTCCGGCACATATTACCTTGTACGTCGGACCATCTTTTCGGTCCGATGTTGAGAAACACTTTTGTGAAAATCAAACCGAGCGTGTTACATTCACGATGGACCAAGTTTTCAAGTGCTTAACGGATCAACTTTTTTGGTCTGGCGCAAACGTGATGCCAGTAATGCCAGTAATGGCTATATTCTGTTTGTGGGCTATATAAGCTGTGTCAGTACACCTTTATTTAGGAGAACTTTTGTATGTCTTTACATTTTAGCACACTTGAGCTCAAAAGCCTTCAAAGATACCGTTTTACACTCTGATCAAAATTCCTAAGTGATCTTGCTCCAAACCCAGTCTAGACAGTGTTGTGCTAAGTGAACCAAGAGATTAAACTCGTGAATAGTTTATTGCTCTTAGAACTTTAAGTTCCTAGACGGCTTGGCAGATTTTTGGGGCGACCTGTCCAAAGGTGTTTGTGGAAGGACACCACTGTTTGTGAGAGGTTTGGGACTCACCTCACCGGAGTGGTGAAAGAGTCACCTTAGTGTTTACCAAAGCTATTGGTTTTAGCGTTTGGTAGAGCTATACTTCTTGTGAAGTGCTCTAATGGGAATATAGGAGTGTAACTCTGAACCTCGGTGAAAAATATCTGTGTCACTTGCTTTTTACTTTCAGTTTTTACTTTACCATTCTATTCTACTTACTTGTCTGTATCTGTTTAATTCGGATTGTGTTGGTGCACTAATCGAGCCTAGATATTATAGGTCTTATTTATTAAAATTTTAGTTTACTCTTCAGCAAGCTTATTGATTTCTGTCTTAAGACCTTTTAGAGCTTCTTAGTATTGATTTTTTTTTTTTTTTTAAAAGCATATTCTCCCCTAGACTCATCGTCGATCTTACAACCCATACATACCTCCCATGCATTTTTATTCCCGCTTCATATTAAAAAAAAACTAACATAGGGATTGTATTGCAATTGGTAATGGGTTAGGCTATATATATGTTAACCATGCCCAACCATGACAAACAAGGTTTGACTAAATTTTGGTTCATTACTTATATATGTATACACGTATGGGTCACATGGATTCAATTCATCTTAGGCCGGGTTATCACACTTACATTAACTGGTTAATATTGGAACCAAGCACGCGTACGTACGCGCGCACTGCATTCCGATGGGCGGAGTCACTGCTCGATGGATGGATGGTTGGGCGGTCATGGGCGGTCATGGGCGGCGACGTGTGCAGACGTACGTTCTGACTCATCAAGCCAGCGCACAACCTAGCAAGTAGCAACGCAATCGCGATGGATCGGGAGAGAGAGAGAGAGATGGGTTATCCGCATCTAATCAGGCCTGTGCCCACTGGATGGATGCATAGTCTACTGAGTACTGACCTGACCATGGCGCGCGATCCAATCAAACGATCGATCGATCGATCAGTAGCTACTTGCTGCGCGGTTAGCGTCGTTGTTGGGTGGCTCGCAAGAAAAAGGAATATCGCTGCATGCTGCCTCGCACGATAGATTGATATATATTCCAACCTCCCGACAATATTTGGAGTGATGTCCCTTTCTACTGTTGAGACCCTATTTGTTTTAGCTGGAGATTATAGAAAGCAGCTTTTAAAATCTGGATTGTAAAAGCTGGATTGTTAAAAGCTGAAGGTTGAAAAGCTGATGGCTGTTTGGCAATCCAGATTATAGTGTGTTTGGATTGCTATTTTTGATTGGCAAAAGTCTGTGGTACCCTCAATTATAGGTTGAAAAGTCTGTGTGAACAGTGGGGGGCAATGGTGGGTAATTTTCACTGAAGTTGGATGGGTATTATGGTCTTTTGCAAAAAAAAAAAAAAATAATAAGAAAAGCTCCTCCAGAGTGGATTGTGGGATTGCTACAATCTGGCCTCCAGATTATTACAATCCAGATTAAAAGCTTCCTGTTTGTTGACCTTCCAGCTTTTAAAAGCAACTTTCTACACTCCCAGCTAAAATAAACAGGACCTTACTATGCTCGAGTTTACTAGACGTCATTTTTTTACCACCTTATCTATAAATATAATATGTACTCTATATTCTAATACAGATTAGTGTGATATTATTTTTATATCTTTAATAAATATCTCTACTATATAAAGTGAGAGTTTCTTCCCACGTCACATTAATTGCCCTACGCAAGAAACGAAGCGTTGCTTTAATTAGCCAGCTTTTGCAAGAAACGAAGCGTTAAAGATAGATGTTTGATCTTATGAAATAGTATTTTTTTTTTATTTTTTAATCTTTATTTTTCGTTATCAATTTTGTTTTTCGTAGCAACGCACGGGCATATAACTAGTCTAGATTTATTTTGCAGTCTTTACGTGCGTACATTAAACATGGTGTTTAGACATGATGATTGATCTAATGCTTTTAATATCCTTGAAAAAATATTACTCCTATATAGCCTTGGCCCTTGGACCGAGAGTACTCTTTCACACCTACTACTACAATACCAGTGCCAAATTGCGCGCCTGTGCCTGATGGATCTGATTTACCGGGAGTGGCTGCAGCGGCGCCACTTGGCCAATCCTGTCGACGCGGCCTCGACAGCACGACGTGTACGAGCATGTGGGCTCGATCTTCCATGCAAGTTGTCTGCGGCTAGGCCCGTTCGTGGGACTCTCGCGCCACTACCATCCAAATCTTTTTATCTGGGAATTGATGGACGTCCCGTCCAATATTACGATCGACTTACTCTCTCCTATTTGAACGTATTTAAATATCTTTTAAATATGTAAATCGGATATAAAAAAAATCATACGCGTAGATTTATCTTAAAAAATATTTTTATAATATTAAAATTTTATTAGATTTTATACATGTATATTGGAATAGAAATTACATTTTAAAAATCATATTCATGTCGCACGCATCAATTTCATGGAAATATGTGGTGCATTCTAGGGAAGCATGCTACTCACAGCGTCGACATGGGAGTTGGGCCGGGCTAGTCCGAGGCCCGATTCATGGCAATACGACCTCGCAAGCTTTGGTCTGTCCTGTACCGAAACACTCAATTACAAGATTTGTGGCCCAGGCCCAGCACAAGGGTTCCTCCGCGAGCAGGCCGGCAAGTGTGTTGCACCGCGGGCCGATCTCTTCTCCTTCGTCTTTTCTTCTTTCTTGAACCTCCATCGGAGCTCACATTTTATGCATCCACTCCAGATTTTGTCATTTCTTCTTCTGCTCTTGCTTCATTCGTTCATGGCTAGGGAGGTCCGTATAACCTGCATGTATTCCTTATCATTTGGAATACATTTGCAGGAAATGTATGGTTCATTACCATGCTAGCAACCGGTCGAAAGCCAAAACGTACTGGCTCGATATATATAGAGAGAGCATGTACCTAGCTACAGGCATGCATTTGCATCTTGCATTAATCTATCGATCGAGCAAGAGCCAAGAGCATTAATGTACACGCATATATCGATACTAGTACGTACCAACACCACTCTACGCGCATATATGTACAGGGTTTTTTTTAAGACATGGCTAAGCATACATGTACAAGTACATCTGACATCATTGCAGTACTGTTGCTTGTTTAATTCATGCATGTACACGTACATGCAGTTGCCCGAAAATCGTATATATATGTATATGGCCTCGCGTATGCATACACAATCGTCGATAGTACGTACTAGACGGAATTGAAGCCCTCGGCTTCGATCGTATCAAACACAAGTGAAAGTCAGAAACTACGAGCAGAAGCAGCCTGCATACATACATACATACATGCATATTTCACAATTAATACATGTACTGGTTTCTGAGGAATAAAAACATACAACATACATCTGTTCAACTAGCTTCAACTTCTCTTTACAACAAGTTAATTCTAGGCTTGCCATTTCGGAAAAAAGGAAAATTGAAACCCTTTATTTTTTTTGTTATATAGTCTTTTCCATATAGAAAGGAGGAAATACACAAATTATGCTATAAAGAATGAACTTTGATAAAAAAATTTGTAGAACTCACTTTGAAGTATCTTGTAATCAGTATTAGAGTATACTCAAAAGGATAAAGATGTATAACAATATCATTTAAACGATATATTGAAAGTGGGAGTATATACTCCCAGAGTATAGAAGCATCTTCCGGTATAAAAGCTTCAATCCTCTCAGAAATATATGGAACTTGTTTGGCCTTTACATGTACCCTAACAGCCAAATGTGCATGCACTTTAAGCAGATAACATGGTTGGTGAAACATTACGCCGCCATAAACAGTAAGGGAGACCGAACAGGGATATTAAATGTTCAGTATCACAGTATGCAGTTGTAACCATGCCCTTGCAGCTTGGAATTTATATGAACAATATTGCGCAATAAGATTTATCGTATATTATATAAATCATATACCATGGACCAGTTCAGAACAGCTTTGAATTATGTAGATTTTGAATTATAGACAACTGTCTAGAGAAGCGGCTGCCTGAAAAATCTATTGGCTGGAGAATCTGGTCGTTCGGCAATCCGCTCGAGAATTTGATTGTTGATGGGCAACGGCGGGCGGAGGAGGAGCTCGGGCCAGTGGCGGTGGAGGAGGAGCTCGGGCACCAGGGCCTTCGGGCGGAGGAGGAGCTCAGCCTAAGCTTGCGTGCCCGTATAATCGGCAGAAGTGGGATTTGAACCACTTCTGATTTTATGTGTAAATGGTGATTCTAATTGTTAGAGAAACTGTTCAGAATTCTACCATTCAATAAACAATCTACTTTTCTTTTAAGCAGAAGTTGTCCAAAAGTTGTTCCTCACGGGCCCATTTCGGCCAAGGAAGAAAAAATGAAAGAGACCACATTAGGTTCTAGCGCTAATTAGTGTGACTAGTAGGTTGGATAATAATGCTTTCTTCCTTTTGTTTTTTTTCTTCTTCGACTTCTTCTTAAGTTGTTTTGTTTTGTTGCCTACAGAGAGAGAGAGAGAGACGGAGAGAGAGAGATAGACGGAGAGAGAGAGAGATACCAGTTTATAGGTTCTGAAAGATAAAGGTGACAAATTTGCAGGCATATATGCGATCAGTTGTGAGATGCGTACTAATCAAGGGGATAAGCTAGCTGTGTAACCCGGCCAACACATGCATAGTAGTAAAAAGGAAGGACAGGAAAGAAGATGCAAATTGCCAACGTGCTTAGAGATCTTTTTGTGTAAAGTTTATGCAAAACCAATTCTCCATGTTTGTTTTCGCACTGTCGATCTTTTTAATTGGTACCATTTTATCGCCAATATTCAACCCATTGAATCGATCCACAACAGAAAATAATCTTGAACAGTGACGATCATCCTTGCAAGTACGTACGCAACCGTAGTTCCTCCCAATTTCCGAAACAAGCACTCGTCCATACTCTACAGCTATACAGTATATACGAGTCACCTTAATTAGGCAGCTAGCCGAAATAAAATAATCTCGAATTATAGAGGCAGATCTATATGAATCAATAGGGAAAAATAAAGGCATGTATATGGTGCCCCTCCCGAAAAAAAATAAGAGGAACCGTTGTAATTAATCCTAATAACGAATTACTCCCTGTCGACTCACTTCAGCTGCAGTGCAAAATTCAAACCCGGCAATTTTTCCCTGTCCAGACCAATGTAAAATCCCATCTCTCCTAAGGGCTAGCTCTAAGGCCTTAATTAACCCAAGCATCACACAGAAGAGAAAAAGGGGGGCTTATAATTCTATAATTACCTGTGAGCCAGAGGTCGATCTGTTAATTACCTCTTAATCCTGATGGATGGCAGCGCGCGGTAGGCGACGACGACGACGTGGTAGGCGAAGAAACCGAGGAGGAGGCAAGCGGAAAATTCCAAAGGGATTGCACTGATCTTGTCCTCGCGCTGTCGCGCGCCAACACACAACTAGTAAGATAGATATATATATATCACACACACGCATGGAGTATGAGCGTGTTTGGAATTTGGATGCAGAGGTGCAGATGCTAGCGCTCGCATGCTCGCTAGTTAGTACTACTCGTTAACCACTACTCCTACTAGCTAGCTAATTGCAGGCAGGGCGACACCATGCAGCATGCGGCAGCTGATGAGATCAATGCGATCCCTTTGGAGTCCTCCACGAGCTTCCTGGGGGCTAATCGCTGCGAACGAATTGCTTTCTGATCATCCTGCTGGTATTGGATGGAAACTCTCAGCCGAGACAAGTGGATGTGCAGTAGTGGCAGCTAGCTATTAGGAGAGGCAACGGGGAGAGAGGGGTTTGCAATACTACGGCATGGTGATGATGGCAGTGGCATGGATTAGTGAGATATAGAAAGAGAGAAGGGCGCCAGAGGAGGCAGGAGAGAGAGAGGTGAAAGATACTTGGGCGCCTTGCTACCCCCTCTCTCTCTCTCTCTCATTGTGTAGCTGGTAAGCTGGCACTTTGGACATGAGAGAGAGAGAGAGATGAGCCGGGGAACACCGTGGGCCCACCACGGAGATGCTAGTACGCTAGTGTGCTCTGCCTCTGCTTGCCCTGTGTGTAGTGTCGTGTAGTGCAGCGTACTACTGCTACCCTCGCCCTGCTGGCCCAACCGCGAAATTACTAGTTTGTCCTCCCCTAACAAACTGACCATCACCTATAGTGGTAGTACTCCATTCCTTCGTACGAACAGGGGAAATCATCTGCATCCTTGATTGCTTCGACTATAATAACTCCTAGAGTCCTAGCCGCCTATAAAAAAAAAATAGAGAGAGAGAGAGAGGAAGGCATAAGTGCCGGCCCATGCATCGAGTCTTCGTCCACAGTGAAACGGCTATTGACTGATTTATGCAATGATGTACGCGGAACAATCAATTTTCTAGCTAAGTGGGCATTCCTTTTTTTTCAAAAAAAAAAAGTTTTTTTTAAAGTAATTATAAAAATAGTATTATTCTTTACCGCGAAAGCGCCTAAATGTGACACGTGTCATCTTCGCACTACCCCACCGACCGGGTCAAGATGGCTTCCACGCTACCTAGACGTGGCAGCGAGCTTCTTTGCGCTTGCCTGTGGTGAGTGCTCACCACACCTTTCGGGCTCCTTGGGTGTAGCAAGTACAGATGTCGCCAGTTGTGTTTTTTACGGTGGGGAGAGAGCTAAATTTATAAATACATGTATGTGTGAACTAGATTTGCCAAAAAAACAAAACGAAATACAGAGGGCTAAATAAGATATATGCATCGAGTCTTTATAACACGAGTTATAGGTAATTCATGATAAGCACTTAGTTGCTGTACATGTATGTATATATGTACATATAGCATTTCTCTCTCCTTTCCATCAGTGAAATGGATTGGAGTCTTGGAGATCGCCTAGCTAGGCTTTTAAATTCGCAGGTGGAGCTAGCTAGCTCATGGGATCTGAGCAATCTTATTATATTGTTTTCGCCGGTTACTGGAATTTCTAATTTCTAGCAGTAGCAGAAGCATATATATGGCCCGAACCCCAGTAGTTAAATGAGCACGATCGATCGGCGCCGGAGCCTGGATTAATTCCTAATGAATGGCGATAACTAATTCATGATCGTTGGGTTGACATTGGCCGTACGTGCATGTATATATTGTAGGAGTATACTGTACAGGTTAGCTGAGAGCACAAGGGGAGTAAGACCGTACGAGGATCGAGTACGGGCCATTAAGATATACCACTTCGAAGTGGCGTATCGCTAAACGCCACTGGCCTAATCGTCATACACACAGATGGTCCCGCCACAACGATAGTGGCAAGATTTTAAGCTCACTTCCTGGAGAGTGGCATTTTATCAATTTTTCCACGTGGGGCGTGCGCGTATATATATATATATATATATATATATATATATATATCTCTATATATATATATATCTCTCTATCTATATATATGCATGCTGGTGTATCGATCGAGGTCTGCCGGCCGCTAGCTGCATGCGCTGCGTTGCACGTACGGTCGGTCTGGCTGGCTGGCTACCTACTTTGTCAGGCTCATAATTTCTGGACTCCTCGACCTGAAGACGAGACCCACACGGCCGGACACAAACTAACCATACAATGCACTGCACGCACGCACGCACGCGCGCGCATCCGATGGATGGATGATGGATGGATGGTCCATCGATCCTACTAGCTCTTAACCGCCGCATTAGGCAAGCACGCACGCATGCATGCATGGCTATCGATCGTATCACATCGCACATGCAAATGCAGGAGAGCTAGCTAAGCTGGCCTCAGGACCATGCATCTCCTTGTAGCCATGCGGACGTACGCAGGCGTGCACCCCCAGAAAAGGCCAAGAAACTAATCGGTGATTAGCCATGTACCAATGCATGCAGGACAGGCAAATTAACCACAAACCCCACAACTAATCATGGCGTAATCGATCTCACTAACAGCCTGTTTGGATCCATGCATCCAATAGTTAGCTGCTAAAAATTAGCTGGAGTGGATCCAAACACCCCAGCTAATAGATCAGCTAACTATTAGCTGGACACCCAGCTAATAGGCCATGTTTGGATGGGCTAAAACTAATTGTTAGCTGACTAATGGCTAGAGCTAATTGTTAGCCAGCTAATAATTAGTCCATCTAAAATTAGTCTAGGGCTGTTTGGATACATGGCTAATGGTTGGGCTAATTTCTTAGAAAAGTCATGACTGCCCCTCATAACGGATTTGGAGAGTGACAACGTGTGAGGAAGTAAGGATAAAGCTAAAGACGAGGGTATTTCAGGACTTTTTCAAAGATGTTACCTACTATTAGCCCAAATTAGCTCCCCTCCACCAGCTAATGGACTAATTGTTAGCTGAGGGGTTGGCTAAAAATTAGCCCACCTATTAGTCTTCCTGTTTGGATAGACTAGGACTAATTTTTAGCCAGCTAACAATTAGTCCAGGGATCCAAACATGGCCTAAACCCAGCTAATAGATGGTATTTAACCAAAATAACCTTCGCGTCCACCATCAATAGCATTTAATAACATGAATATTCTAAACAATAGCATCTATTAGCCACATATTAGCTAGTGAATCAGCAGGCCAGTGGTGACTCAGGATCGGTCAACTAATTGCACGCACGCACGCTCTCCATTACTATTATAGGTGGAGTGTAACCACTAACCGCAGCCGCTCCGCTGCATCGGAAAAGTAAAAGAAATGAATCAATCGGAAGTGGGGGCATTTGGGTCATTTCAGCGGCATCTATGGACATGTACAGCAATTGCCGCGCCTATGGTGGTCCGGAGGCGCTAGCTAGGGACTAGGGAGCACATATATGTCAGGGTCGCTGTCTCACTAATTGGATGCCCCCCGGCCGTGTCCAGCTCTCTGCGATTCTGCATAGCCACACCAAGAAAACAACGTATGCTCAACCGCTTTTGTTCATTACCTCCAGATATGCAAGAAAAAAAAAAAGAGAGAAGATATTATTATCCGTCTGGCTCTCGCAGCACCAAATGCACGACTGAGCCAGACCACAGACCACGGGTGTTTTTTTAGATAATACCCACGACAAGAGTTAACATCAAATAGGTTGAGCCGCGTCATGTGAATTTTAGTTTGAAGCTCTTGTTACAAAAAAAAAAAAAAAAAGATGCAGTTTTGGTTTTTTATGGTGTTTTTTTTTTAAAAAAAATGACCGGCTATGAACCATCGTTTTTTTTTTGACACCATAGATGTTTTTTTTAAAAAAAAATTAATAGCTATAAGCTGTCGGCTTTTTTTTAAACCACGAGGAAGGATTAATCCGCGATTGAAAAAAACCAGTAGAGAATCTGTTCACGAATATACAGATGTACATGATTATTTTTAAAAATAACTAGTGAAAGAACCTAACCATAATTTTAGAAGTTAGTGAAATTAAAGACCTAGATATAATTTTAAAATTTTTAGAGGGTCTTTGCGCAAAAACAATCTCCACATGGACAGCCTAGTTGCCCTCCAAACATAAGCTGCATATGTTGTAGCATAGATTATTATTATCGATTTGTTCCGACATTTATCAATCTATATATCTCCTGCAGCCGCAGTATCCTATAGTAGTATTTCTATACCAACTCCTGTACATTGGACGGACACAAACAATTGATCGTGCTCCTGTGGCCTCTGCATAGCATAATGATCGATCGTACGTAGAAAGAATGATACCGATGAAATTAATTATTCGGGGGCAAAGTTGATGCATTCAGCCTAGCTAGCTTTCCAAGCAAACCGGCCGGCCGTCTCAGTTGTGACCTAGCTACTAGCTCCTGGCTAAATTGTCAAAATTAAACGGCCATTATTTCCTGCGTTTGAATGCGCAGCCTACGTGCTGCAAAATCGGGGGAGATGAGCTGCGGTCCATCAACCGGCCGGGCCCGGGCGTGTCAAGCTGGCAACCTACCAAATTCAGCCAGGAGGATCTTTAGTAGTACTAGTATTTTCTTTTTACCTCCATGCATGTATTAATTAATCACCTTCTGCCATTCTTGTCTTTTCAACATGCAACAAGCCTTTTACTGCAATTAATTAATTTGGTTCAAGGATTAATTTGCAAAAGGACAGGTCACAAATACAAATACAAATACAAATACTACTCCGCTGAGATCAGACCAGTGCAATTAGGCTCATCCAACTCTCTAGACAGAGCTACGTACGTACGTAGCTCTAGATGACCCGCTAGCATTTTCGTTGATTCAAGTTTGAACATGAGAGTAGAAATGATGCCATTGCCACGTACTCACGGGTGAATGACTGGACGGATTGGCTTGGCACGTAGCCAGGTACACTGGCCAGTGGTGTACGTGCGTATTCGTTCCCGTATGGATGCGTCATGCGTGTGCGCACAAGTGCGGACCCACGTGGCATGCCCCAAGAGGTCAAGACAAGGGTCATGTGAAATGTCTGAGCCGTGGTCCCCAACCCAGCGTGGCCCACGGAAACAGAACCGGTCCCACACGCTGCGAGCTTACGTCCTCCTGCCCCCTTGTTGTGGCTCACGCGGGCCCATTTGCTCTTTCGAGTCCTTCCCCGCCATTATTCTGCTTCTCCAACCCTTTCCCTCCTCTTCTTCCCTCTCTTTTACTACCACTGCTCTCCAAATAAATAAGAGCACCCGTAATTATTCCTAGGTTTATCTCCTATAGGTGGTAAAATAAGAGATATATATATATATAAATCTTAAAGTAAACGAAAGGGTAACTTTAATCATTATCTATCTTTCATTTGTGTAACTTTCGAAAAAAAATGTATAGAAACACCTCTCGTAAAGTAAAATAGAGAAGTGAAATAAAACGCAAAGCAACTATGGATAGATGTGGAGATATGTATATCTGCAAAATTCGATTCGACTTCTGAGTTTTGAACCCCAGAAATTAAGGAGGAAAACTGACTATCAAAACTATATACCCACTTAGCAAGTGCTTTTGCCCTAAGTACACACAACACAACTGACTTTTGGTCGAAGACCTTGAGGGCGAGGAGGAAGAATAAACAAGAATCATGTTCTTGGAAACTCAAGATTGTTGCAGCTTCTGATGAAATGTGCTTGGTGGATAGACAGCAGCTTAATGATTCTTGTGTTGTAGCATAATGATGCTAAAATTTAAGTTTGCCTTTTCGTTCCTGTCTTTTGGTCCCTCGCATTTTATATATCTTGCGGGGATTGAGGACTCCATAGATTAGGGGTTCAGGGTTAGGACTTGAGACGAACTGAAGAAACACCGCGTGTCGTTTTATTCACTCGAGAGCCCACGACAAGTGCGAAAAACCGATCCACAATTTGCAAAGGAATAATCTTACGAGCTCAATGCTCAGAGTATATGGCAGATCGATCTGGTAGAGATACTGATCAGGGTACACTATTACTAGGGTATCCTAATTAATTAACCTCGCAATGTGCTTTAGCTTTTCTAGAAGAACAAACCCATCTTTGACTTGAAAAAAAAAATTTCCTTGCTGGTTTGAACGTGAAGCAACAGAATGTAGACAGACAGCTCATGTGATTTGGACAGATCACTTACCTCCAAGCATAGCATGACAGGATCGGGTCGAGTCCAAAATTTCTAGAACCCCATTCGCGAAACTTTCTTCTCCCCTTTCCCCTTTGCCAGCTTTCGATCCAAGACGGTATCTCCTTTGAATTCCCGTGTTGCTAATGCTAGCAAAAGATAAGGCGAGCTTTTAGATACATTTCCTTTTCCAATGCCCTGAACAGAGTAAAAAGAAACAAGAGGAAGTTGTCGTTGCATAGGACGGCAAATAGTGACATGATTCCACCTTTTGAAATGACTTGTTCACTGACGGAAATGCTCCACTTCTTGGCCAATTACATCACCGTGCGCGCGGCCAGGGGAAATATATGCAAAGTTCTTGGAAGTCACTACTACCACTTTGTGCAGCCACTTTGAGCGCACTCGTTGCGAAAACAGATCTCCATAGAGGTGCGCACAAGCAGCAGATAGTCAAGGTGGATACATCTTTTTTGCTGCCTGCCTATGAAATGACACTTTCAACAGTTCCTCATGGCAAAGGTGAAAAAGTCGATGGCAGGGATATTTATTTGCAGGATCAAGTAAAAAATATCGAGTATGACAGTGTGGGTCCACATGACAGCCTCACGCGTGAGTGAAATGGGATCGGGATGCGTGAAGCTGCCATATGGGCATACACTGTCAGATCCGTTATAAAAAACAGTCAATTCTAAAGCATGTAGTCTTATGGCACAAGCTCTACTAAAATCTGTAGTTCTATGAAATATGAGCCAAAACCCGTGGTTTTCGGATAGTTTATATAAGAAACATGTGGTTTTGTGAAATTTACTAAAAAATATATATATATTTGTTTAACACGGTCGTGATCTAACCAGGGGCGGAGCTAGCCCAGGCCCAAGTCCCGGGCTGGACCAGCTGATCTTAGATTAAATATCTATTTTTAATGATTTTTCAATAATTTTTCATAGAATTTTAGTAGAACTCGATACTGAGGCACATTTCTGACTCTCTGCAGGGGCTGGATCCGCCCCTGGATCTAACCATGCAAATAGGGTTACTTTCAAAAGGGGGGGAAACAATGTAAACAGACTTGAGACAACCGCTTGACTTTTCCGGGCAAAACTTGGATTTTCTCAAGATTGATACTACTAGTATACTTCAGTGCGTGTTGCGACTCCCTTTATAAATCCCTATTCACCTGCCTTGGGCTTTCTTCTTAATTGAAAAATCAAAGAAGTGTGTGCTTGAACAATGAGGACAGACACCGATCCAAGAACAGTAAATGCGTGAACGACGTTTCCTTTTTTGAGAGAACACCATCTCACTGTGGGGGAAAGTGGACCGGCTATTTGCACCCTACAATTACTGCAAAACCAGTGCAGGGGAAATGTTTTGAGAGCTGCCTGTGAGGACTTTGGTGATGCAGGGTCGCTGTTCGACGGCGTCACGTTGCTTTCCCAGCTTCAAGAATGTACGAAAAATGGAGACAGCCATGCGTGGTGGGATTTGGACCTGAAAAAGGACGTCAAGGACGATTGAATTGTCTGGCATTCCATGGAGGGGAACAGATCAAACCTGCAGGATCATTTCCCTGTGTTTCAGCCACGGCCAGCGATTTGTTGTTCCTCTAGGATGGAGCAGATTGTGAACAGCCGGTGCCAAACTAACTACAGAGCTAGCAGCTGGTAGCTTTTAGGCATCCAAGAAAGCGCTTCGATTATGAGATGAAACGATCGCAAGCAGCTTTATTAGCACAAAAGGTGGAGATCGATGCAGGAAAGCTGACCTCCACATGATTTAGTGGCATAGATCAGCAGTGGTCAGCATTCTGTCATGTGCACTGAATATAAGCTAAGCATGCATGCAGCTTGCAGCAGGTGCATCCAATGTGGAGCATTATTCAGGAATCGAACCGATAAAATCTACACAGGTACCAGTGAGGGTTTCATAAATCGTTACCTCCCTTAAGAAGCCTCTGCCCCCCTGACACCACCACCATGGTCCATAACCGAGTGTGCTGGATTCTGGTGTCGAAGAAGAGCACGAGAAAAAGGCGATTCCAATCCAGATCATGCAGCTCCCCGAATGCTGGGCACTCCATACTCTGCGAAAGGATGGTGCTCGCCACTTTAAAGTCAGTCGATTAGATTTAATTAGCATGTGGAAGAAGCACCGGTGCACAACTTAGAGAAGATGATCACCGGCTGACGGCCACGGCACGCTGCTCGCATACTGGGTGACATGAAATCCGTCTCACCAACCAGAAAGATAGAGCCTTGTCAGACAAGAAGGAATTAATTGGTCGTAAGGCATCGAGATGCCCCAATCCAAATCACCAGCCTCAATGGACGGTGGCGGTGCAATTATGGAATGGCATTTACCGCGCGCAACAACAAGCAGGTTGACATGATGCACAGTGCAACCGAAGACAGGGTGGGCTGATTGGCTGGCCGGCATATCGTCGAGCACCTGGTGTGCCTGTGCACACTGTGTGCTATGGCAGGCTACACCACCGCGCGGTCGAGAGGCACGATGTCAGCAGTGCAGCCTCGCAACCAGGCTGCTTTACCAGAACAAATCACCGCATGAAACCCCATGGCCAAGCATTGGCAGCTTGTAATCCAAGTGGGCTTCGCATTTGTGAATTGAAAGGAGTAATTTGGACTTGGGGTCGCAGGCGTCTCGCGGAAGGCTCATGGGCTACCTCATTCCAGCTCGGTTCGTCTCAGTTACTTTGGTTTTCTCTTATGAAAAATTACTCACCACTGGCTAGGGTATCACATGAAGTACTCTCCTGTTTTTTTTTTATAAGGCGTATTAGGTTTCGTTAGGATAAGACTTTGACTAACGATTACTTCATTAATATACCATTTATGCAATACAAAATCATAATTATATATAAGTACTTTTGAATACAATTATGCTAATATCAATTTTGTGTCATAAAAATTATATGCTAATAGAGTAATTGTTGATCAAAGCTGTGTCATAACGAAATCTAATACGTCTTATAAAAAACGGAGGGAGTACATTACAATGGTTAACCTCGTCTGGTAAGCATGGATTCGGTGCTCCTGGTCTTCAAATAGGAAGAGACTTGGGCAGATCACAGTGAACTATCAGTTGCAGCACAGAGCTTAGGTGTGCACTGTGCAGTCGAGGCGGGAATGATACGAGGCAGTCAGCCTTTACATTTTTCTAGCAAGGCGTTCGTGCAGCCACCTTGGAAAACTACAAAATAGCTAGCTAGCTGTACCATGATTTGCTCTGCCTAGCTTGCATCTCATCCCTCCCGTGAGATCAGATTAGACTAGATACTCTGATAGTCCGATCTGATCTGATCTTCCGTATGGTGGCGGTATCAAGGACGAAGACAGCAAAATTTGCGTTTCAGGCCATGCCAATATTTTCGTCGGTCGAAAACCGACGAAAACGACTATTTTCGTCGGTTTGCTGACGAAAATACAATCTTTTTCGTTGGCCGCCGACGAAATTACATTATTTTCGTCGGCCTAGACTGGCCGACGCAAACACAGTGTCGATGAGCACCTGCCAGCGTACAAGCTGATGTGGCACATTATTTTTGTCGGCCTGGCCGACGACAGGTCGACGAAAATAATGAGGGGTTATATTTTCGTCGGCTAGGCCGACGAAAATACCCTAGGGAATTTCTCACGGCAACCTACAGACGGCTTCTTATTTTCGTCGGCCTGGGCGATGAAAATAGAGTATTTCAAAAAAAAAAAAAAAACAGAAAAGCTAAATAAGCACACAATTCACAGAAATTCCCATAAAATCACACAATTCACAGAAAAACCACAGAAATTCACAGAAATTATAACATTCATCTCATACACATTATGACGATAAGCATTCGTCTCATACACATTATGGTGATAAGCATTCATCTCATACATCACATAACATTCATCTCATCACATAACATTCATAGAAGCAGTACATAAGACGATAAGCACTACATAGAACACGTTCAACATAAAATTACATTGTTCAACTTGGAGGTGTGTGGAAGTTGTGGCCACTACCTGCATCACCCCCTGAATTGAGATATTGGTCGACAGACATCCCCGAACCAGTAGCAACATCGCCTCCAACATTTGTTCTCGGTCCAGCAGGCGCTGTTGTCGAACCCTATAGGAATCACATTGGTTATTAGTTAATTTCACAGGAAAGACCAACGTTCTAAAAATAACAAGTTACTAGTAAATACCATTTGCGGGGATCGGAAGAAAGGAGGTGCAGGAGGAGGATGAAATGTAGGCAAGTTAACAGCAGAGGATGAAAGTTGCTATCACAAAGAGATATCCTACCTTTACAGTCTTCCCAGAACCACCACACTGTGCGCATGTTGATTGCATCCTGAAGAGACCAGTTTGCATGAATATCTGTCAACATTTGAGAGAATGAAGACAAAAAACCGCACTAATAATACTTGACCGAATATATCCCATAACAGATAGCAATGTGCTGGAGGAAGAACTAACAAATCCTGAACCCTTGCAAGTTAGACAAGTTTCAGGTTTGGTTCCAGGAGGTACACCAGCACCATTTGAAAAAAAGGCATCCTCTCATCAGAATTTTTTTTCAAAGACATAATTGCTTCAAAAATGTATCCAATAAGTATAAGTGCATCTACATACTGCAGGTTTCACACGTTACAAAAGTCTGAACATTGATTGTTTTGGTGCATCCTTGGACTGCTTCCATAAATGATAATTCAAGTGCAGCCTGCAAAATGACATGAAATTACTATCCACAGAGTAGAACTATAATCGGGGGGAAATGGGTATAGAAATAACCTCAACATCGTGTCCAAGAACTTCTCTATCTCTGAAGATTTTGCTAAAGAACTTCATAACAAACAGAGACAACAAAACTAAAATTAGTTCTGTTAGATTCAAAAGAAAACTGAAATACACAAACCAACACAAAATTTATCTGTTCAGTATCAATGAAAACACGAATGCAGAAATATAAAAACCAAGGAGTATTATCTGTTTGGCATGCTACAAAATAATGCTATGAAAGAATGAAAAAATCATTTGTGAAATAAGAGGCTGTGCACAGTGCTTTAGGAAAGCATCTAATTGTATCATATATAATTAAAAAAAATAATCTATTACCCATATCCATGTCAAATTTGTCATCATAATAAAATCAAGCATATAAGAATAATATATAACAATACAAAAATAGGGGTATGTTATGTAGCGCCTAATGATTGAGGAACACAAGTTTGTGCTTTAGCTCAAAACAGTTCCATAAATAGAAACTGCAAAAAATCAATGATTTTCAAAAGATCACAACTACTTTTTTTGTATAGTCAGTGATATGTGATCATGCTAAAAATCTGAAAAGAAGCAAAAACTACCAAATTAAAATCTGAAGACAATCGCTGACACTAACTATGTTGGGGTAAGGGGAATTAATAACATAAAGTTTCAAATTTTCAGTTGTTTGCAACTCATGAGAATATAGGTAACAGGCATTGACAGTAAAAAATTGTAGACATACGAATAATTAAATAGGTTGAATTGTTACCTGATCATAGAGTGATTTTTTTGCTCATCCTTCAAAGTCTACAGAGAACAGGGAAAAGTATGCCTCAGTACTGTTAGAGGCTACACATATATACCTTTTAAGGGTTCCTCGCTGAAAGACAATCAAGTACCTCATAAGCTCGCTGAACCTCTTAAAACTTCCTTTCTGCATCAGCATCACCTTTATTTGTATCTGGATGAAGCTTCTTGGCAAGCTTTTAGGAGAAAACAAAATAAAAAAAAGATAGGATGGTAAGGTAAACTGCATGCCAGGGAAAAAGAACTGCCTTATAATCTAGAGAAAATTAAAAATTAGCATGTGCAACCCTGGTAATACCAATGCCACAGAAAGGACACATATAGCTGGTGATTAGTGCGTAATTAAGCATTGAGGAGGAGGCTTCTTTTCCTTCACAGCAGTGTATCAAAACATCCGAAGGCCCTTCACTTATACTACCTTAAAAATTCTTTAAGAGACCACGTAACATTTTTCAGAAACAGTTTTGGAATTGGCCAACATATAGAAGTGTGTAAATGGTAACAACTTAGAGACAACATTACAACTGAAAATGGGAGAGGATGGTGTGATTTCTAAGCAGGGAACTTATGATGCATACGTTAAGACATTTGGCACATAAAACTTGTGCATTTGGAACTTCAAACATTTATGGACTAAAATTACTAACCAAACGAAAACCATTTTGTTTAATCCTAAACTGTACGATTCTAAGTTAGAAAACTAAAATTACTAACCACAGTGACAGCAACTCACTATGTGGCCGGGAGTGGGGTGAGCGAGGCGCGGACAGGGACGACGCGGCCGGGTGTGGGCACGGTGAGGATGGGGCGTGGCGCGGTCGGCGTGGGCGCGGCTAGGCCCGGTCGTGGCCGGGGGCGTGGCGCGGCGTGGCGTGGGGCGGCGCGGACAGGCCGGGGCGCAGATGGGGGCAGCGCCGCCGGGCGTGGGCGGCGGCGCGGTGGGTGGGGGCGGCGGCGCAACACAGGGAGCAGGAAGCGCAACAGGGCAGAATAGGTACCGCTGCTCTTTGTACAACTTTCAGTGCAAAATATATATGCATGCATCTGTCATCACTCGAAACAACTTATGTGCAACCGGAAATGCAGTTGTCTGGATTTTGTTACAGTAGGTTGAAGATATTTTATGAACAATGGATATTCTGAAGAAAACTAATATTATTAATTGATATGACTAATTGTGATATTATTAATCAGTGGATCTTCTGTTTCCTCATTATTCGTCTTGTTGCTCAGGTGCTCGCTTGAACAAAATCATCGGACGTGGAAGCAGCCGTTGGCCATTTGCCAATTTGGCTAGGGCTTCTTTAACCTCCTTTGTCCATATATATGCTCATGTATGACGGTGTATATATGGAAGAAATTAAGCGACAGTAGAGACCATGAAAGAGATGGCAAAGACATTGAAGGTATAAGTCCCGCAGAAAGCGTTGTTGATGTACATGCCCATCTTGCTGGTCAGGTAGGTGTGTAAACTCGTACAGCATGCAAGCGTTGTTAGGCGCTGTTGATGTACATGCCCATCTTGCAGTTGCTGGTCAGGTAGGTGTGTAAACTCGTACAGCAACCGTTGTTTTTTTGCCGTGTCTTTGTTCTTTGTTTCTATTGTGTTAGCCTCCATTGGTGTACCTAGAGAAAACCGCGGAATTCTTTGTACAGGCGAAAAATGGCAGTATTCAGGGGCTCGTTTCATTTCAAAGTATTGGACGCTATCGCCCTGCTACTGTGGATTGTGGGATGACAATACATTGTTTGCGTGCAACTCGGATTCAGCTTCTTCGTGCGCCCCGTTTGACGAATTGCAAAATCTTTATGCACGAACAATCCATGGTGTGATGAACGGCGAAGTGGCCGGAATGATCACCAATAAATTAAGCTACTACGTCCGTGGGCTGCTAGGCGGCGGCAGACCACATCCGTCGTCAGCGCGCCCGGATAACGCCCAACGCGTAGTGGCAGTGGAGCGGTGGTCGAGTGGTCAGGAGGCGCGCGCATTTAAGCAAGGGCTTGATGTGCATGCCCAGAACAGGATGGGATGGAATGGAATTGCGCGCAAGAACAAGCGAGAGACAGTCTCGGATAGGGATTCGGTGCAGTCCTTGCAACTTAAGCATAAACCATCTGATCGAATCATCGGACGGTTTGGATCGGCTAAAAATTAGGCAAACAGTATTTTGCTGCAGTACCATGAAGTGTTTCCGTACAGTAGTAAAACAATCTGTAAAGTATGTTTAGCTGAGTTGCAGTTCTCCCGGGGCTGCACCGGATTCCTCTCCGAGTCGATAGTCTTCTGGTGCGGTGGAGGGCAGTCGACGTGCGACGGCGAAGGAGGCCGGTGGGCTTTTGGTTGGTCCTCGGGTGAATGTTACGCTGGCTGGATGAATCACTGAGCTTTTGAGAGCTGGCCAAGTTTGCCGGCCCAACTAACGCAAGTACGTCAAATCAAAAGCACTGCAGCTGCTACTCTGCTACCTACGGCTTGCATAGCAGTTGGGATTAACCACTCCTACACTCCTACTTGCATTCCATCCCAACCTTTTCACTTGATAATAGCAAAGAGTAATACATAAACAAGAGATCCCAACAACTTCATCATCATAAGTCTCTTCTAAGCTCTATAAATCCCTCCCTACCCATGCAAATGCAATCACCTCGGCGATCGAGTTGATTGGGAGCTTAGCTTCTCATCCACTGATCCACGCCTGCGTGCCTGCAGAGCTCTGCACGAGCACCAAACATGAGCACCAGCGAGGCCGGCGCGGAGACCGTCATCCCCATCGGCGACGACCGCGCCGCGGGCAAGGCCCCGGCCACGGCAGAGCCGGCGCCACCTGCGGCTGCCCCTGCCGCGACGGCCCCGCGCAAGGTCGGCATCCCATTCTTCCGGCGGAGCGACCGCGGTAGACGGTGCCTGGCGTTCCTCGACTTCTTGCTGCGGATCGCGGCCTTCGGGCCCACCCTCGCGGCGGCCATCGCCACGGGCACGTCGGACGAGACGCTCTCCGTCTTCACCCAGTTCTTCCAGTTCCATGCCAGATTCGACGACTTCCCGGCCTTCCTGTCAGTATCATCAATTACCGTTTCCCACACTAGTTACGTACACTGCTAGCTGTACATGTTAGCCTCAGAAATTGCAGCATCAAGTTAATGCATGGCAAATGCGCGCCTCTTCCGGCGCTGCATACGCGCGTGCGTGCAGGTTCTTCATGGTGGCCAACGCGATCGCCGCGGGGTACCTGGTGCTGTCCCTCCCCTTCTCCGCCGTCGTCGTGCTGCGGCCCCAGGCCACCGGCTTGAGGCTTCTCTTGCTCGTCTGCGACACGGTAATCACACGCGAGCGTGTCTCTTTCCTTTTCCCGCGCGCGCGCGGCGCCAACCTGACGCGATCGATCCACTCTCTTTTGATGAACGTACGGTGCGTTTCAGATCATGGTTGGGCTGCTCACCGCGGCTGCAGCGGCGGCGGCGGCCATCGTGGACCTGGCGCATAACGGGAACCTGCGCGCCAACTGGGTGGCCATCTGCATGCAGTTCCACGGCTTCTGCCAGCGCACCAGCGGCGCCGTCGTGGCCTCCTTCCTCGCCGTCCTCGTCTTCGTTCTCCTCGTCATCCTGGCCGCCTTCGCCATCAGGAAACGCTGAAAGCTAGCTAGCTTGCATCGACCATGGTGCTTGTTTATTCGTGCCTATATATACATACATATATATGCGTTTCTGTTTCGCATGCATTTTCAGTTGTTTTGTCAAGCTGTCATACGTACATTTTCTGTAATTGTGAGCATTGGCGAGTAAGTGGCAGTGCGTCCGTAAATTTGAAATACGAATTGAAATCTTCATCCATCTCCAGAATTGAACTACGTACTGGTGAACCAAACCTCTCATGATAGTATGTATGTGGGTCGGAACAGTCAGTGGAATCGATGCGTGCAGTGCAGCTGAAAACAAGAAGCGCCGGAGATCCTAAACAGATGATGAGTAGTACTATTCTTATTATACGGTTTCCAGTTGGGATTCGATAAATATTATCCGGATGTTTTTATCTGCTGAAATCACTCAAATCTAGTGTATTGGATCATTGGTGAGATTCAGAAGTATCGATTACATCCGATCCTATAATTTGAATTTATAATTCTACGGTTCAAAATTTAAATATTATTTAAGACAAAAATCTTCCCAGTTTTGGAAGAAGGGTCAAGGGTGAAGGAGAAAATAATCCGCTTTATCCCATCGTCTTCTTCCTCCCAACCCGACCGACCTCTCGCTCTCGGCTCGCAGCATGAGCATGCTGATGCAATTCCTCTCGCTCTCCACCGCCTCCTCGCCCACCCACCTCCTCCCTCCCAAACCCTTCAAACCCCTCTGCTCCTCCTCCCGCCGTCCCTCCCCGCCTCCGCCCCCTAAACCCTCCCGTCCACCACCGCCGCCTCCTTCTCCCCCAAACGCCGTCGCCTCCAAGCTATGGCTATCCAGCAAGCTCTCCCCCCCACCGCCGCCTCCTCCCGAAACTCTAGAGCAGCCTCCGCCTCCTCCTCCTCCGCCGCCGCCGCCGAAGCCAGAGCCAGAGCCAGAGGCGACGCCACCGCGGCTGGAGGATTTCCGGCAGAAGGGTAAGGTTTTCGTTGGAAACCTCCCGCTCTGGGCTAGGAAGGCGGAGATCGCCGAGTTCTTCCGCCAGTTCGGGCCTCTCGAGAAGGTCGAGCTCGTGCGCGGTCACGACAACCCCGAGCGCAACGTCGGCTTCTGCTTCCTCTACTACGGGGGAAAGGATGCCGAGGCTGAGGCCGCGGCCGAGCGTGCGGTTGAGGTGGACGGGGTGGACTTCCGGGGGAAATCGCTAACGGTGAGGCTTGACGACGGGAGGAAAGGGAGGGCCAGGGTGGAGGTGCGGGCGCGCTGGGTGGACCACGGGCGGAGGCGGGAGGCGCGGTCGCCGTGGCACCAGGGCAGGGACGAGGCGTGCCGCGAGTTCCGGAGGGTGGTGGAGTCACGGCCCGAGGACTGGCAAGCCGTCGTCTCCACGTTCGAGAGGATCCCCAAGGTGGCTTCTCGGATCACCGCTAACTTCATTATCTGCTAGTTCCAGTGCTTAGTAGTTCCTTTAGGATGTCGAATTGGGGATTGCACAATTGTAAGATGTGCATGACATATATAGAAGAATTCCTTTAGGATACCATCTGCACAATTATAGGAGGGTGGTGAAGTTGTCTTGTTAGAGCATCTCCAAGAGGGGCTTTAAATATGGCCCCAACTTGAATTATAGGGCTTTTGAGGAAAAGATTAACTCCAGCAAAAGCCTTAAATTGTTAAAATTTAGCAAATTGTTTTAGGGCCTCTAGGAGAGTAGCTATATTTAGCAACTCTGTGATTGAGCCCTATCTTTGTTTGGTTTTAGGGGATCTAATTGCTGGAGTGAATATTTCGTTGGAGCCCTAAATCTAATTAGCTGGGGTCCTAAATTAAAATTTAAGGCTTATTTTTAGGGCTCTCTCTTGGAGATACTCTTAACGGTACAAGATATGTGGCTCCAACCATTACAGATAACTTGCCTCCTATGAATTCCTTTCAGCCTCATACAGTTGCTGCATAGCCCTTATAATCAGCTTACTCTAGGATGCCATTAAATAGGTACACCTACTTGCCAGCCGGAACTAATCCTCCATCTGTTACTCACTCATGTAATCAGTGGATAAATTCACCTTTTCCAATCAAAATTCAAGTTGTGAAGACTTTGCCTAGTTACCTGTTGGAAAAACTAGCTGCTTGCCTTCTTCTCAGGTATTCTTCATTTACATGAACAACACGTGTTACATCTCTCCCTGATATAGTGGATATAAATTCTTTTAGTTAGTACAATTCACATTTTGTGTAAAGTAACCTTGTGCAAGAATAGCAGTTCTATAGATTTAGTCATTTAGAGTTAGAGATTCTGTAATTTTGTTTTATGCGAACAATTACGTTTCAACTAAAAAATATCAATCATTTAATGTTCAAAAATCTGCACAATGAATCAATGATAGCTATGCACTCACAACTTCTTAGGAAAGTTGCATAGCTACTTTACTTGACATGCGTGGCTCTAAAATGACATAGTGCGTCAATTGAATTGATGCTTACTGATGTTTTCTATTTTTATTTTATTTATGCGTAGAAGATGGAAGCGTCTAATAGTGTTATGACTTCTCTTTGAGTCTCATTCATTGATTATCTCTATTTTGATCTTGATGATGCAGCCATCAAGGAGAGAGTTTGGTCTGATGGTTGTGTATTATGCCAAGCGAGGTGATAAGCATCATGCTCGTGCAACATTTGAGAACATGAGAGCAAGCGGAATAGAGCCAAATACGTTTGTCTTTACAAGGTAGGTGCATTCTTGTGGTTATTTGATGATCTTTTGTTGCTTTCTTTCCCATGATAGACAAACTGATGTAGGATAAAATACTAAGCCAGAGGACTTGTATAAATAACTATTTGAAATAGACATACTACAAATTTTAGTACATAAAGATTGATCATGGAAAATGTTTCTGCATGATTACCAGCATGAGAAAGTGACTTGAAGAAACCTTAGTAACGAACCTACCCAGAAATGTCATAGATGGTCATTTGAATGCTGGTTTCCTAGCATGAAATAAGAAAGTTCACCGATAAAAATATTTAGATACAAAGGCAGTTAGTTCTTATCGTCACATCTGGCAAAAAGCCCTGCAGATATAGTGTGTTCCAGTCATAATCCTTTTATTATCTTCATTACTCAATATGATGGACCTGTATGGTGAAAAACCTCTGTGTTCTAGTTCCATTTCTAGCATACTATTATAATCATTTATGATTGCTTACATTGCTGGCTTGTCTCGTGCATTAAATTTAATTCATTTCATGCAGCCTTGTTCACGCTTATGCAGTTGCTAGAGACATGCGTGGGGCGGTGTCATGTGTTGAGGAAATGAAAGCTGAGGGTCTTGAGCTGACAATTGTTACTTACAGTATCCTTATTGCAGGATTTACCAAAACTAATGATGCTCAGTGAGTATTTTCCCCCATCAACTGAGCCCTGCTCTATGGCTACCCTTTACTGCCTTACGTGCTTTATTCATAATTTCTGATATAGCTATAACAGCCCTTTTATATTTGACGCATTCTGACATTGCTTTGTGCGCAGGTCACTTGACCTTTTTATGTCTAGTCTTTCACAAACCAGGACCCTCGATTCTTGCTAATATCTTTTATCTTGATTTGGAAGATCTGCAGACAACTTGTTCAAAGAGGCTAAGATCAAGCTCGGCAATCTCAACGGAATCATATATAGCAACATTATACATGCTCACTGGTTAGTATTTGCTAGATTCATAAACTACTTAAAACTGATAAAAGTAATACGTTACATGCATGGTTATTAAAGCGATAAGGCGAGGCGACTCATCACCTTTTTATCGCCAAAGCACTTAAGGCTCGCGGTGAGGTGACACTATACACACATCCTAACCTAGTATAGTAGCAAATTAAATAAAACTAAATAGGAAATACTGGAGTAGTCTAGTAGTACCACTTTCCTGACCTCCCCCTTTATTGAATGATGCACTGTGCAACCTTTGACTATTGTGCCACCTCCCTGACCGGCCCACAAGACTGGCCAGTCTAGCCTCTTTCGGTCTTTCCTATTTCCTCTTTCTTCTCTTCAATTACCCTTCGTCCTTCTTTCACACTTCCTCAACACCAGCTCCTCAAGGTTCCAATCTAGCCGGCAAAAACAAAAAGGATGGAATAAGGCACACATCGAAAACAAAGAGGAAGGACTGCGCTGGCGCCGCAGCCGGCGGGGATGGGGATTGTGGCAGCTAGGGTTGGAGGCTTGGAGCTCCCCTTCCTCTTTGGTTTGGTGACTCCCGCTCTCTCCCTCTCTTCAATCATTTATGCTTTGGGACTCCTTTTAGGTCACCCTTTCCCTCACTCCTGCGCTATGCTGTTCTTTATCTCCCAATAATTGAATCCCAATCAACACCCATCTCCATGGCATCCGCCTTGCTTCCAGGCGACACCTAATTGCGCCATGGTGATGCCTTGCCTATAAGGTGGACGCCATATGGGTCTCCAGCAATGCGAGGCCATGGCGTAACCCCCGTGACTGCCTTACCGCTGAAGCAATGCTTAAACGACGCTTTAATAACCATGGTTACATGGGAAATGATTATGGTGTTATCTATTTGGCAATATTATCATGTCAGTTTTTTTGTTCATATGAGATCGATTTAGCACTCAAATATATGTACTTTTTGCAGCCAGTCTGGCAATATGGATCGAGCTGAAGAGCTGGTCTGCGGGATGGAAGAGAATGGAATAGATGTTCTTATAGATGTATATCATAGTATGATGCATGGATATACTATTATTCAGGATGAAAAGAAATGTCTAGTTGTGTTTGAAAGGTTGAAGGTATAGTGGGAAAGGGCGTCTCATGGCTAATTGAGCTGGCATTCTTGCATTTATATTGGGCTCACCTTTCTGAACCTATTAACACATTTGGGGGTTTTTGGTTTGGGGGTGGATGGGGGAACCGTGTTGCATTTGCCTTTTTGATCTGAAGTTTTTTGTTTCTTCTCATTTTGCAGGAGTGTGGCTTTAAACCATCAATAATTTCGTATGGGTGCCTTATTAATTTGTATGTCAAGGTATAATTCTGCCTCTTGCATTCTGTGGAAGTATCTAATCTTCCATCCTTCTAATTTTGTTCTTTTCTGTATGGATCGTTGCCTGACTACCTTGCTGAATAGGCTTCCCCCCTCTTTTTTTAAGGGTCAAAGGCTTAAAGGTAGCTGATTTAGGGTTTCTTTTCTGTATGGATCGTTGTCTTTGTTCTTCTTTTTGGCAACTCTAACAGAAGGAATATTGGTTATATAAGATATCTGAAGTGCAACAGTGTTTAGATAGTGCAGAAACAATTTAGTCCGAGGAATTGTTTCAACTTGGGGGCAGTACAGTTGACTAAGCTATTATCTGCTTTATAACGTGTGCCCCTTTACATCCACTACTCCTTAGCATGCCCACAAATCATATTTACAAGGAGAAAAAGATGAGGAAAAACCAAACCATGGTAAAAATAAAACAATATTTATTCCTGCAGCCTTGACTAACAATGCAAATATTCTTGAATGCCGTGATGTGTATTTAAGCATTTTGTTTACTGCCCTATTGATTTCCTATGTTTTATCTGTGCCGTCATCTGAATGAGTGGTAATCACTGATGCAGCTTTGGTGTTGTTGCTTTTTTTTTACAGATTGGTAAGGTTGCCAAAGCCTTAGATATTAGCAAAGAAATGGAGTCATATGGCATCAAGCATAATAGCAAAACTTACTCTATGCTGATCAGTGGATTTATCCATTTACATGACTTCGCAAATGCTTTCAGCGTATTCGAGGAAATGCTGAAATCAGGTCTTCAACCTGATCGTGCCATATACAATTTGCTGATAGAAGCATTTTGTAAGATGGGGAATATAGATCGAGCTATTCGCATTTTGGAAAAAATGAAGAAGGAACGAATCCAACCGTCAAATAGAGCATTTAGGCCTATCATAGAGGGGTTTGCAGTTGCTGGAGATATGAAAAGGGCTCTGGATACTCTTGATCTGATGCGACGAAGTGGCTGTGCTCCTACTGTAATGACTTACAATGCTCTTATTCATGGGCTAATTAGAAAGAATCAGGTGTTTCCAAATACATGTTAATTTCAAAAAAATTAAACCATGTAGGCATGTACCGGTATCATTTACATTTAATTCATTTGTGTGTTTGTAGGTTGAAAGAGCCATCTCTGTGCTTGACAAGATGTCCATTGCTGGCATTACACCAAATGAGCGTACATACACAATCATTATGAGAGGTTATGCTGCTAATGGAGATATAGGAAAGGCCTTTGAATACTTCATGAAAATCAAAGAGAGTGGTCTAAAACTCGATGTGTACATTTACGAAACATTGCTAAGGGCCTGCTGTAAGTCAGGGAGGATGCAGAGTGCTTTAGCGGTCACACGCGAGATGAGCATTCAGAAGATACCAAGGAATACATTTGTATATAACATTTTGATTGATGGGTAGGTGCTCTAGATAATATCTTTAGTCAATGTAGGTTACCTTTTTCATCTGCAGTCCAACAAGGTCAGAATCTTTTACTGGCTCAGTAACTCATGAGACACTTGCATTCATTTCATGACTGCTGGAATGGTTGATACTACTTGGCCAGCTGCTCGCTCAGGGATATGAAGAAACTATTACAATACTTTATTGAATTAGTTGTACACTAGTTTGGACTGTGCATACTGCATATTGATTTTTGGGTTTCTTTCAAAAAGCTTTTTAGAATTTTCCTTTACTTGTTTCATCACCGATATTTTGTGTAGGTGGGCTCGGAGAGGAGATGTTTGGGAGGCAGCGGACTTGATGAAGCAGATGAAAGAAGATGGAGTCCCCCCTAACATCTATACATATACCTCCTACATAAATGCATGCTGCAAAGTAGGAGACATGCAGGTATGAGAATTTTGCATTGAAATAATTAATTTCTAGCTTATTGTGAGACTGTACAGTGGAGATAGCTTGACAGTGATGGTACAATTAAATGTGATAAACATGACTTCACATTGTTTTAAGGCAGCTCAGCAAAATATTTGTAACGCCGTATAAAACTAGCTATATTATAATTTAAAAATTGTGAATGGAGAAGTATTTCTCTTGAGCCCTTCTTTGCACGCTATTCATTAATTTGTTTTATTAAATGATCTATTTGTAGAGAGCAGAAAAGGTGATTGAAGAAATGGCAGATGTTGGAGTGAAACCTAATGTCAAGACATATACTACCTTAATTAAAGGTTGGGCAAGGGCATCGCTTCCAGACAGAGTGTTGAAATATTTTGAAGAGATGAAACTGGCTGGGCTGAAGCCTGATGAGGCTGCTTATCATTGCATGGTAACCTCACTTCTCTCGAGAGCAACTGTAATGGAGGGAAGCACCTACACAGGAATCTTGAGTGTTTGTAGAGAAATGTTTGAGAATGATTTGACTGTTGATCTGCGCACCGCTGTTCACTGGTCTAGATGGCTTCACAAGATTGAGAGGACAGGAGGGGCACTAACAGAAGCACTTCAGAGAATATTTCCTCCTGATTGGAATTCATTAGAAGTTTTGGGAGAGGCTTCTGATTCTTCTTTAAGCACCGGGGATTCTGATTCCAGCGATGATGATGAGGATCGACATGTTGATAACTGACAACATATAGAGCCAGTTTTTATTGTTTTATACTGCACTCGTCGCTATTTTTCCTTGAGCTGTGCCGGAGTTGACCCAACAAGGTATATTGTACGTGTGTGTTTAATATATTGCTACCTTTTGATGATGTTTTGACAAATACACACAGTATGTTTATATTTCTATCATGAATTGATTGACCGTAAATTTGTTGAACAATGTTTTTTAAAGAATTTTACTAACGATCATTAGTCATTGCCACCCTGTAGAGTTTCGGAAAATAGTGTTCCAGAGTATAACTAACACTCTTTTGTTTGAAGTGACAGCGTCTTTTCATCAAACCCTTTGTGTGTCATCACATTTCAGACCAGTAGCTTGTGGACTATCCAAGAGTAGGGTTTGGAATCTTATAGTGCAGTAACCGTGAGCTGTCTGGCTTCTGCGTCGTTTCTTCAAGAGCTGCTGACGGTCAGTAACAGTTCTACTGGGGCTGAAGGCACAGGCTGTCAATGCAACAGACGAAGCTTACTCAGTTATGTGTGTTGCTGTACAGATCAATGACTGGTACAGCCGTACAGGTAAATATTCTTGGTATTGACAAGTTCATTTTTATTATCGTAATTGCTTCACTATAGTCCAACTTGCTGCAAACTCCTAAATCAATTCCAAGGCCATATATTTGGATATTTCTTTCAGCTCATTAACCACCCGTCGCTAATTTTTTGCTGTCTTTTTGTGTTGTGCTATGGTAAATGTACCAGCCATGATAAAGTCTGTGCGCTCATTTAGCAACATCCACGTCTCAAATTTTTTTTTGGTGGCGTCCAAATGTTAAGAGTAGGACGTACGGGGTGGTTTATAGGCCTATGATTGAATACCACCACTTTGATGGGCACTGAATAAGCATTTCACAGCACAGGATTCCTAGTTGCAGTAGGGCAGGACAGTATGTCTACAAGGTTTCGTAACCTCATCCCTCGATATGCCGTGGGGTGCTTATCTGAATACTACACAAATCAACTGTAGTGAAGTAGTACACCTAAAAGGTGAGATCATTTGAACTTCTAGTAGTAATGTGTCATGGAGCGAATCTTCTCTTTGTTTTGATGATTGATTTTAAGCTAGGCAAGGTAAATAGGAGCATGGGTTGTTGCCTTGTACATTACTGCGGTTTGGGCTGGGAATTCCCCTTGAAACTGAAGTACAGGTCCAATCAAGTGCTAGATGATGACTGTTTTCTCATTTAAGGTTTGGCACCTTCCAGTACAGCAGATTCAATCAAATGAGCCTTAACGTAGCACAGCCCGATTCAAATATTACTTGGAATTGCACGCCTCTGTCCAAGCTGAGAGCTTTTACTAGTCGGGACACTTGAATGCCTGCACAAGACGGCATTAATGCTGTGCTTATGAGCCCAATTTCTTGAGACTGGTGTGTGTTTGTGCGTATGTGTGTGATAGTATGAGCTGCGAATCTTAGCTGGCCGGTATCTTTCATTGAATCAAAAGTGGCCTCCCCCATTCAAGTCTTGCCCACAAGATAAAACAGTGCTTCATTTATGCCTGTTATTTAAGTTTGCTTAGCTGCATTGCCCTTCTCCATTCATACGCACCATAATTCTTGCAAGGAAATCTTGATTGTAGTTGCAGTAGTATTGTTTTTGTTGATACTCCATGTGACCTAATGTTATTTTGATGTTAAATAATCCACGGAGGAAGTTTTTGTTGAACTTACCTTTTTCTGAAGAAATATTCCGCACTACAGCCTCTGCCTTGTGACAAATGGATAACTCTGCACTGCAGAACAAACTGTTTTGGTGGAGTTGGATGCAGCCATGCAGGAGTATAAAGGTGGAAAGGGCAGGTATAGTTTCATGATGTTTTTAGATTTTGGATCCAACTGAAGCCTATGGATGGACGAGGGAAAGGGGAAAGAGACTGCAAATGTCTTTGTTCCTACAGGAGTAACCGGAAATGACACCACAGGTGGGCAGCGATCCAAAATTTCCTTTTCTTTTTGGAAATATTGACTTTTGGAACTCATATGTAGTGGAAATTTAACGGATCCAAAAGTAATTAGCAATAGTGGCCCTTATGTTGATATACTACTTTCTTGTTTTCTTTTCCTCAGAAGATATGACTTTTTTTTTAAAAAAAAATCCTGCCTAGCTAGGCCTGTTTGTAATATGGGAATTTCCGTAGATTCTTGTTGGAATGGACCAAGTTTATAGGGTGTATTTTTATAATAGTTTTGTCCATAAATGTAGGGTGTATTTTATATTCTAATGTAAAATTAGTGTGGTGTTCGCTTTATACCTTAATAAATATCTATCTTTATGTTTTTTACATGTATGTATTGAATATAGTGTTTAGTGATAATAGCTAGAAGTAATTTAGTTATTTTCAATATTTTTTTTGTCTTAGACGAAGAGAGTACGTGATAAGAGCCGTTCTTATGCGTTTTTTTTGGCCTGTTTGTAATATGGGAATTTCCGTAGATTCTTGTTGGAATGGACCAAGTTTATAGGGTGTATTTTTATAATAGTCTTGTCCATAAATATAGGGTGTATTTTATATTCCAATGTAAAATTAGCGTGGTGTTCGCTTTATACCTTAAATATCTATCTTTACTTTATGTTTGTTACATGTATGTATTGAATATAGTGTGTAGTGATAATAGCTAGAAGTAATTTAGTTATTTTCAATATTTTTTTTGTCTTAGACGAAGAGAGTACTTGATAAGAGCGGTTCTTATGAGCTTTTTCTAGATAAAAATAGGTACTCCTGTGAAGGGTGTGAATGAAGGGACCAGTGTGAGTCGGCACTTTACTTTGATATGACTAACTGTTCCAGAATTAAATCTGTACCCATGTTTTTTTTATTTGAAGGTTGTACTCATTTTGTTTTAAAGGGCGCGAAAGCACAACCCAATAAATAGTATTTAATTTGCTTGATTCATTTTAGTTCGTTCCAGCTGCTGCACAATGACAGTCTTTATTTGCAGAAAAGAGGCCGACTACGACTACAATTAGAAATTGTATTGTTAACCGGGGAAACAGTGAGAGCAAGGAAGGGAATACCCAGCTCTACGAGATTCACTGAAGCTGCTCTGCCAAACACTTCTTAAAGAAAAGCAAAGCGCAGGCAGGGAGAGAGAAGTAGTAGTCAAAATTAAAGCCCTTAATAGTACTAGCTGTCATTGTATTCAAGTGGCGCCATGCCCTCCCCTCCCCCTTCCTCCCCAAGGCACGGCACTATAATTATAGGTGGTGCACCGTTCGTTCTCCCACTAGACAAAAACACATATGGCCTCCTCTCTTGCTGCACTCACCACCACAGCATAGTCGCACAGCCATCATCGATCATATATATTCATATCCAGCCTCTCAAAAACTTGGTGAGGTTGCACCGGATAGCTAGCTAGGTCGGGGCATGAGCCAGCAGGCAGGCAGGAGCACCATGGCAAGCACGGAGGAGTCGCCAGCGAGCTCGTGCGTGTCGTCGGACGCGGAGGAGGAGGCGGCGGTGGCGAAGCCGATGGTGGTGGTGGGGTGCCCGCAGTGCCTCATGTACGTGATGCTCTCGGAGGAGGAGCAGCAGCCCAAGTGCCCACGGTGCAAGAGCCCCGTGCTGCTGCACTTCCTCCACGGCGCCGCCGACGCCACCAACAGCAAGCACCGGGGCAGCAAGAGCTAATTAATTAACCTTGCTTGCTGCCTGTTGAGCCGCGACTAGCTTCTTCTTCCGACCATCTCCGCCATGTTAATTTTGACGCAACGCATGCATGTACTTTGCTTGCTGCCCCCCGTAGCCTCTCTCTCTCTTTCTCTCTGTCTCTGTATTGATTTGCACCTCCTCGATCTGTCTAATCCTCGGTACGTACGTAGTACTAGCATGCAAGAAGTAGCTAGTTCGATCGATCCGGTTTTCTTTCCTTCCCAATTAGCTTGCCGGCTGCATGAGTCGGTTCTTGAATCAATCTTTTGATGAAGACCGATCGATGCTCGCTTTCTCTTTTCCCTGTACCGCTTAATCGCAAAAAGAAAAAAAGAAAAAAAAGAAGAGGATGGATGGATATTAAGACGAATAATTAAGGTCGTTTGCAATACTATATATGTACCGTGTGGCTAGGGAGTCTGCTCGTTCATCTCTCAATTAAGTGGAGTACGTACTAGCTATCTTGTGGACGATCGTATGCGGGCTGCCTACTTTAATTTAATTTTGTCGACGATTGGAGAACGGCTCCCGTTGAGCTTACTTGTTGAATGGGGGATCAACAGAGCCCCGTCGTGCGGATCGAAGAGGTCGTTCGAGCGATGCGAGGTCGGGAGAAGAAGAAAAGGGGGACACGGTGTTTATCCTGGTTCGGGCCTCCCTCTGCCGGGATAACAGCCCTACTCCAGTGTATTATGTTCTATCTCTTTTTCCTCCCTATTCTGAGATCTTGAGGGGTTTAAATAATACGACTATAGGTACAAAGAAGGCAACTACCTCACAGGATCACGCTATGTAACCATATCCGTGACCCGGGCCCTTGATTTTCGCTATTTGAATTTGGGTATGATCTCCCTTGATCTCCGGTGATTGATTGGCTCCTTCCTTCCTCGTAGCGTTATTTGGGCCCTCCGACCAAACACCCGAGTAGGTCGTAGCTTCTACGAGCATGCTTGCTCGTGGGGGGGCGTGTTTGGTACTTCTGCGAGTAAAGGTGCAAACGCGTATGCTCGGAGGAGAAGGAGGGATGCTCGTTTCGTTCTCCCGAGCATCTTCTTTTAGTATCGCGAGGTCGGCGGGTTTTTAGCTTTTCACGGGGGTACCGTGGTCTTTTGCCAGATAGCCAATCCCCGACAGCTAGCCCCGAGGTTCAAGCGGGGAACCCTTGGGCTTCCCCTTGAGCCTAAGAAGACTTGAGGGGGGATTGAATTTCTCTTGGCCGTGGCTCACGACCATTTTACGTCGGGAGACGAGTTTCTTTACCTGCCGCGTGCTTACTCCGCGTGGGCGCGTCGTTTGGTTGTTCTGCGGTTCCTTCTCAGAGAAGCCTTCACCGCAATGCAGCGAGTTTCTCGGGCAGCGCTTTCTCCGGCCAGGTGTCGCTACGTGATAGGCGGCGATTTTTATCCCGTCCCTTCACTGTCTTTTTAAACCCTTTCTACCGGGAGAGGTTGGAGTTACACCGTGTCTCTTTGCTCGTCTCCGGCCAAAAAAACCTTCCAAGAGCCCTAGCGCCCAAGAACCCTTTTCGCTTCTCTTCCTTCTTTGGCCATGGCGCGCTTCAAGGTCAGCCAGATGACCCGAAGGAGGCTCCAGGTGCTCACGGATGAGGGGTACGTCGACCCAAGCTCGGGTCGAGTGCCCGGGGACGACGCGGTGCCGGCACCGCGGGAGACGGAGATCGTCTCCTGCGAGTTGTACGCCATCAACGGGCTTCGTCTGCCCGAGAGCGACTTCCTCGCCTCCGTGCTTGCCTTCTGTGGGTGCGAGATCTCTCATCTCCACCCCAACTCTATCCTTTCTCTCGCAATCTTCACCCATCTTTGTGAGGCGTACGTGGGTGTAGTGCCCACGGCTAGCCTTTTCTTCCACTTCTACTCCCCCTTCCGCACCGGCCGGGATGGCTCCGCCGGTTGCATTTATCTTCGCCTCCGGCCCAACCGACCATACGAGTACCCTCTTGTTGCTTTGAAGGACTCGGTGTCGGGTTGGGCCGACCTCTGGTTCTACGGAAGAAGGCGGAGGGTCCCGATTGGTCTACACTGGGAGGATGCTCCGCCCTCATCGAGCAGCGCGCCCACTTTGTGCGGCTGAGGAAGAGCGGGTGCTCGGGGCGATCGATGAGCTTCGCCAGATGGGGCTCACTGGTCGAGATATCGCCGGGACTTTACCTTCAACCGGTGTCCCTGAGGCGCCGCGAGCACCCTTCTTCGAGGTGGCCGGGTGGCATGACCTCACCCGTGAGGACAACGCAGTATGTTCTGGACCTCTTTCGAGCATCATTTGCTTTACAGTGATCATTTGCTTTCTAATCTTCGGTTGTGGCGCAACCGAGGGCCAATTTGGAGTTGGCGAAAAGGTTCGCCGAGATGTTCGGTGCCAGAAGGAGAAGGAGCCGACGCCAATCGTCGATCCCCAAGAACGTCTTCGGCCGCGGTGACGCAGTTAGTACCTCTTCACGCTTACGCGCGGGCATGTTTTTCCGAGCTTATTTCTCCGATTTACGTTTGCGAGGAGAAGGTCGCCCTTGACCTTGCCGTGTCGAGCGATGCAGCGCTGCCGCAAGCCAGCACCCCGGCCAGGGGTTCCCTCAAGAGGTTGGCGGGTCGAGGTCGCCAGGCATCCGCCTCGCCTCCCCGCGCCAAGCGGTCAGCGCCGAAGCCGACCAGGACCACCACGCCGCACCTTGAGTACGCCGACCGCCAAGAGGTAAGCGAACTCCGAATCTGGTATGATGACTTCAAACAGAGGAGGCCGGAGCTGATGGGCCGACTGGAACAGCTCGCCGAGCAGGCGAGGAAGGCCGAGGAGGAGGCCAGGTCCCTCCCGACCAAGGAGCGGCTGGAGAGGCAGATCAAGGCCCTCCAGGACCAGCTTACTCGGGTGGTCGATGCCCCCGAGGAGGAGGAAGAAGAGGAGGACACCTATGCTCTGGTCAGAAGGAGCAGGAGGTCGACCTCTCAAGCAACCTCGGTGCTGGAAGAGGTCGACATGGACGACGTCGACCCGGCGATGGCACGTGCCAGCGACGCCGCGGAGGAGCGCGTCGTGGTCGTGGCCGAGGCCTATGAGGCCGCCGCGGGCAGGTCGCCCATGGCCCTAGGCGAGGAGGCCGAAGAGGATGGCGCTGCTCGTCGGGCAGAAGGTAAGCTTCCACTTCATTCTCTTGTTCTGTTCTTGTCTTGCGATTTTCTTCGGGCTAACCCCACCCTGTTTGGCGTGGGCGTGATAGCTCGGGTGTTGCTTTTGGACTTCCGTCGGATGGTGAGGAGATTATCGATTCTGCGATTGACGCCGAGCTCGACCGCGTCGTCGACCAAGTGATGGCCGGCGGCGGGGAGCCGGCGCCAGCTGCGGACTCAGTGGAGTCCGAGCTTCCCTCGGCGGGACCCGTGCTTCCTTCAGCGGACGTGGAACCTATCCCAGCCGCGGAGGAGCAGGAGCCGCAGGGGGCTGAAGACCAAGAAGCCTTGGCCTTGGTCCCTTGCGAAGGGGCAAGCGCAAGCGAGCCCCAGGCGACGGGCTCCGGTGGTCAAGCGGTGGCGTCTTTCGACTCACCGCCCTTGGCCGCGAGCCAAGAGGAGGAGCTGGTTACTGCCAGCCAGCCACCTCCAACCGCGGACCAAGGGGAAGATGCGGTCGTGATTGCCCAGCCACTTCCAGCCGCGGAAGTGATCGCTGAGCCCGACCAGCTGCCTCCGTCTGCGGACCACGAAGAGGAGGTGGCCGTTGATGGGTCGGAGGTGGTCGTCCTCGACCAATCGCCTCCGAGCGTGGAGCTACCATTGCCTCCGGTCGCGGAGGTGCAAGAAGCGAGCGGCGGTCGGCGTCCAGTCCCCAAGCGGCCGGCCGGGCAGGAAGGAAGGCGGCCACGAGCCGCTGTCGATGAAGACCAACCTCGGGCGCCCTGGGGTTGGTCGAAGGAAAAACGTCGTTGCCCTCCGGGAGCACCGGGTGCCCAGGAGGGGCAAGATCGGGATGCGCTGGCTTGGGATCAGGATGACCCTGCGTGGGTTAATCCCTTTTTCCGAGCTGGCGCCACCGACCGCCAGCGGCTTCAAGACAAGCTGGTCGGTAGGGCTCTTAGTAAGCGTTTTGCTCTCAACTTTTATATGAGTCGAGCAATCTTCTAGGGTTCTTCTTGACTTTCCTTCCCCTTTGCTCCAAGTTTGCCGCGAAGGCTATGGAGGACATCGATGCCTCCGCAGATTCAGCGAGAGGAGTTCGGGCGTACCATCGCGGCAGACGCCAAGATCGCCGATCTCGGCGTCGGGTCTCCGAGGTGCGCGAGGCCGACTGAAGGAGCTGGAGTCGGCGAAGAGCCTCGTCGTCGGGCCGGGACCAGCTCTTTGAGAGCGAAGTCGGCGAAGAACACTTCGAACAGTGTGCCGACCTCGAAGAGGAGGCTGGGGAAGGCTGCCGGAGGTCCCCGAGGCGCCCGAACTCCAACGAGCTCGGGAGCGTGAAGAGGCCCAGCTCAAGGAGGTGCAGCGCCTTCGGGACAGCGCGGCTGAAGGTCGTGCTGCTCGGCGGAAGGTTTTGGACCTGGAGGCAGAGGTCGACTCCCTTAAGGAGGAACTTGCTGCCCTTCAGGTCGAGCGTAGGACTTAGCTCTTCTTTTATTTTTAGCTCGCGTAAATCCTGTAAAAAAGAAGACAACCTTTCGGGTTAAATGAGCAAACTCGCAGGTGTTTGGTTCTTGCCTGTTTTCCTCAAGTTCGCCTTCAACATATGCCTATATGATCCCGGTTCTGCAGAAAAAGAAAACAAGTTCCTGCATAGAGCATATAACATAGATACGAGCAAAGAAAACAAGTTCCTGCATAGAGCATGTAGCATGATCTGAGCAAAGGATCCTTGGAAGAAGGGACGGAACGTTCCTATCATCTGAGCCCCCCGCCATGGACAAAGGTCGTGTCCTCACTGTTGCGAGCACGAGTTTGTTCATGGGAAAATTTAAGGGTCGCTTTGGTCGTGACGATTTTTTGAATGATTTAAATAGGTCGGTTGTGTCGAGAAAAAATGTGAGCACAGAGTAGACGAGCTTTAGACCAACAATACGTAGAGCCGCCATACCCGAGTGGTCACTGAACCGGGCTTAGAGTGGATGCTCGCGCCCGACCACGCATACAGTGAAGAGCTACTGCGGAAAGTGAACGATTGGGCGAGCATCCGGCCGGGGGCCAAGGGAAATGGTGCGCACATACTCGTCGGATAAGCTCGTCTGCAGTGCTGGTAGACGACGATGCTCGTTCGACAAAGCGAGGACGAAACATGAGAAAGAGGGGAAATGTTTTATTGGAAAGAACGCAAGGGGCGCGAGATAGGAGTACTCGTCTAAACGTAGAATTTACGCAGTTGATCGATGTTCCAGGTGCTGGTGAGCTCCCGACCATCTGGCATCGCGAGGCGAACAGCCCCCGGGCGTGCTGTAGACACGACCGTGTAGGGTCCCTCCCACCTTGGGGTCAGCTTGTTGGCTTTCGACAGGTCTTGAACCCTTCGTAAGACCATGTCGCCGACTTGTAGGACCCTAGGTCGGACTGTCTTGGCTGCGTGCCTACGAAGAGCCTGTAGGTAAACCGCAGACCGGAGCAACGCCCGTTCGCGTGTTGCTTCGACGAGGTCCAGGTCGACGAGGCGCTCAACCTCTTGATCGATGGAATCGATCGATTGCACCTTGGGGAACCTAGCACGATTTCGGGCAGCAGGATGGCCTCCGCACCATAGACGAGTTGGAAAGGCGTTTACTTTGTGGCTCGACTTCGTCCGTGGTGCGATGACCAAAGAACGGCGGGAAGTTCATCCACCCACTGCTGCTTGTGCTGGTTGAGGGTCTTGAAGACCCTCTTTTTTATGCCCTGGACTAGCTGCCCATTTGCTCGTTCGGCCGCTCCGTTGCTCTGTGGATGCGCCACAGAGGCGAAGCAGACCTTGGTCTCGACCTCTTCGCAGTAACTTTGGAATAGTTCATCGTGAATCGGGTCCCATTATCTGTGATGAGACGGCTGGGTATCCCGAACCGAGTTATCACATTGCTGCGGAGGAACCTCTTGGCCGCCTGGGCCGAGATGGTTGAGACGGGCTCGGCCTCTATCCACTTAGTGAAAGTGTCGATGGCCACGAGCAAGTACTTGCAGCCCTTCTGACCTCGGGGGAAGGGTCCAAGGACATCGAGCCCCCAGGTCGAGAACGGCCACGAGAGTGGTATGGTTTGCAGGGCATATGCCGGTTGACGGGCTTTTCGAGCATGAAACTGGCATGCTCGGCAGGTCATTACGACTGACCGTGCGTCCGCCAAGGCCGTGGGCCAGTAGTACCCTAGTCGGAAGGCCTTGCTCACAAGCGTTCTGAAAGACGAGTGAGCTCCGCACATCCCTTCATGGATATCACGAAGAAGGTACTGGCCTTCCTCCTGAGAGACGCATCTGGAAAGGATTCCTAATGCGCCTTTCCGGTATAGGTCGTCCTCGATCAGTCTGTACTGAGAAGATCGCCTTATTAGCCGGGAACGCTCGGCTTCTTCCTCGGGCAATGTCCCATGCGCAAGGTATTGGATGAATGGCGTCATCCAATTTGCGCTTTGCTCGAGGAAGGAGACCCTACCGCCGGTCTCTGGTGCCTCCTCTTCAGAGGGAATGGAGGGCTTATGTAGGTGCTCGACAAGCACCCCGCCGGAGCGGTGGTTTGAGAGGAACCGACCTTAGACATTTGGTCAGCCAGGGAATTATCCTTCACGGGGATGTAGATTACTTGAAATTCTTGAAGTATTTCTCCATCTTCCTTACTTGGCCAGGTCTGGCGCCATTGAGGTATCGGAACACCGATACTCCTTGTTGACCTGGTTCACGACCAGCGTGAATCGCCCTTCACAGTGAGTCGTTGGACTCCTAGCGATGTACATGCTCGAAGTCCGGCCAAGAGGCTTTCGGACTCTGCCGCGTTGTTAGTCGCGGCGAAATGTAGTTGGATGGCGTACTGAAGTTGCTCTCCATCCGGGGAGACCAAGACGACGCCACTTGACCCAGGCCTTCGTATGCTCGGGATCCATCAAAATACAAGGTCCAGGAGTTTTCCTTGAATCATTGGTCCTTACTGGCCGGTGGTGCCGAGCCGACCGATTGCCACGAAATCAGCCAAGACTTGTGATTTTATTGCCGTGCGGGTGAGAACACCAGCTCGACCGGCGAGCTCCATTGCCCACTTGGCTATTCGACCACTTTGGCGCCCTGATTTTCAGGATCTCCCTGAGTGGGAAGCCGGTCGGCACCACGATCTTGTGTGCTTGAAAGTAGTGGCGCAACTTCACGGAGGCCATCAAAGAGTCTGAAGAGTTTTTGGACCTCGGGTAACGCGCTCCTTTGGTCCATGAAGTACTTGACGACGTAATAGATAGGTCGCTGGGTACCATCTCTCTCTACCGCTAACACCGAGCTCACCGCTTGCGGGGTTGCCGCCAGGTATAGTAGCAATTCTTCCCCCGCCGTGGGTGTGACGAGGACGGGCGGCTTGGAGATGTACTGTTTTAGCTCTTTGAACGAGCGATCAGCTTCCTCCGTCCACGTGAAGCCATCGTGCTTGCGGAGGGCTTTAAAGAAAGGTAGCCCTCGCTCCCCCAGCCGGGAGATGAACCGGCTTAAGGCGGCCATTCTTCGATCGAGCTTGTACTTCCTTTACGCGCGTGGGCGACCTCATGTTCTCAATGGCTTCGATTTTCTCGGGTTTGCCCCAACGCCATGTGGCCCGACCATGTAGCCGAGCACCTTGCCCGACCTTCACGCCCGAACACGCATTTTTCGGATTTAGCTTTATTCGATGCTTATTGAGGTTACAGAAAGTTTCTTCCAAGTCAGCAACGTGACCCGAAGTACTCTTGCTTTTGACAACTATGTCGTCGACATAGACCTCCAAATTTCGACCTACTTGGTCTGCGAAAGTTTTCTGCATGAGGCGCTGGAAGGTTGCTCCCGCATTTCTCAGACCGAAAGACATGGTCGTATAGCAGAAGGTACCGAACGGGGTGATGAAGGAAGTCTTTTCCTCGTCTTCGCGCGATAAGCTGATCTGATGATAGCCCGAATAGGCGTCTAGGAAGCTCATGGTCTGTGACCCTGCCGTCGCGTCCACCAATTGATCTATGCGAGGCAACGGATAGTTGTCTTTTGGGCATGCTGCGTTCAGACCCGTGTGATCGACTGAAAGTGCATCTAGGCCCCTCAAATTGTTTTGGTGATTAATGATGACACAATTAAAGAGATCTAATGTTTTATCCAAGAATACTGCAGATATCGAGATTATATCGAAGTTTGGAATGACATTGGATACCCCCTCGACTACTTAAAATCAAAAGGACGGCATCAAGACCAAAGTTGTAATCTTTTATTCATTTGTGTCTTAAGGATAGCCGTACTATTAAGAGGGTATGACGAGAAATCGATTTTAGGATGTGCATGTGCTCAACATCAAGTCTTGCATCTCACTTTAGCACTCCTACTCTTGGTTTTGAAAAGTTTCATTTTGTAACCGTTCTGGGTAACCCGGAGTATCCGGACATTTTGTCCGGAGTCTCCGGATTCAATCCGGAGTGTCCGGACATTTGGTCCGGAGTCTCCGGGTTGGACCTCTCGGTTGCTTTGTTTCCAGCTGGTCCGGAGTATCCGGTCATTTTGTCCGGAGTCTCCGGATAACCCGGAGTCTCCGGGTTGTTTGTCCGGACACTCCGGCCTGTTCAAAAACGGGAGTAACGGCTAGTTTTCAAAAAGAGTATTTAAAGCCTCCACTCCACTCCAACGGCTAGGATCTCTATTGAGCTCATTCATAGCAGCATTCAAGCCATTCCTAACAATCTCTAAGCATTCAATAGAGCCCCCACTTCCTCCCACCAATTAATTTGGTTGTTGATCTTTTTGGTGAGGAGAGGAAGAAGAAAAGTGCAAAGTGCATTCATTTCATCTTGTTGAGCACTAGTTCATCCTCCAAGCGATTCTTCGTGGTGCTTTTTCTCTTGGAGGTTGAAGGTCTCCTAGACGGCTAGGAGTCACCGGGAGCTACCAACTTGTGTGGTGAGCCCCGGTAGTTTGTGAAGGCAAGTCTCGCCTCCGAAAGGAAAGAGACAAGAAGTGAAGCCGGCGAGTGCATTTGTGCAACACCGGGAGGAAAGCGGGTTGAAAGAGACCCCGGCTCAAGTGCGACCGAGCCACCTCAACGGAGACGTAGGGTTCCCTTCAAGAACTCGAACTTCGGTGAAAATTCATGTCTCTCGCATTCACTTTTACTTCTTAGCATTGCTTAAGTGAATTTGAATTTGTTAAGTTAGATCTAGCTCTTTGCTTGGCTTTAAATTCAAATTCTTGCTAGCAATTGTACTAGGTTGTTCATGCTATATACTTCTAGTGGTTTATTGTGCTTGCTAGAATAGTTTTTATCTCGCTCCCGAGCCATCTAACCCGGAGAGTCCGGACTCAATACCGGACACTCCGGACAAGCCGGAGTATCCGGACCAAAAACCCGGAGACTCCGGGTTGACCAGCTCGGCCAGGTTTATTCCGCTGCGTAAATTTTAATGCGCCTATTCACCCCCCCTCTAGGCGACATCGTTGGTCCTTTCAATTGGTATCAGAGCCAAATCTCCTTTATTTTGGCTTAACCGCTTGGAGAATCAAAGATGTCGGACATAGAGAAGGTTACCGAAACTCATGGCCAAGAGAAAGCCTCGGGTTCCGGTATCGGGGTTGCTATTCCATTAGATTATTCCTCCTTTGGAGTCTCAAACTCCTCATCCTATGTTTCCGTCTCGTCCGGTCGAGCGCCTCACTTCGATGGCACTCGGTATGCGGCATGGAAACATAAGATGAAGATGCATTTGAGATCACTTCATCCGTGTATTTGGAAGATTGTTGAAACAGGTTTCAAGCCCGCAAACCCCAACAATCTCACCTCCGAAGAAGACAAAGCTCAACACTTCAACGACTTGGCCGTCAATGCCTTGTTCAATGCTTTGAGCGACTCCGAGTTCAACCGGGTCGATGGCCTTGACAATGCCAAGGATATTTGGGAAAGATTAATGGTAACTCATGAAGGAGTATCAAGTGTCCGTGAATCGAAAATAGAGCTCATCATTGGAGAATTGAGCCGATTCACACTTGAAGAAGGAGAAACTTACACAAAGATGTTTGATCGCTTGATGTTACTAGTAAATCAAGCAAAAGGACTTGGAAGCACCGAGCTCACCGACAAAGCTATTGTCAAGATCATCCTCCGAGTAATTACCCCCACCAACCGCAATCTTGTACAACTCATCCGCGACCGGCCAAACTTCGATACTCTCACTCCTCATGATGTGATTGGCCGGTTGATGACGGATGAGATGATGGTGAAGGAAGCGGAAGTGGTGGAGGAGCTCAAGTCCGGCAAGAAGAAGGGCATCGCCTTGAAGGCCGTCAAGGTGGTGCAAGAAGCCGAAGAGAGCTCAAGCGATGAAGAAGAGTCAAGCGGCCCCTTGACAAATGAAGACATGGCCTTGCTCGTAAGAAGATTCAACAAGTTCTTGAAGAAGAAGGGCTACAAGCCGGGTAGTCACTCCAAGAACTATGGCAACAAGTCAAGAGGGCGTCACTCCTCAAGAAAGTGCTATGAGTGTGGGGAACCCGGCCACTTCATTGCCGAGTGCCCACACAAAGAAAAGAAGGAAGAGAAGCCGTACAAGAAAGACAAGTACCGCAAGAAGGACAAGGATAAGAGCAAGAAGTACAAGGGCAAGGGTCATGCTTACATCGGCAAGGAGTGGAACTCCGACTCCGACTCCGAGTCCGATTCCAACTCCGACAACGAAGGAGGACTCGCCACCGTCGCCATTGCCACTCCACCGACAAAGTCAAAGAGTCTCTTTGACGACTTAAGCGACGGCGAAGGAGATGCTCCAATGTGCCTTATGGCAAAAGGGCACAAGGTATCATCTAAGAGCACTACTCATTCCATTGTTGATTATAGCTTAGATGATTGTGATGATGCTAGTGATGAAGAAGAGGTAGCATTTAAGTCTATGGATGACTTTGATGTTAAAAAATTAGACTTGCTACTTAAGGATATTGAAAGATTGGAGGAGGTTGTTGAGCAAAAGGAAGCCATTCTCGAAGCTCAAGAAGATCTCCTTATTTTTGAAAAGGAGAAGAACCTTGAACTAGAGAAGAGCTTAGCCTTTGAAAAGAAGAAAAATGAGGATTTGGTCAAAAGTTCAAATTTGACCAAAAATGAAGCAATTAGTCTTGAGATCACCAATGCTTCACTCTTAGAGCAACTTGCAAAAGCAAAGGATGCTTGCAAGGCTCTTGAAGTGAAGCTTGTTGATCTCTCGAATAAAGCTTCTACCTCAATCAACAACTCCAATATTTCACTACCCTCGACGAGCAGCGGTTTGCGCTAGATGCTTTAATGTTGATGTTGCTACTTGTGCTACTAACCGTGAGACTTTGAAAGTCTTAGCTCATAAAAATGAGAAGCTTAAGGTGATGCTTGAAGATGGACTTCAAAAGTCCTACAAGGCAAGCAAAGGTTTAGAGGAGTATCTCGGTAAGCGCCAAGGTAATCCTAAGAGGCAAGGGCTTGGGTATGTTCCGCCAAAGGGCAAAAAGAGCAACATTGTTGTTGCTCCTTTAAGCAAGCCCATTCACTTTGTAAAAGGCGAAGGAACATCCAAGCACAAAGCTCACTCCGAGTTCTTTGCTTCTTATGTGCTTAAAAAGACTAACCTCGGTCGTGTAGTTGCTTATCATGTTGGGCGTAAGTCAAGAATGCTCCTTGTGTTCGTTCTATTTGGGTCCCTAAATCACTTGTCACTAATGTGCGTGGACCTAACCAAGTTTGGGTACCAAAGAGCAAAACTAAATGTCATTTTGTAGGCCTATATCTCGGTGGAACAAGTTGGATTTTGGATAGCGGATGTACGCACCACATGACCGGAGAAAAGGCAATGTTTGCTCAATTGGACGCAAATGGATCAAATAGTGAAAGCATTGTGTTTGGAGACAATGGAAAAGGAGAAGTAATTGGATTGGGTAAAATTCCTATCTCAAGCAATTTTCAATTAAATAATGTTTTGCTTGTTGAGTCATTAAGCTACAATCTATTGTCCGTTGCACAATTATGTGAAGCGGGCTATAATTGTTTGTTTAATGAAAAGGGTGTGGATGTCATTAAGAGGCTTGACAGTTCAATAGCCTTTAAAGGGCGTTTGAAGGGTAAGCTCTATCTCGTAGACTTCAATACGGATAGACTTAATCTTGAAACGTGCTTAATGGCTAAATCTAGCATGGGTTGGCTTTGGCATCGCCGGTTGGCTCATGTTGGTATGAGGAATCTTCATAAACTCATTAAAGGCAACCACATTCTCGGACTAACCAATGTTGTCTTTGAGAAAGATAGGATTTGTAGCGCTTGTCAAGCCGGCAAGCAAGTCGGTGCCTCCCATCCCGCCAAGAATGTGATGACGACCACAAGACCTTTGGAAATGCTTCATATGGATCTTTTTGGTCCGGTCGCCTACATAAGCATCGGGGGAAGTAAGTATGGTTTAGTCATTGTTGATGATTTTTCTCGATTCACTTGGGTGTTCTTTTTGCATGACAAAGGAGAAGTCCAAGTGACATTAAAGAAATTCATGAGAAGAGCTCAAAACGAGTTTGAAGTAAAGATTAAGAGAATTCGAAGCGACAACGGCACCGAGTTCAAGAATATTGGCGTGGAGGAGTTTCTTGATGAGGAAGGAATCAAACACGAATTCTCGGCTCCCTATTCTCCTCAACAAAATGGGGTGGCCGAGAGGAAGAATCGAACCCTCATCGAGATGGCGCGGACAATGCTCGACGAGTACAAGGTTTCCGATAGCTTTTGGACGGAAGCAATCAACACCGCATGCCACAGCTCCAACCGCCTCTACCTCCACAAGATCTTGAAGAAGACGGCGTCTGAGTTGCTCAAGGGAAGAAACCAAATGTCTCCTACTTTCGAGTCTTTGGGAGCAAATGCTATATCCTTAATAAAAAGGCTAAGTCTTCTAAATTCGCTCCTAAAGTAGATGAAGGTTTCTTACTTGGTTATGGAACCAATGCTTACGCGTACCGAGTTTTCAACAATACCACCGGTGTCGTTGAAATCTCGCGTGACGTGACTTTTGATGAAACTAACGGTTCTCAAGTAGAACAAGTTGATCGTGTTGTGATTGACAGGGAAGAACCTCCTTGTGAAGCTATAAAGAAAATGGCAATTGGAGAGGTAAGACCTCAAAATCTGGAATCTCACCCGAGCTCCCCAACCCGAGTCTCCGGCTGAAACCGGAGTGTCCGGATTAGTCCGAGTCTCGGGTCCAATACCGAGTCTCCGGATGGAGTCGAGCTCGGGCGACATTCCCTCCTCGTCCAATCAAGCTCAAGATGGTTCAAATGCCACCCAAGATGATGAAGGCCCTATTCAAGCCTTGGACTCATCCGTACCTCATCCTAGAGTTCATCAAAGCATTCAGAGAGATCATCCGGTCGACAACATACTTGGAGACATCAACAAGGGAGTATCCACTCGATCTCGAGTTGCAAATTTTTGTGAATTTTACTCGTTTGTTTCCTCTCTTGAACCTCTTAAAGTAGATGAAGCACTTGAAGACCCAGATTGGGTGATGGCTATGCAAGAGGAACTGAACAACTTCAAGCGCAATCAAGTCTGGGAGCTTGTCAAAAGACCAAATCAAAACGTTATCGGCACTAAGTGGGTCTTCCGAAACAAGCAAGATGAAAACGGGATCGTGACAAGGAACAAAGCCCGTTTAGTTGCTCAAGGGTACACTCAAATAGAAGGTTTGGATTTCGATGAAACATATGCTCCAAAGAGCTAGGCTTGAATCTATTAGAATATTACTTGCCTTTGCTACTCACCATGATTTCAAGCTGTATCAAATGGACGTGAAGAGCGCCTTCTTAAATGGACCACTTTCCGAGATGGTCTACGTTGAGCAACCACCCGGATTTGAAGATCCAAGACATCCGGACCACGTCTATTACCTTCACAAGGCACTCTATGGACTTAAGCAAGCTCCAAGGGCATGGTTCGAATGTCTTCGAGACTTCCTTCTCGGACAAGGTTTTGTAGTCGGAAAGGCCGACCCTACTCTCTTTACTAAGCATATAGATAATGATTTATTTGTGTGCCAAATATATGTCGATGACATTATATTTGGATCTACTAATGAACATTTGTGTAAAGAGTTTAGCAAGATAATGACCAAAAGGGTTGAGATGTCCATGATGGGTGAGTTGAAGTTCTTCCTCGGATTCCAAGTTAAACAACTCAAGGAAGGAACTTTCATTTGTCAAACGAAGTACATCAAGGACATGCTCAAGAAGTTCGGAATGGAGGACGCCAAGCCCATAAAGACGCCAATGCAAGCCAACGGGCACCTAGACCTCGACAAAGAAGGTAAACCGGTCATCCAAAAGGTATATCGTTCGATGATCGGTTCTCTCCTTTATCTTTGTGCATCTAGGCCCGATATCATGCTTAGCGTTTGTATGTGTGCACGTTTTCAAGCCGCTCCAAAAGAGTGCCACATGGTGGCCGTTAAGAGAATCTTGAGATACTTAGTGCACACTCCTCATTTCGGACTTTGGTATCCGAAAGGATCCTCCTTTGAGCTTATTGGCTATTCCGATGCGGATTATGCCGGTTGCAAAGTGGATAGGAAGAGCACCTCAGGAACTTGCCAATTCTTGGGTAGGTCTCTAGTCTCGTGGTCTTCCAAGAAACAAAATTCCGTAGCCCTATCCACTGCCGAAGCCGAATACATAGCTGCCGGGAGTTGTTGTGCCCAATTACTTTGGATGAGACAAACCTTGAGTGATTATGGCCTATCCTACAAAAGCGTTCCACTTTTGTGTGACAATGAGAGCGCCATAAAAATTGCCAACAATCTGTCCAACACTCCCGAACAAAACACATTGATATTCGCCATCATTTCCTAAGAGACCACGCAACCAAAGGCGAAATTGATATCCAACATGTGAGTACAAATGATCAATTAGCCGATATCTTTACCAAGCCCCTTGACGAGAAAAGGTTACGTGAATTGAGAAGTGGACTAAATATCTTAGACTCTCGTAACGTGGCTTGACATGTGCTCACATATTGTTTGGTGAATGAAAAATGAATTTCAAAACCTTAGTCATCTTTTTCTTTGAATTTATTCAATGTTTTTGGCTCTTGATCCTCTCGATCTTGTCATTGATATGTGACCATAGCTTGTTTGCTTTATTGTTCGCTGGTCATATATCAAGTTGACATCTTAGGAATCTTTCTCTCTCTCGCTCATAAAATTCCTTGAGCTATCCTTCGTCGTGTCTAATTCCTAACCGAAGCTGGGCAACCCGGATCGTCCGGTATTTAATCCGAGTCTCCGGATAATTGAGTCTCGGACTATTTGTCCGGACTATCCGGGTTGGGCGAGTCTCCGGTCTGAAATCCGGAGTCTCGGGTTGGGGCGGACGGTTCAAGTCCCCAATCCCGCGCGGTTTCTTTTTATTCCTTTTTGCACCGGGCGCCTCTCCCTCTCCCTCTCCCGTGCACCTCTCTCGCTCCTAGGGTTCTTGGACTCCTCCACCTCCTCCTCCATCCCCTTGGATTGAAGATCGTGGTAAGGATGTTCTTGCCCTAAGCTTTTCCTTCCGGATTTGGTAAAAATCTCGCGGTTCTTAGGGTCTCTCCGTGTGCTTCAACTCTCTTAGGGTGCCGATTGACTCGTCATTGCCCTCAAGATCGGAGATTCGTTAACCCTAACTCACCCGCGTTCTTCATCTATCAATTCTTCTTGAGGTGAGTTCCTTTTTGTGCCCTTTTCCCGCGAAATTCTTTGCTAGAGTTTGCCCTAATCTTCTTTTGTTCATCCTAGAGGCAATCTAGTTCCAATTCCTGTTTTGTGCGGATTGAATTCCTCTTTTCCCCCCGCGCGTGTGCTCGTTCTGGCACATCCGGAGTATCCGGACTCTGAGTCCGGAGTCTCCGGGTAGATCCGGAGTGTCCGGACTTTCTGTCCGGAGTCTCCGGATGCAATCCGGAGTATCCGGACATTTTGTCCGGACTCTCCGGATTGGGTGCCTCGGCCAGATTCAGATTTGTTTTCGCGTCGCCTCTCGGCTAATTCCTCTCGTTCGCTTTATCTGGTCAGATGGATCCTTCCCAAGGAACTTCCGGTGGCAGCGATCCTCCTCAGCAGGCAGCTAGTGGCAGTACTCCCGCTCAGGGCATGTCTCCCACCGATTCTCCTCCACAGCCTCAGCAGCCTCCGCAGAAAAAGCAGAGAATTGGAGTGGTCAAAAGACTCGTTTCCAGACCTCGAGGCCAGCCGGCCTTCAGTCGGCTCTGTCTGTCTCCTCCACCTCAAAGAAGCTCGATCCAGATGAGCATCCGGTGATACCCATGCCAGGCCGTGATCGAGAAAGAAGCGATTCCTGTCCGGGCACTTCATTGGTCCTCTGATCAAGGCCAAGCCCGTGTGGAACTATCCAATGTCCGTGAATCCAATGAGAGTAATTGACTACCGGACAGGACCTGGTAAAGGGAAAGCCATTGTGGAGCACAGAAAGAAAGATCCTTTGGAGCTCCACCAGGATGAGTATGTGGACCGCCGGTTTTGGAACCGGTTTCAGTCAGATTTCTATGAAACGGTCCTATACCCACTTGAGCACCCAGTGGTTCGCATGAAGACCATTGACTGGGAGTACATGGCTGCAGCAGTAATCCGATCTTCTCTGAGATCATTCAGATTTGCGAGCTGCATCAGATCAAAAACATCATGGCATACAAGTATGACTGGAACAATGAGATCATTATGCAGTTTTATGCCACCTTGTACTTTGACAAGAATGATGAGGCCATTTGGTGGATGACCGACAAGATATGGTATGTGGCTAGCAAAAAGAGATTTGCCAGAGTGCTCAACCTCAGATACAATGCCAGTCCAAAGCTTCATGAGAAGAAAGTGATGACTCCTGAGCAGATTGAGGCTTTGTATGACACATCCAGGAGCTTCACAGTTGGGACCATCAAGGGTCTGAAGGACATACCAGCTGTGCTCAACAGGATGTTGAGAGTCACTCTTTCGCCAAAGGAAGGAGATGCTTCTGCCATCAGTTCCTATGGTAGGAACCTGCTTTTTCACCTCGTTGAGAGCACTGACCCTTTTGACATTGTCGATTTCTTGTGGGAAACAATGAGGCAGAACGCGCAGAGCAACATGGCCAGTTGCAGCTATGCACCTTTCGTGATGACCTTGATCTCTTCAGTGAGTGGGCTGAAGTTTGTCAGAGATGAGGAGCATCTTTCTTACAAGGTCCGCCCTCAGTCTACTCCAGCCCCTCCAGCTGCTCCTGGTCCTGCTACTAGACCTCGCCGAGGTCGTGCTTCAGGCTCTACCTCTGCTCCTGCTCCAGCTGTGCCTCCAGTCACTCCTTCTGAGCAGTCCGAGGTCCCGAGCAGCACTCTTCAGCGGATGCTCAAGCACGTCTTCCTTCTTTGCCGCGACATCTCCACCAGGCAGAAGGTGATGAGTCGGCAGATCAAGAAGAATGGTCAAGACATTCGCAGCATCCGCCGCCACAATGGCGAAGCAGTCAGTCCCAGCGACTCTTCCGGGTCTTCCGAGGAGAGTAGCGACGCCACTTCTGCTGATGCCTTGTTTGGGATTGCTTCCTCCTCTGCTCCTCCAGCGCCTGGTGACGTCGACAGCGAGGGCTCTGAGTATGAGGCCTCCGACGACGGAGATGACGAGTGATTTCCTGTGTCTTCCTTTTTGGTGTCTTGATGCCAAAGGGGGAGTGATCTTTAGCGTTGTCTTTGTCGTGGATCGTGGACTCTTTAGTCTTTCCGTCTGTCGCGTGTGGACTTGCTTGTGTTGCTTCAGTTATTTGTTCTTTTAGTGTTGTGAACTCTGTCTATTCCATGTAATGTCTTTAATGCTTATTTTATGCATGGATTACTTTCAGTTACTTGTATTGTATTCTCGCAAGCTGTGTTTGAGGGGGAGCTCTCAGTTTTCTCTCGTTAAATATGTGCATTTGTTCCCTCTCAATTCCTCTAATGCACACTTTTAGGGGGAGCTCCTCTTATTGATCTTATGCCTAAGTCTTGTTCTCGTTATTTTATTTTGCTAATTAATTGTGTTGTCATCAATTCACCAAAAAGGGGGAGATTGAAAGTGCATCTAGGCCCCTCAAATTGTTTTGGTGATTAATGATGACACAATTAAAGAGATCTAATGTTTTATCCAAGAATACTGCAGATATCGAGATTATATCGAAGTTTGGAATGACATTGGACACCCCCTCGACTACTTAAAATCAAAAGGACGGCATCAAGACCAAAGTTGTAATCTTTTATTCATTTGTGTCTTAAGGATAGCCGTACTATTAAGAGGGTATGACGAGAAATCGATTTTAGGATGTGCATGTGCTCAACATCAAGTCTTGCATCTCACTTTAGCACTCCTACTCTTGGTTTTGAAAAGTTTCATTTTGTAACCGTTCTGGGTAACCCGGAGTATCCGGACATTTTGTCCGGAGTCTCCGGATTCAATCCGGAGTGTCCGGACATTTGGTCCGGAGTCTCCGGGTTGGACTCTCGGTTGCTTTGTTTCCGGTGGTCCGGAGTATCCGGTCATTTTGTCCGAGTCTCGGATAACCCGAGTCTCGGGTTGTTTGTCGGACACTCTGGCCTGTTCAAAACGGGAGTAACGGCTAGTTTTCAAAAAGAGTATTTAAAGCCTCCACTCCACTCCAACGGCTAGGATCTCTATTGAGCTCATTCATAGCAGCATTCAAGCCATTCCTAACAATCTCTAAGCATTCAATAGAGCCCCCACTTCCTCCCACCAATTAATTTGGTTGTTGATCTTTTTGGTGAGGAGAGGAAGAAGAAAAGTGCAAAGTGCATTCATTTCATCTTGTTGAGCACTAGTTCATCCTCCAAGCGATTCTTCGTGGTGCTATTTCTCTTGGAGGTTGAAGGTCTCCTAGACGGCTAGGAGTCACCGGGAGCTACCAACTTGTGTGGTGAGCCAGGTAGTTTGTGAAGGCAAGTCTCGCCTCGAAAGGAAAGAGACAAGAAGTGAAGCCATGAGTGCATTTGTGCAACACCGGGAGGAAAGCGGGTTGAAAGAGACCCCGGCTCAAGTGCGACCGAGCCACCTCAACGGAGACGTAGGGTTCCCTTCAAGAACCCGAACTTCGGTGAAAATTCGTGTCTCTCGCATTCACTTTTACTTCTTAGCATTGCTTAAGTGAATTTGAATTTGTTAAGTTAGATCTAGCTCTTTGCTTGGCTTTAAATTCAAATTCTTGCTAGCAATTGTACTAGGTTGTTCATGCTATATACTTCTAGTGGTTTATTGTGCTTGCTAGAATAGTTTTTATCTCGCTCCCGAGCCATCTAACCCGGAGAGTCCGGACTCAATACCGGACACTCCGGACAAGCCGGAGTATCCGGACCAAAAACCCGGAGACTCCGGGTTGACCAGCTCGGCCAGGTTTATTCCGCTGCGTAAATTTTAATCCGCCTATTCACCCCCCCTCTAGGCGACATCGTTGGTCCTTTCATCGACGCACATGCGCCACTTGCCTCCTTTCTTCCTGACCAGAACTGGATTGGCTAGCCACTCGGAGTGCTCGATTTCTCTGATGAAGCCAGCTTTTAGGAGTTTGTCAAGTTCCTCCCGGATGATTGCCTGTTTCTCCGGGGAAAAGCGTCTAAGTTTCTGTCTCACTGGTTTTTTGTCAGGCTGAACCGCTAGCCTGTGCTCGACCACCTCCCTTGGGACCCCGGGCATGTCGGATGGTTCCCAGGCGAACACATCCGACCTTGCCCGGAGGAAGGTGACGAGCTCGAGTTCCTATTTGGGATCTAAGGAAGATCCCAAATGAACGATTTGGCCGGTTCGACTCGTTGAGCGGAGCGACCTTGGTCTCTCCCCAGGTTGGAGGGCAAGTTTAGGCCGGAATGCTTCGGCTCTTGGTCGTGGCCGCGAGTGGGCAATCGACCGACCATATCCAGCGCTCTTTAAATCGCAATTGAGTGCAGTCTTGTGGTTCCCTTTGACGGTTATGACTCCGTTTGGTCCGGGAATCTTCAGGCACTGATACCCGTGATGCGAGGCGGCCATGAACTTGGCCAAGGCCGGCCTGCCGAGGATGGCGTTGTAGGCCGACTCGAAGTCTACCACCTCGAAGGTGATTAGCTCCGTTCTGAAGTTACTTGGGCCGCCGAAACTCACGGGCAGGACGACCTGCCCCAGAGGTTTGATCGAGGTGCCTGGGACTATCCCGAAGAAGGGCACGGCTACACTCTTGATTTTGGAACGAGGACTCTGCATCTCGTCCAAAACCTTGGCTGAAATAAGGTCCAAAGAGCTCCTGAGTCTATGAGGACCCGGCCCGGCAACGGTGTTGCTGATGGTGGGGTTCACGACCATCGGAAGCCTCTGGGGTTTGGTCATCCCAAGGGGACAATCGTCCTTGGAGAAGGTGAGAGATATTTCAGACCATTTCAGCTGCTGCACCGGAGGCTTACCCTGGGTAACATGGTGCACTTCTCTTGCGGCGTCCTTTAAGTCCCGGCGGGACTTGTAGGCGGAGGAGCCCCCGAAGATGACCGCTATGTGATTCTTTGGTTCTTGGTATTCCATGTCATCATCACTTTCCTCGGCGGGCTGTTTACCTTTGCCATTTTCACCCTGCTCTGGAAGCGTCGGCATGGGGCCCCTGCCGCTGTAAAACTGCTCCAGGCGGTAGGTCCACGTTCGGCAATTCCGTAGGTCGTGTCCGTGCGCCTGGTGAAGCAGACAGTAGAGGTCGACCAGTCGGTCCGCTTGGTCGCCTCGTTCTCGAGGCACGTGTGGTTGTCCTCTTCCTCGAAGCGTTAAACCCCGGCTACGCGGCTGGGTTGCTCGGGGTTGTTGTTGTTCCACCGCGGCTACCATGGTGGCGAGGGTTGCTTTTTCTTCTTCTTCTTGATCTTCTTGTCTGCTGCAGTCGACCCCTTTTTGCTAGCCGAGGTCTCTAGGCGGTGGCGGCGACTTCCCTTCATCCAAAGCATTCTCTTCCATTGACGACTTCATCTGCGTTGGCGTATCGATCGGCCATTCGGAAGAGCTCGTTTCGCCGTTAGATCCGGGTGGATCTCTGTGTCCTGCGTGAAGCGCCGCGTCCTGCACTCGAACTTGAAAGCTCGGACGACAGCTTCGTCCGATACATTCAGGATCGAGTTCCGGACCTGGATGAACCTCTGGACGAATTGTCGCAGGGTTTTCCCGTCCGTCTGTATCAAGCGCTCCAGGTCGCGCTCCTTTCCCGGGCGGATGTAACAGCTCTGGAAATTTGCTCGGAGCGCGGCGCTGAGCTGCCCCCAGGACCGTATGGATCCTTCCTTCTGATTGAAAAGCCACGTACGAGCGGCTCCGTCCAGAACCGTCGGCAGGTAATTTGCCATCACTTCGTCGCCTCGTGGCGAGGATGGCGATAGTATATATTGAGAGAAATTCGTCCGGTTCGGTCCCGTTGAATCTTTCGGCGTGGCGGGCTTGAATCTGTTCGGCCATGCGGCGTCCGGAGGGAGCTCGTGAAGGCCTGGCAACCGGCTTCGGGATTTCGCGGTGAAACCCTCGGTCACGGCGGCCTTCACGCGGGTCTTCCGCCCAACGCCCCGTGCGCGGGCCGAGTCGGGAGAAGACCTCATGCGACGGTCGTGCCGACGACCGCTTGGTCGTGGAGCGTTCAGAGCGCTCGTAATCTGGGCGATTATAGAGGTACCGCTCTGAGGTTGCTCTGTGGATCGCTCCGGGCTTTTCCGGATCGGGTTAGCGATGCAGTGCGATCTCCGAGCATGGCTCCGAGACTCACCTCTGTGCGAGCGCATGGGGGAGCGTTTGTGATGGTCCCGGGAAACACTCCGGGCATCCCGGTCACGGGGAGGATCCGAGACTTTCAGCTCGGCGGCAAGCCTTTCCAAATCTTCGGCTACGACCCTGCCCACGGCCTCCAAGTCTACTTGCTCGGGGAAACTGCGCAGGTCACGCACGACCGCCGCCAAGGCCTGTAACCGTTCCCGTTTCCGGTGAACTGGCGGCGGTGAGCTTTGACGGCGCTCCGGAGCGCGATCGGGAGTTCGGTACCCGCGAGAGTTCCTTTCCGTGGAAGCGCACCTCCCCTTTGCCTGGCGGCGGATGCTCGCGAGGGTCTTTCCCAAGGACGCCTCCAGGTGGAGTCTGGCTGCCTCGTAGTGGTCGTGCTTGGCAGCGTCCGAGGATCCCTCTCCGGGCTCCGCACGGCTCCCGGCTACGTTGACTCGACGAGAGCGGGATGAAAGCGATGGGGACATCATGGTATCCCCTTGAGATGCGGTCTCTTGGTCGAGCTCCAGGTCGTCTGGTATGTCGGACCATCGTAGAGCCCGTCGTAGTCATCCTCGGGGTCTTCGAGGGTAATGTTTGGGGAACGGAGGCCCTGTCCTCGTATTCGCGCGTCCGGGGAAGGGCTCCCAGACTCAGTGTGACCGATAGGATCGGTCACCCCGTCACGCTTGTCGACGGCGTAGTACACATCGTCATCTTCAACGTGGTCAAAAACGCAAAGGTCGAGTGTCTCCCGAGTTTGGCATCCTCGAGGATCTTGATCTGCGACGGAATCAAGGCCGTCCCCACGGACGGCGCCGGTATCGACGATTGGAGAACGGCTCCCGCCGAGCTTACTTGTTGAATGGGGATCAACAGAGCCCGTCGTACGGATCGAAGAGGTCGTTCGAGCGATGCCAGGTCGGGAGAAGAAGAAAAGGGGGGACACGGTGTTTATCCTGGTTCGGGCCTCCCTCTGCCGGGATAACAGCCCTACTCCAGTGTCTTATGTTCTATCTCTTTTTCCTCCTGTTACAGATCTTGAGGGTTTAAATAATACGACTATAGGTACAAAGAAGGCAACTACCTCACTGGATCACGCTATGTAACCATATCCGTGACCATTGTCCCTTGATTTTCGCGCTATTTGAATTTCGGGTATGATCTCCCTTGATCTCCGGCTGATTGGTTGGCTCCTTCCTTCCTCGTAGCGTTCGCTGGGCCCTCCGACCAAACACCCGAGTAGGTCGTAGCTTCTACGAGCATGCTTGCTCGTGGGGGGGGCGTGTTTGGTACTTCTGCGAGTAAAGGTGCAAACGCGTATGCTCGGAGGAGAAGGAGGGATGCTCGTTTCGTTCTCCCGAGCATCTTCTTTTAGTATCGCGAGGTCGGCGGGTTTTTAGCTTTTCACGGGGGTACCGTGGTCTTTTGCCAGATAGCCAATCCCCGACAAATTTGGTTAAAGATGGGTACGTACGTACGTGACCAATGAACCGCCCAGCTAGCTATAGGCCGGACGGCCGGGACGGGGAAAATATGTAAAGGCCGGGGAGATGACGACGTATGAATATGATCGAGGAGCTAGCTAGCTAGGGACGACGGGTCATGCAAAACTCGTGCCCGTTTTAATTACTCTGCTACTCCAGCTAGAAAGAGATGCAAGCGGCGGCAGCAGCAGCTCCTCCAGAGTCAAGTAGACGCCTGGAAATTGGAATACTCACTCGTAAGCAGATGGAATGAGCAGAGGCAGGCAATAATTAGGGTCAGTTGAGGGGAGGAATCGGGCTTAATTAGCACGCACGCACGTCAGCTCGTCATCAAGCAAGCACACCTTGCTCTCTCTTAATTACTTACTACATCGATCGATCCACCGTCCTCCCTTCCCCACGCGCCTTTCATTTCGTCCCTAGTTTTTCTTGGCGTGCATGCTTTCTGCCCTCTCTCCGGCCCCCTCCTCTCTACTCTGCGTGTGTGAGCGAGCGAAAGCCGAATGGTAAAGGCCATGCATGAGCTAGCATGATGCATCATCCGTCGCAGCATCAGCCCGAGCCCGACGGCTACGTCGAGGCGTCGATCGCCACTTATGCATGCATGTGTCCACGGTTAAACGTCTTTATTAATTTTACTGCGCGCATGCCCTTTTACTCGTCCGTCCGTAACTACTGGCGAAGAGCGGAGTACCCGATCCAGCCCCCATTCAGAAACTATATATATAAACTGATCTTGCAAGTGCGGTACTGCTGCTCGCTAGAATTTGCTATGTGTGCGTGCTACGAACATGGAGTACTCAACTACTACTGGTTATCACAGCCATGCATATATAGTGAAGGGGACAATGGAAAAAAAATACATATCATTTTAATTTTCAATTTTTGTTTCTAAATACACGTCATTAATTCTCCTCCCTCAGTTGATAAATGTAAGGCCTATAGTTTGAATGGTTTTATTTAGAAATACAATGCATGCATGTAGATTTAATGAGCCTTTTCTATTATACCCCTATTTATTCTTTCTCACTATATGTATTTATTCATTCATCCCTCCGTTGATAAATATAAGGCGTATTTTGATTTTGCACAAGGATTAAGATTGCGATGAAATTAGAAAGACATGAGAGAAAATGACTTACATACCCATCTTAATTGTCTTAAAAAGATGAGAGATAGTACTTTGTGTGGGTTGTAATGAATAAATGCATATGATTGAGAGAGAATAAATAGGGGTGTAGTAGGAAAGGTTCATTAAATCTATATGCAAGCCTTATATTTCTAAACAAGAGCATTTAAACTATATGCCTTATATTTATTAACGGAGGAGTACATTTACACAAAGTGTTATCTCGCATCTTTCAAGACAATTAAAAGGGGTATGTAAGCCATTTCTTCTCATGTATTTCTTAATTTCACCATAACATTAATCCTTGTGTAGAGTCAAAATACGTCTTATATATATCAACGGAGGGAGTACAATTTTGAGTGAAACATTTTGATTTCACGTGCGCAACAATGAATGATAATAGCTCTAACATGTTTTTGACATAAAAAAACTCTTCTAAGCAACATCAAAACATAGCAACTTCAACATTTAAATAGAGAAGATAATATTTTGCGATAGTGAGTTGCAATATTTCACGAATTGATTACATCAAAAAATCAAAGTTTCAACATCTCAAGACACCTATTACAACAAAATAAACAACTACTTCAACAATTACCAACTCACTGGACTTAGTCTAGATGGAGACATTGCATGCTTGGCCTTAAGCTTTGGAATTGGAATGCTGTTGCCGGTGCAGAAAAGCTAGAAGGGTGTGCTAGCTAGACGCTGATGAAGGCTTGTTTATCAATCATGTTTGGAGTTGATGGTAGCATGACCACAACAACATCGCGCGAGCAAGCAATAGTGAGGATGGCTCTCTCGAGGACGGGAAATGAGACTTCGGAGGCAGTCCCCTATTGCCTCAGCCCTTACGCATGAGAGAGAGAGAGGGGGGGGGCATGAGCTCCTACCCATTCCCGTCCCCTCCCTCATTCCCTTCGCGAAGGGATTCCCATTCCCTTCAGCGCTCCAACGGGTTCCCTTCAGTCTGAGATTCTCTCTCCCATTCCCTCCAGGAAGGGATTCTCTCTCCTTTCCCTATACAATTCCCTTTAAAGGGAATCTGTTGGAGATGAGTGGAAATAAAGGGAATGGGAATGGGGAAGGGAACATGGAAGGGAATGAAATGAAGGGAATATGGTTGGAGATGGTCTAAGTCCTAACTGTTGTTGAGGAATGAGGACCATGTGCAGCAAGCCAGCAGTGGTGAAGAAATTATATGGGAGAGGATAAAAATGAGATGCGAGAGATTTATATGGTGGTTGTTGAGACAGTAAGCTCTGAAGGTTTAGCAGTTTTGCGTTATCTGGGACGCAGGGATGACGGTCATTCCTGTTAGACAACCTCGCTATCGAATAGTCCGGGGTTGCCTAATAGATCTCAAGTGGAGAACAGAGAGAGAGGGCGAGAGACACAATATGAGGAGGAACGGGTCTGCTTTATTATTCTGTATGCTTGTGTACAATGGGGTGACCCCCTGCCTCCTATATATAGCGGTTCTGCTTAGAGATAAGGAAGAGTCCATATCGGATACGAATCCGGTTTCCTAACACTCTCCCTTGGACTCTTCACTGCGAGATGCATATGCCTCATTAAAACTCCATAAAAACCCAGTGGGAAAAATAATTGGAGAAAGAGTACATAGCATACGCTTGCTGTGTTGCACGGATTGCCTCATCAAAAACCTTATGTAAGAAAACTTCAATGAAAAACTTACTTAAGGAAAAGAGTACAATCCACCCAAACTTCAATGTTAATCTTCAAGATTTATGTTGGGTACTCAAACTTCATGTTTGAGATTTATGTAGGAGTATGTGAAAAATCTCCCCCTGAAATCTGCACTTCTCTAAGCCTCATCATCCCGATTCCTCTAATACATCTTTCAAAGGAAGATGCCGGGAGTGACTTAGTGAATAAATCTGCGAGATTTTCACACGACTTAGTATGCAGTATCTTTATCTCGTTCATCTTATGCATATCATGAGCATAAAAGAACTTGGGGCTGATATGCTTTGTAAGGTTACTCTTCACATATCCCATTTGTACTTGTGCAACACAAGCTGCATTATCTTCATAGATAATAGTGGGGGTTTGTTCCATGTTCGGACCACATGACTTGGATGTGGTGAACCATTCTTCAAGCCATGCACATTCCCGAGAGGCTTCATACAATGCAATGATTTACGAGTGGTTAGTCGACGTCGAGACAAGAGTCCGCTTAGACGACTTCCAAGAAATTGCCGTTCCACCGCAAAGGAAAACATACCCGGTTGTGACTTGCCGGTATGCGGGTCCGAAAGGTACTCAAAGATCGGCGAGCCAACTAAATTCAATTCATTGTTTCTTACGTAAAACAAGCCGAGGTCTTTGCTTCCTTGAAGGTAACGGAAGATGTCCTTCACCCCTTTCCAATGCCTTTTGGTGGGTTACGCCTTTACTGCAGTGCTAGCAAATTCACGGCCGAACGCAATGTCCGGCCTAGTGCTATTCGCAAGGTACATGAGCGCTCCAATTGCACTCAAGTATGGGAATTCCGCTCCCGGGACTTCCTCCCCTCTTCTTTAGGCCTGTCACGGGTCTAGGTCCGCTTGGAGTGACCTTCCGAGCTATTGGGGTCTTTGCGGGTATGCCTTTTCAAAGCCAAATCTCTCCAACACTTTCTGCGTGTAGGATACTTGGTGTACCAAGATTCCGCCTTGGACATGTTCAAGCTGCAAGCCTAAACAGAACTTGGTTTTACCCAAGTCTTTCATTTCAAACTCAGATTTCAAGTATGTGCATGCTTCTTCAATTTCCTCATCCGTCCCAATGATGTTCAAGTCATCTACATAGACGGAGATTATACAAAATCCATTCGTGGATCGTTGTATAAATACACATGGACAATCTTCATTTGTTCGTGTAGCCTTTCTTGCAGAAAGTCACTCAAACGATTGTACCACATTCTTCCTGACTGTTTTAGCCCATACAGTGATTTCTCCAATTTCACACTGTATAGGTTTCTGTTTGCTCTGTCTTGGTTCGGGATAGGGATACCTTTCGGTACTTTCATGTATATCTCTGAATCCAAGTTTCCATACAAGTATGCTGTGACAACATCCATTAGCTTCATTTTTAACTTCAAGTTGATCGCCATTGAGATCAAGTATCTAAAGGTAATTCCGCCCATGACCGGAGAATAGGTTTCTTCATAATCAACCCCAGGACGTTGAGTGAAACCTTGAGCGACAAGCCTTGCCTTGTACCTTACAACTTCATTGTTTTCGTTTCTCTTGCGAACAAAAACCCATTTGTGACCTACGGGGTTTATATGGGGAGGCGTGTGGCACACAGGCCCAAACACCTCTCTTTTGTTCAGAGAGACTAACTCTGCGGTGATTGCCTTCTTCCAATCTTCCCAATCGAGCCTTTTCTTGCACTCTGCGAGAGATGCGGGCTCGGGATCATGATTAATGATCGTGGCAATCTTCTTTGCAAAGTATGCATCGACATTGGCTGTTGCTCTATTCATTGATTCTCCCGTTATTACAAAGTTTATGGCCATTTCATCATGGGGTGCTTCGTGCACTTCTACTTGCTCTTCATTGCTATTTCCCATTCCGGAGCAAATTCCTTTAGTTTTTCTCCGCCAATGTGTGCGCACACATTATTTCCGACGGCTTCTTCCAATGGAAGGTTCAGATCTGGAATTGCCTTTTCCACAGGCTTCTTTCCAAAGGCCAGGTCTCAAGCGGCTCCCCTTCTTGCTTTGGGGCACTTTTGTGATTGGTGTGGTAAGTCCTCTCGCTTGATTTTCCCAGACGTCTCCGGGTACTTTGGGTTTGAGAAGCCAGATCTCCTGTTCTTTTTCTTTGAGGCCTCTGAACAGGATGAGGGATACCTTCTGCTTTCTTTGGTATTTCCACCCTCTCTGGTGCATTTCTTGCTGGTACATGCGACTTAACCACGCTCTTCAGATCACAAAAATGATCAGGTAGTTCATTTGCTAAATTCTGCAAATCAATTATCTTCTGGACTTCTTGATTTGCTTCATTAGTGCGAGGGTCATGCGCGGGGATCCCAGTGGAATGCCATACTATTTCCCGGCATTTTTCATCCAATGGTTGATTCTCTCCCCCTAATGACGGGAAATGGTCCTCGTCAAAGATGCAATCAGCGAATCAGTGTGTGCAAGTCTCGATCATGGGTTCCAAATACACGATTATGGATGCACTCTCATAACCAACGTATATCCCGGACTTGCGGAGAGGGCCCATTGCGATCCATTGTGGGGTGGTATAGGTACATATACCATACAACCAAAATTTCTAAGATGGGAAATCTTCGGGATGACCCCTTGCACTAATTGCATTGGTGAATGGATGTTGTAGGCCGATGGTCTATAATTGATGAGTGCTGCTGCGTGCAGGACTGCGTGTCGCCATCAAGTGTTGGGCAAGTTACAACTCTGCAAGAGCGGTCTGGCAATGAACTTAATCCTCTTTATTAGTGCTTCAGCTAGCCCATTTTGCGTATGGACGTGCGGTACAGAGTGCTCAACAGTTATTCCGTTCTTTGTACAATAATCATCAAATGCCTTGGAAGTAAATTCGCGGCATTGTCCAATCGAATGGACTTCACGCGATGATCGTGAAAAGCATTCTTAATTACGATGATCTGTGAGATCAACTTTGCGAATGCATGATTCCTTGTTGACAAAGCAAACATGTATGCGACCATTTCGAGGAAGCATCAATGAGCACCATAAAGTATAGAAACGGCCACGACAAGGGCTGAATCGGACATAAATATCCCTTGAATGCGTTCCAGAATGCAGGATTTCATGTTGCACTTTCATAACAGAGGGTCTAGTTATTAATTTCCGGTGGCACATGCATGGCACACAAAATCTTCATGATTCGGGAAATTTTTAACATTAATGCCATGACCTTGTGAGTTGTTAACTATATTTCTCATCAATCTAAGACCAGGATGACCTAATCTACAATGCCATAAAGAAAATAATTCAGAGCTTCTGAAGACAGTCTTCAAAGAAGTATACCTTTGCGTGTGCATTGATTTTCGTGTAGTACAACCTGATTCATATGAGGGACATTTTTCTAGTACCATCTTTCCATATTCGCGTGCTTCACAATGCACAAGTGTTCTTTGCCATTTTCTTCATTGGTTTCTACGTGAAACCCATTGGCGCGGATATCTTTGAAACTTAAGAGAGTGCGGGTTGATTCAGGGTACAAGAGGGCTTCTTCAATTACCAAAGTTGTACCCATTGGCAATATAATTGTGGCTCTTCCTGAGCCTATTATATGCGTATTGCTTCCTGCGATAGTCGTAATCCTTCCAGCGTTCTTCGTGATCGTCTGGAAGTATTTCGACTCTCTTAAGATGGTATTTGTTGTGCCACTATCAACAATGCATATTTCCTCCATTGGGCGCTACACGATTTCTAGATGAAAAGAAAAATAATTCTAATCATAAAGTGGCTAAGTAATTAAAAAATTGCTTGTAAAGAAAGAATACTGGAATAAAGAATAATTTGCAATTCTATTCATGAGAAAGAGTATGCTCTTCGAGAGCTTACTATTCATTATGCAATCTGATGTCTATGTGAGATAATTCTGACAATTCATGTCAATTCTTCAAAAACTCACGTTAGATAATGCCACACCTTTGCACATTCATAAGGTTCTTCCATTAGATTACTACGTGCAATCTAATAGGAAATGGCTGCTAGATTCAATAAAATGCATAATTGAATTCTCATGAGTTTCCAGCAAACTAAAAGAAAGCAATAATATCAAGAAAGATAAATGCAAAATTCATAAGTACAAGATTCATAAGTACGGAATTCATAAATGCAAAATTCATAAGTGCGAGATTCATAAATGCAAGATTCATCAATACAGTATTCATAACTGCAAAATTCATATATACACAGATTCATAAATATTCATAAATACGGAAAAAAAATTCTCAGAAATTTCCGAATTTTTCTTAGTATTTGGCAATTTTCTGTTAATTATACAGCAATTTTCCAGCATCACTTGATAACAGAAAATAAATTGCAACATGAATTAAACATGTCATAAGTCTAATTACAACTTATATAATTCTTGTTGGCTGGGAACGAAAACAGGTAATGAATATCTCTGTCAATTTGACTCTCGGCCAGGTCAACCTGCCCCTAGGGCTCACATGAGGGAGGGAGCACTTCCCGTTTCCGGGTGCCAATTAAAGAACCAAGCCTCATGTGTGTTTTCCTAGACACCAATTGTCTCATATCTGTTTATTCATTACCAAAATCAAATCCCAACCACTCATGTTCTCATAAACTGTTGTATGAGAAATTCTGGAATTTTCCTAACACTTTTCATAATTTCTGCTAATTTCCAAGCAATTTTCAGAATTACTTTACAACAGGAAATTGAATTTCAGCAAATATCAACATGACATAATTCATAAATTCAAAATAAACAATAATTGCATAATTCATAAAATACAGGAAAATAAATTCCATAATTCATAAATGCGGGAAAGTAAATTCTCATGAATTTCCAGTAAGCTAAACAAAGCAAACAATGCGTAAATACAAGTAAATATTCATAAATGCAGGAAATAAGGCTAAGTAAAAAAAATTAAAAACAGAGCCATGTAATTTTCTGGATTTTTCTGGGAATTTTCATAATTTTTTGAGATTTTCCAATCAGTTTTCTGAATTTCTTATTCATTTTTTGAAAAAAAAAAGGATAAAGAACCAGGGGAGGGCAAAGGGGTAATTTCCCCTGCCCTCCCCGTGCGCGTTAGCTTCCAAAGCAAGATTGGAAAACACGGCTTCAAGTCCACCTTGGACTATGGGGATTGCAAGTTGCAGTATGGAGGTCTGGACTTCATGTCCATTTGCCTGGACTTTCAATTCCATCGGAAGGAGTGGAGCTGGCCAGCCGGCGCCAGCGGCCGTGCGTGCGGGAGATTCGGCGATGCCTGCGGGTCCTCCGAGGTGCTCGGTTGGGCGGAGAGCCAGGAGGCCGAGAGGCAGAGCTGCTGGTCAGGGGTAGAGTTGCCGGCGAAGTGCGAGGCCGGTGCCATCCGGCAGAGCTGCGGCCACGCAGCGGGCCGGCACAGGAGCGTCGCGGCACGCGGGTGCGGAGGCGCGAGCTTAATGGGGAGCCGGTGGCTTGGACGCATCGTGCTGGGCTGCAAGCCAGCGACGGTTGTGCGGGCCGAGCGACGGATCTGCGGCAGTAGCGGTGGCGCGACAATGGTTCCGGCGGCGCTGGCCGCGACCGTGACGGGCGCGAGTGCTTCGGCGCTGCGCTGGGACACGGTTGCCGATCGAGCGACGACGGGCGTCAGCCCGGAAAACACAACGGTAGCAGCAGGACGGCTTCGAGCCGTTGGGCGTTTCGGCGGGGCGGCAGGCCGGCCGGAGGTCTTTGGCGACAGAGCCAGGTCGGGTGTGGAGCCAGCAACCGGTGCGTCTTCGGGCTGGGATTCAGCGGCGGCGCGCTTCGTGCGGAGCCGACGGCTCTTCATGGCCGATGGTCCTTCACAGCCAAGGAAACCGTCCAGTGGTTGCTCTTCGGGTGCTCGTGCGTGGAGCAAAACGGCGGTCGATGTCAGCCTTGGCTTCGTGCCAATTTGTGATCTCCGGCCGTGGTCAACAATGGCTTCGTGCCAAGCCAACGAACAATGCTTGATTCATAGGACATGGCTTCATGCCACTACTCTATAAGACTGTTGCGTGATGATTCTTCGTGTAATCATGTAATCGCCGTGTAGCTTCATGCCGTAGCGTAGATTGGATGCAGAAATACAGATGAGCAATTAGATTCAATTTCCTGTGGCTCACCTTTCTCACCTTTCAATCAATTCTCCGGTAGAGCTTCGTGCTGATAACGTGTTAGACAACCTCGCTATCGAATAGTCCGGGGTTGCCTAATAGATTTCAAGTGGAGAACAGAGAGAGAGGGCGAGAGACACAATATGAGGAGGAACGGGTCTGCTTTATTATTCTGTATGCTTGTGTACAATGGGGTGACCCCCTGCCTCCTATATATAGCGGTTCTGCTTAGAGATAAGGAAGAGTCCATATCGGATACGAATCCGGTTTCCTAACAATTCCGTAGGAAAAGAGGCAAATACGTACGAAGCGCAGAACTGTCTCCGGCCCGTGGGTGGGCCCGCGCGATGTTGCCAAAAGAAAAAGGAAAGGAGTGGGGATCTGGGCCGGTGCGTGGTTTGCACGCACGCCGCCGGCCGTCGCAAGTGGCCGCCACGCACCCCCTTTTTATCCGGCCTCCCCTCTCGTCCTCCTCCATCGCTCACGGGCACGGCCTCCTCGCGCGCGCGTCCCACTTCTTCTCAACTTGTTGCTTCGCTCTCGCTCTCGGCTACGCACCGTCCCGCCCCACACCGCGCGCGCGCAGATGACGACCGGCTCGGCCGGCAATGTCGTCGGTACGCGCGCGTCAATTACTAACTCTACTACTTGTATACCTCGCGGTTACTTACTTCGTCTCACAGAAGAAGAAGAAGATGATGGCGATGACGATGAACAATAACTTGCACGTACGGCTTGCAGTGCCCCGCAACTTCAGGCTGCTGGAGGAGCTGGAGCGCGGCGAGAAGGGCATCGGCGACGGCACTGTCAGCTACGGCATGGACGACGGCGACGACATCTTCATGCGCTCCTGGACAGGCACGGTCATAGGACCACTCAACGTAAGCATATATATATATCTCGTCTGATTCTGGTCATCATACGGGAGTGTATAGGCATCATCCGGATGTTTTTGTCCCAAAAAACATATAAACTTTGGACCGTACGATCAAAACACACATATATAGGATCAACCCACCTCGAATTCAGGGGGCCATGCATTGATCTGAAAGCAAATCCAATGACCAGGAATTTGAATGATGGTTGCTAAAGAAAACATCCGGATGAAACTTATCAAAACCCATTATTATAATACCCATGTGCTGCTAATGTATGCATCATGGGTTGCTCGCCTTGGCCTGCTGCATCCATCGGACCGGCCGGATGCTCGCGCGCGCGCAGTCTGTGCACGAGGGCCGCATCTACGAGCTGAAGCTCTTCTGCGACAAGGACTACCCCGACAAGCCGCCCACCGTTCGCTTCCACTCCAGGATCAACATCACCTGCGTCAACCCTGACACCGGCCTGGTTCCTACCTTCATTCCCCTCCTTCGCCTTACCCATGCAACTACTATATTCCTAATTCCCAATGGGTAAAACGTCATGCATGCATGTGCATGCCATAGAACAAATTGCCTTCTGTTGGATTAATTGCTACTGTAAACTAACTCGCTTTGCTCCTGCTCCTTCCTTTCTAGTTTCTAGCGCTACATTCTGGAATCTGACCGCGGGAGTGTTAATTAATTTTGTTCCATTTTTCAAGTGTATATTATATACTACTACTACCAGTTTGATTATGTTGACTAACTGCACCTGAAAATCTGAACGACCGGCAAACCTGAATGTGATGGATGCTGAGATTTCGAGGTCTTTAATTCACCACAGGTTGAAGGCAACAAGTTGCATATGCTGGCCAATTGGCAGAGGGAGTACACCATGGAGGCTATTCTGGCACAGCTGAAGAAGGAGATGGCCGCGCCGGAGAACCGCAAGCTGGTTCAGCCCCCAGAAGGAACCAGCTTCTTCTAGTTATTGTGAGCTAGCTAGGGTCTAGGGATGAAGAAGCGGATCGAGCAATATGACCAAGAAGTATATATATGTGCTCCCCTTGGCTACCGACTGTACTAGCTAGAACAAAGATGAACAAGGAGAGCTACTGCTCTACTAGCTCTGTGACATGCATACACCCAATTAAGTGCCCCCAAATTTGTTTGGGAAACTTGATGGGCCTTTCTCACGTCCCACGTGTAAGTTGAGAACCCTGCACTAGCTAGGGAGCTGCAGCAGCCTGTGGCGTGGCTTGAAAGCGAAACCTCGCTCAATAATTTCTCAGAGCATGGGGATGGACGCCGACGTCGCTTTCCGGCGCTATAGTATAATATTGTCCTGTAATAACTGGTCAAAATTTGCATTGAATTACGCGATTATATATATATATATCTCTTAATTTGCCTAGTCCGTGGAGTGCATGCATACCATTATCATCAGACTAGGGTCGCTGCGAACGCAAACGCGGGAGGAGCAGGACTGGAGACTCACCAAACGCGAACGCAGCCGGAGCAGCGCGCGACGGCTGACTGACGCTGACGCGTGGGTAATTTCACCCGGTCAATTGCGGAGGCCAAAGAGAATTTAAGTTCACCACGTTTTTTTTTTTTTTTTTTTGTGCTGGACTCCTTCCGCTGACGCTGACGCGCGGGCGTCTCATCCACGCGACCCGCGGACGGACGGATCGCTCGGCTAGGAGTTTGCAACTTTAATTGGGCAAAATATCGAGTGCAATTATTTCTTTTTTTTGTAATTTCTAGCATGGTACGTATTTGATCATGAAATTTTATATGTAGATGGGGTAAGTTGAGATGTACATCTATGATTTTTTTTCAGAATTTTTTGAAATTTTTTTAGTAGGGTCGCACGGTGGTTACACGAAAACTTTAATTGCACTGAATATGTTGCCTCCCAAGTGCGACCCGCCGAGTAGACGTGGATGACCCACGCGTGCAGCTAGGCTCCACACTAATACTCCCTTGGGTCATAAATAGTGGAGTAGTCGTTTTGGATCTTCAAAGCTTAACTTTACCCACTACTCTTCCGTTTCATAATGGCTGTAGTTTTATTTAAATTCATACAAAATAAGGAGATGTAAAAAATGACTTGTCCACCCTCATTTAATTCATCCCCTTTGTGATTAATGAAGGGTAGCTGAACAGATTAGCTAAACAGATGGCTGCATTGATGAAAAGTACAAAGTTCATGTTGCCTCTAAAATTGCGTTGGAATGTGATTACTACAACCATTTTGATAAAAATGTTGAATGCTAGAACTAGAAGTATTGTGAAACGGAGGGAGTAATTTCTATTGTAATATATTTTAAACATCTTATAAAATTACATTTTAAGACGAATCTACACTTATAATTTTTATACCTCCAATCTAAGGCCATGTTTGGATGGGCTAAAACTAATTGTTAGCTGGCTAATAGCTAGAGCTAATTGTTAGCTAGCTAATAATTAGTCCATCTAAAATTAGTCGTAATTTGTTTGGATACATGACTAATGATTGGGCTAATTTCTTAGAAAAGTCATATCTGCCCCCTCATAACAGGTGAGGAAATGAGGATAAGCTCAGCGCGAGGGTATTTCAGACTTTTCCCAGCGTGTTACATGCTATTAGCCCAAATTAGCTCCTCTCCACCAACTAATGGACTAATTGTTAGCTAAGGGGTTGGCTAAAAATTAGTCCACCTATTAGTCTTCCTGTTTGGATAGACTAGAGCTAATTTTTAGCCAGCTAACCACTACAGAGATCTTGCTCAGTGTCCTCGGCTTTTACCGCCGACACAGATGCCAAAACCGCCGACACAGGGCTCTGTCGTCGGCCACCCGACGACACAAGTCCCATGACACAGAGTCGACGACACAACCAACCTATGTCCACGGCCACAATAAATCCCGACGACACAGATGCCATCCGGGGCCGGCCCGACACCCAGACATTTGTCGTCGGCGAACTTAAAGCTGTCGATACAGAGTGGACACTTGTTTCCTCGGCCTAAATAATGCTGCCGACACAGAGTGGACATCTGTGTCCGCTTAATTAATGCTGCCAACACAGAGTTGACATCTGTGTCCTCGGCCTGGGCTGTAGCCGACGACACAGACCCCTTCTGGTGCCAAAACCTGGGGCTATCTTGTGTCGTCGGCATGGTTAAAGCCGCGGACACAGAGTGGACATCTGTGTCCTCGGCCTGGGATATAGCCGACGACACAGACCCATACGTGCGGAACACAGGGCTATCTTGTGTCGTCGGTATGATTAGAGCCGAGGACACAGGTTGTAAAAATAAATAAAAAAATACTGGGAATTTTTTAAAAAATCCAATTTTAACCTGCAAAAGGACCCCCATTCCCAGCAGTTTTATATCCCCAATTGCCCAGAACAATGACAACAAATAATTTCACACACATTCACATTCATCAATACAATTCACAAATGATCAAAGTTTCCATTGACACATTCACATTCACAAATATATTGCCCAGAACAACGACAATATAATTTCACTAGCTGTTTCTAATGTGTTTTGCTCAAAGTTCTGAAGACTATGAATCATCGAGACAAGAAATAAGAACATGGACAAGCCACACTAGTAAATTTCAAAACTGACATGTAGGTCATTTTTTGGAGAGAAATTATCGGTTTTACGTCTGGGATAATTAATGAATCCAGCTTGATACAGCTTCTTCATCCACCTGGTATGGACATCACAAGAAACCGACAAACAAAACATCGGACACCGAGCTATGCCATAATTAGCTAGCAAAAGCTGTTAAGGAAAAATAAATCTCTAAAAATATATTTTTAATACCTTCATAGTGTGCTCTAAACTCATTCTCGATGTACCTAGAAGCAAGTTTACAAGCTCCACAGTACTTAGTGGATATGGGGGGTATTTTAGTTTCTCCTGATTCCTGATATTTTGTACCTGCAGGAAACAAAATAAAACAACTTAAAACTCTCTCAATCTGTCAATAAAGTATAATAATAACTCCTTTTACTGACAAAATAAAGCATAATAATAACTAGGCATACATATTGAAAGAAAACAAAAGTATGTAAGTACTTACAACCAAACTTTCCCTCCATTGAGCAATTGTTCTTATTTTGGATGTGACTTCTTCACTAGCTGTTTCGAATGTGTTTTGCTCAAAGTTCTGAAGACTATGATCAACACCATATTTCACTCAACCTAAAGCAATTTCCATTTATTAAAAGATTGTAATGCACTTAAAGAGTAAAAAATTTCGGCAGCACTTCCCCTAAAACTAGGACATCCACTCAGCAGACAAAAGACAACAGTTGATATGATAACAACATAAAGCAAATTAGGATAGCCAACCAAGCACATATAGCACATATAGCAAAATGCATTAATAATTCACAAATTCAGCTCACAAACCAAAAGTGTACATCACATTCACAATCAACAGGTCTATGAACCTGCAAAAGCACTCACTAACTAAGTCTGTGGAACCAAAGAAACGGATCAGGCAAACACAAAGCATCGATTTAATTGATCTCAGAGCCGATCTATTGCCACTGGAATCACCTCCTGCGAGCATTAAATCGCCGAGGAGCGGCGCGGTGAGGTGGACACCTACAAGAATAGAGGAAACCACACTTTTCAAAACTCTTTTTCATTTGTTTACTTGTATGAATAGTTAGCGAATACTTGAACAAATTTCATTACCCACTGCTTCGGCGTCTGTGTCTGCGTGAAGAACGGCGGCGGAGGTGGCATCTCATGGCCGGGAGGGTCCCGCCGCAACGATCGTGGATATGATATGTTAGCATCTCAAACGTGTAAGTACAACGTAGCTACGTATACAATCTTAATTACCTGGAAATAGTTGTACATCCAGAGGTTCGACTGAGGGCCTCGCATCGCCTCCTATCCTCCTCTCGCTCCGCTGACCTCCATTGCTCATCCGCTGCCTCCATTGCTCATCCGCTTTGCATCTGCTGCTGCAACTCTGCGATCATCTTCGCTGGGCTTCTAGGCGTACCTTTGGCGGAAGAGGCGACTCATTGTCGGCGATGTCCTGACTTGGCCCCTGTACGATTCGGGCGCCACCACCGAGTCCATGAAGCCGAGCCTGCCGTGACTCCTCCCACCGAACTGGTCGTAGATGACCAGAGGGTCGACCGGCATGGTCAAGGGTCCTGATCGGCACCGTGCTTCTCCTTCATGGCTGCCTTGTATGTATCTGCGAAACAAATAAGATATGAAGTGGATTAGCTCGGCCCACGATTGCAATAGTCAGAGAGCGGCGAAAGAGAAAGTCACTTACAATCTTCTCCTGGCAAACCGGGTGCATCGGTGGTTGTGTACCGTCGAGATCGGACACGGGCGTGTGTGCTGCGTCCACACGGTGAACTCGTCGAGTCAAGTCCCGTCTCCGACTCCTGCAGTTCAATTTCAAATGTGAAATGAAAACTGAATTGCCAAGAATGCTAGAGTTGTACTTAGTATACTTACGATATCGCGCGACGTGACCCATGCCTCGTCCACCTAGGTAGGTCACACAGATCTGGGGTTGGCTTCTCGATTCCCCTGTTCCTCTTGGACCTCTCGATCCACTCCTTCGATGCCCACATCTTGCAGAGATCCTTCCAGCGTGTGGACACTTGTCCATCCATCCGGACACCAAGGCAGTACTCCTTCGCCGAGGTATGCTGCTGCAAGGCATGTGCCCTCGAGATCTTCATCCGTGCTCTTGTAGTGCTTCATCACCGCGTCCGTGGCATAACCTGATGGCGTCACGACCGTCTTTGCCGCCATTGTGTCGAGCACAGGGCGGCAAGCATGATAGTCGTCCTGGGATGCGTCAGGGCCAAGCTGATACCTCGCCTAAAACGAAACAAACACGTGAAGCTATAAACACGAAAACATTAATAGAAATGACAACTTACCCAGAACTCGGCTATGCAATGATCCGCGACAGTGCCTCCCTGGTCGTCCTCCACGAGCGAGTAGTCGCTCCATCTAGTCACCAGGCGTCGAGCACCACCCTCGCCCACTCGCCCGGGGTAGAGCTGCTTCAAGATCACCCCTAGCAAGTGGCCCGGCTCCTGCTTACCCTTGTTGAGGCAAACCAAGCCACTGCATGAAGAATTCATAACAAGTAGTTGTCAAGTTTGTGGTTAGCAATAAAAGACATCGAAAATTTATAGCACATACCTTCGCCCGCTAGAAACAACTATCAAGATCCTCGTTTACTGGATCTGTGGGGGCTTTTGGCAATTTATTCCGCCCCCGACTCTTCTTGGATCCCGTAGAGCTCGAGGCGGAGGCACCCCCTGACTCGGTACCAACAGACTCCCATGGACTCCAGTCCTCGTCCCCGTCCTCATCCTCGTCCTCACCCTCCTCAAGTGCCTGACGCCAATCACCCCAACGAAGCTCATCCTCGTCCACCTCCACCTGCTCTCCTCCTCCTCCTCCTCCCTGGGAGTCGGTGGTAGCCACCTCCTCCTCCTCCTCCTCCTGGGAAGCGTCGTATTGGGGTGAGCCGCCTGCCTCGCACTCCTCATGCCCCCCTTCCCGAAGACCTTCTTCAATTTTGAAGCCAACTTCTTCGTAACCGGAGCCATCCTGCACAAATTAAATTAAATGACATAAAGTACATTCATATTAATTGAAACGAATAAAATATAAATGTATATAAAATTAAATGACATAAAGTATATAAAATTAAACCTATAAAATTAAATAGCTTAAAAATCTTCGGCTTCCTCTTCCTCTTCCTCTGCCTCTTCCTCTACCTCTTCCTCTTCCTCTACCCTTTCCTCTTCTTCTCCTTCTACATGAGATGGGTATATCGATCCCAAAATATTATCTAGCCCATCACCAATATCGACATGCAGCTCTCCTGGTAACTCTTGTTCTTGGAATACCTCCACGTCTGGGTGAGAATCGTAGTCGTCTTCCGTGAGATCGGGCAATCTACCAGGTGGAAGACATTTATGTACAATCCACCAACTTTCGTAATTCGGGTGGGCGTACGGCAGATAGAACACCAGCTCGACCTGTTCGGGCAGAATGAACACGTCAGGCTTTTGATACAGCTTCTTATGATTGATCTCCACTAGTCCTAGTTTTGGAGTACGCCGCACCCCACTAGTTGGATGGAACCATCTGCAACGAAAGAGCACGAGCGAGAGATCTTTGTTGCCTTCATACGAAATTTCTACAATATTCTCGATGATCCCATAGTACTTTATGTCTGGACCACCAGAGTCATCGGTGACATAACTCACGACGCCGCTGTTCACCGTAGTTGCATTGGGGCGAGCTGACTCAGCCGCTTCGGATCGAAATGATATCCATGGCAATCATAGCATCCATGGACCTTAATTCTACGGCTGCATCCACGTGACATTTGTCGGAGATCGTTGTGCACGCTGCGGTGTCTTTGACACTGCACAAGCATTCGAGGCAAAATTCATTAAGGAATAAATGCCACACATTTGTAAATTAAGTGAACTTGTATAAGAGGAAGAAGGTTACGTGGTAATAAAACCAGGTTAGAAAGTTTGGATGGCCTTGTCCACAACCTCGCCATTTCATATTATCAATTTGTTCGCCCGAAGGTTCACCTGATCCTTCCCACTCTTCTTGAATAAATTGACTACAAGATTTAATATTTATTCATTTATTTCATAAGTACGTATTTATGACTTATTTCAAACATTTATTGACTTACTCGATGTACACCTTCATTTCATCCATGTTGTCGTACACGTACAACTGAATGAAATCCTTTTCTGCTGCATCCAAGACACGTGTGGTGCTTTTGCCGACATTGCATCCGGCTTGGTCATGGAACACCTCCAAGTTGGAAGTACTTCTGTGACGTGCCTTCTTATACCTTGGTTGTGGCACATGGACCTTGTTTTTTGTCGCAAAGTATTTGTCCGTGAAGTAGGCGATCTCCTGAATCAGCCAAGCTTCGGCAATACTGCCTTTGACTCGTGCTTTGTTCTTCACCTTCGCTCTAAGACTTTTCATCATGCGCCCCACAGCATACATCCACCTAAACTGCACCGGCCCCCCAACTTTTGCTTCATATGGCAGATGAACCAGTAGATGTTGCATGCAATTGAAAAACCCAGGGACATAAATCTTCTCGAGCTTTGTCACAAGCACGACAATGTCCTTCTCCAATTCCTCCATCCTCGATGCGGATATCTCTTTTGCGCAGAGCTCTCGATAGAAGAAGCTAAGCTCTGCCAAAGTGATCCATATATCATCGTCAACATATCCACGCCACACGGCTGGAAACAGACGCTCTATGAAGACTTTGTAGTCATGGGCATTCATCCCATTTAACTTGCATTGCTCTATACTAACGGCATGTCGAAGGTTCGCCGCATAACCATCTGAGAATTTAACCTTTTCCTTAATAAAATCAAGAATAATCTTTATTTGCCCACGTGTAAGGCAGAATTTTGCCCTAGGTTTCCTCCCATTCTCATCGAGGTTCATGTCTGGCCGATCACATATCAGAGCGCAGTCCAGACGTGCTTTCTTGTTATCTTTAGTCTTCTGTGGGATGTCCCAGTTTGTGTTCACGACTGACTCGCACATATTTTTCTCTTGGTGCATCACGTCGATGTTGTGAGGTAGCTTCAGGTCTTTTGCATAAGGAAGGTTGTAGATGCTGCACTTATGAGTCCAATGGTGCTCCTCACCATAGTCTTTCACATACCCGATATCCGCTAGATCGTCATGCCAGTCGATGATATCCTGCACTTCGAAACGTTCGGGTGGCCCCTTCTTCACAGTCTTGCCTTTGCGAAATGCCTTTTTTGATTCCTAAATGGGTGCTTCGGCCCAGAAACAACGGTGACAATCGAACCAACAGGACTTACCCCCATTTTTCGATGTGAAAGCATCGATTGTTACGCAGGCATATAGGGCATGACAACTTTCCATGCGTGCTCCACCCGAGAACATGCCATACGCGGGAAAATCGTGTATTGACCATAGGTATGCGGCACGCATCCTAAAGTTCTTCCCTTGTAGCTATCATGCGTCAAGACTCCTTTAGTCCACAGGTCGATCGGCTCTTCTACCAGAGGTTGCATGAATAGATCTAAGTTTTTTCGGAGACTTAGGCCCAGGTATTATAACGGAAAGAAACATGTACTCTTCTTTCAAGCAGAGTTGAGGCGGCAGGTTGTACGGGATTGCGAACACCGGCCAGCACGAGTACGGGTGCGCCATCATATTGAATGGCGTGAACCCGTCGGTCGAGAGGCCTATACGCACATTCCTAGTCTCCGCCGCAAATTCAGTGGTGTTGTTGGTCAAAGTGCCTCCAAGCTTCTCGCAGATCAGACGGATGAATCATCACGCCTCCTTTCTACGCTTGCCCTCTTTGTGCCACCTCATGTGTCTCGCCGTGGCCTTGGACATGTCTGACGCTGCAGACGTTGAGTGATCGGAAAGAAACGGAATGTTTTCCGGGCCACCGCCGTCTGTCTAATTCCACGTTCTGTACATTTAACTTCCTCGTACCGACTCTCATTACAATGCTTACAGTGAGTCAGCCCAGAATCGGTCTTCCAATAAAGCATGCAGAACTTTGGGCAATAGTCTATCCTCTCGCACGGCATGCCTAACACACGAAGAAGCTTCTTCGACTCGTAAAGATTCGGAGTCATCTTGTGTCCACTCGGAAGGAGGCTATCCAGCAGTTTGCAAAGGTCGTTGAAGCAATTGGCAGACAGGTTGTACTTGGTCTTCACCGCCATTAGACGCGACACTGCCGAGAGTACAGTCACATCGGTATGCTCATGCAGCGGCAACTTGGCAGAATCAAGGAGCTTCTCGAATTGTTCGGCAAGTGGCTCGGACTCTTCCTCGGGGGAGAGATCGTAAGCCCGAGCCACATCATCCGTGAGCTCGTCTAATCTATCAACTTCGACTTCGTCGTAGCCCTCTTCAAAATCCACAGGGCCACACACCGGCGCCGGACGCTTCCTCTCGCCATGAGCTACCCATACAAAGTAATTTGGTTTGAAGCCATGCCTACATAGGTGATGGCTAATATCCTTCTTGGTCCTCTTCTCGGTGTTCGAGCACGCAGCGCAAGGACACCACACGACCGCTGCATTAGGGTCGGGGAATCTTCGGAAAGCATCATCCACGAATGCTCTAGCCTTCTCGATCCACTCGTCCGTGTGTCTCCCAGACTTCATCCAACCATCGTACATCCACCGCCGATCTTCCATCCAAAGATCGCTTACTACATAACGTCAATGCATGCATCCAAATTTCAGATTTAGACAGTTTAAACCTTGCTAAATAGGAGGGCTTACCCACCCACTGATGTGGGCTTAAGTACGGTGGTCGTGGCACGAGGGTGCTCGGGTTGGAATTTCGGCAGCATAACCTCGTTGTTCTCCGAGTGCAACGACGGGTACGGCGTACCACTTATGTTATGCACTAGGAGAACGACAAGGAAATACCGCCGGAATCCCAACCCGTACACCCTCGTGTCACGACCACTGTACTCAAGCGCACATCCGTGGGCTGTCCAAAATGTGGACAGCTCGAGAGCGCAACACTTTTCGTAATGGAACCCAACGAATCACCGTCTGAGCTCCTTACGAAAATATGCAGCGCCCCCGAACGGGTTTAACTCTGGCTCGGTTGACGTTACAAATGCAATTCTAATATCATGTTTACTTTGAACAGACAACAAAAGGAATTATCATGAGTGCATTTGAGTTCTACTTATTGATACAAGAGTGTTCAGTACAAAGAATAATATCATCACAGCACAAAATGTAAAACAAATGACTAGCAGATGGCATTCGACAATGAATCAACAAAGCTCCTTGATAAAATATATTGAATAATTTCTAAATATTTGGTACCCTGACTAGAATATCCTTCTCTAATATTTAAAAAAAATGCTAAAAATCATAGCATAAATGCTAAGTCATGATATAATCACTCTTTTTCCGTTGTCTGAGCCAAAACTTTATAATATTTTTTAGGTTTATCTAAAAAAGAACAGGTCAGAAGCAGTATAACAATGATTAGCAAAAGTATTTTTTATAAAATAAGAATTAATTCCACAGTTTTCCACAATAAAAGGGAGCATCAAAACATATGAGCAAGGGATGTAAGTAAAGCAATAACTAAAATTCATTATGTAAAAAGTAGATATACAAACTAGCAGTGAAGAAACCTGCTTCTTTCCGTGTTTTGGAAGTCCAAGCTGATGCAACTTGCACTGCAGCAAAGCATTTTCGTTATCGCCAACATAAAATGGATAAGTAAGTTACTTGGGTTTATCATTTTATGATGACCAATACATCATGAGAAAGAAGGCCAGATAACAAAGTTACTTTCATCCCTCTACTTTGCAAGATCGAGGAGCATCTTGACAGCAACAAAAAATAATATTTAAAATGAAGAAATCCCCATATACAGCGTAACAATTGATTGTGTAATAGGGTAATGCAAGCAAGAACCAAGTTTTATTAGATGATGTGATGGCATAAAATTATTAATGTTGGTATCCTGTATGCATAGTATACTTTTGAGTAAGAGGATGCTTATAGTCTATTGTAGAGACAGTTCTTGAATGCTACTGAATGCTGGAGTCAAGAAAACACATATTAGCTATGCAACTACAAGATAGGGATATCAAATACAACTAAAATGAATTAAGGTGGCAGGCACATCAATAACATTTGGGAATGACATCGGAATCTAGAAGTCAGTAATTAAATGCACTCCATCCAGCAATGTTTCTATGAACGGGTAGAAATCGGGTTCCGGGTAGTTTGCGGACGGGTATAATACAAACAACGGGTACTTCATTGGGTATTGCACGAAATACCTAGAATCAAAATATGCGATGAAAACAATCCAAATAATGCATTGGGGAAAAGGGAAGTGGTCAAATACATGTAGTTGGCCGATATAGATGAATGAATTGTCCTTACCAATGATTAAATACATTAGCATGGTGTTTTTGGAAACAGACTAGCTCACTAGTAAGGGTTTTTGGATAGAGCATATCAGCATGGAAGCATTTGACACTTGCCAGACACACAACAAGCTGAACATAGTAAGGGTTTACACTAATGCATACTTAACAGACACACAACAAGCTCACTAGTCCAAATACCTAAAAGCATAGTAGAACTGTGTAAATGACAATGAATAGGAAGGGTTAACACTAATACATGCTTTCAAATGATGGAACAAAGAATTATTGTGCTTTGCACAAAAAAACCTGTTGTTTCTAACTAAAATCATGGGAAACCATGTCATGAGTTCAGATATGAAAACACATGCATAACTTAATCAAATGTCTGTACTAGAATGAAATCTTCAAACAAATAGTTATGGCATTGTGCTCCATACATATTATAGAAGTACATCTGTATAAGCCAACAAAACTTACCTCCTTAAGTCTCTCTTGGTTTTGCTCCTCCTGCAAAACATCAATGGAAAAATAACATCACTTGAGTGGAAGGCCATATAGCCAAAGGGTAAGAGACAAGCACATATAGACAGCCAAGCACATGCAAAAACTGCAGGCTGTTTTAAAAGTTCAGGTAATTTGTTCACAAACAAACTTTTATGCATAACTTCACGGGTCAAAAACAAACTGTTGCCTATCTTTTTCGCCCCAACTCTTTTAGAGTGTCCTCGTGTTCTATTTAAACAATATAATGGAATCGCTAGTTTTCTAACAAACTGTTCTGACAGCAAACTATGGAAAATAAGTATGGCAAACAATATAATGGAATCGCTACTTCATGGCAGCAGTTCACAACTGTCTCCAAACTATGGCAGAACCAAGAATCCAAACTATGGCAAACAAGTCAAAGCCTGCACAATACAATGCATCAAATTTTGCACACCGAGACATTTTATCCAACCTGCACAATGCTGGGGTGAGCGCCCAGTCCGGCGACGGCAGGGGCGGGTTGGGCGAAGCGCCGGCAGCTCGGCGACGGCTTGGGGCGGCGGGGCGCGGCTGGCGGGGCGAGCGCGCCGGCGGAGGTAGGGCGGGCCGGCGCGCCGGGCGGGCTGGGCGGAAGGCCGGCGGCTCGGATCTGAGGGAGACGGAGACACGGCGGCTCGATACTGAGGACCAGTGAGGTTGCTAGGTTTTTGTTTTGTGTCCTTCAGTTTTGAAGCTTTGTTTGGCGCCTGGGCCTTTACGAGTTGGGCGCCTGGGCCTTGTGCTAGCAGGCCGGCTGGGCGCCTGGGCTTGTGGACATATTCGGGTACCCGGATTTGAGAATTATCCAAATACCCGAACCCGACCCGTACCCGGCGGGTATTGGCAATCCCGTACCCGACCCGAACCCGAAACTATTCTTCCCGGGTACTACCCGTACCCGTACCCGACGTGTAGTGTAAATAGTGTTCTATTAGGGTAGTTTTGCATCTGGGTACGGGTACGGGTCGGGTATTACCCGACCCATTTACACCCCTAGCTGGGGACGGTGACGAGAGGGGCGAGCAATGAGCCTGGCGAGGAAGCGGGCGTCCCAGAGTGTGAGGGGCGGGAGGACCGGCCGACGGCGACGGCGCGCGTGGGGACGAGGGCGGCGATAAGCGTCTCAGACCTCTCGCCGTGCAAGAGGAGCCGTGGAGACGGGAGACCGTTGGCGGCGGCAGGAGGGGGACGGGGAGACCGGACGGATGGGAGTGGGAGACGGGGAGCTAGCCAGCTAGGGTTTACCGGCTTAGCCACATCACGCCATCACGTATGGGCCGGGCATTATTTGGTTGGGCACTATCGTTTCGGATATTCGAATTTAAAAGTTCGGATATATCCGAAAATATTCTCGGAATATGTTACCTAACAAACCATTCTAAAAGCCCTATTTAATTTTTCTTAATTTTAAAAACAACAAAAACATTTTCAAATAGATTTTCTGAATTAATCTGGAATTACTATTGTCGTCAGCTAAAATTAAACGGTCGACAAAATTTAATCTGTGTCGTCGGCCACATTTATGCCGTGGACATAGACTTATTTTTATCGCTTGCTTTCTCCCGACGACAAACAGTCTTCGTGCCACTGGTGGGCCTGAGCATCCTGCAGGTTGGTCCCACATGGCGGAGTGCCTGTGTGGGCGGGTTTAATGAGGCCGAGGACAAAGCTTGTGAGGCGGAGTGCCTGTGTGGGCGGGTTTAATGAGGCCGAGGACACAGCCTGTGTTGGCGGGATCCGAAATTCAATTTTCTCCGCGCCTGTGTCGGTGGGTTTAATGAGGCCGAGGACACAGCTTGTGAGGCGGAGTTCCTGTGTCGGCGGGTTTATTGAGGCCGAGGACACAGCCTGTGTTGGCGGGATCTGAAATTCAAATTTCATCGCGCGCCGATACTCCCTGTTTGAGGCGGAGTGCCTGTGTCGACGGATTTAATGTGGCCGAGGACACAGACTGTGGTCTATATCGGCGGGTTTGAGGGAGCCGAGGACACAGGCCTGCTTGGTGTATATATGTCGTCGGGTTACGTTAAAACCGTCGATAGAGGCATACTTTGTGTCGTCGGTTTTTTTACCGACGATAAAAATGTTTCGGCCGAGGACACTATTCTTGTTTCCTGTAGTGAACAATTAGTCAAGGGATCCAAACATGGCCTAAATATGAGCTCTCTTCGTATGGCAGGAGCATGGAAACATCTATAGTTAAGCAGGAGTAATAATCTTCATTGGCGGCAAAAGGCAAATTAAGCGGAGTGATAAGAGCTAGCGTTACCACGATCTTCTTAATACGAGCAGGACCGTCGTTACTTACTACTACCAGTAGTGAAGTGAGTAGAGAAGCACTGCAGACTGTGCGAGTCGTGGGCGGGGAGACCCAGCGATAATAATTTCCGAACAGAGATGAGTGCGTCCGAGGAAGGCTAGTCGAGTCCTCCTTGCTGATCTGGTGGTCAACGTGTACGCGCCTGCCACGAACGAACCCAACCCGACTCATTATTGCGGCACGGCACGGCATAAACGCGTCCTCAACCCACCTGGGCACCGTCCATCCCCCCGCCGCACCGATCTCAAAGGAAAGCGCCCTTCGCCGCACCCTCCTCATCCTGCCACCCTGCAGCCCCGCCCCTATATAATAAAACGTGCGCGCGTCTGCCCCGAACCCATTCACAAATCGGACAAAAATTAAAATTGCAACTGCAATTCCTCAGCGCTCGAACCCCCGATCCAATCGAAGCACAGAGCAAGCGGAAGAAGAAGAATTAAGATGCCGTCGGAGGCCGCCGCCGCAAAGACGAAGCTGGAGATCCGGCAGGTCTGGGCGCACAACGTGGAGTCGGAGTTCGCTCTCATCCGCGCCGCGATCGAGCGCTTCCCCTACGTCGCCATGGACACGGAGTTCCCCGGCGTCATACACCGCCCCGCCAAGCACCCCGCACTCCTCAACGCCGCCGAGCGCTACGCCCTCCTCAAGGCCAACGTCGACGCGCTCCACCTCATCCAGGTCGGCCTCAGCCTCGCCGCCTCGCCCGACTCCCCGCCTGCGCTCGCCTTCGAGATCAACCTCCGCGAGTTCGACCCGCGCGTCCACCGCCACGCGCCCGACTCCGTCCGCCTGCTCGCCTCCCACGGCCTCGACCTCGACGCCCACCGCGCCCGCGGCGTCGACGCCCGCGTCTTCGCCGCGCTGCTCATGTCTTCGGGCCTCGTCTGCTGCCCCCCGGGCGCCGTCACATGGGTCACCTTCCACTCCGCCTACGACTTCGGCTACCTCATCAAGCTCCTCATCGGCCGGAAGCTGCCCAAGTCCATGGCCGAGTTCCTGGCCCTGGTGCGCGTCTTCTTCGGGGAGGGCGTGTACGACGTGAAGCACGTGATGAGGCACTGCGGCGACCTGTACGGTGGGCTGGAGCGCGTGGCGTCGACGCTCAAGGTGGAGCGCGCGGCGGGACGGTGCCACCAGGCGGGATCCGACAGCCTGCTGACCTGGGACGCGTTCCGGCGGATCAGGGAGCTCTACTTCGCCAAGGAGGGCATCGACACCTACGCGGGGGTGCTCTTCGGCCTCGAGCTCGACCACAACAAGATGGTTGCCGCGCTTAGATGAACCTTCCAAAGCTTGAAATGAATCCTTTCTCCTCCTCTGTATAGCTCTCCTCAGTTGCTCCTCGATTCGTCTCTGAAAAGGATCCTTTTGTTTGGGGATTGTACGAGGGAAAGAAATCCGTTCTTTGGTTGGTTAATCTCTGAGATTTCCTATCGATGGTTTCGAATCAAATTTCTTATCGATGGGTCTGGAAAGAAGTCGGTTCTTACTTCTTACCGAGTTCGAACTCAACAAAATTCGAAATTTCTCGCTGCCCCTGCTTGCTGGCGTTTGAAATGAATCCCCTTGGGCATCGTCGCCGCCCAATTTGACTTGGGTGCGATCGCCGTCACGCTGGTTAGGTTCGGTACCTAGCACTGCGCTGGAGCAGAGCAGAGCAGAGCACACTGCGCCGTTTGACTGGCACGACACGAGACCGAGTCGTTGCTTTTGCTCCGAGAGACGCGTCGTACGAGCACAAGACGAGCGGCAGCCAGGGGCGCACGCGGGCACGACTGGCATATGTCCTTGTCGGAGTCAACTCAAGGGAATAAGCACCAGAGCATGAGTCAACGCAAAAAAGTGGAGATCCTCCTCCATAGAAAGCGTCCTACTACACAATCTTAATAGGATGTACTCCCTCTGTCCCACAAAGAGTGCATTTCTAGGATTTTTAAGACAGATTAGTGTGCAAGGTAAATGACCAATGTAACCCTCATTACTCCATACACAAGCATGTTGGTGCTTCGGTTTTCACAAGCACTTAAATGAGCATGTATACACTTACAGCTGGGCCCTACGGACTAGAAATGCACTCTTTGTGGGACAAAATTTGAACACTAGAAATGCACTCTTTGTGGGACAGAGGGAGTACTCTCTTACTCTAATCTTAACTTTCTCCTTACACATGGACCAAACTGATATCGATAATAACTAGATTACCCCTAATTATTATGTCTAAACATTATATTCAATTCATATATTGTCGGGGATTGGCTATCTGGCAAAAGACCACGGTACCCCCGTGAAAAGCTAAACCCGCCGACCAAGCGGCACTAAGGGAAGATGCTCGGGAGAACGAAACGAGCATCCCTCCTTCTCCTCCGAGCATACGCGTTTGCGCCTCCGTTCGCAGAAGCACCAAACACACCCCCCACGAGCAAGCATGCTCGTGGAGGCCACGACTGCTCGGTGTTTTGGTCGGAGGGCCCAATGAGCGCTGTGAGGAAGGAAGGAGGCAACCAATCACCAGGAGATCAAGGGAAATCATACCCAAATTCAAATAACGCTGAATCAAGGGCAGCATCACGGACATGGATACATAGCGTGATCCTGAGGCTGATTTTTTTCGCATCTCTAGTCATAGTATTTAAACCCCAAGATCTCAGAATGTGAGGAGGGCACATGAAAGATAGAACACAATACACTGGAGTAGGGTCATTATCTCGGCGGTGAGAGGCCGAACCAGGATAAAAACACCGCGTCCCTTTTTTTCCGGCCTCCTTCTCCCGACCTCGCGTCGCTCGAACGCCCTCTTCGATCCGCGGCGACGGGGCTCTGTTGATGCCCCATTCAACAAGTAAGCTCGACGGAGCCCGTTCTCCAATCGTCGACACCGTGGCGCCGTCGTGGGGACGGCAGCTTTGATTCCGTCGCGGATCAAGATCCTCGAGGATGCCAAACTCGGGAGACACTCGGGACCTTTGTGTCTTCGACCACGTTGAGGATGACGACGTGTACTACGCCGCCGACAACGTGCTCAGGGTGACCGATCCTATCGATCACACCGAGTGCAGGAGCTTTTCCTCGGACACGGGAATGCGAGGGCAGATCCTCCATTCCCGGACATTACCCTCGGAGACCCCGAGGATGGCGCAACGAGCTCTACGATGGCCTGGACATACCAGGCGACCTAGAGCTCGGCCGAGAGACCGCGTCCCAAGGGGATACAATGATGTCCCCATCGCTTTCGTCTCGCTCTCGTCGAGTCAACATGGCCGGGAGCCACGCGAGCCCGGAGAGGGATCCTCGACGCCGCCAGGCACGACCACTATGAGGCGGCCAGGCGCCACTTGGAGGCGTCTTTGGGAAAGACGCTTGCGAGCATTCGCCGCCAGGCAAAGGGAGAGTGCGCCTCCACGGAAAGGAACTTCGCGGTACCGAACTCCCGATCGCACTCGGAGCGCCGTCAAAGCTCGCCGCCGCTTGATTCACGAAGCGAGGCAGCTGAGGCCTTGGCGGCGGTCGTGCGTGACTGCGCAGCTTCCCGAGCAAGTAGACTTAGAGGCCATGGGCGTGGTCGTGGCGAAGATTTGGAGAGGCTTCTTGCCGAGCTAAAAGTCTCGGATCCTCCCCATGGCCGGGATGCGGAGTGTTTCCGGGACCATCACAACGCTCCCCGTGCGTTCGCACGAGAGATGAATCTCGGAGCCATGCTCGGAGATCGCCCAGTCGCCGACCCGATCCGGAAAGGCCGGAGCGATCCACAGAGCAACCTCGGGCGATATCAGCCTGTCGCCCGGTCTGGCGCTCGAGCACTCCGCAACCATGCGGTCATCGGCACGACCGACGCATGAGGTTTTCTCCCGACTTCGGCCAGCGCGACGGGCGTTGGGTGGAAGATCCGCGTGGAGGCGCCCGTGACCGAGGTTTTCGCCGCGAAACCCGAAGCCGGTGCCGGGCCTTCACGAGCTCCCTCGGGGCGTCGCATGGCCGAACAGGTTCAAGCCCGGCCACGTCGAGAGATTCAACGGGACCCAGAACCGGATGAATTCCTCTCGATATACACTACCGCCATCCTCGCCGCCGGAGGTGATGAGGGGTAATGGCAAATTACACCGGCGGTCTGGGCCGGAGCTGCTCAGACGTGGCTTTTCAATCAAAAGGAAGGATCCATACGGTCCTGGGGCAGCTCGGCGCCGCACTCCGAGCGAATTTCGGAGCTGCTACATCCGCCGGGAAAAGAGCGACTGAGCGCTTTGATCTGACGGACGGGGAAACCTCGCGACAATTCGCCCAGAGGTTCATCCAGTCCGGAACTCGATCCGAACATATCGGACGAGGCTGTCGTCCGAGCTTTCAAGTTCGGGTACGAGGCGTCGCGCTTCACACAGGACCTGGAGATCCACCCGGATCTAACGTGTAACGAGCTCTTCCGAATGGCCGATCGATACGCCAACGCAGATGAAGCCGCCCAATGGAAGAAAATGCTTTGGATGAAGGGAAGCTGCCGCCTCGGCTGGTCTAGAGACCTCGGCTAGCAAAAGGGTTCGAATGCAGAGACAAGAAGATCAAGAAGAAGAAGAAAAAGCAACCCTCGCCCGCCATGGTAGCCGCGGTGGAACAACAACGGCCGAACGCTCCGGCCACGGCCAGTGGGCTAATGCTCGGGGAAGAGGACAACCACCAGGCCTCGAGGACGAGGCGACTGCCGGACCGACGAGGCGACCAAGCGGACCGACGCGGGCGACCTCATCGTCCCACTTCACGGCGCGCAGGCACGACCTACGGAATTGCCGAGCGTGGACCTACCGCTGGAAGCGATTTTACGGCGGCAGGGTCCCATGCCGACGCTTCGAGCAGGGTGAAAGCGACAAAGGAAAACAGCCCACGAGGAAAGTGAGGATGAAATGGAATATCAAGAACCAAGGAATCACATAGCGGTCATCTTCGGGGCTCCTCCGCCTACAAGTCCCGCGGGACTTAAAGGAGGCTGCAAGGGAAGTGCACCATGTTACCCAGGGTAAGCCTCGGTGCAAAGAAATTCTGAAATGGTCGGAGGTATCCTCACATTCTCGAGAGACGATTGTCCCTTGGGGATGACCAAACCCAGAGGCTTCCGATGGTCGTGAACCCCACCATCGTAATCTTGTCGTCGGCCGGGTCCTCATAGACTCAGGGAGCTCTTTGGACCTTATTGCAGCCAAGGTATTGGACGAGATGCAGATTCCTCGTTCCAAAATCAAGAGTGTGGCCGTGCCCTTCTTGGGATAGTCCGGGCACCTCGATCAAACCTCCGGGGCAGGTCGTCTTGCCCGTAAGTTTCGCGGCCCAAGTAACTTCGTAACGGAGCTAATCACCTTCGAGGTGGTAGACTTCGAGTCGGCCTACAACGCCATCCTCGGCAGGCCGGCCTTGGCCAAGTTCATGGCCGCCTCGCATCACGCTGTCGGTGCCTAAAGATTCCGGGCCAAACGGAGTCATAACCGTCAAGGAACCACAAGTCCGCACTCAATTGCGGCGAAAGAGCGCTGATATGGTCGGTCGATTGCTCGCCATGCCACGACCAAGAGCCGAAGCATTCCGGCCTAAACTTGCCCTCCAACCTGGAGGAGAGACCAAGGCTGTTCCGCTCAACGAGTCGGAACCGGCCAAATCGTTCATTTGGGATCTTCCTAGATCCCAAATAGGAACTCGAGCTCGTCACTTTCCTCCGAGCAAGGTCGGATGTGTTCGCTGGGAACCATCCGACATGCCCGGGTCCCAAGGGAGGTGGTCGAGCACAAAGCTAGCGGTTCACCGACAAAACCAAAGGATGAGACAGAAACTTAGACGCTTTTCCCGGAAAAACAAGCAATCATCGGGAGGAACTTGATAAACTCCTAAAAGTGGCTTCATCAGAGAGATTGAGCACTCCGAGTGGCTAGCCAATCGATCCTGGTCGGGAAGAAAGGAGGCAAGTGGCGCGTAATGCGTCGACCACGGGTTTGAACGCAGCGTGCCCAAAAGACAACTATCCGTTGCCTCGCATAGACCAATTGGTGGACGCGACGGCGGGGTCCTGAACCATGAGCTTCCTAGACGCCTATTCAGGCTATCATCGATCACTGTCGCGCGAAGACGAGGAAAGACTTCCTTCATCACCCCGTTCGCATTCTTACGCTATACGACCATGTCTTTCGGTCCGAGAAATGCGGAGCAACCTTTCAACGCCTCATGCAGAAGACTTTCACAGGACCAAATAGGTCGAAATTTGGAGGTATATGTCGGCGACATAGTTGTCAAGAGCAAGAGTACTTCAGGTCACGTTGTCGACTTAGAAGAAACTTTCTGTAACCTCAATAAGCATCGAATAAAGCTAAATCCGTAAAAATGCGTATTCGGCGTGAAGGTCGGCAAGGTGCTCGGCTACATGGTCGGGCCACATGGCGTTGGGGCTAACCCAGAGAAGATCGAAGCCATTGAGAACATGAGGTCGCCCACATGCGTAAAGGAAGTACAAGCTCGGCCGGGAGGATGGCCGCCTTAAGCCGGTTCGTCTCCGACCGGGGAGCGAGGACTACCTTTCTTTAAAGCCCTCCGCAAACATGATGGCTTCACATGGACGGAGGAAGCCGATCGCGCGTTCAAAGAGCTAAAACAGTACCTCTCCAAGCCGCCCGTCCTCGTCACACCCACGGCAGGGGAAGAATTGCTATTATACCTGGCAGCAACTCAAGACGCGTGAGCTCGGTGTTGGCGAGAAAGAGATGGTACCCGACCTATCTATTACGTCGTGAAAGTACTTCATGGACCAAAGGAGCGTTACCGAGGTCCGTAAACTCTGTACTCATTCGATGGCCTCCGGAAGTTGCGTCACTACTTTCAAGCACACAAGATCGTAGTGCCGACCGGCTTCCCACTCGGGAAATCCTGAAAAATCAGGGCGCCGATGGTCGCATAGCCAAGTGGGCAATGGAACTCGCCGAGTTCGAGCTGGTATTCTCAGCCGCACGGCGATAAAATCACAAGTCCTGGCTGATTTCGTGGCGAATGGTCGGCTCGGCACCACCGGCCAGTAGGACCAATGATTCGAGGAAACTCCTGGACATTGTATTTTGGCGGATCCCGAGCATACGAGCGCTCGGGGTGGCGTCATCTTGGTCTCCCGGACGGAGAGCAGCTACTGATCGCCATCCAACTACATTTATTGCGACTAACAACGCGGCGGAGTACGAAGGCCTTTGGCCGGACTTCGCATGCAAATCGCTAGGAGTCCAACGGCTCACCGTGAAGGGCGATTCACGGTTGGTCGTGAACCAGGTCAACAAGGAGTATCGGTGTTCGATACCTCAATGGCGCTGCACTGGCGAAGTAAGGAAGATGGAGAAATACTTCAAGAATTTTGAAGTAATCTACATCCCCAGGAAGGATAATTCCCTGGCCGACCAAATGTCTAAGGTCGGTTCCTCCCAAACCGCCGCTCGTGGGTGCTCGTCGAGCACCTACATAAGCCCTCCATTCCCTCGAAGAGGAGGCACCAGAGACCGGCGGTAGGGTCTCATTCCTCGAGCAAAGCGCAAATTGGATGACGCCATTCATCCAATACCTTGCGCATGGGACATTGCCCGAGGAAGAAGCCGAGCGTTCGGCTAACAAGGCGATCTTCTCAAGACAGATCGATCGAAGGCGACCTATATCGGAAAGGCGCATTAGGAATCCTTTCCAAATGCGTCTCCCAGGAGGAAGGCGATTACCTTCTTCGTGATATCCACGAAGGAATGTGCGAGCTCATTCGTCTTCGTAACGCTTGTGAGCAAAGCCTTCCGATTGGGTTACTCTTGGCCGACGGCCTTGGCCAGACGCGGTCAATCGTAACGACTGCCGAGCATGCAGTTCCATGCTCGCAAAACCCGCCAACCAAGCATATGCCCTACAAACCATACCGCTTCGTGGCCATTCTCGACTGGGGCTCGGCGCCCTTGGACCCTTTCCCGAGGTCGAAGGTCGCAAGTATTTGCTCGTGGCCATCGACACTTTCACTAAGTGGATAGAGGCCGAGCCCGTCTCGACCATCTCGGCCCAGCGGCCAAGAGGTTCCTCCGCGACAACGTGGTAACCGGTTCGGGATACCCAACCGTCTTATCACGAGACAATGGGACCCGATTCACCGGTGAACTGCTCCAAAGTTATCTTGTGAGGAGGTCGGGACCAAGGTCTGCTTTCGCACGTGGCACATCCACGAGTAACGGAGCACCGAGCGAGCAAATGGGCAGCTAGTCCAGGGCATAAAAGAGAGTCTTTAAGACCCTCAACCAAAGACAAGCAAAGAAGTGGGTGGAGGAGCTTCCGCCGTTCTTTGGTCTATCCGCACCACGACAAGTCGAGCCACAAAGTAGACGCCTTTCCAACTTCGTCTACGGTGCGGAGGCCATTCTGCTCACAAATCGTGGCCGGGTTCCCCAGCAGGTGCAAGCGATCGATTCCATCGATCAAGAGGTTGAGCGCCTCGTCGACCTGGACCTCGTCGAGCGACACGCGAACGGGCGTTGCTCTGGCCTGCAATTTACCTACAAGCTCTTCGTAGGCATGCAGCCAAGGCAACCGACCTAGGGCCCTACAAGTCGGCGACATGGTCTTACGAAGAGTTCAAGACCCGTCGAAGGCCAACAAGCCGACCCCAAGGTGGGAAGGACCCTACACGGTCATGTCTACTGGCGCCTGGGCTGTTCGCCTCGCGATGCCGATGGTCGGAGCTCACCAAAGACTGGAACATCGATCAATGCGTAAATTCTACGTTTAGACGAGTACTCCTATCTCGCGCCCCTTGCGTTCTTTCCAATAAATCATTTTCCCTCTTTCTCGAAGTTTCGTCCTCGCTTTGTCGAACGAGCATCGTCGTCTACCAAAGACTACGGCATTTAACTTATCCAACAAGTATGTGCACGCCATCTCCCTTGGCCCCTGGCCGATGCTCGCCAATCGTCCACTTTCCACGGTAGCTCTTATTTGTATGCATGGTCGGGCGCGAGCATCCACTCTAAGCCCGATTCGATGACCACTCGGGTATGGTGGCTCTACGTATTGTTGGTTTAAAGCTCGTCTGCTCTGTGCTCACAGTTCACTCAAACACAACCGATCTATTCGAGTAATTCAAAAATCGTTACGACCAAAACGACCCTTAAAAACTCCCATGAACAAACTCGTGCTCACAGCGGTGAGGACACGACCTTTGTCCATGGCGGGGGCTACGATGATAGGAACGTTCCGTCCCTCCTTACCAAGGATCCTTTGCTCGTGTCTATGATATTTGATCTACGCAGAACTTGTTTTCTTTGCTCGTATCTACGCTCCATGCAGAACTTGCTTTCTTTTCTCGAACCGGATCATACGGGCATATGCCGAAAGCGAGTTCAAGCAAAAACAGGCAAGGACCAAACTCCTGCGAATATGCTCATTTAATCCAAAACGTTGTTTTTTAAGGTGGTTTTACACAAGATAAAAATAAAAGAAAGAGCTAAGTCCTACGACCGCCTGGAGGGCAGCGAGCTCGTCCTTAAGGGAGTCGACCTCCGCCTAGGTCCAGGACCTTCCGCCGCCGCGCGACCTTCGGCCGCGCTTTTCCTGAGGCGCTGCGCCTCCTCCTTGAGCCGGCTTCCTCGGCCTCCCGAAGCTGGGCTTGAAGGTCCCGCTGGCTTCACCACTCTTCGTCAAGCTCGGCGCATACGCTCTGAAGTGCTCTTCGGCGTCTCGCTCTGGAAGAGCTGGTCCGGCCCGGCGATGAGGCTCCTCGCCGATTCCAATGCCAGGTCGGCCTCGCAAGACTCGGAGACTCCGACGCTCAAGATCGGCGATCTTGGCGTCTTGCTCATGATGGTGCGACTCAAGTACTCTTCTCACGAGACCGAGGTGGCATCGATATCCTCCATAGCCTTCGCGGCAAACTTCGGCGTAAAGAGAAAGGAGAAGGGAAAGAGCCGAGCGGACTCTGTAAGATCGTTCGCAGAAAAAGAAGAAACATGGAAACTTACCAGAAGAGCCCTACCGACCAGCCTTGTCCTGAAGCTGGCGGTCGGTCCGCGCCACCAAAGAAGGGATTGACCAAGTCATCCGGCCGGCGCGTCAAGGTCTTGCTCCTCCCGAGCACCGGTGCTCCCGGAGAGCAACGGCGTCTACCACCTTCGATCAACCGGGTCGCCGGCCGATCCTCGCCCACGCAAGCGGCTCGTGGTCGCTTTCCCATGAGTCGGCCACCGCGCTCGGGGTCAGACGCCAACCACGAGCGCCGCCACTCCATGCTCCGCTACCGAGGCGGTTGGTCGTTAGCAACCACCTCCGCCTCTGTTCCTCTTCAGCGGAGGCGACCAATGCTCTCCGACCGAAGGCATTGGATCGAGGGCGATCACCTCCGCTTCTTGTCCCTCCATAGTCGGAGGCGGCCGATGCTCCGCGGCCGAGGCGATTGATCATACGATCACCTCCGCCCCTTGCACCTCCGTGGCCGGGGCGCTGGTGCTCGGACCGAAGGAGTTAGGCCGGGGCGACCTCCTCCTCCTCCTCTCCTTGGCTCATGGCCAAGGGCTGTTGGTCGGAGCGACCAAGCTCCCTTCCCGGCTCGGCGCTTGAGCCTCGCTTGTGATCATCTCTTCGCAAGGGGCCAAGGCCAAGGCGTTTTGGTCCTCGCCCCTGCGGCTCCTGCTCCTCCGCTGGCCGATAGGCTCCACGGCCGCTGAAGGAGCGCGGTCCCGCCGAAGGAAGCTCGGGCTCCACCGAGTCCGGCTTAGCACCGGCTCCTCCCCGTCTCGGCCATCACCCGGCCGACGACGCGGTCGAGCTTCGGCGTCCATCGCGGAGTTGATAATCTCCTCACCATCTGGGCGGAAGTCCAAAACGACATCCGAGCTATCACGCCCACGCCAAACAGGGTGGGGTTAGCCCAAGAAAGTCGCAAGACAAGAGCGGAATAAGAGAATGAAGAACGTACCTTACGCCGGCGAGCGGCGCCATCCTCCTCGGCCTCCTCGCCGGGCCACGGCGACCTGCCGCGGCGGCCTCGTAGGCCTCGGCCACGACCACGGCGCGCTCCTCATGGGCGTCGGCCGGCGCTGCCATCGCCGGTCGACATCGTCCATGTCGACCTCTTCCAGCCGAGGCGGTTTGAGAGGTCGACCTCCTGCTCCTTCTAACCAGAGCATAGGCGGCCTCCTCCTCTTCTTCCTCCTCCTGGGGCATCAACCACCCGAGTGAGCTGGTCTGGAGGGCCTTGATCCGCCTCTCCACCGCTCCTTGGTCGGGAGAGACTGGCATCCTCCTCGGCCTTCCTCGCTTTGCTCGGCCAGCTGTTCCGATCGGCTCATCAGCTCCGGCTTCCTCCGCTTGAAGTCATCGAACCAAATGCGGAGTTCGCCACCTCTGGCGGTCGGCGTACTCAAGGTGCGGGTAGGGGTCTGGTCGGCTCGGCGCCTCGGCCGCTTAGCGCGGGAGGCGAGCGGATGCTCGGCGACCTCGACCCGCCGCCTCTTACGGGAACCCTGGCGGGAGTGCTTTGGCTTGCGGCGGCCTTCGACACCGCAAGCTCAAGGGCGACCTTCTCCTGCCAACAAATCGGGAGGAATGAGCTCGGAAAACATGCCCTCGAGCGGAAGTGGGAAAATGTACTTACTGCGTCGCCGCGGTCAAAAATATTCTTGGGAACCTGGCGATTGGGCGTCGGCTCCTTCTCCTGGCGCCGAACATCTCGGCGACCCTATCGTCAACACATCCGTCCTCTGAGCTGCGCCACAACCAAGACTAAGACAAAAGGCATATACGGATGCATAGCGCGATTCACTGTAGCGGCGATGCTCGGAAAGAGGTCCAGGAACATACTGCGTTGTCCTCGCGGTGAAGTCGTGCCACCGGTCACCTCGAAGAAGGGATGCTCGCGGCGCCTCAGTGGGGACACCGGTTGAAGGTAAAGTCGGGCGATATCCCGACCAGTGAGCCCCATCCGGGCAAGCTCACCGATCGCCCCGAGCACCCGCTCTTCCTCAGTTGCACGGGCGGCGCGCTGCCTCGATGGCGGAGCGCCCTCCCAGTGTAGACCAATCAGGACCCTCCGCCTTCTTCTCGGTAGAACAGAGGTCGGCCCAACCCGACACCGAGTCCTTGAGCAACGAAGGGGTACTCGTATGGTCGGTTGGGCCGAAGGCGAAGATAAACGCAGCCGGGCGGAACCATCCCGGCGGTGCGGAAGGGGAATAGAAGTGAAAGAAGAGGCTAGCCGTGGGCATTACACTCCACGTAAGCCTCGCAAAGGTGGGAGAAGATTGCGAGGAAAGGATGGAGTTGGGGTGGAGATGAGAGATCTCGCACCGCATGAAGGCAAGCACGGAGGCGAGGAAGTCGCTCTCGGCGCACGGCCCGTTGATGGCGTACAACTCGCAGAGACGATCTCCGTCTCGCGGTGCCGGCGCCGCATCATCCTCGGGCACTCGACCGAGCCTGGTCGACGTACCCCTCGTCCGTGAGCACTGGAGCCTCCTTCGGTCATCCGCTAACCTTGAACGCGCCATGGCCGAAGAAGGAAGGAGAGCGAAAAGGGTTCTTGGGCGCTAGGGCTCTTGGAAGATTTTTCGCCAAGACGAGCAAAGAGACGCAATGGGACTCCGACCTCTCCGGTAGAAAGGGTTAAAAGGATAGTGAAGAGGCGGGATAAAAATCGCCGCCTATCGCGCAGCAACACTGGCCGGAAAAAGCGCCGCTTCCGAGAAACTACCGTGCATTCTGAGGAGGATTCTCGGAGAAGGAACCGCAGAACAACCAAACGACGCGCCCCCCCAGAGCAAGCACGCCGCGGGACACGAAGCTCGACACCCGACGGAAAATGGGCCTGCGCCCCGACCCAAGGAAATTCAAGCCCCCCTCAAGTCTTCTTAGGCTCAAGGAAGCCCGAGGTTCCCCACTTGAACCTCGGGGCTAGCTGTCGGGATTGGCTATCTGGCAAAAGACCACGGTACCCGTGAAAGCTAAACCCGCCGACCAAGCGGCACTAAGGGAAGATGCTCGGGAGAACGAACGAGCATCCCTCCTTCTCCTCCGAGCATACGCGTTTGCGCCTCCGTTCGCGAAGCACCAAACACACCCCCACGAGCAAGCATGCTCGTGGAGGCCACGACACCTTTCGGGTGTTTTGGTCGGAGGCTCAATGAGCGCTGTGAGGAAGGAAGGAGGCAACCAATCAGCCGGAGATCAAGGGAAATCATACCCGAAATTCAAATAACGCGGGAATCAAGGGCAGCATCACGGACATGGATACATAGCGTGATCCCCGGAGGCAGTTACTTTTTTCGCATCTCTAGTCATAGTATTTAAACCCCCCTGAAGATCTGTAACAGGGGAGGGCACATGAAAGATAGAACACAATACACTGGAGTAGGGTCATTATCTCGGCGGTGAGAGGCCCGAACCAGGATAAAAAACACCGCGTCCCCCCTTTTTTTTTCCGGCCTCCTTCTCCCGACCTCGCGTCGCTCGAACGCCCTCTTCGATCCGTGCGACGGGGCTCTGTTGATCCCCCATTCAACAAGTAAGCTCGACGGGAGCCCGTTCTCCAATCGTCGACATATATATAGAAAATATAAAGTAAAGTTTTTTTAGATCAAAGTTCCATTAAGAGAGACTGGTAGCAGTGTTAGATACAAGTATACAACTGTCCATTTTGGCTTTCACTCAAAAAAACAACCAGCATAGCAACCTTTTCCAACAGAAAGGGCTTCTAAGACTCACAATACATTCACAGATTGTCTTTTATCATTTCACTAAAGTAAGCTGAAAAAGAAACCAACTCCACTGAGATAGAACCATCCCCAAGTGCTTCCTCCATAACAACTCCATTCTTGCTCAGGTTGCGCCAGGGCCCAAAGGAAGTGGAGCTCGAAGAAAGATTTCCATTAAGAGAAACTGGTAGCAGTGTTAGATACAAGTATACAACTGTCCATTTTGGCTTTCACTCAAAAAAACAACCAGCATAGCAACCTTTTCCAACAGAAATGGCTTCTAAGACTCACAATACATTCACAGATTGTCTTTTATCATTTCACTAAAGTAAGCTGAAAAAGAAACCAACTCCACTGAGATAGAACCATCCCCAAGTGCTTCCTCCATAACAACTCCATTCTTGCTCAGGTTGCGCCAGGGCCCAAAGGAAGTGGAGCTCGAAGAAAGATTTCCAGTTTTCTGTAGAACCGGTCCAACTGAAGCATCATGCTCTCCTTGTAAAGTGGACTCTAGTCCCTTAGCGAGACAAGTAATCTTCTTAAGACTGTTTTTACACTTGAGCAACTCTAAGAAAGAAAAATCATGTTATTTCTGCATTTCCACACACTCCATAAAACAGCAGCACAGATAGTATTTAAAGCAACATTCTTCTTATTATTTATCCAATATCGAGCAATAGAATCAAAGTGATGTCCAATGTTCAAATCAAAAAATCTATTAACTATATCCCAAACATTCCTTGCTACCACACAATCGAAAAAAAGATGAATGATATTTTCAATCTCATCACAAAAAATACATAAAGATCCTTTATCTATACCTCTTCTTAACAGATTATCTCTAGTCATTAGTTTATTATGAGAAAGAAGCCAAAGAAAGAAATGGATTCTTGGGGGAATGACAAGGCTCCATATAGCTGGGATGAACATAGGAAGAACACCTCTGAAATTTATGATTGCATAAAAAGATTTAATGGAGTAAATACCATTGCTATTATACTGCCAAACCAACTTATCATCCTCATTTACAAGTCTTACATTTTTCATAACCTCCAGTAAATCAAACATAGGTTATTCTAAAGGTACAGTTTAAATTAGAACCATCCCAAATCTCAGTAATTGTTACACCTTTTTCATAGACTAACACGTAGAGATCCCAAAATTGAGTTGCTAAGCAAGAAGAACCAAACCAGATATCCTCCCAAAACCTGATCCTAGTTCCATTACCTATAGTCCACCTGTAACCAAACTTGGTAGTTTGAATCGCCCACATAACACTTCTCCAAAACACCGAAGCATGCTCATACTTACTAAGGAAGATGTTGGGTTTCTCCATTTTATCTTTGAACTTAATCAAACCGACACACTGATTATTTTCATTTTTACATAATCTTTTTATCCAAGAGGCTAGAAGACAAAGATTAAGATCTCTAAGATTTGGAACACCAAGACCACCATACTTTTGTGACATACACACTAGATGCCAATTAGCTAGATGAAGCTTGCTATGCCCTTCATAATCATTCCAAAGACAATTGGACATGTGAGAATTAACGAGATCTAAGGCCTATTTAGGAAATTTAAAAAAAAAGACAAGATAAAGAGGAATACTTGAAAGACAAGTTTTAACAAGAATCAGACGACCACTGTGCGAGAAAAGTTTGCCTCTCCACCGAGCAATTCTTTTCAGCACTTTATCAACAAGAGATTGAAGGTTATCTTTTTTGATTTTCTCATAATGAAAGGGGATACTTAGGTATTTAATAGGAAAAGAACCTATCTTACAGCAAAAAAATTTACCAAAACTATCTGTCTCGTTTTTATCACAACCATTAGAGATCAACTCACTCTTATGGAAGTTTATCCTCATACCAGACATTTATTCAAAACAGGTTAGAAACCACTTAAGGTTTAAAGCAAGTTTCACATTATTTTGAATGAAAAGGAGGGTGTCATCAGCATATTGTAAACTAATAATGCCTCCTTGGCAGAAATCTTCACACAAACCTTTAACCAAATCATTTGCAGCAGCTTTCTGCAAAATTCTTGTAAAAACATCGGCAACCAGGTTAAAAAGAATTGGAGACAAAGGATCGTCTTGTCTCAAACCTTTGCCAGTTTGGAAAAATTTGCTTTCAAAATTATTAATTTTGATCCCCACAGAGCCTTTGTCTAATATGGAAAAGATCCACGTTTGCCATTTAGTTCCAAAAACCCTTTTAGAAAGGATGTCCATTAAGAAACTCCAATTAACTTTGTCATAAGCTTTCTCATAATCAAGCTTGAGCACAAAACCCTTACCCTTGTCTTGATGAATCTTATGCATTAGTACTTCATGAGTCGTAACCACACTAATTTATTAGAGGTATAGAGGAATCATCACACTAATTAATTTTGCATGTTTGCCTTGTGTAGCGTGCGATTCCTTACGAGCAGTAAATATCTGTTTAGGGGGCGTGTGATTCATGGTATTGGTAGCCATCTTCTCCAGAAGAGGCGAGTGGCAACTCAACAGAAATGGTCAAATTGTTTAAATGGTTTTTTTGTATTGCTTTGCCATATCTGTAGAAACGGTCAAATCGTGAATCAGATTCATCGAATTCGAGTCGGTTTAGGATACATAATTTATGTTCACAGAAAAAATTAGAAGAAAAAACGATGAACCATAAAAACCTGAATCTCGTACCGCGATTCGAACGAACCATGTTACTGACACCTATAGTATAAAACATTACTTAGTTGAGTATACTATTGTTTGGTAGCCAATCGGTCACTTTGACAAGCAATCAGCCAAACCAGTCGAGTCAAGTAATTCTGCATTGCATTACTAATAATCTACTACACACAATTATCGGATCACAGGTACTGTAAGTATTATATTTCATCGATTACGCCGTCGCCACTGGATTACTTTATTTCGTGGACAGCTGAAGCAGTTATCGAATCACATGTTTCAGGGTAATGTAGTTTTCTTCATTCAGGATAGAATAATATTGTTAGCTTGGGAAGTTGGGAGACGCCCATCCGAGAAATCATTCTGGAACATGCATGATTGAACTCAAGTCAATATGGATGCCAATGGTACAGGATCATGCATGCACTCTGTCTCTGATTGAAACAAGTCAACTTTATACTTGTGTGCACGTCATAAAATGCCACCAAATCATAAGCACTGGATTAGTTCTGTCTCCTTGCTAGTTTTCTGGTAGTACTCAAGACTCAAGTATAGTTTACCACAGCTCCTTAATGCTAGCTTATCAGCGATGTGTGATGACCAACACACTCGAAGCATGCCGTGTTTGCCGCTAAACGATAATAACAGGGAACGATGAGATGAATTGCAAACACTGTCAAGGATTGCATGGCAATTGTAGAGATTGGAGCTCCTTTCCTTGAAATGTACATGCAACCTCTGCTGCTTTTCTGCTTGGATAAGTCGGTAGAGAGTTGCAAATTGAAGCACATGGCGATGATTTGCAACTTCTCAACTTTTGATACCATCACTGATTCACTGCTGTGTGTGAAAAGAAGCGCAGTCACCGTGTGGCAGATAGTATAGTACCCCTATCTATCCCTGTATTTGATGCGAGATTATCTCTGGTTGTCTTGTGAGAGAGCTTGTCTTGTCAGGAGCCATAAAATATTCACTAGCGGATAGAGGAGTAACACTTTTTTTAAGAAATTTTACCGTGCACTATACTAGTACATAATGTGTAGTAAAAATCAAATCTAACTATTAATTTGTTAAAGTATTTCTACTACTATACTACCAGAGGAAGTATAAATAATTACTAACTGATTTGATCTATTGATAAAAAGAATAAACGATCCATACTAAAATTAGTATAATGTAAAAAATCTCTTTTTTTTTGTAAAGTTTCAGATATGTCGTTTCACATCAATCAGGTTGTCTTGATAAAAGCTGACAAAAAGAATTGGCTCCTTTTCGAATTCTGCTCTGTTGTTGACAATTTTGTTTTTCTGGGTTTGTACAGTGCAATAACGTACGCCGATTGGACATCCGCAGAGATGATGCTGACATTAATCTTATTTCGATTAAAGGAATCCAGCCTAATCTTGGTTTGCTATCAACAAATCCTTAACAAATTGTAGATACAAGAGTATACCAGAATTTTTTATAGTGCTTGGTATCACCGAACAATCAAGGCATTTCTGTTCAAGGTACGAGCAGATGACCTATAAAGCATCAAAAGATGATTCGAAATGAGCCTAGTAGTGATTTGTTTGGAATTTTTTTTTTAAATAATATTATTTTAATCAAAATTTACAGAAATAATATACCGAAAAAGAAAATAGCAAAACTACCCCCCTGTGTCCATTTGAATTGGCGACAGGGTCCTGTCGCCATTTCAATTGGCGACAGGAGCTCCTGTCGCCAGTTCAAATGGCGACAGGGGGCAAAACCGGAATTTCCTCCGTCCTGTCGCCAAATGGAATGGCGACAGCATTCAATACCTCATGCGCGAGGCTCCTGTCGCCAAATGGAATGGCGACAGGAGCCATTTACCCCGTTCGGCGACGCCCGAACTCGCCATTTGCACGCCACAGAGAGGGAGAGCGAGAGAAAAGAGAGAGGGAGAGGGAGCAGAAGAAGAGAAAAGAAAGAGAGGGAGAGGAAGAAGAGAAAGAGGAGGAGAGGGAGGAGAGGGAGGAAGGAGAGGGAGAGGAGGAAGAAGAAGACCGCGTCTGCAGTAAATTTTTTCTTTCTTGTATGTTTCGTTTAATTTAGTGACTAGATTGATTAATTATTGATTTAGCGAGTAGTATTGTCATGTTTTCGCGACTTAGTGACTTAGCAAAAATTTAGCGATTAGCGTTGTTTTCGAATTAGCGACTTAGCGTTGTTTTCGCGATATAGAAAGAAATGTCCATGCTACTTAGCGTTAGTTTAGCGACTTAGCGATGTTTTCGCGATATAGGAACAAACCTCCGCGCGCCCGGCCTGCTCGCCGCTCACCTCGGCCACGACCGCCTTTGGCCCCGTTGGCGTGTTTGCCGCGCTTGCCTTGGCCTTGCTCGCCTAGTTTAGCAACTTCGCGATGTTTTCGCGATATAGAACAAACCTCCCACGCCGCCCTGCTCGCCAGTGCTCACCTCGCCACGACCGCCTTTGGCCCGTTGGCCGTGTTTGCCGCTTGCCTTGGCCTTGCTCGCCTAGTTTAGCGACTTCGCGATGTTTTCGCGATATAGGAACAAACCTCCCGCGCGCCTGCTCATTGTGCTAACCTCGGCCACGACCGCCTTTGGCCCCGTTGGCCGTGTTTGACGCGCTTGACTCGGCCTTGCTCGCCTCAGCACCGTCGGCTGTATCACACTAGTCTTGGCTCACCGCCGGCCAAGACGAGCTTGCCTCGACGCTTTGCACGGCGATGATTGCATGGGCGGAAAATGCCATGAACAATTTCCTAAAAAATAGGTAAAAATTATGATTTTGCCTTTCCTTCTTTCCTAAATTTTAGAAATCAGTAAATAAATTCAGAAAATTGGTATTAAAGACTGAAAAATAGTTTTTTCACATATCGAAAGTCTATACGTAGCATAAGTACATTGTCTAAAAGGTTTGTGTCGTACACTTTAAGAATTTCATGACATGTTTTAAAGTTATTGATGAACGAGTGCGATTTACAATATATTACGGAGAGGGAATTCGAACATGGGTGTGGAAGGGGTGGAACTAAGTCATTTCCCAAGTGTCGTAGTTGGTGCATCACGCCCAAATGAGCGTTCATGGAGCACAGCTTAGAAGATGGTTATACCAAATATTCTCGTTGGACCGTGAGTTGCATGGTGTGAAGCTGCACGGAGTAGGGTGTCGAGAGGCAGGCTATGCGTCTTGGGAGTTAGTTGAAATTACAGGTTCGAAATCATGGAGTTCGTATGTCAGAGCAGCGATTGAGAGAGGATGGCCATTAGTGTTGTTGGCGCAAGCATTTGAGAAAGCAGAGGGCATCCGTGAGGAACAATGAGGAGGTTGTTGGTGACGAAGAGGAGGAAGTTGGGGAGAGCAGCCAAGCAAGAGAATACTCAGTGAGGCATGATGTTAGTTCGGCTCAGGAGGCAGTGCAAGGTGAGGAAGTTGGTGTTCCAATGGAAGACGTGCAGGAACCAATGGGTGTGGCAGACGTGCAGGAACCAATGGGTGTGGCAGACGAGGGAGAACATATTGAATCGCTGGTGATATCAATGGACGCAGAGAGCCGGGACTACGAGGATTTAAGTAACGATGAAGAGGATGAAGAACCTTTCCCCGCGGAGTGGGATGAGTGTCGGTTCGACAGACTGATGGTCAACGAGGGTGAAGATGTCCAATGGGGTACGATCGGAATGAGGTGCGGCAAGATGCAATTTACAAGGATAAAGGTGAGGTGCAGGAAGCAGTCACAGCATGGGCAGTGTCGCTGCGTAGACCCTTCTGGGTTGCTAAGTCAGATCAGCGGGTGTATGATGTCAGATGCAAGATGGAAGGTTGCCCATGGCGTGTCCATGCTTACCAACCTAAATGGGACACAATTTGGAAGTGTTCTATAGTAGTGCCGCATGCATGTGTCTTGTGAGTCTACACAATCGCATAGAAATATATCTTCGGCTTTGTTGCCAATGTAATGTACGGGAGATTGTGGGCAACCTGGATTTAGAGCCACGTGCCATCATACTTGCAATAGAGCAGAGGTATCAAGACCACGATAAGCTATGCGAAGGCATGGAGAGCGGCGAAGGCATTGGAAGCAAGGTTTGGCACGTCACGAAGACTCCTATCGAGAATCCGCCAGGGTTGCTTGAGGTGATCAAGGAAAGGAATCTGGGACTTATGTCGATATTTTCGAGCAACCTTCACGGCGTTTCCCTGGAAGATGTTGCTCAAGCGGGCATTCTTTGCTTTGGTGCGTGTATCAACGCATTCGGACATTGCCGTCCGTTGTTATGCGTGGATGGGACTTTTACGACCGGGAAGTACAAAGGCGGATATTGACCGCCATAGGGGTCGATGGCAATAATCGAGTTCTTCCGCTGCGCCGCATTCGTAGAGGGTGAGAACACCGATAGTTGGCTATGGTTTCTAAGGAACGTGAAAGCTGGGTCGTGGAACGGCCTGGTGTGTGTGTCATATATGATCGGCATCCGGGTTGCTAAAGGCGATCGTGCAATTGCAGCAAGGTGAAGATGAGACACATCCATGGCACGATTTGCGTAGTAGGTGGTGTAAGCGGCACATGGGCGCCAATTTTTACAAGCGATTCAGAACAAAGAGGCGACAAAGCTTTTAAGAGGCTGCGACGAGAATCGGGAAAGAAAATTTGAGAGACTATGGAAGAAGTTGGACGAGCTAACGTCAAGGCATACAATGAGGCAAATAAGAAGCCAACATTTTCCGCAGGGGAGGCCCCAAAGAGCGCTTTGCAGAGTTACCAACAGCATTCTCCACACCTGGTTCGGAGGAATGGAAGGGCTATGAAATCCTTCTCCGAATGGATAGAGCATGAGCCTAAGGAGAAATGGGCTCGGCTTTATGACACCGATGGCGCCCGGTGTATGGGGTCATGACGACAAACTTAGGTGAGGTTTACAATTGGGTCATGCGGGGTTGAGGCCACTTCCCTGGTTGCTATAGTGGAGGGTGTTCTTCGTGGCATAACGAAGTACTTTGTGGATCGCTATGCTAGGGCCGTCGCTCGCATGAATGCCCACGATGTGAAGTACTCGAGATGATTTGTACGTACATGGAGGAAAAGGGCAAGAAGGGGAGATGCATAGAGCATTGAAGATGGGCACGAGGAGCTCCGATTTGAGGTACTATGTAAAGATAAATCGGGCGTGGGACAAACCGTGGAGAGTTACACATGAATGCACCATGCATAGACAAACATGTGCATGCACTGCAACAAGCCTAAATGCATTACACAGGCCATGCGCACATGTCATGGCGGCCTGCTCAACGATCCGAATGGATCCAGGTATATTCTTGTCTCATTTCTTCAACAAGGAAGAAGTGATGGCAACCTGGAGTGGGGAAATGTACGGTTTTCGAGTGGTGGGTTTATTCACGGAGCATCATACCTGTTGAGCCATGAAAGCCAGCCTATTAGACTGCAATTATCCATGCATGTACAAGTTGTACAACCCTCTGGATTTGCAATTTTTGGTTCTTGACATTGGTTTTCTTGACATTGGTTTTCTTGACATATACGTAAAATGTAACACCTTCGTGAGGAGCTCAGAATTCTCGGTTTCAACTCGGTTTATCAACATTTTTTTGAATTCGGTTTCAAAAATCCGAAATAAACAAAAAAAATAGATTGCCTGGCCTTGTTCCGGGTGAACCCGACAAGGTACTGTTCACTATTGTCATTTCGGTGTGACAAATACACCGATTTTCGGTTTAGCGTTGACCGAATAAAACATATGCAGTTTTGCATATACCGGAGATGCAATTTCAGGTTTTCAGCGGTCTGTGAGCGAATACGGTTGGGTTTTTCGCTCTTACACAAAAATGTTGTATGATTTTAAAATACATTAAATATTGTGTATAGAATTCCAAAATTTGCTTATACATGTGCTGCATATATATATATTAAAGTATATACGATTCAATAATATTTTTCAGCCTTTTCACATTACTTTTCCTTCATAATTGTAATTTTATACAAGATAACAAACAATTATCACAGCTAAATATGTTTTTCCTTAATTTATTGAGCTTGCCCTCCTATGTCCATTTCAATTGGCGACAGGGGGGTGTCGCCATTTCAAATGGCGTCAGGGGCAAACTCGACATTTCCACTGCTGCCCCACGCAGCCCGAGGCTGGAATGCCCCTGTCGCCATTCCATTTGGCGGCAGACGGAGGAAATTCGGTTTGCCCCTGTCGCCATTTGAATCGGCGGCGACAGAGCTCTGTCCGCCAATTGAAATGGCGACAGGACCCTGTCGCCATTTCAAATGGACACAGGGGGGTAGTTTTGCTATTTTCTTTTTCGGCATATTATTTCTGTAAATTTTGATTAAAATAATATTATTTAAAAAAAAATTCGATTTGTTTGTATCATTGTTCCTTTCGCATGCATTAGAGTTAGGCGCTTGTTAGGTTCGATCTTAAGGAGGATAGAACCGCCTCGATTGATTCTGAGCAAGGTACGAAGCTGAGTTGATGTACCAAATTAATGATGATGTATGATTGTCAAATAGGCAAAGGCTGACCTATCTCAAAGCTAACAACATGTGCGTTGTTTGCACTACACGTAAGAGACAAAACTAAGGATGCCCAACTCCATAAGCTAAAAGTTAATCAGTTCGTGCCTCGCTCTGATTTCTGCGTTAGGCCGACTTGTTGTACTAGTACTAGTATAATTTGGAGTGGTTTATCATAGACACTTAGACAGGGGCAGCACTCGCCATCACAAGTGCGAAAATCAAACATGACTTTGTTGCGCACTGTCTCCCAATGGACGGCCTCATAGGACATTGGTATATTCTTCTTCCTAGCCTTATGATTTCCTCCCCTTCGAAATTTCGCTCCAAAAGTTGAAATACCGACTCAACTACTGATTACTATTTTCACATTTTGAGCTAGATTGGATTAACCAACTCAACCCCTAAGGTAGAAAATCTTCCGATTACAATGCGATATGCAAATTTTTAACTCTCTTAACAACAAGCGATCTTAGCCACTGAAGTTCTTAACTCTCCTAACTCCTACTCTTCCTCTCTATCTTCACTTTTAGCTTCATCTTCACTATTGTTAACCAATGATACGCTTTACAAATGATTGAAGCTCATGAGCAAGGCCACCTTATGCAGACCACCAAAGAAATAAGAACATATGCATAGTAATATATGTTAGAACTGAGAGGTTTCAACTTTCAAGTGTGAAGAATTGAAAAGGCAGAAAATATGTTAGAACTTACGATGGCTCTTTTCTTGTTGTCCTCTAATTGCCATTGGAGCTGAAAATACATGACATCTCTTACCCATATACTGATCAGCTTGCATACTGATCTTGTCTAGAAGATCACCATAGGTAAACAACTTCCATACCACGTTATTGAACATTGACCTTAGCCTACCAACTTCTCTTTTATCTATTTTTTGCAATTCATAAAACCTATCTAGATTCAAGAACAATGCATCACCATATAACTTATGCTCCATTTGGTATTTCCACCTCTTGTCGATGATTTTGTTCACCTTCTCTAGTAATTTTTCCCTATTCTCAAAAGTTGTATTGATCTTCTTCCTAGTAGAATCCATGGGTGCAGCAACCTCTGCCATTGTTGACCTTCCATCACAATCGACGATCCTCAACACAATGAGAAGAGGTTGTGATGCTCTAATGCAGTCTTGCACTGTATTCCAAAACTAAGTAGAAAGGATAAATTCTACCACCTTTTCCCCGGTTTGGGTGCTTGCCAATTTGGACCTATTCCAATTATCACTAACAAAGAGACACCTCAAAGCTTGTTTGTGACTTTGCAAAGTAAGGAATGATATATCAAATCGAGTAGCCGTTGGTCTCACAAGATCCCCTCCCGCCCTCTCCCTCATGGCATCGAGAAGCCTCCCATGCCAGTAAATAAACGTGGTCACCCGTCTCGCATTTGCAATGCAGTTCTTGAACATTGGAATCTCTCCAATGCCCTCCAACATTAGAATTTTGCCTACTACCTCGAAGTTAGCCCCATTATCCGTAATGATCTGAACAACACAATCCTTTCCAATTTCATCAATTTTTCCTCTCAAACAACCTTGCTAACAACTGTGCATCAGCTAACACATTCGATGCATTAAAAGTATCCAAAAAGAAAGTGCCCTTAGGATTGTTCACAAGGTAATTTATCAAGTGTCTTCCTCTCCTATCAGCCTATCCACCAGACATGAGTGTGCAACCATATTCAGCCCAAGCCAACTCATGCTTCTCTCTCAATATCTGCCTTCTTATTAGACTTCTCAAGCAATATCAGCCTCAAGTCATGAAAAGTTGGCGACCTATACCTAGGGCCATACTGCCCCCACAGACTCAAGCACAATCTCCCATGTCCTTGAGTTGGCAACATTGAATGGTATACCACACTCATAGAAAAAATTAGCAGCACATATATCGACTGTCTCCTTTTCTTCCTTAGTTCTCCTTGACAATTTAGTTTGAGAAAGCCCCCCTCTAGCATGCCTATCACGAACAACATCTTTAGATGGCTTCCGAAGCATAGAAGGAATTGATTTAGAGGTCTTTGGCTCAGGCTCTGACTCTTTGTTATGTAGAAAAAGTGGTAGCTTCCTTTTAAGAGCTATCCCAGAACTTGGTTGTGCAGCTCGAGATTCTATCTGTGGTTGCCCCTCTTCATCAACACCATCAAAATCACTTCCTCCTCCATCTTTAGCCTCTTCTTCTTCATCAAGCTCAATGGGTTTGTTCCTTGCACTCTCCAAATAGTCTTTCATCTCTTTCATGATAACTATGGTTGTATTGTGGCATTTCTCTACCTCTCCAAACCCCCTATAGTGTGTGTTTCATTCTCCTCACTCCGGAATGCATCCTCTTGCCACACAAAATACATTGGATGACATCCTTCTTACTCAAGTGTGGCCAAAAATAGTATTGCCATGTGGGGTCTTTGGATTTAGTCGCCTTGAGCTTAGGATCCTTTGATGGATCATATTGCTCCTTGCTCTCGATCGCCGAAACTTGGTCAACCATGATGATGCAAATCAAGAATGAATAGAATCAATGGACATTAATTATTGAACAATGGTACTTGCTGATACTACTAGTTTACTTCTAATTCTACTCTTCTACTACAACAGAATAGAGCACCAAAGTAGAGAGAAGGGATCTCGACCCCTCGAGAGAATAGAGCACTAACGCAGAGAGAAGGGAAGGGATGAAGTAGGGAGACGAATCTAGAGGCCCAGGCGGCTTGAGCTAGGGACGAAGGTGATGGTGCTGCGACTCTGCCAAACGATGGGAAGGGCAGAAGAAAGAATCGGTGGCAGACGGAGGCTTGCTAGTTACTAAGGTTTGGGCGGCGGTGGGCAACCGGCTTTTTAGTCTCTTCGTCGCTGGGCCGCCCAAAGCAAGTAGCAAACAAATGGCAGGAAATCTCCACGCTCTCCTGCGCTTTTCATCAGTCGCCCAACTTATCTCTAAGTCGGCAGGCCCGGCCCTGGGGCAGGGCGAGCGGGGCGGCCGCCCCGGGCCCCCAAATTTTCGGGGTCCCTTTGTTAGATAAATTTTTTTGTTTTGCAGTTTGGTCAATTAGTCAGTTTCGTTTTGCTTCTAAAGTCTCCAAGTCTGTTAAATATTGTCTTTTCAATTGATACATGGTAGTATAAATTTTTTTTAATGCTTATGTTGGGAGGCCTCTGTTTGTAATTTCGCCTTGAGCCTCCAAAAACTTAGGACCAGTCCGTTAAGTCGGTGACTAATCGATCTAAGTTGACCAGTCAAGAACAAGTCGCTCGACTTGCTCAACTAGTTAAGTCGGTGTCTCCAGTCGAGCACCGCTGGCCGAGTGGACGACTAGTTGAGGACCTGATAACACTACATCGAACAACAGAAGCACATACATCTCCAATCACATATTGCGTCTATACGGACACCTCATAAGTAGCTAAACCATTGTCTTAATGGACTAGTTACAAGATTTGACAAATTTCCATCCCCGTTGGGTTATTGGAATGAGAGCTCTGAGATCCTCCCTGGAATCCGGTAGAGCCTTTTGAATTAGTGATAGCCAATCCACTTTGGGTTGAGCCCAGCAAACGAACAAGCACATATGCATCCCTGTGGCTATAAAAACAGAGAGATAGTGGCCAGCAACAGCATGTCCATTTCAGATTCAGAAGCAAGATTTGATGCCACTATTTCGTCATTTTTCTCTGGTTATCATTCATTGTTCTTGTAGCTGTCCTGGCAGTAGATAGCAGACAAGGAATAGTATGTGCTGTGGAGGAGGGACATGCTATGCATTATTGCAGCCGATCATTTGGCTTGCCCCCCTAAAAGTTGTACATTTTTTTTTTGTTACAACAAACTGGAAGGCTTCATCAGTGATCCAAGAAAGGCCGCACAGTACTTTTGGCATCCTCACTGGTCCTTGGCTCTACAACTACAAGCAACCAGGAGATATAAACAGACCAGTGATTACTTATGAGAAACAAAAGACTGGATTTATGCATGTTCCAGAACAGTGGATCTGTTAGCAAAAGGTCTGTGGACCTTGACACAACATTTTTTCTGCGTTGCCTCACATTTTTACTGCAAACCTGCCTCTGCCTGGTATATTTTGAATTGCATTTGTATCTTTCCTTGTTCTGAAACAAACAAATCTGAATTAGAGTATCAGCAAAACCTCTCTTCTTTCGATTCTATAGGCGAGTTCCGTGCATTTATCACTTATCAGTTACCCCAAAAGCTTAATTAAGCTGTTAGGTAAAGACGTGCAAATTTACTCGTACTTGAACACACAACATGCCAACAACCGTTCACTTTCAGAATAACCTGAGGAGTGTTTGCAGATTGGTCTCCCAAAATTTACTTTGTGTAAAATTAATAGCACATGAAGGCAGTGGCGAAACTAGAAACTTTTTGTTGAGGATGCACATTTCATAAGTACAATTTTGTAGTCTTGTACAATGATTTCATAACATCATAAATCTAGAACATATATTTAAAATTTACCAAAATTACAATATAAATAGTTCTAAGGTTCTAAAGAATCCCAAACCAATTCAATCAACAAATTTGATCTATCAAAGAGGTAATCTTGTAGCACTTCTAGAATTTTTGGGGTGTCTGCCCATGAATGTGAGGCATATGGATGAGATGAGGCGACGTATGCCCTGCTGCTTGTAGCACATGTTGATTCTGCGATGGAAAGCTGCGCATCTGAGAAGTGATTTTTGCAAGAGCTAACTGCCAGTAATACTATTGCAAACAGTGCATACAGGCTTTCATCCACAGGCATCTTTTCTGCAGCATCCTACAATGTACAAGTAGCCAGTGGCATCAAGCCTTACCTCGATTAGCTAGTACGGTAATACACGATACTCAGCAGCAACTAGCTTCAGCTAATAATAGAATAGTGCAGTACTGGCACAACAATCCCGTAGTAATTGTTACTGCAAGAATATTAACAGCCTTGTTACTGAAGATTACATAAGGCTAGAACCGAAAGAGCTCCCGGTCATGCATGGCGTTCTGGTTGATTGGTCGATCCGTCGCATTCAGGACAACGCTGTGGTCTCCTTTTGTCGCAAACTTCATGTTTTGCAATGCAAATTTAGGCACGCATCAATTATTCGATCTCTTGTTCTATACAAGAAGATCCTAGATAAGATTTTGCTGGTTGTCTACGGCATGAAGCAACAACTACTCTCACTCTCTGAATGGTATGAGTTGTGACTGGCGGGTGTATACAACATGAATCCATCTCACATTGGTCATCTGGTAGAATGTGTGGAAATATTTCATATCAAACGTGATCCTTGAAGATCCAATTCCTCGAGGAGTAATTCATACCAGCCACCTACTTAGTAGATACTACTAGAAAGTGGCATTAATGTGTCACAAGTTTCTTGGTTCAAATGGAGTGGAGCCTTTGCTTGCTTGCACTTGTGGGATATACGACGAAAGGAATGTTTCGACAAGAGTTTGCCATTATAGATGCAAAAGCGGCAACGAAAGAATCAAGAGCGCATTCATTTCTGATCCCATGTCTTTGCCTTTAGGTCTTGCCATTTCTGTTAGTTAAACCTCAGAGGAAGCAATACATGGAGTGCTACTTCCATGTACTGCTTTCTTCTTGTCCTGCTTTCTTCTTGTCCTGGTCAGATCGAGCAAGCTGGAGACACACAAAATTCAGATAAGCCCATACGTCTGTTCTTAACTCTGAACTTCTGAAGGGCAATGCAGGCCCTAGTAAAGATAATTATTGAGCTTGGTTAATTCTGCTTATGTCAGTTTAGTTGATCTATTGGTCAGACATTGTCTGTGAAACATTTTGCCCAGCAGGGAGAAGAAAGCATCTTGACTGACTGATCTTGGCTAAGGTCAGGTCACGCTCACACCGTATCTGCAAGTTTATCATGCGTATAATTAATATCTCAAGCAACAGGCAGAGCTGCACAAGATTAAAAAAAAAGGGGGGGCAATTTTTTAGGAACAACCTTGCATGTCCCCTACCTCCTGCATCTTTCTTAACAGTCGCAACCACCGCTACAATGCAGGCACAATCATAGAGCAGACAAGTTGCTGACCATCGTGTGAGTTCTGAATTTCTAAAACACACAAGGCATACTAAAATATAGAGTGCTGTGTGATCCTGGCAAGCGTGTACGTTGTGCAGGATTTGAGGTGTTAGGGAAACAACGTTGCTCTTTCTCCATGTATTGTTGGTAGAGAACAATGGAGTGATGGAGCCGGCAGTTGATCCTTACTGCTAATCACATACTATCAAAGAATAGGAAAACACGAACTATGTGGTCTGGACCATTTGATTAGTGTGGAAACAAATGAGGCGTGTGGTTGTAGGATACTAGTGTCGTTGCCAACTTCCTATCGTGATAATTCCATGGTTGTGGTTTGTTCCCATGTTGATCCGACGGCTACGATTGCAAATCTACGTCGCCACACGAACAATGTACATTCGTATCAAATATATACATTATACTCGCGTACGCTTTCATGTAGAGATTTTTACCATCCTTCATCTATTGATCTAGCACCAAGGGGTGGAGTTATCAGGAGGTATCAAGAATTTAAAGTTAATTTGACGGAGATGTACTGGTACCTCCTAAGGATGATAAAAATTAACTTCCCTTGCCGTAACCTTGTAACTAAATTTGCCGCCATACCCATCTTCCCTCGCATCTTCCCCTCCAACTCCATCGATGATCACCCACGCACATGTCCTCTTCAAAAACAAGTCGTTCCCTTGCCTACCTCCCATTGCCAAACCTCCAACACCTTCGCTTTCTCCTCTCCATATCCAAACCTCCATCACAAGCTAGCTAGCTCGCGCAAAAACAATGGTTAAGAAGCTCGCCCTCACCTCTCTCTTCTTCGGCAGCAACGACACGAGCTTGTCTCCCGGCTCTCCTCCCTCCATGTCTGCCTCCTCGAGCACGGCGACCTCGTGGCAATGGCCGTCTTGCACGCAGGCGAGAACCCTCTCCTTCAGCATGGACGTCGACGGCCACAACGGGGAGATGTCGATGCGCCAGTTCCACCTCCACCACAAGCACGGGAGCTACAACAGCAGCGTGATGAACCCGGCCTACTTCCCCGACTCTGCCGAGCACTCCTGCCTCTCCAACTCCTCTGCTTCGCCCGGCATTAACATGTCCGAGAGCCTCTCCACGGCCTCGGAGACGGCGGCCGGCGACGTCGTCGCGAACGAGGACGAGGTGATATTCCGCGGCCTCCGGTCGAACCGCCTCTTCTTCGAGCCCGAGTCGACGAGCTCCATCGTAAAGGCCACTGCGGCGTTCGATGGGGCCACGGCGATGGCCATCGACTCCGACGACCCGTATGGCGACTTCCGGCGGTCGATGGAGGAGATGGTGATAAGCCACGGCGTGAACGACTGGGGATGGCTGGAGGAGATGCTGGGGTGGTACCTCAAGGCCAATGGCAAGAAGACCCATGGCCTCATCGTGGGAGCATTCGTGGACTTGCTGGTGGCGCTAACCTCTCCTCCCTCGCCTACCTGCTCCTCTAGCTTCGTGGGTCTTCAGGTCATCAAGAAAGCCAAACAGAGTGATGAGCGCTAGAATTTAGCCGCGCTAATGCATATGCATGCGGTCGCTCACAATTCGTGTCATGAAAAACATCAAGATTGATCGAGATGTTAATTTGTTTGTCAAGGGCATGCAGTGGCCTGGCTAGCAATTTAGCAAGTTTAATCAATCTTCGTAGTAGTAGTATGATTAATTAATGTAGCTGATGACTGTTGTATTACTTATCATTGTATATTGCAGCGAGTGATCGAGCTTTCCTCATTGTCAACATGTACTACACTAAGCTCATACTAATGTGGCTAGTCTTTAGCCATCGTTGTCTCGCTCATGCTTGATCTTTAATTTGTTTGTGTTCATTACGTTACATTACATTCGTCAAATGTGTAGGAAGGGTAAAATTGCACTGGGCTGTATCCTTGAAGAAGAGCCAGCCAGTTAAAAGTCGGTTGCTGTATCTGACCAGGGTCATTTCCTGACAGTGCGAAGCTGTTCTGAAAATGGAAATCACCTGACGTACTGGTTTTTAAGTCCTTTCGGGACAGGTGATTTGCACGCTAATCTCAGCCAATTTCAGCTAGTAGTAGGTCAAGAGGGAGCTAGAAGATCGGAGTACTGGAAAGCCTGGACAAGCACTAACTACCATGTCTGTTTGATATGATGTTCAGTTCGCGTACGAATTGTGCGGAATTTCACGGACGCAAGATGTCCTTCAAAAATAAAAATGAGGACCGAAAATACACTGATCTCGTGAAACGTGCTATAAGCTCCTTAGCACTCTGGTGGTCAGAAGTCAGAACTCAAGGGGCAGCACAAGTTAAACTTCAAATGCCATGGCAGCTACTTCACTCTTTCAGGTTGCAAACTTCAAACTCGCGCCACAAACCGCGGGAAGGAAGCACGCAGTACAACATTTCAAAATCCCCAAGTTAAACACCTCATCAAATTTTGGCCAAATTTGTAATTGTGAGAAAACAAGACATTGAGCATCAAAGATCTACAGTGTCACGTCGAAACAAAGGTTTGATGGGTTGGTGTCCACAGAAACGTAGTAGGTACAGTTCGATTTGGATGGCACGCATAAAAAGATTGGACACACACAAGAAATTTGTTTGCATGCATGTGGGCGCCGATGCACCAATCGCCGCACTGTTTGATGGGCTCAAAATCCACAGCCTAGCTAAATAGTGCCTGACCCAGCAATCGATCATAAGCAGTAGTGGCCCTTACCCTCGCAACTTTCCTTGACACTCAAAACGGGTGATCACCGTAGCACCGTTCGTTCGAGTCACGAAAAAACATTCAAGTTCACAGTTCGCTATTTTTTTTCCTTTTCAATTTTCACTGTAAACACGAACCCCACACCCTAAACCGGGTCGGTTCGACGAATTCAATTCACGATTTGCAGGGGTTTACAGCAGATTCGTGATTTGCGAGAGTTTACGGCGAATCCGGTAACTATGGTGATCCCCAAGTTGATCTCCTTAACAGTAGCATCTGATTTCAAGCTGAGATGAGACCTTTCATGCACAATTGAGGCGCTTCCTTGAGCAGCAAGGGTGATAATGCTGCGGTTGACCAAGCAACAAGAGTGGGCGACCAATAGCATTTCACCATGCATGCATAGAGAAGGTACCGTGCCTGCCCTATATGTTCTTCCCTAGGTTGCAATTGGTGACTGGGGAGAAGAAAACCGTCCTCCTCTTTCGGTGGGATTCTAGGAGGAAATCACGGGGGTGACGGCGACACACCCCCATTAGCAAACATCCAAGCCTAAACAAGATGATACCATGCAGGCCAGTACTAACATGGACCAGGGCAATGCTGCCAAAGGGAAGCAAAAAAAAGTCACCTAAATCAAATGATGTTTAAGAAACAATCATCTATACGTACATCATGCCGACATGATATCTAATCTACCACATTGCCAACACATCAATCCGACATGAGACATCAAGAACACTACTGGTCTCGTCAAGTTTAAGTGAACAAAGAAAACAGTCATCGTATTGTACTACTGAAAATACTGACGCTGGACCAGATCATACCTGGTTAGCCAATCACAGGACAGCTTGCCTCGAGAATTTCAACAACGGCTTCCTGTACACACAGATCGTACAGTAAGCTCAGATGTTGACAGCAAATTGCCATTGTTGAGTCATATGCGCTAATCAGAACCAGGTACTAGTATCCATGCCTACTCCCCGTGTTACAACCACACTATTAGTCCACTGAGATGAAACTACTGTACTCCTTTTGGATGGGGTCAAGTGCAACATTATTAGTTCTAGGACGAATTCACAGTGAGTGGTGAAACAGTCGCCCCACAATATCAACTTGGATCCAGGTATCTATCAGACAATCACACAAAATCCACTAGATACTAACAACACGAAAACGCTAAAGTCACAAACTAAACTGATTAAGCAGCTAATCCTTATTTTAGATTGCTAACAAGCTTTCCTACCACATTCCCAGAACTTCTGAATAAATAATACATGCATACCGAGACAGCTATGTCATAACAACATTCAGGTTCTTGTGTCATAACTCATAACCAACAATTGGAATAACAATATTTCTCCCATGGATATAAACTGGACAAAAACCATAACAAGACTTGCCAAATATCCGGTAGGCTTGAAAACTATGCTCACCTCCTACAGCAAGTAGTCTCAAGAATGATTTTGACCTAAGCCTTTTTCTTTGAAGATTTCTTGTGAAGTTTCTTCTGGGGCTTCAGCTTATTTGATGCAGAAGACTTTTCTTTTTCTTTCCTTCTTTGTTTTTCCTTCTTCACCTTGTACATTGTAATTGCCTGGTTTCAAAATCATATACAGATTTGTTAGTTCACCCCATCAAAGAAGCACCAGCAAGATGGTGGACTACAAAATGAATGTAATATGTTGAATCCTGGAGCTTGCCTTGCCAACATCCATCTGTTCCTCGGAACTTTTGGCCAGTAGAGTGTTCAGGATTTTGTCGTTTTGCTGTTTTTCCCGGTTGCCCATTCCTTTCCCTTCAACAACAGGGAGGAACTGCACAAAAGAAACAGTTAAGCTAATGAGCAATATCAACCTATGAAGGAAAATGTATTCACACAAGGCAAAGAAGTTCAGATGAAAGAACCTTTCTATGTTTGCCACGTTGCTTTGGAGGTTTCTCGCCAGGCAACTTTTCGTCAAACTTCCCACCACTAGCTGTTGCAGAAGAAGCCATACTAGCAACATCCTCAAGATCTTCTTTTCGAGATTTTTTAGGTAGATCAGCTTTAGTTCCCATGATGGGCAAAGATGTGGCAGCAAGTTGTATATGACTGCACAAAGAATATCAGAAAGCTGTCATATGACAAACTTGAGTTCCTAATGTAGTGAATAGCTATATAAGGTCCTTTCCTAATATAATAAAGTAATGCATAAGATAAACTGAAGATATTAGATACTAGGAAAGGATAACAACCTTGGCAGAGCACCAACTTTTGCAGCTCTCTTTAAATTCTCTAGTCTGTTGTTTTCTTGCTTTTCGACCCTCTTCTTCTTCTCATCCCTTCTTTGGGCAAAAGGATCGACACCAAGCTCTGTAACAAACCAATAGCCAATTAGAAGGGTACCAGATTGAGAATTAAGGTTTTAAGGCACAGATATTTCTGAATGGATAACATTGATAACGAGGTTTTAAGACAGGGATTTCTGAACAAATTAACATTTGATAATGAGGACTTTTCAGATTCAGTCAGTCTTAAACTACAAAAAAGAAGTTCGTTGATCAAAGAAAAATGAAGGATAGAGCATTGCAGATTTAAAATCAGTGTACATAAGCATAAGAATGTAGGTTGTTAAGTATTTACGTTGTAGCACATGACATCTGCAATAAGCTACTCAATAGGGGGAAAGGCAAAAAAGATTGTTAAGTCTAGCTGTAAACAAGTTTGCTACCAATAGGCAATAGATGAAGAAGACAGATTGCTAACCATCAGTCGCTTTGGCTTCAATGATTGGAATGTCTTTGTCATCATTAACACGGTCATAGCCATAAGTCCGCTTCCAGGAATTAGTTTGCTCATCCCATTCACGCTTGTTCTTCTTGCGATTCTTAATCCCTGCAAGTATGTTATTGTTATGCTAGTTCAACCAAAAAATAATAATTACACTTCCAAGAAAAGTCATTGAAAAAGTTAAAAGAACAAAAAAAAATCACCTTTCATCTTTGCAAACTGCTCCCACTTAGTAGGAGGCTTTGGCTTTGGTAGCTGATGACAGGGAAAAAGAAGATATTAAACATATGGCAAATACACACATACATCAACACAAAGAGCTGTACGTAAAGCTTGATTTCTTGTTTCATGGATTAGCGCAAAGCAAGAACCTATACAAACACGGCAATAAAAAATGATGTCCCAGCAGGCAGAGTTTCATCTTAGTATGTTACTCTGACAATCATGGCCTACGCAGATCGTTTCTTCGGGAATTGAAGAAAAAACTGATACCAGAGTGACCAAACTGTAACTGCATGTTCGGCGTAAAAATTCTCAAACTAAAGCACGAAATTGAACTTCAGCATCAGCATATGCATCCAAACGTTCTCTCGAATACCACTCCAATCTACTCTCATATTCATACACACGGCAATACAAGCACAAAGCTAAACCTACAGTACAAATGATGCTATAACAGTCAGAAAACGATGCTTTCAAGATCACTAGCGAGTAGAGCTAGTATATAGGATAGAGGTTGTCTTCTCACATGCTTCTCCCGAGGGAGGCGGGTGGTGAGCGGCGGGAGGCGGACGATGGGGCCGTCGCGGTCCTCGTTGGCCGGAAGCGCGAAGAGGGCGTCGGCTACCGCCTGCGCTAGCTCCGTCCCCTTGCGCAGGCACTCCTCCCTCATCTCCTCCCTGCATGAAGCGCAAGATTTTGTCACGGAACAACACGGCACAAAAGAACAGGTATTTTTACCGCTCGTTCGTGAGAAGGGAGTAACCTGGAGGAGGGGGTGGCGACGAGGTGGTGCGATGGGTCGTAGGCCATGAGGTTGCCCACGTCCACCTCGTAGTTGGTGGCGACGGCGGCGGCTGCTTCTTCCGCCATGGCTGCGCCGGTGCGTTGCGCGGTTGGGGGAGAGGCGTGCGGGGAGTTAGGGCTTCGCGGTTTACTAGAGAGCCTGGGCTCAGGCTGCAGTTAGTTTGGGCCTTAATCCTTTTCAACTCTTCTGGGCCTGTGGAACAATGTCATGTGGTCCAGCTTTATTTGCGTTGCTACTGTTCGGGCTCATAAGCTCGATGGGCCGTATGAGGCCCAGAAACAAAATTGGTTATTACCATCTTACGTACAATATACTTTCTCTTTCTCTCTCTCTCAAAAAAAAAGAGTGCAATGTATACATTCACGTACCAATGGGCAACGGCACCAAGAATGCAAACAAACGGAGACATGGTAGAAGCTGAAGAAGAAACATCTTTGGACGATCAGCTCATATGTTGTGCTAGTGCATCCTCTTTGCAGCATTTTTTTTTTTTTGATGAAGAGGACATCAAACATTCGATGCCCCAGTTCCATTTAATGAAACTGAAAATAGTTATAACAATTCTGAACCAACATCAACACACCCAGACCACAAAGGCCAATATTACAGAGCATTAAGGGTTGCCCAGTTCTATGCCATCAGTAAAACGAACTAAAGCCCAGTTCTTCTCCAAAAACAACCATTGTTTCTCCAGACAATGGCTGCACCCCACTGCAGTAGAAAGAAAACAAACCACAAAAAAACATAACCGAGACTCAAAAAGAACTGCCGAGAGCAACCAAATAAGCTTCTTGCACTCCATCAGCCCCCTAAGATTTGTTCTCCTTCTTGCACTTCATCAGCCCTCTAAGATTTGTTCTCCATTAAGTTTCCGAAGAAAGTGGCAAAATATCTCAACTCGTCTGGAACCGGTTCTTCCTTGCGATCTCTGTCCACCAAGCATTCATCTTTGATCAGGTTCCTTCCAAAGCCAGCAACAGAGGACTTCGAATCTTCATTTCCAGGCCCTTGCAAAGCAGATTTATTTGTTCCAACATATTCTCTTTGTATAAAGGACTCCAATCTTTTAGTATCATGAGCACTTTCCTCCATATTGTTTTTATGCTCAACCATTTCTGAGAATCAAAGATCAAGCTATTTCTATTAGTCCACAAACTCCACAGAATAGCAGCACTAATAGTATTTAAAACAACTTTTTTCTTATTGCTTAACCAGAAACTAGCAACTGATTCGTAATCACAACCAATATTCAAATGAAAAAAATCCCCAACAATATTCCAAGTGTTTTTGGCTACAATGCAATCAAAAAAGAGGTGAACAACCGATTCATTTTCATTACAAAAACTGCACGTAGTCCCTTTATCAATCCCTCTTTTCGACAAATTATCTCTAGTCATTATTTTATTATGCGAAAGGAGCCAAAGAAAGAATTGAATTTTTGGAGGGACAATCAACTTCCAAATAGCAGGAATAAAATCAGGTAAAACTCCTCTAAAGTTAATTATATTGTAGAGTGATTTAACCGAGTAGATTCCATTATTATTATAATGCCAAATCAACGCATCCTCTTCATTTGTAAATCTTATGTTATTAGCCACTTCAATCAACTCATACCATCTACTCACCATTTTTTCCGAGAAAGTTCTTCTAAATGTACACTTCAGATTATCGCCATCCCACATTTCAGCAATCGTAAAGTCTTTTTCATTGGCCAAAGAGTAAAGATCCCAAAATTGAATAGCTAAGCAGGACGAACCACACCAGCTATCTTCCCAAAACTTAATCTTATTACCATTTCCCACATTCCATCTATATCCAAACTTAGTGGCTTGTATAGCCCAAAGAAACCTTTTCCAAAAAACCGAGGTATGATTAGAATCACAATAAAAAATATTAGGACTTTCAGTATTATATTTAAACTTGATTAAATCTTTCCATTGTCTATTCCCGTTGGAAACGAATCTTTTAATCCAAGATGCCAAAAGGCACATATTGAGATCCCTAAGATTAGGCAAACCAAGCCCTCCAAAACTTTTTTCCATACAAACTAAATTCCAATTAGCAAGGTGGAGTTTACTGTGACCTTCGAAATCATTCCAGAGACAATTTGCCATGCGGGAGTTAATAAGATCTAAAGCCCATTTAGGGAACTTGACAAAAGAAAGAAGATACAGAGGGATACTAGAGAGGCAAGACTTAATTAAAGTTAACCGACCGCTATGGGAGAGGAGTTTTCCTCTCCAACCCGCAATTCTTTTTATCAACTTATCAATCAAAGGTTGGAAATCTTCCTTTTTGATTTTATCACAATGCAGAGGAATGCCAAGATATTTAATAGGGAAAGAACCTATTTTACAACAAAGAATACTTTCATACTCTTTAGTCTCACTAGTATCACAACCCATAGAAATTAATTCGCTTTTGTGGAAGTTAATTCTCATCCCAGACATCTGCTCAAAACATGTTAGGAACCATTTAAGATGTAAAACAGTTCTTTCATTGTTCTCAACAAAAAGGAGAGTATCATCGGCATATTGTAAGCTAATTACACCTCCAGGGCAAAAATCTTTACATAAACCATTTATCAAATCATGATTAGCAGCTTTATATAATATTCTAGAGAAAACATCGGCCACCATATTAAACAATATCGGAGATAAAGGATCGCCTTGTCTTAAACCTTTACCAGTTTGAAAATAATTGCTTTCAACATTATTAATTTTGACTCCTACAGAGCCTTTAAGTAAGATAGAAGCAATCCACATTTGCCATTTAGTTCCAAATCCCCTTTTAGCCAAAATCTCTAGAAGGAAACTCCAATTAACTCTATCATAAGCTTTCTCATAATCAAGTTTAAGTACAAGACCTTTCTTTTTTTCATTATGAATCTTGTGAATCACCTCATGAGCAGTGACAACGCTTTCCAAGATATATCTATTTTTTATGAAGGCCGTCTGATTTTGGAGAATAATTCTATCACAAATACGACCAATTCTATTAGTTAGCACCTTGGTGATTATTTTGTAACTACAATTTAACAAACTAATAGGTCTATATTGTTTTATGTCTTTGGCATCATTTTCTATTAGTTAGCACCTCTTTGCAGCATGACTTGGTCTTGGAAGAAGCCGCCGAAAATAATGTGTGCGCACACATTGGCGGAGAAAAACTAAAGGAACTTGCTCCTGAAATGGGAAATAGCAATGAAGAGTAAGTAGAAGTGCACGAAGCACCCCATGATGAAATGACCATAAACTTTGTAATAACAGGAGAATCAATGAATAGAGCAACAGCCAATGTCGATGCATACTTTGCAAAGAAGATTGCCACGATCATTGATCATGATCCCGAGCCTGCATCTCTCGCAGAGTGCAAGAAAAGGCTCGATTGGAAAGATTGGAAGAAGGCAATCACCGCAGAGTTAGTCTCTCTGAACAAAAGAGAGGTGTTTGGGCCTGTGTGCCGCACGCCTCCCCATATAAATCACGTGGGTCACAAATGAGTTTTTGCTCGGAAGAGAAATGAAAACAATGAAGTTGTAAGGTACAAGACAAGGCTTGTCGCTCAAGGTTTCACTCAACGTCCTGGGGTTGATTATGAAGAAACCTATTCTCCGGTCATGGGTGGAATTACCTTTAGATACTTGATCTCAATGGCAGTCAACTTGAAGTTGAGAATGAAGCTAATGGATGTTGTCACAGCATATTTGTATGGAAACTTGGATTCGGAGATATACATGAATGTACCGGAAGGTATCCCTATCCCGAACCAAGACAGAGCAAACAGAAACCTATACAGTGTGAAATTTGAGAAATCACTGTATGAGCTGAAACAGTCAGGAAAAATGTGGTACAAGCCTTGAGTGACTTTCTTTGCAAAAAGGCTACACGAACAGCGAAGATTGTCCATGTGTGTTTATACAACGATCCCCGAATGGTTTTTGTATAATCTCTGTCTATGTAGATGACTTGAACATCATTGGGACGGATGAAGAAATTGAAGAAGCATGCACATACTTGAAGTCTGAATTTGAAATGAAAGACATGGGTAAAACCAAGTTCTGTTTAGGCTTGCAGCTTGAACATATCCAAGGCGGAATCTTGGTACACCAATCTTCCTACACGCAGAAAGTGTTGGAGAGATTTGGTTTTGAGAATGCATACCCCGCAAAGACCCCAATGGTCGGAAGGTCACTTCAAGCAAACCTAGACCCATACAGGCCTAGAGAAGAGGGGGAGGAAGTCCTAGGAGCGGAATTCCCATACTTGGGTGCAATTGGAGCACTCATGTACCTTGCGAATAGCACTAGGCCGGACATTGCGTTCGCCGTGAATTTGCTAGCACGGTTAGGGATGGCAATCGGGCGCAACGGGTACGGGTAGTGCTCGCCCATACCCGTACCCGCGACCCAAATTCTCGCCCGCGGGTATACCCGTGAAGAGTAATGGGCGAAAAATATCGCCCATACCCGTCGCCCGCGGGTACCCGTCGCCCGCGGGCATACCCGTTTACCCGCCAACCTTGGCAGCTCTCAGTTCATGTTTCCAGACTTCCAGAGTAGGCAGGTGAATGGAACTAACTAATTAGCTACACAGTGAGATAAAAAAACATGTTATGCTGGAACTAACTAGAAAGAACAGTTGGAACTAACTAACACAGTGAAATAAAAAAACATGTTACGGTTCGACAATAATATTAGAAGCAGAAGCGGAATAACAACTCTATTGAAGCACATTACATCCATAGCCACGAGGACCGAACAATACGGCTTGGTGAAATCGGTTTTCTTTTGTAGTTGAATGAGAGTAAAATCTTTCAGTGCAACAAAGGTCAGAAAAATTATCGATTATACTGCCAGTTATTTCTTTCAGCTAATCTAGAAAAATCTTTCAACTCAAGTTTTCAGGTGAATTGGAGTACGTTATATGATTCTAGCTTCCCCGGACTGCATGTTTGCATATCTGAAGGAAAAGAAAAGCCTCCCACAAGACTAGCTCAAACCTGTCTGCATGTCTGCATCCCCGGACAGGCACGGACGCGCTGGAAATCTCACTCGCATATATACAGGCCAGAAAGCACAGGAGACTTACAGAACTCTATTGAAGCACACCATACAACAGAACAAAAACCCCAAAAGGAACAAGCATCAGAGTTCTTTCCAGTTCTTACTGGAGGCAGCAGAGAGTAGAATGAGCAGAGAGCAGAGAGCAGAATGCTTATCGGAAGCGGCCGTGGCGAAGCGGCGGAGGCGGTGAAGCGAAGCGGCGATAGAAGCGACGGAGGCGGTGGGGGTGGCCGGCGATGGGGGCGATGGCCGGCGATGGGGGCGGCCGGCCGGCTAGATCTGGAACTCTGGGACTGGGAGATGCCAGCCGCCTGGGCGATTTGTCACGGGACAGGAATACAGGATGGAGTCTCCTACTCTCCTAGGTTTTTTTTGAGCCATGGTTGTCTGGTCCCACATGTCAGCTCATTCACGGGTAAACGGGTAAAAGCGAATGCGGGTATAGCGTGCCGTGCCGTCTGGTTACCGATGGGTAAAAGATTAGTCCCATTTCTAAACCCGTGGGTAAAAAAAAAACCCATACCCGTCTCTATTCGGGTATTTACCCGCGGGTATGCGGGTAAATGGGCACAATTGCCATCCCTAAGCACGGTACAGTGCAGAACCCACCAAAAGGCATTGGAAAGGGGTGAAGGACATCTTCTGTTACCTCCAAGGAAGCAAAGATATCGGCTTGTTCTACAGAAGAAACAATGAATTGAATTAATTGCCAAGTCATCTTCCGTTACCTCCAAGGAAGCAAAGACATCTGGGTACCTATCGGACCCGCATACTGGCAAGTCACAAACCGGGTATGTTTTCCTTTGCGGTGGAACAGCAATTTCGTGGAAGTCGTCTAAACAGACTCTTGTCTCGATATCGACAAACCACTCAGAAATAATTGCCTTGTATGAAGCCTCTCGGGAATGTGCATGGCTTCAAAGAATGGTTCACCACATCCAGAAGTCATGTGGTTTGAACATGGAACAAACCACCACCATTATCTATGAAGATAATGCAGCTTGTGTTGCACAAGTGCAAATGAGATATGTGAAGAGTAACCTCACAAAGCATATCAACCCCAAGTTCTTTTATGCTCATGAAATGCATAAGATGAACGAGATAAAGATACTGCATAGTAAGTCGTGTGAAAATCTCGCAGATTTATTCACTAAGTCACTCCCGGCATCTTCCTTTGAAAGATGTGTTAAAGGAATCGGGATGATGAGGCTTAGAGAAGTGCAGATTTCAGAGGGAGATTTTTCACATACTCCTACATAAATCTCGAACATGAAGTTTGAATACCCAACGTGAATCTTGAAGATTAACATTGATGTTTGGGTGGATTGTACTTTTTTCCTTAAGTAAGTTTTTCATTAAAGTTTTCTTACATAAGGTTTTTGATGAGGCAATCCGTGCAACACAGCAAGCGTGTGCTATGTACTCTTTTTCCAATTTTTTTCCCATTGGATTTTTATGGAGTTTTAATGAGGCATATGCATCTCGCGGTGAATAGTCCAACGGGGAGTGTTAGGAAACCGGCCTCGTGGCCTTTATGGACTCTTCCTTATCTCTAGCAGAACCGTTATATATAGGAGGCAGGGGCTACCCTTTTTTTACACATAAACAAGCAATAAAGAATTCCAGAGCAGTTCCTCCTCATATTGTGTCTTTCTCCCTCTCTCTCTGTTCTCCAGTTTAGATCTATTAGGCAACCTCGGACTATTCAATAGTGAGGTTGTCTAACTGTTATATCCTGGCAGACAGTGAAAAGGTTGCTCCTCCGTAGCGAAGTTTGCAAACTTCTGGTACGAGTCTCACGGACCTGTGAATTTCATGACGTCACGCTGCGGCCGCGCCAAACTAAACTAGAAAGAAGCAGCGCCATCACCATTCAGACATTCATCAGAGAAAGGTCCGTTAAAACTAGTGCTACATCTCGCTAATCCAACTGGTAACTGGAGTTTGTTTCAGCACAAAACCAGTGCGGAATACGCATAATTCCTTCCGAGAATCATAGCTAGGTCATAGCGATAGCTACTGATCCTGGATAAAATCTGAATATATCAACATGCACATATTGGACCAGTAGGATATGAAAAGCAATAGCAAGAAGCAAAAGAACCAGTCATCCTCCGCAGGCAATATCCCACATTCCCACAACAAATCGAAACGAAGAATCCACCATACTGGTACTGGTAGTAATTAATAATAGGCTGTAAGGATCATCAGAACCCGACTTTGCAGGTGATGGGCTGGAATGCGGCGGAGGACCTGCCGGGCGCGGGGATGGAGAGCGGGCAGGTGATCTTGGTCTTGGGGGCAGGGACCTTGAAGGCCCAGACCTTGACCCTGAGCTTGGCGTTGAGATTGACGTTGACGCTGAACTTGCCGTCGGACTGCTGCGACCTGAAGCTGGCGGCGGTGACGTCACCCTGGAGCGGCTGCTGTCCGTGGAACTGCGGGGTGAGCTGGGTGGAGGCCTCGGTGGGCTGGTAGAAGGAGTCGAGCTGCGCGTAGCCGAAGCGCTGGTCCTCGAAGGAGGCGAGGGACTCGACGCTGTCGTAGTAGAGGCCGACGCGCTTGTTGGGGTTGCGGACGGTCATGGTGACGGTGAGGTTGTAGCTGAGCGCGGAGGTGGGGGCGAGGGAGAACTGGGCGAGGGAGAACTGGGCGAGGGAGGCGGAGTCGACGGAGGCGGTGATCATTGTGAGGGCGGAAGATGAGGTAGAAGATGAGGGCGAGGACGCCGACGGTGACGAGGAGGGAGAAGAGGATGCTGCAGAGGCAGCTGAAGAGGCACTTGCACGGGCAGCACAGGCAAGACACCGCGCGGCTCGCCTTCCCCATCCTTTCCTTCCTTTCTTCACCACCCCACGACGACGACGACGACGACGGTGGTTTTGTGATGGAAAGGGGTTCGCTTGGCCCCAACGGACGGAAGAATTGTAGCCGTTGCGCCTTGACCAACCGGATCGGATGCAGCCTGTCCTCGGATGGACTATGGTATGATGCTCTGTGTAATCCTTAACTTTTTTAGTGATCAAATTCTTGTTTCTGCGACAGCTACCGGAGCTACATTTTAAGATTTTCGAGTGGCTAATGCAATCTCTGCACACGGTCAGGATTACATTCAATTCGTCCAGTTTTTTCAAGATAACTCCATGCATGGGCCAAGAAGCATGAGCTTATCTTATGACAACTTCTTGAGCGTATCAAAATCCAATGAAAGGCCCAAGACAAACAACAGGAATTTTGTTGGAAACAAAAAGGAGAGAAAGCCCAAAATAAGTAGAAGCCCGGCCCGTTGATCTGCTCGGTGGGGCGGCCCACGGGAAGCCTGCCTGGGCTCTCTCTCTCTCTCTCTCTCTCTCTCTCTCTCTCTCTCTCTCTCTCTCTCTCTGGGGAGAAACAAGAAGCAAGATGAAGCCTAAAAGTCACCCTTGAAATAACTTCTTGAAAGTTGAAATCACTTTGGTGGAGAGTACAATGACGCTGCACTTCACCACTCCTTTCGTTCTTCCAGGCACACGCTGGACTTATAGCATACCCCGCAATTAATTTGTATGCTATGCTCATTAATATGTGATGCCATCATCTTCACGGATATCATCATATGCTCCTCTCTATCTCACGTTATATCGCAGCTGAACAGTACCATGGTGTGTATTGCAGTAGCCAAACCTAAAATTAAGCAGGCACTTTGTATGTACTAAATAATATTTTGCAATGACTACTGCAGGGTGCAGGGGCGAGCCGCGAGCAGATGCATTGATGCGAGCGTAAGGGGTATGCAACTAGAGGTGGGCTGTTTTAGGGCCGGTCTAAGACCATCTCCAACCCATTCCCGTCCCCTCCTTCATTCCCTTCGCGAAGGGATTAATTCCTTCATTTCCCAACGGCGGGTTCCTTGACATTCCCTTCAGCCTGGGATTCTCTCTCCCATTCCCTTCAGGAAGGGATTCTCTCTCCTTTCCCTATACAATTCCCTTTAAAGGGAATCTGTTGGAGATGAGTGGAAATAAAGGGAATGGGAATGGGGAAGGGAACAGGGAAGGGAATGAAATGAAGGGAATATGGTTGGAGATGGTCTAAGGTTCGGCTCAGCACGACAATGAATGGGTTGTACAGCATGGTACCGTTGGCCGAGCCTAAAAATCGAGCACGATGTGCGGTACTGTCCGGTACACCGATTTTGACTCGTGTTCATACCGGCATGGCACGTCACCGTGCAGCCGTGCCGCGGCTGCACGCCCCGGCACAATGGTCAAGGACAGGAGGAGGCGGAGGTGGTACTTGTTGCCGCGTCGTGCCCGCCAAAAGTGGAGGGGAGGGGGAGGGGGAGGGGGAGGGGGTCAGAGAGGCGGTAAGGAAGGCAAGGGCGCGCACGAGAGAGCGAGAGAGAGAGGGGGGAGGGGTCGATGGGGAAGGGGGAGGGAAAAATGAGTGAAAAAAAGGGAAAGGGGAAAAGAGAAGAAAATAAAATAAAATTGTGCAATTTAAGTAATTAGGTAAAATTATGGATGCTTAAATATTTGAGATGCTCGGGAGTAGAACTAGTCGAGTTGTTTGAGGGCGTGCATGCTTGTGCCATGGAGGGGAAGAAGAACGTTGCACCACCTTCTGACTCGTGAAAAGTTGCCTCGTTCACATGAAAATCCTCCCCGACCGTTGGCCATCTCCCTCCAACTCTCTATGTCACTCTCTGGCTTACTCTCCCTCTCCTCGGCCGGTCTTGCTGCTCGCTCGCTCGTAGCGCTCTCTCTCTCTCTCTTCTCTCTCTCTCTCTCTCTTCTCTCTCTCTCTCTCTCTCTCCTCGGGCAACAGGATTGAGAGGGAGAGCAACAGGCGAGAGAGAACTAAGAGAGAGGAGGGCAACATGCAACAGAGATTGAGAGTGGTGGACGAGAGAAAGAGAGAGCTGAGAGAGATTGAGAGAGACGAGTGAGGGAGAGCAGCTTCTTGCAAGGTACAAGTTTTTGTCACTTTGTACCTGTTCAAGCACTGCATTATCACTCTGTACCTGTTCAAGAATGAATAAAATTTATTTACTTTTCCCCCAATATTTGCGTATACTGCCTCAGCTCTGTGTATTTTCGGCTCCTTTACTTTCGTTGTAATAGTGTAAATAGGCCGGGTTTGGGCCAGCATGGCACGCAAATGGGCCTGTCTGGGCTCGCCAAAAACGAGCTGGATCGGCACAGCACGACACGGTGGGCACGACAGGTTGTCGCGGCACGATACGGTTTAGGCACTTAGCCCGGCATGATGCCCACCTCTACTTGCAAAAGTTTGTCTACTATCCATTCTAGATTCTACCCGTCTGACTAGAAAGATACTCCATCCAGTTACAAGTAGTTATCGTTTTAGATATACATACGATTAAAGTTTTGAAACTTTAAATGTTGATGTTTTTAAAATATTTAAATTGGATAGATGAAAATCATAGTATAGATTTGTCTCAAAAAGTACTTTTATAATATTATATTTTTGTTGGGTTTTATAACTATATTATAATAAAAATTAGTAATTAAAGCATAATTTAAAAACCGTGTTGATGTTTAAAATGACAGTTATTTGTGACCGGGGAGAATACGTTTATATACGTGCCAGCCACGGACTATACAGTGTAACATAGCAAAGCTTGCATGTAGCGTTTTGCAGCGAGCACCCACCAACCGTGCATCTTAATCGTAGCACGCGCCATCACAAAGTAGTACTGGCCAGTACCATCATCTAATGGGACTCTGGGAGTAGTACTCCGGTAGCTATACATACCTGTTAGAAAGATAGGCCCTAACAAACCCTGGCATTAAAGCTGAGTACTTGGGTTCTCAATTAAGCCACCACTCCTTACTCCAGTTCATTAATTAATTAGTTGGAGGTTGGAAGATTTTTTTTTAATAATACTTTTTTAAAAATGTATTGTGGTATTAATACGCCGAAAACAAAAATTGCAAAAATAACACCTATTCGTCAAACTGTACAGCGAAATAGCTATTTTCGTCGAACGGTATGGCGAAATAGCTATTGTTGCCAAACAGTGTGGCGATAAATGCCTAATTATATAGTTAACCGTTAGGCAATAAATTCCACGGGAAATGATGGTATTATCGCCGAACCGTTTGGCGAAAATAGAGTTGTTGCCATACGGTACGGCGAAAATAGCTATTGTCACCATACGGTACGGCGATAATAGCTTCTTTCCCCTAAAGTCTGACGGTCGACTATTAACTGCGTAATTAAGCAGTGATCGCCGCACTGTTTGGCGAAAATAGCTATTTCGCCGTATCGTTCGGCGAAAATAGCTATTTCACTGTACCGTTTGTCGAATAGGTGTTATTTTTGTTTTCCGTGTATTAATACCGCAATTCATTATAAAAAATTATTATTTAAATTTTTTTTCGAAGTTGGAACCCTCATTCATCATTCAAATCCTAAGTCGTGACGACTCTAGGCTCTATGTTTAGACCATACCTGGGCATTGGGCCGGATAGGGCTAGCACAACACGAGCCCGATGGGCTATGGGCTTGGAGCATGCTATGTCAGGTTGCCCACCGTGCCGACAAGACATGGTCTTGTGCCACCTTTATGCCATACCGGCTTAGACTCGATCTACTTGGATTGGTGCGGAGGAGATGAAAGGAGGCGGGGATGCGTAGGGCACCTGGCATCATGGTCACATGGAGAGGGCCGGCACTATCGCTGTGGGACGAAGAGCTGCGTAGATGAGCCATAGCCAGTAGCACCAGTGCCATTAGCCCATCACCTAGGACGGCTAGTAGTCTCTAGATCTATGGTCATCGAGGATGGTATCTACACCCATGGCCACCAACACCGTTATCCCATCATTGAGGCGCAGAGATCGATGACAACGTGGAGGTAAGGGAATATGAGGTGAGCGACGATGAATGTGGGCGAGGGGGAGCGGCGAACCTGTAACGAAGGTGGACGAGAGGGGACAGCGACAGAGATGGACGACTCTCAGTTCTCCTATCGGTGTCGAGGAGCTTGAGGTCCACTCACTTAAAGAAATAAGGAGCAAAGAGAAGGGGATGGCAAGATGAGCCAATAAGGATAAGGGAAAAAAAAAAGCGGTGACAAGGGAAAAAAGAAGAAGAAGAAATGGAAAGAAGTGGGTAGCGTGCTTGCTTTAGATCTATTAGACCTATTTTGTGTTGTAATGTCTTAAACACGATCCATATAGGTACGCCGTATTGTGCCATCCATCATGTTTGGACCTGTGCCCAAGCCTAGCATGATCATATCATTTGTGCCATGTTAATCAGGCTCACACGCATGCTAACTAGGTGCCAGACCCATTATGATCCTATTATTTACCCGGCCCACATATGTACGTATGGTATCGTGCTTTAGCGGTGTCGTCCCTGCCTGGCCAACCCAAGAAACGCTGGTCAGTGCCCAGGTCTGGTTTAGACGCGCGCGAGTACACAGACTTGTGGAAAGAGCCATAAGCTGGTCAATGATAGTACACTGTACTACTAGGCTACTAGCTAGGCCATGACAAGCTGGTTGACGCGCCCAGCGAGCTGCGTCATTTGTAGATAGATTAATCGGCGAGGGGCCGAGGAGGAAAAAGGTTAGAAAAATTCTTTATTTGTCATTTAAGGTTGACTGGATCCTTAAAGCTCTTTCTTTATCACCGTAGACTCCATTTTCATTTTATTTTTGCCACTCTCATCAATGACTCTCTACTTAACCGTTAACTTGTAGGTGTTCTGTCTATTTTCATTCTCGTTTTATTCTAACATAAACATCGGATATGTGGCCTTGTTTGGCAGAGACAAAGTGGTATGAGCGAGGAGGATGAAGGACTTTGACTAATGAGTAGGCCTGTCATTTTGTGTTAAAAAAACCCGATAAAGTCCAGAGGCACGGCAAAGTGACGGGAGTGAGAAAATTAGGATAAAATTGAGATCCAATAATAATAAAAGAGAATGCAGTTTTATAATATTATTTTAGAGATCCGACCAACTTTCTGCTGCGAATGAGAAAATTTCTCAAAAGGTTAACAAATATCTGCACAAATTCCTCGCAAGAGGGCGAAAAGATAACAATTAACACCGCGCGCGCCCGGTTGCGTCACCATCGATCAGCACGTGTAGTGACGTGCCGTGGTTCCCCGCCGAGCTATCGGGCTATTCGTCCAGCCGTAACCAACAGCTCACTAAGTAGGACTTAGGAGGAGTAGATTTTCGTTGTCAGTCTCGATCGTTTTCAAAGGAACACTTTTTTTAAGTAAAAAGCTGAGATCCAAGAGAAAAGTCGTGTATCTCAAGCACAAGCTAAGACGAACGCCCCCTCCTAGAAAGAAAGAAAGAGAGAGAGAGAAAGAGCTAGCTACGAGTCAGATCGAAGAACCAAGGAAAGAAACACGACGACCTTCTCGTCGCCAAATGCAAATCAAATCAACACGATTATGAATAAGTAGTTACTCGATCTAGTGGTGTAGTAATTAAGCCATATTATGCATGTATGAGCTTCTGGTCGGTTGATGATCCAATATATATACCGACCTTCAAGTTTACTCGATCCCTAGCTAGCTTATAGCTACAGTTACTAATTTCCCTTCCACTCCAAGCTAAGATTCCATCAAACCCAATAACCCAAGTCTGCCGAGTCGATCACACACCAACCAAAGAATTGAAGCTCCAATATTCGACCATTCATTCATTCTGCTCAAAAGAACAACAAAGCAAGAGAAAAAAGAAGCAAAACTGAAAATTAAGAGCAGTGCTTCTATACTTTCCCTCCTAATATAAATAGCATAAATCTTGAAGCAAATGAAGGGGTAGATAATTATAATTAACCTGCTCTTTATTCATACGTTAATATTTATATAATTTTTTTTAAAAAAAAAACATAGAAACATCTCTCAAAAATTAATTAAACGTCGACGGAGCATGCGGCCGCCTGCTGGAACCGGAAGTATCCGTATCCACCGCCGGTGTTGGCGCCGTAGCTTCCCTTGCCGTCGTTGACGGTGACGAGCGCGGGGCAATTGACGCGGAGGTGGTAGTCTCCGGAGATCCATGTGCCGACCTTCCAGCGTATCCATCCGTCGACGCGGATGTCGATGAGGACGTATCCGGCGGTCTCGTCCTGCGCGAGCGCGACGGCGAGGTAGGGCGGCAGCTGGACGCTGTCCATGGACTGCAGGTAGGGCGACCAGACGGACTGGTCGTTTTGGCCCTGGTACTCGACGGGGAGCTGCGTGGGCACGGTGATGGCCAAGTCCTTGTACTGGGCGTACACGTCCACCTTGTCGTAGTAGACGCCGACGCGGTCGTTGTTGTTGCGCGCGGCGATGGTGGCCTGCATGGTGGTGAAGAGGTAGGTGGACGCCGGCGGCGTGACGTTGAGGCAGAGCACGGACAGGTCCTGCAGGTAGAACCTGGGCTTGTGCGGCCGGAGCATCAGCCAGACGATGAGCACGATGAAGAGCACGAACAGCACCAGCGCGGCAAGCACGGCGCAGCACTTGCGGTAGAGCTTCTTCCGCTCGCACTCGCACCCCTTGTGCCCGCCGCAGTCCTTCACCGACATCTCCTCCTGCTCCTAGCTCGTGCTTCCGCCGGCTACTCGGGGCCGGCCGGGGTCGGTGTGTGATTCTGATGGATTAATTGGTCGAGCTGGTTGCAATTGTGAGATCGAGGAGGAGCTCATCGATCGCGGCAGTGGGTGCCGAGGTACATATATGTGCAGCAACGGCAGAAGAGGAGGAGATTAATGGTACAGACTACAGTACTTGGTAGGAGGACTGCGTGCAGGTGATTGGCTGGGCATTTGGGATTAGGAGGGGGGCATGCATCGGTTCGTACGAGGACTGACGAGTTTGGTCAGTCGTTGGATACATATGGATGCTGGGTCTTGTCGGCGTTACTGCTACATTGTACGTACGTACTCCCTCCGTCCCATAAAAAGTGCAGTTTTAGTTTTTTTAAGACAAATTTTGAACAGTACTAGAAATGCATTCTTTGTAGGAGCTAGTGCAGTAATTGTTACCGGCCAGCAGTAATTATAATAAGATGGCTTAATTCCAACCGGAGAAATTAAGTGGCGGCCGGTAGGGTGTCCACATCAGACGAAGCCACCCCCAAGGAAAGGAAAGCTAGCTAGAGCGGAATCCAGAAGCCGTCCCTCCCTCCCGTAGAGAAATTGCTCGTTCCTCCTTGTCCAATCGGGTCACTTCACCCCTCCTCCAAAAATCATACTACAATTCACCGCGCGTGCCAGCCATCGATCCGTAGCCGTAGGTGAGATAGAAACCGGCCGGAAGAAGCATACACCAACAGAACCAACTTAAAATTTTGGAGGCAAGCGTAGAGGCAATTATAGTAATGGCACTAGAGTAGACTAGACCCAAGTGAAGCTTCTCCTTCCCCGGCCGTCCAGTCCGGTCCACGTTGGTGTGACGTTCATTCGGCTTGGGATTGGGTTGTGCCATGCCATGCCAAAACGAATGTAGTGTATTTTAGTTGGGCGCTGGCAGGCAGCAGCATGGTTGTTGGCCTATGGATCATCGATGGAGCCCAAAGGACAACAGCTCAGAGCCTCAGACTCAGAGAGAGAGAGAGAGAGAGAGAGAGAGAGAGAGAGAGATCAGGGAAGCCATGTTAGGGACGTCACCTAACCCAATGAGCTCCATGCTCACACGTAAACAGCACATGCATGACGCATTTTGTAATAGCAGCGCGATTAGATGTGGAAATCAAAACTGTGCTACAATAAGCTTAGGTACCTAACTGCAGACGTAGCGAATGCACAAGCTAGATGTTTGTCTAGTAGCTAGGATCATCCAATTCCCAACGGCAGTACACTTTGCGTGGAGAGTGGATCGAGCGCCCCCACCTGCGCTCAAATCCACATGGGGAAAATGTGCCTTGTGGTTTCCATTCTTCACCAACGGTGAGTACTGACTAACCCTTCCTCAGCATACAGGAGTCAAACCTGCCGGCCGTATCATGCGCACATTAGGATAACTGACTCAACAACTGTTCAAGGATGCACTAACATAAATGCACAAATCTATCATATCACCTGCTTTTGCGATATTTAAAATTACGCCTTTAAATGACAAGGTCATTCCAGAAAAGTTTCAAGGGCAAACGAATCCTGACAGCAGAATTTTTTTTTCCGAAAAAGTCTAACAGCAGGAAATTGACAGGCAAAGTAGTACTTGGTAATTAGATATTAACATCTCTTGCCCTTGTCTAATGTTCTTTGTAAGTCATTATTGCTAGCTAGAGGAGGGCATTTTATAACTGAAACCAAAAAAACCGAACCGAATTAACCAAAAAGTTCGGTTTTTTTCGATTTCCAATTTACGGTCGATTTTAATTTCGATGTAATTCGGTTTACGATTTTCTTTGCCTACCGTAAAACTGAATACCGTAGCCGCGTAGCGCACATTCGCAAAATCCCTTTTTTTAATCGAGCGTTCGGCCGCTCAGCCCGCAATTCCCCATTCCCGTGCTCTTCCGTGTCTACAATTCTGTGCAGCTCAACGGCGATTATGCCTACATCTACGTAGGCACGCAGCTCCTCAAGACCTCAAGCGTGACCAGATCCGGCGGTGTGGTCCGTGTGGAGGCGCTCGGCGAGGGAGCATGGTGAAGGACCTCTACGCGCGCACACCCTCGGCCTCAATCGTGACCTGATCTTACCGGATCTGGTATGTGGAGGCACTCGGCGGCGACGGTGGTGCCTGGTGGCCTCGGCCACACGGTCAAGCGGAGGCGCTCAGCGGCAACCGGCTTGGGTACGTGGAGGCGGCACTAAGGCAGCGACAGCCTCGGTCGCGAGGTCCTCTGGCGGAGGCGTTGGGTAGTGGTGGCGGCATCGATCGCATGGCCCTTGGGCGACGGCGATGGGGCAGTGTCCGACAGTGGCGTGGGAGCTGGAGCGGACGGGATCCAGCGTCCATGTCGGCGCCGCAGCCAGGAGTGACGAGGAGCATGATGCGGACGATGACGACGTCCACAAGAAGCTGTGTAAGCATCTCCTCCCCTTCTCTGGCGGCCTTCTAGTGATGTGTTCGTCCCCGCGGCCCTGCTGCCCCGCCGCCTCCCTCCCGCACCCCCTCGCCCCCGTGGCCTTCTTCCTTCTCCCCATGCGCGGTTCCCTCCCGCCCCCTCACCCTAGCCGATCACCGCCCCCTCGCCTCCCTTCGCCACCCCTAGCCTCCCCCTCCCCCTCCGGTGTGGGCGCGACGCGGCGCCCCCCGCCTCCCCTTCCCCCTCTGGCGACGCGGGCGAGGTGATGGCGGGCGCACAGGCAGGAGGCCGCGGCCACCAATGAGTCGGGGTAGCGTGGTCAAGCGCCGAGTGCACACGACACGGCTTGGAGAGCGACATCTCGTGGCACGCTAGTTCGTTTCACCGAAAAACCGAGCCAAACATTTTTTTGGTTCGACTTTCTTTTTTGAATCAGGAATTTCGGTAACAAGTTTCTGAAAACTGAATTTTTTTAAAACCAAAAAAACTGAACCGATTAAACTGAATGCCCACCCCTAATTATTGCCTAACTAGCAAGGTGGCCTACTTACTTCTATATGCATCATTCTTAAAGCATGTTTACATGATTTGGAAATACATATGTTATTTTACTTGAGCATTGCTTCTATGTTTTCTCTCTTAATACAAGTTGCACAAATCTTTAAACAAACGAAAAGGTAAATAATCACCATCTACTCTTCATTCATACTTTAATATTTATGTACTTTTTTTAAAAAAAGAGAGCATAGAAGCACTTCTCTTTTTACTTTTTTAGAAAATATATCATTTCAGAACTCCATTTTGATATCTTAATATTATATATAATAGGAGATAATATACTCACTCTATTTCCCACTACTTGTCACATGTGACTGAAACTTTCTTCCCCAAGTACCTTCCTAGCAAAATAGTAAGCGTTGCATAGCATAACATTTTCCATTAACATCATAATCTCTTAATTTCATTATTGCAATGCTTGTTTCTTTCTTTCGGTACTTCTTTTAATGCACACAACATTGCTTATACCAGTATAACCGAGTAAACACTTGTCGATGTATCACCCTCTTAATCCCTCTATTCCATGGAGGTCTACCAAATAAAGAGTCAGAATAATTTTTTTTGAGAATTTTTAGTATATTCTATATTTTCTTAGCGACCGTAAAAAGCACGTCATCGACTTTTATTACATAATAGTTAATAATTTATATATACAAATCACATTCCTTACCTTATTTTTTCGAATTAGCGTATTCTTGGAATTTTAATTATGAACAAAACCAAAATTTATATTTTTCACTTAGTATGAAATAAAAAAACCCATTATTTTATTTTATTTTATTTTTATTCTTCTGTTATTTTTTGTTGTCATTTTATATTTAATTTTGAATTTTTATTTTAGGTCAGAATTTGTATACAAATCTAATTGCTAATTTTTATCTAATCTTTATTCTGAACTTGAACTATGTACAAGTTTTAATTTAGGGTTCATATGCAAATCAAATAGCCAATTTACTTTTATTTTTTTTATAGATATTACATTTTTCTTTATGTTAGGTACAAATAGAACTCCTGCCAATGTGTGATATGCTCCATCATACATATCCAATGTAACTATTTTTACCTCAGTAATTGCATACTCCTTACAATCAGCCAAGTAAACAGTTTTATGTGCTGGGCGTAGAGATCATTCATCAAACATCTCTCTCGCCGAACATATGTGGAAGCAATAACCTGAATCTAATATCCATCTATGAGAAGTACGTGATTGACTGACGACAAGTACTTCTTAATCATCTTTTGCAGCCGCCATTAAGCATGCGCCCCTTATTTGTTTCAAACTCGGACAATTCTTTATCGTATGACCTTCCTCGTTACATATATATCTATATATTAAAGTTGGGAGCTTTGGAGCTCAACGAGCTATGCCACGTGTCGCCCCTGGTGAAAGCCCCTTAAAAATGTGTAATTACGTTTAGGTCCTTCTGCCGTTGGAAAAGGCCCTCTAAAAATTTGAAAAGTACGTCTTTGTCCATTTTCCCGTCCCGGTCCATTTTTCCCCAGAAAAACACGAAAAGACCCTCCAAAAAATTTAAAAATACGTCTTCGTCCATTTTTCGTACCGGTCTACCCCCCCCCCCCAAAAAAATCCTATTTTCCCAAGGAAAAACATTTGATTCGTTTTTAGTTCCTGGCCTTGGCGTCTTGCGCTTATTGACCTAGTAGATAGCATATACATGTGCCCTTGCTATTCTTCTTTCTGCAACTCTTGCTTTGCCTACAACACCTACTGCAGTCAATACTTCAACATTCGATGATGAAGATTCTAATGGCCTTTTCAAGGACTCCGCCTCCAATAAATATGCAATTGTTTCCAAGATGGTGGTAGAAATGATACCGGTATGATGACTTTATCATTCTCCTTAATTTCCTCATTGACACTAATAAGCTACGTAATAAGCTTGTTAAAAACATTAAGATGATCAACGAACTATGTAACCTTTCTCCATGCGCAACCTACATAATTGTCACTTTAGCACACCGGTTTATCAGCGACTTTGCCATATACAAATTTTCTAAATCCTTCCATAATTCCTATAGTGAATCCTCCTTGATCATTGAGTACTTTACCTCATCGTAGAGACATAGATAGATTATACTAATAGCATTTCACTCCACCATCTTCGAATCTTCTTCAAATGTCTTTTTCGATTTGTCCTATTCAAGAGCAGCGATTAACTGTTGTTGGATAAGGACATCCTCCGTCGTCAAATTTCTTTACTTGATTCCACAGCGTTGACATCGATCTTTGATTTTGTGACCTAACACTTTACCTACCTTCTCAAAATTTTGATTAATCTGGTCTTGGCTCTGATACCACTTGTTACACTCTGATACCCCTTCTTATGCGCAGCAACCCCCAGATCGGATAAGAGTTTTGTGAAAAACGTCAAGAGCATGCACGGTCTCAAGAGCGAAGAGGATTAATCTTGTAGAGAGAAAAATAACGACATTGAAGCAATCATTATGAGAGAAAAGATTTGACAAAACCAACCGTAAATTCTTTAAGCACAACTTCAAAATAGTACAAGAAATTGTTATTCAGTCATAACCACTTAAATCTTTTAGGACTTTGGGACCATTATCCTATACAAGAATTTAGTGCTAAAAAATAATAATCCTAACCCGATAAAGTTCACAATATTTTTTAGAATGCCAAAGAATTATGGCTATTGCCTCCATCACTTCCTAACCTTGCCATCTCGATCCGGGAGAATTGATCATTTAGCCCATATGTGTCACTAACATGTGATCTTAAATCCCGCATATCAGTGAGACATTATAGGACAAATGATCAATAACACAAGTAAATAAAAGCAAATAATCAATTATTCCTTTATTTGGCATACATATCAAGGATTACAAAGCGTAGTCTTCTGACCTGTTGCCACAAATCCTTCTGAAAACCCTGGCAACAACAAATGTCCTTCTGAAAGAGTAGAAGAACGCCTCGACTTGATTTTTTGGGAATAAACAAATGGTTCGAGTCGGTAAGCTAAAGAAGAGTAGAGAGAGCTTTTAGCTGGGCCAGACAAAACCAGCAAGCAAGGAATTCATCACAAATAGCAGAAACGCCCATGGGGCGCAAACATGCCGTACTAAACTCTACAACTATTCAGAACTAAATACATGAACAATGGATTGTTGCACACTGCTGGTACTGAATAAGCTAACGACAACTTCAGCATATCGAAACAAGCCTATTACCTACCAGATCAACAAAAACATAGCTGATGCACCATACATTCTATACAAATCCTGCACCGAAACAAGGATCGATGCATGCAGCAGCAGTTTTGAGTAGCATGAACAACGCAATGCTAACCGGGAATCCAATTTTTTCTTATAGAAAACGTCATCACATCCTGTTAGAGGTATGTCACTCGGCGAGCCACGGCCCCTATCAAGCACGCTCTTGTTTCCCTTCAAACAAATTACCAAGAAGTAGCTCAAGCTGCTCAGGCGTGTGCTTGACGTATTTTCCGGGTGCTTTGCTGTTCTCAATGAGAGGCCTACAGATTGACAAGGTAAATTTTATAAGCACCATGAACGTGAACTGAGAGCCATAGCATCGAAGGGACATCCATATTCGTAGAAGAATGAGTGAATGACGCCAAAAGAAAGCAGGGATACTTCACGAGGTTAAATGAGCTGGCAAATTCTGTTAGTTCAGAGTAATTCAGTCAATTTAGCAGTAACCAGTTGATTTTTCCTCTCTTTCACTTAATTCGTACTCAAGTTGACAGATTTTTCCTCTCTTTCACTTTAATATTCTGTTTCCACCCATTATCACCCTAGATATTTCACATTTCCAAGTGTATCAAGGTCTACAGATAACTCAATTGACTGTTAATAGTGTTGTGCTGATAAATAATTCTAGAATTCACAAACAAGAGGTTGGTAGGTCAATCATGTCTGCATGTTTTTTTTACTGATACTGACCAAACTTGAACGAACTTTGTAAAAAAGAAAAAGGAAAGATACACCAATCTACATTTAAGATACTGCTGTTACGAATAGCATTTATATTCATCATGAGGCCAATGGGCCAATATATATACATGTTCATGAGGCTATAAAAAGAAAGCCTATATTATGCAATATCTATACAAGGCATAATAGGATACTGTCTGACACCCCCCTTTAAACTTATGGTGGATCTACAACACTGAGTTTAGAAAGGTAAAAATGATGATAAGCTCTAGTTTGTGCCTTCATGAAGAAATCTGCTAATTGGAGCTCTGAAGGCACATATTGAAGAGCTACAACCTGATCCTGTACCTATGACCGCATATAAAAAGCATCAACACCAATATGCTTGGTGAGTTCATGCTTCACAGGATCTCGAGCAATGCTGATAGCACCCGTACTGTCAGATAAAAGAGGAGTCGGTGTAGAAACAGAAACACCAAAATCCTCAAGTAACCACCATAGCCAAGTAACCTCTGCTGTCAAAAGAGCCATATCCCGCAACTCAGCCTCAGCATTCGAACGAGAAACTGATGTCTGCTTCTTAGTCTTCCGAGCAATGAGAGAACCACCAAGAAAAACACAGTAAGCAGAAAGAGACCGACGATCAGAGTAATCACTAGCCCATGTAGCATCAGAGTATGCCTGGAGCTGTAAAGAGCTGGAGCGTGGAAAGAAAAGACGGCGAGAGATAGTTCCACGAAGATATTGTAGAACACGAAGAAGATGACTATAGTGGAGCTGAGTGGGAGCAGAAACAAACTGATTCAAGATATGGGCTAGATACGAAATGTCAGGACGAGTGACACCAAGGTAAACAAGACTCCCAACAAGATGGTGATAGCGAGTAGGATCCTCAAGAGGTTCACCATCAGTAGGTCGAAGGTGAACATTGAGCTCCATGGGAGTCTCAGCTGTACGCTCATCAATGAGAGAAGCACGATTGAGAAGATCCTGGATATACTTCTCTTGGGAGAAAAAGAAGCCCTTAGATGTAGAAGAAACCTCAATCCCAAGAAAGTAGCGAAGAGGACCTAGATCGGACATGAGAAACTGCTCACTAAGACGAGCCTTTACAAAGGCAATATACTGAGAATCATCTCCAGTAATGATCATGTTATCAACATATAGAAGGAGAAAAGTCCGACCTCGAGAAGAAGTGTGAATAAAGAGCTCAGGATCATGAGCACTTGCAGAGAAACCAGCTGCAGTGATCACAGAAGAAAAATGCTCAAACCAAGCACGAGTGGCTTGCTTGAGCCCATAAAGAGAGCGACGAAGCCGACAAACCATGCCCTCAGGAACAGAATACCCCGGTGGTGGCTGCATATAGACCTCATGTAACTCACCATTAAGAAAGGCATTCTTAACATCAAGCTGAGATGGAACACTCTCGGACAGAGACCACAACAAGTAGAGTGCGAACAGTGGTCATGTGAGCCACAGGTGCAAAGGTCTCATCATAATCACGACCATGTTCCTACTAAAAACCACGCGCCACAAGACGAGCCTTGTAGCGCTCAAGAGAACCATCAGAGCGAGTCTTAATCTTATAGATCCACTTGCAAGTAATGGGGCAGACACGTGGAGGAAGTGGAACAAGATCCCACGTGCCAGTGCGCTCAAGGGCAGCAAGCTCCTCTGCCATCGCATGCTACCATTCTTGATGAATAACAGCATCACGGTAAGAAGTCGGCTCGGCCAGAGCTGCACCAACAAAGCCAATGCGCTCAGGAGGCCGAATAGACTGCCGATCATTAAGAGCATAACGAGGAGGCTCATCAGAAGAAGATGGCTCATCAGAAGATTCCTCAGCTTGCGAACGACGAGTGTAGTATAGAGGAAAAGAAGGAACCATATCTGAAGAGACTTTTGGAAGAGAGGAAGAGGTTGGTGGTGAAGGAACCGGCAATAAAGGAGACCGACTGCAAAAAAGGAAAAGTGACAACTGGAGTATTAGGAAAAGTTAAGAAAGACAGTGGCTCAACAAGGGATGTAGGAGAGGAAGAAGAACGAGGGTAGAAGGGACGAGACTCATCAAAAGTGACATCCCTTGAGATCCGTATCCGTCGGCCAACAGGATCCCAACAACGATATCCCTTATGCTCAGCACTGTATCCTAGAAAAACGCACTCAACAGACTGAGCAGTTAGCTTGGTGCGTTCACGAGGTGCAAGAAGAACATAGCACACACATCCAAAAAGGCGAAGTCCAGAATAATCAGGAGGCATACCACAAAGACGCTCAACTGGAATCCCACCCTTAAGAGCAGAAGAAGGTTAGATATTGGTCAAGTAGGTGGAAGTGGAAACAGCCTCAGCCTAGAAGTGAGGTGAAACAACGAAAGCAAGCAAAAGAGCACGAGCTGCCTCAAGAAGATGACGATGCTTGCGCTCAGCCCACCATTCTGAGCATGAGCACCAGGACATGAAAACTAAGAGTGCCTTGTGTAGCAAGAAAAGCTCGAAGAGGTCCTGACATATACTACCCTACTGAGTCAGCACGGAGAACACGAATGGGAGAATCAAACTGAGTGCGAATCATAGTGACAAAATTCTTATAGATGGATAAAACCTCACTACGAGAGGACATAAAATATATCCAAGTGTGGCGAGAGAAATCATCTATAAAAAGAATACAATATTTATGACCCCTTTTTGAAATAAAAGGAGACGTACCCCAAACATCAGAATGAACAAGATCAAAAAGGAGCTGTGATATACTCACTAGAATGGTAGGGGAGTTGTAGCTGTTTGCCAAGCTTACAACCCGTACAATGTAAAAAGGCATCATCAGACACAGAGCCTAAAAGACCACGACGAACTAAAGAAGACAGATGCGAACCACAAAGATGGCCCAAATGGTGATGCCACTGAGCAAAGGTCCCGGTAGAAGAAGCAACGGATGCTGACGCGGTAGAGGAAACAGAGAGATTGGCAGAGGCAGCGGAAGGTAGATGAAGCCAGTCAAGCTCCCAAAGACACTGAGAGTCATGGCGATGAGGTCCAGTCCCAACTAGAGCCCCCGTGCGGCGATCCTGAACACAACAAGAGTCAGAATCAAGAATAACCCGATAACCATGATCAGTAAGCTGGCCAGCGGATGAGCTGCATGATTTGTTTGGGAACATAAGAAACAGCAGGGACATGAAAAGAGGACGACAAAAGATTGCCTCGTCCTGCAACAGAAAGAGAAGTACCATCTGCGGTCTACATAGTGGTAAGAGCAACAAGAGGACTAGTGGAATGTAGACTCGTGGGATCAGATGTCATATGAAAAGAAGCTCCAGAGTGAAGAATCCATGGTGTGATACCTGATGAGGAGGGTGGTTTCTCACTGGAAGACTGAGTAGCAGAACCAGCCGAACCTGTCTGTGTAGAGGCATCCATGCGACGCAATAGCATAAGAATCTCCTGAGTGGAGTCAGAACCACCAGGAGTATGCTGAGGAGTCCGCTGAGAGGAGACACCTGAGCCTCCATTGCTCTTAGGAGGATGGCCGCTTCGACGAGCAAGATCCTTCTTCCCGTAGCAGAACTACTCCACATGGCCATTTTTGTCGCAGTAGGTGCAGTGAAGACCTCCACCCCCAGTAGCCGAAACTGGAGTGGGCACTACTGACAGAGGAGTAGAACGAGGCGTCGCCAAGACTGAGGGAGACACCAGCAGGACCGCGCCACGAAGACGAGTCTCCTCGGTACGAATAGCCGCAAGGGCCTCCAACAGAGTCACACGAGGATGACGAGCAAGCAGCTGGGCACGGATCTACTCAATCTCAGCCCGAAGACGTGTCAGGAAGTCGTAGATGCGGCGAAGCTCTAAATGAGAGTGCTGACGCTGACAACACTGGCAAGTGCGGCAGACTTCCGACCCCAAGGAGTCAAGCTAACGCCACACCGAAGACAGCTGCGCATAGAACTCATCCACGGTAGAATCACCCTGCTGCAACGACTGCTCCTGTCGCACAACAGCAAGATACAAAGAGTCACCATCAGGCTCATAACGATCGCGAAGATGTGCCCACATCAACTATGCCGAAGATAAAGCGACAATATCACCAGTAAGATGCACCTCCATGCTAGCAATCAAAATAGCAGAGGCACGAGCATCTTCATAAATCCATGTTTTGTGAGCAGTAAACTGAGTCTGAAATGACTCCACAGCATCAACATAATAATCAGAGGCCTTACGGCGGCGACATCGAGAGGCCTCCTTGGGCTCTTGAGGCGTGGCCAGGGAAGCAGGACGAGGCGGACAAGATAGCTCGCCGGTAAGAAACTCCCAAAGACGCTGACCACGCATGTGAAGGCGCATATGAAGAACCCAGTCTCGATAATTGAGACCATCAAAGATAACTGGGCATCGAGGAACAGAAAGTCCCCGAAAAACCAGAAGACGACATTTTTTTTTCTTTTTTTTTCTGAACTAAAACTTATAAGGCAGCCGTGTTGATCTGTTTCAGTTCCGATCGGGCAGACTCAAAAGCGAAGCAGAGCTTCGGCTGTCGAGGTGAAGAACGGACTCGGTGGCGTCGGGATGGCCGGCGGGAGGCGATGCGAGCCGTGGCAGCGTCGACGTCCAAGGCGGTCGGCGACTACCTCCGATTCGAGCCGACGGAGCCGGTGGGCCGGCGGAAGCCAAGGCGAGCCAGTAGAGGCGGCGACGTCCACGGCGGCCGGATTGACGGGAGCCGAACAGCAGGCATCCGTCGAGGCAGATCCGAACGGAAAGCCGAGCGGGCGACGCGCCCGAGAGCGCTGGCCGACGGAGGTGGCCGAGCAGAGCATTGGTGGCCGATACCGAGGCCGACGCCACGCGGCCAGGCGATCGATGGGCGAGACCCGCTGGCCAAGGAGACGACGCACCAGAATGCGAGGCAGACACCAAAGGAGACGGGAAGACGGCTGGCCGGCAGGAGCGGCAGCGGGCAAGACGGCCCGCCAGCCGGCAGACGAGAAGAGTAGAGGCGACGAGAAAACCGCCGGAAAAGAGACGCAAGTGCAACGCCAGGAACCTAACCTAAACCCTAGGCTCTGATATCATTATGAATAGCACTTGTATTCATCATGAGGCCAATGGGCCAATATATATACATGTTCATGAGGGTATAAAGGGAAAGCCTATATTAGGCAATATCTATACAAGGCATAACAGGATACTGTATAACAACTGCCACCAAGATAAAAAAAACATAAGCATGAAAAACAGTAAACTTTGAAAAATGATTCTTACGGTTAATGCTCATGCATTAAATTTCACTGTTTACTATTAATAAGGTGTCAAGGAGACATACCCAAAACGCTTTAGGAAAGATCTGTACGCAGGCAACAGAATTTCAGCAACCGCAAGTCTTAATGACTCACGCAGCTCGGTATCTGGAACAGACCAGCCACACTGCTTTTGATAAATCTCTTCAAATAACATATTGAAAGACCTGAATCTGATAACATCAGAGGGAAACAAACAATAATTCAGAAAGTCCATAATAGAACGTCGTCATAAAAAGCGAGATGAAATACTCGGTGTATCCAACTGACCTCTCTTTGACAACTGCTCTTGAAGCTCCGCTGCTATTGCCTCCATCACTTCCTACTTGACCACTACTTCCTGATGAAGTCAAACCTTGACCAGAGAGACATTGCAACACCTGCAACATTGGAGCAAATTAAAATAAGTTTATACACATAAATATCTGCTACTTTATTTTTTTTTCCTAAACAATATTATATCGTATTGCACACCCAAAAAGATCAAATAGTGACCCAAGCAATGTTGAGAAATTAGCGATATGCCCAAAGCCTTCTTCCTGAATAATCCTAAATCACTTAAGAATCCTATCAGCAACAAAAAAATAGGGAACAGAAGAACGACTTGTTGCAATAATTAGGTCAATCCCATGATACAAAATGCATCAAGACTAGTAAGTTTAAGGCCATCAATGTCTCTAGAAGCCTACTATCTATTCTTGAGTTAGTAGCAACATGGATACTGGATGTTTGAACGTGTTTGGCTGCTATTCATAGTGAGAATATTTATTTATTAGGTTGAGTAAACCTCAACAAAGGTGTCAAATGTAAGAGAAATAAACACTGCAAGTTTTAATCATAGATTTCTAACAAGTGAACCTTTGACCAAGCAATCCTTTTATACTGATTCGCATTTTGCTGTACAATCCTTCGATGCCGTTGAATCCAGTCATCGCCCAATAAGTCCTTAGCTTCTGATCTGGAAGAAAGAATATGGAGCATTACATTGTACCCACTCACTTATTGTAACTTTGTTTGCTACCCTACTTCACAAAAACGTACCTGCGGACAGATTTGACAATATAATGAATGTTGTTCATAAAAAATATGTGCATCAAAGCTGGGTCCCTGTATTGCTTTGCTTTTGCATCCAAATTATTCTGTAAAGCCTGCATAATACTCATGGTTACACCTGCCAGCTCAGAACCTGTTCCATCTTCACTTTTGAACTCCTGGAAGAGCTGTTTTAGAGTTGACTGGTAGCTGCACAAAGATTAGCAAAACGGTTGTCATTTTTTTTCTTTGCAAAGCTACTGCCAGTTAAAAATTTGTTGAAGCATAATATGGAAGGGAAATTAAAGGTCAGAACAACAAGTTCTAAAGAGGTATTTAATAGGTAAGACAGTTGAAATTATGTCAACAAGAACTTTACAAGAGTAGTAGAAAATAAATATTCCTGTTCCGTTCACCTATAAATGAATATGATTTCTTTGTTCTGGTCAGCAAAAAAGTTGGATAAAAATTAACAGTCTGGTACCTGGTGAATGAGAAGGCTATCCAAAAGCATCACAATATAACAGCAGCGATTGCAACACACACATCAACATAACATGATGGATAATTTAAAAACAAATTGAAAACATGCCTATACAATTACCAAAAAAAGAGAGTTAAACTGCAGGTGATTAGAGACTTACTCAAATAAAAACTTAACATAGTTAATCACATAGCTTGTCAAAGGATGCACCGTTCCATCAGTATGAATATTCTTTGTCGCATCCTTTTCAACAGCTTCCTCAAAATCACTGAAAGTCTTCTGTGCAGTATGTGCTAAGCATTTCGTCAAACTCAGTGCAGATTCATGCATTTGAGAGCATGATTCTCCAACAAAGATGGTGTCAATCTAATTCAACAAGACAAAACTTTTAGTTATTTCCATACAAAAATTACCCCAATATCTAAAATAAATTTACTTTCAGTTCAAAGTATACAACTCTCCATATTTCCTATGAGATTTGCCTAGTGAAAATTCATTTTTTTTTCAATTAAAAACAGGAACAAGAAAGTCCAGACTCCAAAGGCCACAGTGAAAATTAGCTTTTGATAAAAGGTGAGCTCAAATACAGATGCCCAACACTTGACTGATGGAAAATATGGTAACTAGCTGTGACATGTGACTGTTCCTCGTACTTGCATAATCGCAATGAGAAATTGCTGTTTTTGGCTTAGCATAAATAACATCACTTTGTCAACCACAAACTGAATTTAACTGTATGTACAGCATATATATGGTGTTGTTATCATTATGCACAGAAGAGTGGTGGTTGACCAGTAAAAAAAGTTGCAGATAGCTATGGTCTGAATCAGAAATTTACCTCTGTTCGAAGTTCACACATTATCTCATACATGTCTAGCAGAACAAACAACTTCTCTGGTGATCTTTTACTCATAGCAATTGCCTCTCCAAAACTGAGTAGAGTAGCCAAACTGTTCTTAGTTATAGCAGCAAAGCACTTATCCCGCAAAGATTGGCTGCATTCAAAAACTTGGTCACAAAGCTGGTGTTCCCCAGCAAATAGAAGTTTGACCTGTGTTCAAGCAAGAGGCAAATGTCACCAGAGGGCAGAGGCATGCATGTTATAGCATACAGTAAAACTAAGGGGGGGAAATACCTACAGCAATTCGCATGAAATGAATCCAATTCCCTATTTTAGACTCCAATATTTCCCAAGGCATTTTCTGCACTTCATCTTTGCTCAGTTTTTCGACACCCAAGTTCTTCAAACTTGATTCTAAAGCTGAAGCACGAGCTTCGCTGCACAAAAGAGGGTAATATACTTCAGCAAGTGACTCCCTACAATAGAACTATATCACATATATGCATGCGAGGAAGTTAGCACATAGCACACATGTATATTGAAATTATGTGTATACTATTGGATCCAACTCCCTTTATTTTGTAGCGAGGATTACAGCCGTAATGAAATCAAGCTCTATTTCTAACTTCCTAATTTAACTCTAATTTAACCGGATTTAATCTGAGCTATATCCCAACACTCCCCCTCAAGATGGGCCAAAAATATCAAATCATGCCCATCTTATGACATGTCGATGTAGCCTCACTAGGACCTAACCCTTTAGTGAAGCAATCAGTCAATTGTTTACTAGACTTGATATTCTCCAGTTTCAGCATTCTATCATTCAGCTTCTCCTTGATAAAGAACCTATCGATTTCAACATGCTTGATACAATCACGCTGTACCGGATTGTTAGCAATGTTAATCGCAGATTTATTGTCACAATGGAATACCAAGGACCACTCCTCAACACCCGAAGTTCAAACAATAGAACCTTCATTCAGGTCATCTCACTCAAGATTAATGTTATTGCTCTACATTCTACCTTTGCCGTAGACCAAGCCATAACAAATTGCTTCTTACTCCTCCATGACACAAGATTATCGCCCACAAAGATGCAGTATCCAAATGTAGACCTATCATCTATATTGCTCGCCCAATCAGCATCACAATATCCTTCCACATTCAAGTGTTGATTCATCCTGAACCAAAGCCCTTTCCCAGGGCTATTCTTCAAATATCGTGAGATCCGAAAAACAGCCTCCATGTGTTCTAGGATCATGGATATATAGACTTACCACTCTCACTGCATATGAAATATCAGGTCTTGTATGGCACAAATAGATGAGACGCCCAACTAATCTTTGATAAGCCTCCTTGTCAATTGGATCACTAGACTTAGCACAGAGTTTGTGATTCTTTTCAATAAGCGAAGCAATAGGCGACGCCCAAGCATACCTATCTCTACTAACAGATCAAGGACATACTTCCGTTGAGAGATAACTATCCTGTTTGAAGACAGGGCGGTCTCAATTCCAAGGGAGTATCGAAGAGGTCCAAGATCCTTCACCTCAAATGATTTTCCTAATCTCTCCTCCAGACACCCGATTTCTTCACTATCATCTCCGATTATCACAATATCAACATAGGCTGCTAGTATAGTGATATGTAATCATCTATGCTTATAAAACACCGTATGATCCCCACTGCACTGTGAATAGCCCATTCCACAAACTGCACGTCTGAATCTATCAAATCATGCTTGTGGAGACTGCTTTAGGCCATATAGACTTTTTAAGCTTACACACCTTTCCAATGGTCTATTTGTTCTCAAAGCCAGGAAGAATCTCCATATATACCACTTGTAAGTCTATATGAAGAAATGCATTCTTCACATCCAACTGATGAAGAAGATACCCAAAATTATCAGCACAAAAAATCAACGTCCTTACTGTGCTCTTCTTCGCCACTGGTGCAAAAGTCCCATCATAGTCTATCCCGTATGTCTAATTATAACCTTTTGCAACCAACCTCAATATCACTAGCACATATCAATTGCAGTGGATCATAGTGATTCAAGTCCACCCATAGTTGTTGCAGCTCACTTTCATACTCTTGAACGGTTTTCTCCTCCTATCTAAGGGCCACCACCTTGCGCTGAACCTCAACCATCATCATCACATTGCATGCCCTAGAGTACATGTTGCTGAGCGTCTTCCACATCTCTGCTGCATTATGCGTCTTCTCCACCATCCAAGTGATGGATGGAGACATTGAAGTCGGCAACCAAGCCACCATCAAGAGTTGGTGGTGTTCTACATCCTCCAATCCAAGCTTGTCTTGTCTACAGACTCAACACAAGTCTCCTATAGGTATTGCTCAACTCCCTTCATCCTAAGAATTAACTGAGCCCTTCGAGACCAACTTAGGCAATTCTTGCTCCATTCTAACTTCACATCATTAGGCATTAGCTCCAGCTTCAATTCGAACGATTATGCACCATCCCTTGGATGAATAATACCTGTCACCACAAGGTCATGTAATATGCTTCCCATCACCTCGTGTGACTAGTTAGTAAGTGGACTCGATGATCACCATCCTCTTCTCTTCGGTCGCCTTCATCGCAACTCCCTCCCCCTACTTTATAGCCTCAATCTCCTCTGGATTCATCTCGTCCAAACAACCGGAGCAATGCTAATAAAAAAAACCTATGCCGTGCGTATCTCCACGATCACGCCAATCCTTCATGTATCAATGCCAACACAAATTACAGATGTAGCACCTTCGGTACACATGCATGCGCATTGGCCGAACAAAGACACCTCTTTCCTCTCTCCTTTTCTATTTTTTCTTCTTTTTTCCTCTCATTTCCTCCCCCCCCCCCCCCCTCTTCTTTTCCTTTTCTCTCGCCGGGCTCTTTGCCTTCGCTCTCTTCAGCAAAACTCGGTGGCGACGACAGTTGGGCGTCCCGATGACGGTGGCTACACTCTGCAACCCCAGAGTCTGTTAAGGATATATTGTCTGTTATAGATGATTGCCTTATATGTTGTCCTTTGCCTTATCTCTTGTTCCCTCATGTACTCTATATATTGTGGCCATGGGCCTCATATTAAATACATCAAGTGCTATTCATAACATGGTATCAGAGCTAAGGCTTAAACCCTAGCCTCCATCTCTTCCGCTGCTACTACCCCCGGGAGGAGCAATCTCCACTCCTGGGGGCGGCTACCTCCTCCAGCTTTTCCTCTCTTCCGGCCGGACCTTGCGCGTGACCGCAGCCGGCTTTGCCTCCAGAGAATCGATCTATAGGCGGTGACCCGCAGGTGGAGGAGATCGATCTAAAGCCATCTGCTTTGGTCTCCAACACCGGTCGCCAACCCCAGCATGGCCCGTCGCTGGCCATCTTCAAGTCGACCGTCACCGTGTGGCCTTCGAGCCGCCTCTGCACCTCTGCTCTTCTCAGCTGTCGAAGAAGATTGATCTGCTCTTTCGATCTATGCGGCGCACACTTGGATCTGCGCTGACGCTTCATCCTCTGAGCCGGCCGCCGGTCCGCGCCGACCTCCAGTCTGCTCGACTTCGTGCGCGTCGCCTTCGGTCTCCACCGGCCTGCGCTCGAGCGCACCCGCGACCGCGGTCCCTGTCGCCGCCTTGGCCCATGTGCCAGTCTCCTCGGCTGTTGCTCGTCGCCTTGGCTTGGCTCTTGCGCCATCACATCGGCTTCTTGGCCGCGCCCAACTCTGGCGCCTCCGGCGCGGCACTCCGGCCGTTCGGTATGGCGCTCGGTCAGTTCGGTCTCTGACGAGGCTTCCGCGCCGCGCCATCGACATCCCTCTGTGTCGAGTGCTTCTGTGTTTTGTGGAGGATGAACAAAGCTCTAACAATCTCCACACGCAAGGACTACTAGTTGGCTTCACGTGCAACTACTAGTTTCGCGTCCGTGAAAGAGCTTGGAGATCAATTCACGTCCGTGAAGAGACTTTTCAAGTCTGGTCAAGGACTTCAGCTTCTAGCCTTTCGCTTGGTTTATCGGCTCTGGCTTCTTGGATCAGCTATAGCTCCTGGTCTTCTATATGGCTGGCTTGGCTCCAGTTCGGTCGGCTCTGGCTTCTTGGATCTTTTCAGCTAGGCTCGGCTCATTTCAGCATAGCTCAGTCATCTTGGCTTTCGTTGGCTTGATGGCTTTCGGGCTACTGCTTTTTAGTGTTGCGGCTAGTAACTCCTAATATTTTCTCTAGTCTTCTGTTGCGTCCATCCAAGTCTTTAGCATCTTGATTCTGTCGTTGCTAGGCTCTTTTATCGGCTCGGCTCATTCTGTCAACTCTTATTTACCTCGTTTCGGCTCGTTTTATCGGCTTCATCGGTTCTTCTTCGTCGACTCGGTCCTACCTTCGACTTCTGTTCGTCGATTTGGCTTCTTCGTCGACTTTTCTTCATCGACTCGGTTCTTCGTCAGCTCGATTTTTCAAAAGTTACATGCTACGACGGCTACTTCAGGACTATGACTTTGGATTTTCCCTATTTTAGTTGATCCCTTCCAAATGCAATGCTATTGCATACGCCTTGCATTTGTGTGTGTGTGGGGGGGGGGAGGGGTTAAGGATATATTGTCTGTTATAGATGATTGCCTTATCTCTTGTACCCTCATGTACTCTATATATTGTGGCCATGGGCCTCATATTGAATACATCAAGTGCTATTCATAACAGTGTCGATGGCAACTCAACGCCCCGAGGCAACTGCAGCCCATCGGCGACAATGATCTAGCGGCCCGAGCGGCGGTCCGATGACCCGGTGCCCCCGAGGTAAAGTACGGAAGAGACGGAGGCGGCAGATCAGTTCGGGAACGGCGCGGCGAACGACGGCGGCAGATCGAGAACGGTGGTGACTCAAAGGTAAAGCTCTGATACCAATCTAGCTTCCTAATTTATCTATAATTTAACCGTATTCAAACAAGAAAAAAAAATGCACTATTACTGCAGGGGGAAAGTAGTTTACAAGAATTTTCCAGGGCAGTCTGCCTGGTACAAACATTTTTAGGTTTGTTTATTTGGGTGGGAAGTGGAAACTGATATTCCAAACCAGTTTTTGAACCTTGTTCATGATTTTGACAAAGGCCAAAATAGTTGATAGATGTACTAAAATTGGCAAACATAACAATGCTAAATATAGAGGTTGCAAGCACTAAATCTAGTATTATTTGCTTCTATGTTCAATCCAGAGAAACGTATCTTTGTGTGCATCTCATTATGCACGTAAACATGAAACAAAAATGATAACCAGAAATCTCAACAAAAGAGTAACTTCAGTTTCAATTTATCCATGCAAATGATGAGACCATGCAAAAGATAGAAAAGTATATTATGAAAGGGTTTTCCTGTATTGCTCATTGTACCTGTACATTTCTGAACATTGCTGCTGGCATCCAGCTTGAACCAACTGTTGTGCTAATTTAGCGAGCAAAGGAACAAACTTTGGCTCAATAAGAGCAGGAGGACTGTACACAGCAGCCTCTGAGTTTTGCTGATGTTCGGAATGTGCGCCAGCTGATGGATTTTTTCCACCTTCGGGCTGAGATTCAGATGACGGTCGAAGCGTACTTGGAAGGCAATCGAAAAGACGGTCAGGCTCCATCGGTTTGCTGGAAACATTTAGGTGGGTGCACAATGCAAGAGTTAGATGATGTCGTGGTAAAAAGAAATTTAAAATGATAATGAGTCACAAACCTGCGTTGAGACAATTGGTTCTGGAATTCACCCTCCATCTTCACGAGGGACTTAGAAAGGAGGGCATTCACATGGCTGAGCACCCCATCACTGCTGCGATAACTCCTATTTGAGGTAAAGAAACGCTCAATACTTCTCAGCCGATCAACTGCATCTAGAAAACCCTGAAGATTCTCGTGTGGCCCCTTCTGTATTTCACGTTCTGCCTGTAAATACGACAACAATTGAAGTCGTGCCTTGCACCCGAAAAGCAATCCATCACAAAGAAATAGCTAGTTTTTATTGAGACTTGCTCAAGGACCTCGAGTTCTCCATCAAAAAGAAAAACCACAACCAATTATTATAGTTACTGAATCTTATAAAAGTACAACCAATCCTGAATACAAATATTCAAATAGAATCATCCACAAGAATTGATTTACACATCTTATCACTTTGATAATATGACAGAGGTTTAGCCAGTGCTGAGGTGCACTTCCAATATGCACATTTAACAAACTGATTTTGATTGAAGAAAAGGCTGTTGAACCAAACGTCTTCTATGACTTTTGAAACCAAATCAATTAATGGACTGATTTTACAAAGTTGGCTACTTGACTGATTTACCACACAGCACAGAATAACAAGTAAAAAATTAAGCCCAGTTCAAAGTTCTAACCATGGAATTTATTTTAAATCTTCTTTTTCAAAAATAATCAACGGAGTGAATTTTTTGCGAAAGTAGGCACCCGTCGCCCCAATATGGGGCGATCGCCCCATATTGGGGCGATATGTACCTAGATGCAAAAAATGTAATTACGAAAATGGACACACGAAGGACTAGATTTGTCAACATTTTTTGCATCCACATACCTATCGCCCTAGTATGGGGTGACGGGTGCCTACTTTCACAAAAAAAATCATTCCGTCGATTATTTTTGAAAAATATTATTCCTTAAAATAAATACTAAATGAAAAAAAAATATCTAACCATGCATGTGTACACTAAAGAAAATCCCAAGTACACAATCACAATCTTCCCACCAACATGTTAAAATCTGATTACGCACCAACAAAGTTCAAACATATAACAGAAATGAGATATCCATTTCTATCCCAAAAATAAAAGCAAATGAGATATCAACCTTGGGAGAGGACAGGCTATATGTTGGGATATCACATCAAGCAAGTGCTCACTCTCCTTACCCACAGAATAAGCTCCTGCTTCAACTAAAACCATCTCCTGTGCTAACCAAACACAACGGAAGTAAATGCATCTGATAGATACATTTCGACATATTGGTGCGGACCAAACGGTACCACGCCAACAACTCACCCACACTGCTCGCCTATACAAACTACAGTTTCCACTGCAATTGCGCCATTGGAGTCCTCTCCAAGCTTTCATTTTCGTGCTTATCCCAGTTGTTGGTTCAGTTTATGCATGGCGAAAAGGAGCCTTGGAATGATCTGAACTGAATGTTCAGACAGAAACAGAAAAAAAAAAAAAAAAAAAAAAAAAAAAAAAAAAAAAAAGGCAAACGTGAAAGACCACCCAGAAGAAAACGAGAAAGGTTCGAAGCTCCAGTTAGCAATTGAACCGGGCTAAGCGTGCTCCAGCACTCCTCAGCCACATCAGATCAAATTTCCAACCAAATAAGCATACAAAAACCAGAAATGGAAGGGCTAATCGACATTAGCAGCCTGGAACAAAACATACACTCAATACTTTCAGATGTAGAACAGCAAAAGAGCAAACGGACGGACCACACCAAACTACACGCTCCCTGCACCCATGAGCTACGGATGAAGCTACAGTTGCAACCACAAGAGGATCCGTACACAATTAGAGCACGTAACGTTGAATTCGGGTTTGGAGCAAGCACCTCTCGAGTTCGATCGAACTGGGTTAGGATCACATCCGCGGAGCGCAGCGTCCGGTCGATATTTTCGTGGGCCGTCCGCACCGCGTGCGTCCTCACCTGCACGCCCACAGAGACGCCGTGAGAACACCAGTAGAAAGCTAGGCGCGCACGAACCCTAAGAGAAGCGCGGCTGGTGGGGTTGCGCACCTGGATGGGACGCATGGCGGCGTCGAGCGCGGAGAGGCGGCTGTCGAAGGAGCCGAGGATGGACACGACGGCGTCCGTCGCCGACTGGCTCTTCTGCAGCGACTCCCGCAGCAGCGCCGCGCGCTGCGCCAGGCTCTCCATCTCGCAGCAAACACCGCCGCCGCCTGTTGCTGCTCGTGCTCCTCCTCCTCCTCGTAGGCTCCTAGTCCGGGAGGGAGGGTTGGATCTGGGGTTGAGGGAGGGAGGGGTGGTTTGGTTGAGCAGAGAAGAGCAGAGAGGGTGGGTGGAGGGGACCCCACGGTGGCTCGCGGAGGAAGCGAAGGCGAGAGAGACGATGAGGATGATTGCCAAGCAGCCAAGGAAAGCGAGAGGGAACGGGAACGGCAGCGGAGCACAAGTGGAACCGTCGCGTGCGACTGACTGTCCTGTCCTGCTCAGCTTGGACCGGTTGCCTACTACTAGACTAACCGCGTTGCTAGTTGCTAGTTGCTAGTTGCTACACGGGGAAATCGTCCGTCTCAGGCGTCGGTTTATCGGATATCACGCCAGCACAAGTCCATATTTCGATACTAGAGGAAAATTCCATGGAACAAAATCCAAAAGGGATTTTGAAGGGCCCGTGCAGGTTAACAATAATCGTTTTAAATTTAGATTTTGATGGTCTACTAAAATTCATAAAAAAAATAACTTAAAGTTTATTTAAAATTGAATGGTTTGAAAAGTCAAATAAATTTGAAATCTGATGAAACTGATGAGCGAATTTTGAATAAAATAAATGAAAATCGCTCAAAAGGATTGAATTTCGAGGCATTTTTTAGAAAACCGGCCACAAGTTGAAAATTGGGGAAAATTGCAAAAATAATTATTGTAAAATTTGTAAAAGACCATTAAAAGCCTAAAAATAGGAAAAAGGTATATATATATATATATATATATATATATATTACATGATCTTTCTTAAATATAAATTTTTTTGACATGACTTTTACTATATTTTAGACAATTGCAAGTTCTAACGTAGGCATTTAGCATTGCTCCATTCCTTGGCGTCTCGCCTTTGTCGAGTCTGTGCGCGTGCGGATGTGCCAATACCTTGGCCGAGCCAGCGCATGTGCTGACAACCTTGGATAGTTTTGACCATGGTCAGCTCCACTGGAGCCGAGAGGGAGAAGGTGGCTTCAATGCTATCATCGCCAAGGAATGGTGTCGCACACTGCCTAAGGCCACAATTCACGCCGTTGGATACCGAATCAAATGAGGGATGTTGATGTTCAGAACCTAGAGTCCCTAAATCGAGCTTGCGAATGAGATTTGGGGTGCCTTCATTTATTCAAATGATGTTGAAAGGGGAATCAGGGATGGATAGAAATTGGATTGTATTGCTTTTCTCTAAACACAGTACAAAATGGGACTACAAGACTGCCTAATGATATCTTGCGTTTTCCTTGTTGTCATTGGTTGCTTTGTCTGTTGTTGTTTCTTCCTTATCCTTGGCGAGAGGAGCCTATTTATAGCTTTGAAGGGATGGTTGTTGTCATCTTCAGAGAGACATCTTCCCGTCAGAAGGTATCGTTTGGTCAAAAGGTGTCTTCTCATCGAAAGAATGGTTTTTCGTCAAAGAGACGCCTCTTTGCTATTGACAACTTCCAAGTGGTTGTCATTACCTGTAAGAGAAAAGCTTCTTTTTGCATATTATCTCTGCGCAAAGGATTTTTCTTCAGTTCGACCAAAGCCTAGTCGAGTGGCTTAAATCTAGGTCGATAAGGTGAAGACGTCATAACCCGACCTGAATCGCTTCCTAGATCGGGATATCTCCTACCTGGAAATGCTTGGTTGACACCCGACCTAGATCAGGTCAGGTGGTCTTTACGCGGTCAACATAAACCTTAACCGTTTATAATATTAATGTGTTTCTTTGAAATATGAGCCGCATTTATGAGGATATGATGGGCTCATTGAGAACCATAGCCATTAATGGCCTCAAGACATTTAATTATCATCGTCAAGGGGGGAGTCGAAGTTCCTCGCCATGACTGGGATTGCGTCGCATGAGGACCATGTCGCTACAAATCGAAGCTAGAGAGAGGATCTGTGCGGATATGTGTGGGAGAGAGGGAGAGGAGAGCTTGGGGGATGAAGGCATATAGAGGTGATGCGAGCGAGCAGATGGTGATTCATGAGAGAGAAGCTAGGACAAAAAAAATCCATGATTCATGAGGCATTTTTCCTCCACGTGGAATGGCTAGGATGGGCTGGGGTATTTTGGGCTTGAGTGGTCATCCAAACATCCAGTCAAGTTGGCAAGGGGTAAATTCTCATTGGGTTTCCAACCCAGGGAATGGGCTTGGATCCCGATCTTTCCCTATGCTCCCAAACATACCCTCAGTTGTAAGATCGAGGATGAGTCTGGAGGGGGTGAATAGGCTTTTTAAAAAAAATTATATCACTAATGAGCACTAAATAACCTCATGAAAAAACTCAAATAAATTTTGCGGAAGAATAAACTGAGATTATTGACAGACAAGGCCTAAAATATCTACGCTCACTAGTGCACCAACAGAAACAACCAAATCTAAAACAGGCAAGCAAATGAAACAGTGTGATAAAGGATAGACTGAAAAATAAAGGACAAGAGACATAAGGATTTTTCACCGAGGTTCAGAGATCAACTCCTACATCCCTGTTAGAGCACTTCACATGAAGTATTGCTACACCAAAAGCTAGTTTCAACAGCTTTGGTACTCACTATGGAAACTCTTTCACCACTTTGGTGAGGTGAGTTCCAACCTCTCACAATTGTGGTGGCCTTCCACAAAACTTGTTGGACAGGTCACACCAAATCACTTCCGAGCTGTCTAGGAACACAGAGTTCCAAGAGTAATAGACTATTGACAAATCCAATCTCTTGGTTCACTATCACAACACTAGCTAGACTAAGCTTGGAGCAATATCACTTTGAAATTTTTGAGATCAAGAGTGAAAATCAGTCTCCTTGATGACTTTTGAGCTCAAGTGTGCTAAAATGTCAAGTAGATGCAAAAGTTCTTCTTCAACACTACCCTGGAATGGCTTATATAGCCAACAAAAGGAATATAGCCGTTATAGCAAATTTATAGTCGTTGGACATGTCAAAAAGTCAAAAAATTGTAAACAAATGTGCTCCGGACTTAGTCTAATAAGCTTCACATTTTGTCTAATGCACGACGGACCAATTAGATTAAAAATGCCATTTGCGACAGACCGAATCAGTATGGTCCGTCGTATGCATACTTTGAGAGAAATTGAGTCCGCCGTGAAAACCAGCAAAAAACAGTTTGCGCCGAACCGAAAAATGTTGATCCGTCGCATAAGTAAAACATACTAGCTTTGGACCGGCGAACTACTTGGCATTAGAACAATCTTACAGAGAGTCACGTTTGCGACGGACCATAAAAGTTGGTCCGTCGTACAAATGAAACTAACAACGGACTGAAATTTGACTTCAACAAGAACGAGTTCGTCATACACGTTGTACGCTCGGTTTGACTCTCGAATAAGTGGTTTCAGCGCCGGACCAAGACAACACGGTCTAGCGTAAATGCAGTGTGCGCCGGACTAAAAATCAAACATGACCAAGTTGGTCCGGCGTGAACTGTGTACACTCGGTTGATTTTGGATGAATACTTTTCAGCGCCGGACTAAGACAACTAGGTTCGACGTGAATGGGATTGTTTGTAAGGGTGAAGGTTTGAGTTTTGGGGGGAATAAGATGAAGTGACATTTACTCCAAGTAATCTTAATCATTTTCCCTAAGAACTAAGGTACTTGTGCATAATCCCCCTTGATAGTACGGCAAATCGATAGCTATCCTAGCATATGGCTTGAATCAACTCCGAAGCCAGAACTAATAACAAATGTCCTTAGCCTTTATCATTCATTCCAAGATGTCTTTACTTCATAAGAGATACTTAACTTGATCATCAACACCAAAAACCCATAAAAGACATTATCAAGAAATTAGGGGGCCTAGATGCTTTCAATCTCCCCCTTTTTGGTGATTGATGATAACACCTTTAACATTGTTCATGATAACTTACTTTTTCTGCAAAGAGATGTTAGTCTGACAGAATAAGTATAGTATTTGCAGGTATAAATTGGACAATTCATACTCCCCCTAAAAGTATGCTTGGGATTAACAAGCATTGAAAGCACAAGCACAAATATTTATAACAAGCACAGGAGTAGAGTATCAACATCTAGAACACATTCAAACACTAACACACAAAGCATTAAGATAACTTGAACATAAAACAATAGACCAGTTCTAACAAGAAGATTACAGAAGCAATTAAAACACTAACTTATTTAGGAGTTACCAAATGCTACTCTGTAACTGGGTAGTTATAAAGGTGTCTTTTTGGGTTTGTCATGAAGCATGTCGCGAAGCATGGTCGATCAAGATGGTATTTGCCCCTCCATTCAACAGGAGAGATATCTCTAGGCCTCTCAAGTGGTCGGGTTCTGAAAAATGCATGGACATGCTACTCACGGTTAAAGAGTTAACCGTAGTTAGGGATTCCGAGTCACATGATCGAGAAAGAGTGGTTGAGCTAATAAAATAAGGATGGCATGTACTTGCCTTGAGTTTGACCGATATCACGAGGCAAATGAAATGCATATAACCAAATCATTGTTTAAGTTTGTCCAATGTAATTTTTACATATACTCGGGAGTCAGCACGTCTCGCTAGGGACCGCTACCGATTAATGGTCGAGTAAGAGTACTTGGGCCATGTCTAAGTATACGTGAGCCTATAGGGTCGCACGCTTAAAGGGCTAGGATTTAATTCGGATGGTGATTCGAATTCTAATGAGTTTTAAGTTTCTAATGGGTGTCTAATGTAAAGCCAATTATGGGACGTCTATTTAAAGGGAGGGGTGATGTCTTTAGGATTAAGAGACACAGTAGGAATACAGAATTTCTTAAACCCTACCCATCACCCCTCCTCCGCCCAGAACCACGTAGCCGGTGCTAGCACTCCGGTGCGTGGTGTTCCTGCCCCGTACGTGTGGACACCTCGGAGGCGTTGCTACGAGGCTTCAACGCCAGGACAATCCGTAATCTACGACGGTCACAAGGAGTTATTGGAGGAGGCACGACGCTAGTGCGACTACATCTTCACCACCACGCTACATCGACTCTATTTCTACTACGGATCTACGCGTCTAGTGGTAATTCTGTGATCTATAACTTGCAATAGTTCATTAGTTACGCGGTAGAAAATTTTAAATTTTATGCTAAAATAGACGATCCATTCCCAGTCACAAACTGTGATGGGCCGCCTTTCAGGGGCATGTCTAAATACTTCAACAGCTATCCAGGAAGATTAACTATCGGGAACAAAGCGTATATTGCCAGGCAAAAGACAAAACCAACTCTTTTTAGAGAATATAAGGCCTAACAGCCAAGCTTTTACAAAAAGGGCGAAGCGAGCCCGAATAGAGTTTACATTACAGAAGAACCACACAGGCAAGGCTTGAGCAAAGACTAATACCTAAAACTAGATTAAATCGCCATCTACGAACTCCTGGTAGGCTCCGTCTTCTTGGAATTCTGCTGGGTTGGAAGAGCCAGAATGAGTACACAACAGTACTCAACAAGTCACACCAGAATGTATGGAAAATATTGTGAATGCATGGAAAATTTAGTACACAACAGTACTAAATATCAAGAATGGGTTGGAAGAGCCAGAATGAGTACACAACAGTACTCAACAAGTCACACCAGAATGTATGGAAAATATCAAGAATTGGCGCATGTTTATAAGTATTGCGAATGCAGTTTTATTCACAAACTTAGTTATATTTGAAACACAAACCATAAAATAACAGCAGCTGGGAGGTTTCACAAAGTTAACACAATTACGCCAGATTTTCCATTCCAAAGACTACTTGAGCGAGGTTTCGGGAGTCACCCCAATTCAAATTTAGCTTCATTGACCGGAAGCACGACGTATCCGAATACCATTTAAAGATCACTTTGAAGAGATGCTCAGCTTTACCCACAGATTATCTACGATCGTTAATGCCACGCAGTTACATGCAACTTAAATGCATGCGGCCAGGCCAAGATATTCATAGCCTTTTGTTGTACTTCCCCGCAGTAGCTCCCGCTCGGTAGGTTCAAGGACCCACAGCTCTCAGGACCCACTAGCCAAGGCAGGAGACGCGATCTGATACTGTGGGTACCTACCGTTGTGAGAATCGGCAAATGGCAGCACCCTGCCTATTTCCGTTCCACACCGATCGTTATGCGATCCATTCTAGCTACGAGAATGGCAGCTACACCCTGTAGGTATTCCAAGTGGACGCACACTGTACTGAGCTATGTTGAAACAAGTCAACCGCGTTGACCGGCCCAACTTATGGATGAGCAAAAACTTAAGTTATTTATTTTGCTCAAGAGGGTTATCCTTAATTACCAAAGACCAAGCCATTACAACCACAAACCTGGTACCAGCTGTACCAACCACCAAACCAACCATGGCTTATGTCATCGGTCAGGGGTTGGACTGACATCCGCCTCGTGGGTAGCCCAACACTGTCCCCCTGACTGTAGCAACAACTTCAAAAGACAACAAGGCGAAGCTTGCAAGTTTTTGAAAGACTAAGGGTGGAACTACAAATAATTAACTAAGGGAGATTTATAAATATAAACTAAGGCTATGCAAGGTTAATAAGGCTTAATAACCAAAGGAGGGCTAACAAATTGCTTGGTTATATCTAAGCATGATGCCATTCTAATTTACCTTTCTTAGTAATTAAAATACGAGTAAAATAATACATTTAAAAAGTAAGTACTACAATATTATTGGCAAACTAGGTTCAAAATGTTCAAGGGGTGCACCTTGTCTTGCTGGGCTGAGGGGTCATCTAGATTGTAGAAGCTGAAGTCTTGCTCGGCTCCAGATTGTTCCTTCTCCTGGTACTGTTCTGGCTCCTAGTACTGCTCGGTGGTTGGATATAGCGCGAAGAAATGAAAATGATAAATAAACGAATAAAGAAAAACAACAGAAAAGGGAAACGGAAAAGAAAATCAGAAAAATGATCGGTGAATGAGTCGAGGGTCATTTTGGTTATTTTGGGAATTTTGGAGACTTTGTTTGGCGGAGCGAAGGTCATTTTTGGACTCTGTGGATCGAACGGATCGAGAATATGTATTTTTGGATTTTTGGGGGATTTTAGGATTTTTTTTGGATTATTTAAATCCGAAAAAGAAAAGGAAAGAAAAGGGAAAAGAAAAAGGAATCCGGGCCGCACAGTGCTCGGCCCAAAACGGCCCACGGGGAGGGGCGGCCAGCGACTCTTGTGACTAGGTGCAGCCCACATGCGGCGGGCGCCGAGTGGGGCTCGGCGGGGTGGGTGGTGGGTGGAGTTGGGCGGGCGAGCGGCCAGTGGTGAGTGGGGCAGGCGACGAGCAGTGAGGTTAGGGTTTGGTCGGGGAGGGAAGATGGCCAGCGGCGGCAGGCGGCTGTGGCGAACTCCGAGGAAGAAGAAGCGGCGGGGAGGGGCTTACAGTGGGAAGGAAGAGGCGAGGAGGACTAGGGTCGGGGGGGCTTTATAGTCGCAGGCGGAGGAGAGAGGAGAGCGGGGCGGCCGGGCGGGCCAGCGGCGAGCGCGTGGTGTGGGCAGCGGCGGCGGCAGCGAGCGAACCACGGCCAGGCGAGGTGAGCCGGCCCCGGCGAGTGTTGGTGTCGTTCTTGAATTTTTGTTTTTGTTTACGTGTAATTCTTGAATTTTCTATTTTGATAATTTCTCTCGCTTGGAGCGATATCAAAAGAATAAAGCATCAAGCTAGGTCGCGTCTCTTCCTTCATGGTAAAGATAGTTGTTATGTGTGAGTTCATTGTTGGTGCTCCTTTTCATCGATTTATTTTCAACATAATTATTCATAATTATATTTGCAATGCATGCAGGCCCCACCTCACAGAAAAGCATCAAAATTAGCAAAGAGAGTAAGCTTTACTCTCAACTCGAAGATATCAACTATCACCTCATGTGAAATAATTAGTGGTACGTTTTCATTTATAAATTCTTTCGAATTACAAGTGTTACATATTGTATTTATTATATCTTGAACTTTAAATATCAATCATCGGTAGAGATTCACTTCTTTCTTGGCCCCCTCCTTTAGAATTTTTGCTCGCCATGACGATAAGCGATGGCGAGCGAGCGCGCAGCCTGAGGCGAGAGGGACGGGGCGCGCAGACTGAGGCTGGGCCGGGGAGGCGGAGTGGGCCTGGAAAATAGCCGAAAACAGGAAGAGGCCCAAAACAAAACAAATTCAAACCAAATAAAACCCAAATCAAATCCATTTTGAAATTTTTGGGGCTATTTCACAAACATGACATTGTCCTCCTTTTTTCTCTCCCTACCTTCGCGTCTTCTTGTGTTTTCTACCCAATAGTAAAAGCATTCTCTCTTCTATCCCACAGGCTACCGCTCACCGCCCATAGGAACTGTGTCTTGCTTGAAATGACTGCTTTGTAGTTATTCGCAAATGAAAAACCATGGGTGGGATGCATTTTCTACGGCTACTGATTGCAGTCACATGTGGTATATAATTTTGCTAATCTCAAAATGTTTTGCTAAATCAGGAGTGCAATAAGACAAACAAAACGGCGTGTTCAGATCCCGGGCTTGCTATGGCAGGTTGATTGTTTTGGATAGCTTTGGTTTGGATACTAGAATTCCAGAAAGAATTGACATCAATTGATTATTGCCACCAAAACAGACATAAAAGCACAGACATATATCCGCATCCAGCCACACAGGGCACAAACCTCTGCTAATAGTTCATCATCATATCTCTCTCTCTCTCTCTCAGGGACGATTCAACTTACAGGTGGCTTACAAGGCAAATCTATTAAAATATAAAAAATACCAGCTCAAACAACATGAAAACATGAGGACATTGTCAAGACTTATTCCTATACATCATGCTAGGTAGCACAGCGGGGAAAAGAAGTTCCATGAAGTTTGATTTGTTCTTTAAAAGGAAAAGATAAAACAAAAACAAAAGCTACGGAGTATGACTTGGGAAAATATGGCATATCATCATCATCCCGTGCCTCTTAACCAAATGCGTTAATTTTGAAAGAGTTTGGAGGAGCAGGTGACAGATGGCGGAGATTCTGTTCATAATTGTGTCATCAGGCAGCTAACGCCACGCACCGACGACGCAGTCATGTCATGCGTACAACAAGATGATCATCTTTGTAAGAAGAAGAAATCTCGAAAAGCAAGTCAGATGAAAAATCAGCAGCAGCCCGTCTGGTCACCCATTCGCTGCGTTCGGTGAAAAAGAACGCAATAATGATCGGGCGGGTGGGTTGTACTCTCGTCTAACACAGGGCCGCCGGGGTCGGTGAAATTCGATCTTTATCGGGTGATTGATTATCCATTCATTCCATGGTCTTCATCAAGCGAGGGTATTAAGGCGGAGGCTCCAATATCCTCGTTGAAAAATAATATGGCCATTTATTTTATGGGTGAATTTGCAAGCTTTCTAGATTACTAGGAAATTGAGCGCGGCGGCACGCCGCGTACGTGAACGAAAAAAAAAATTAATACAAAAAAAACCGAGAAAATGTTTTCGTAGAAAAATCGGACCACGAGAACACTTTAAAACATTTTTTTCATGCTCCGAAGGAAAAACGGACCACAAAAACATTTTTTTTTCGGGTAAAATGGAGAAACAAAAACATTTTTTCCATGCTCCGAAGGAAAAACGGACCACGAAAACATTTTTCGGTTTTTTTTAGGAAAAACGGAGAAACGAAAACATTTTTTTCCATGCTTCGGAGGAAAAACGGACCACAAAAAAAAATTCCATGCTTCGGAGGAAAAACAGACCACAAAAAAAAATTCCATGCTTCGGAGGAAAAACGGACCACAAAAACATTTTTTCCTGGTAAAACGGAGAAACGAGGACATTTTTTCCATGCTCCGGAGGAAAAACGGACCATAAAAACATTTTTCGTTTTTTTAGGAAAAACGGAGAAACGAAAACATTTTTTGCATGCTCCGTAGGAAAAACGGACCACAAAAACATTTTTTCCGGGCAAAACGGAGAAACGAAAATATTTTTTCCATGCTCCGGAGGAAAAACGGACCACAAAAACATTTTTTCGGTTTTTTATAGGAAAAGCGAACGCGAAAATATTTTTTCCATGCTCCGGAGGGAAAACGGACCACAAAAACATTTTTTCCGGGCAAAACGGAGAAACGAAAACATTTTTTCAATGCTCCGAAGGAAAAAACGGACCACAAAAATATTTTTTTGGGGCATAACGAAGAAAGGACCTGAACGAAAAGTGCACGGACCTATTTGTTATGATTTTGGACATGTTCGCTATTTTGAAAAACTATAAAAGGATTCGTTTACGATTCGTATTTAACGGGAGATTCTTTATGTAAAATGGCGAAGGAGGATCTAAACGCGAACCGGGGAAAAAATCTCCCCCTCACAAAAAATTGCAAAAGGACCTATCCGTAATTTCAAAAACCGGAGGGACTTTTTCGCAAAAAGCGGACCACGAGAACACTTTAAAACATTTTTTCCATGCTCCGAAGGAAAAACGGACCACAAAAACATTTTTTTCGGGTAAAACGGACAAACAAAAACATTTTTCCCATGCTCCGAAGGAAAAACGGACCACGAAAACATTTTTCGGTTTTTTTAGGAAAAACGGAGAAACGAAAACATTTTTTCCATGCTTCGGAGGAAAAATGGACCACAAAAACATTTTTTCCTGGTAAAACGGAGAAACGAGGACATTTTTTCCATGCTCCGGAGGAAAAACGGACCATAAAAACATTTTTCGTTTTTTTAGGAAAAACGGAGAAACGAAAACATTTTTTGCATGCTCCGTAGGAAAAACGGACCACAAAAACATTTTTTCCGGGCAAAACGGAGAAACGAAAACATTTTTTCAATGCTCCGGAGGAAAAAACGGACCACAAAAATATTTTTTGGGGGCAAAACGAAGAAAGGACCTGAACGAAAAGTGCACGGACCTATTTGTTATGATTTTGGACCTGTTCGCTATTTTGAAAAACTATAAAAGGACTCGTTTACGATTCGTATTTAACGGGAGGTTCTTTATGTAAAATGGCGAAGGAGGACCTAAACGCGAACCGGGGAAAAAATCTCCCTCTCACAAAAAATTGCAAAAGGATCTATCCGTAATTTCAAAAATCGGAGGGACTTTTTCGCAAAAAGAGGAGAGAGAGAGGGTGGGACACGTGGGCAGGCCCTCTGCCAGCCCTTCCTCCCGATTGTAATAAAGGTTATTTCAAAAATCGGAGGGACTTTTTCGCAAAAAGAGGAGAGAGAGAGGGTGGGACACGTGGGCAGGCCCTCTGCCAGCCCTTCCTCCCGATTGTAATAAAGGTTATACTTGGGTACCATCAAGCATGTGTACAAGATGTGTACAGGCTCATCCGGACTCTGAAGCGGCGAAGACCAACCACACAACACAGCCCCGTTTTCTATGACCTGTCCATTTCGCCCCATCCCTAAACTGATAGTTTTAGGTCCACCTGTCTGCTTCGCACGCGGCATAATCTGAGAACGTTGCTATTTACTCCCTCTGTCCCATAAAGAGTGCATTTCTAGGATTTTTAAAACAGATTAGTGTGCAACGTAAATGACCAATGTAACCCTCATTACTCCATACACAAGTATGTTGGTGCTTCGGTTTCCACAAGCACTTAAATGAGCATGTATACACTTACAGCTGGCCCTACGGACTAGAAATGCACTCTTTGTGGGACAAAATTTGAACACTAAAAATGCACTCTTTGTGGGACAGAGGGAGTAATCTTTAATAAATAGTAGTATGTCTTTTTTATCGTATTAGAGGAGAGGAAACAGGTGGAGAGGATACAGAGAAAGAGAGAAAAGTGGGAATAAAGGGAAGGGCGACATATGACAACATCTAGATGTCCTCACCAAAGGATGATTAGCAATAAATACCCCGTGTAACTAACTCCTCACCAACAACAAAGCTGATGGATAAAAACAGGGGTAAAATCAAACGGAGAAATTGGAGGCGATTTCATCACATGCTGTAGAAGTAGAATCTTCTTCCGTACATACCATTTTGATATATCAGAAGCCAATTAGGCATCTCTCTCTCAGAAAACAAAAGAGAAGTCCAGAAACGTGTGGAGCCTGGACCAAGCCACATTGCTCGGGCAGGCACCCACCTCACACCATCTGTCAGACACACAGCACAAAGGGAAAAGAAAAGAGAGGAGATTTTCTAGTCGCGTATGAGTGCCGTTGTATGGAAGGGCCAGGGAGGCTGCGGCCTACGTGTCGTTCGCACTGGCCGTGTCTCCCTTGCTGCTTGTACACTCCTCAAAAACCTCCTCTGTTTCTGCTCCGCGCTGCACAAACCCCACACGCAACCATCGCACCCTCAATTTCCTCCTCCTCTTCTTTACAATTTCCTTGCAATTTAACAGCTAATAGACGGGCATCACCCCAACGAACGTCGGCGGCGGCGAGGGGGACTTCTTGGCTGGGCGTTCGATTGGGCCCACCGGCGAGCGGAAGGCGACCGTCACCGGGTCGCGCACGCACCAGTGGAAGGCCGGGTCGCGCATGCCCGCGGCCGCCGCCTCGCACTCGTGGCACAAGGAGGGCGTCCCCTGCCGCGAGCGGGGCCGCGGGGACCAAACAGGCGGGTCCTCGCGCTCCGGCGTGAGCGGGGCGTACGGATCCGCCGCCGTGCGCATGAGGTACAACTCGCGTTGCCGCTGCAGATCGCGCAGCTGCGCCTCGTAGTCCCAGGCACCGAACATCACCGGCGCGGGGGACGCGGCCAGGGAGGCCAGATCCGTCGGTGGAAAGCGCTTAAGGATGGTTTTTTCCGGCGGGGGCGCCGAGGGCACAGCGGCGTTCGTGGCCGACGCAGCTGCCTTCTTCTCGCGGCGGGATCGGCCACCCCGGCGCTCGCGGCGGGATCGGCGGAGGACGGCGAGGACGTAGCAGCCGGAGCCCTCGCGCGCGACGGCGGCGGCGAGGTCGGTCCCCTCGTCGAGGGGCACGCGGCGCGCCCGGCGCGGGCGCGCGAGGAACGCCGAGATCTGCTGCGGCACGACGCCCACGCGGTCGGCGACGACGGCCTGTAGCTTGCGGACGGCGAGCGACGGCTGAACGCTGACGTTGCCCAGGTCGACGCTCTTGTCGCCGTCGACGAAGACGACGGGCAGCACCGCGGTGGGCGGCGGCGAGTTGGTCGGCTCCCCCATCTCTTGTTCACGAACCGATTCCTCTCGGATTCCGGCGAGTGACCCGCGGGACGGGCGCCACAAGCATCGAATCCGCGGAGGAGAGATAGAATAGCTGCGAAAATTTGTGGGCTTTGGGATTTTATAAAGGGGAGCTAAGGCGGTTTCGGGCAAATGGTAATTTCGATGAGGCGGTGGGGGCGACGGAAGTGGTCTCTTTCCTTGCCAACCAAGGCAGGGGAAGGTACTGGGGTGGGGCCCGCAACGTAGGATTGCCCAAGCTACCCCTCGGGCCCGGGGTGCCACGTCAGCGCTTATTTGCTCGCGGGTGCAGGAAGAACAGAACGTGGGACGAAACGGGCCCGCCGTTACGGTGCGGTCTAGCCGGCGCGCGCAGATTTTTCCATCCGGTTTCGGCGTGGTGGTCCTGGCTGGCGACACGTGGAGGGATGGATGACGAGGAAGGCGTTGGCGATGGTGGTGTTTCTCGTGACGCGGGCATGGATTTTGCGTGATAAACGCGCGGGATGCCTCGTTCCTGCCTTCTTTTTTTTTATCCCAGACGTCTTGCCCGGCTGCACCTGCACTCGATCGGTTTACTTAATTACTTCCTATGCCTTATCTCACAACGTAGCAAGTATTTTGCACAACGGAGAGTATGTACGTGTAGTATATAAGTATATAAGATTATCTAGTGGTATTTACATTTTTTCAGAGGTGGTATATACACTTTTTAGACATAATTCTTTTTATATGCGTATATGAAGGTATTTACAAAATATGCTAAAAACTATGTACTCTCTTGCAATTTTTTCATGTGGATCTCATTGGAATATCTTATAATTAGTATATGAGTGTATCCAAACTGATAAAGGAGTATTTCAAGTACGTTTTGGTGGTATTTCAGAGATAGGAGTAATTACTCCAGGTAGGTGGCGCGATGCATGCATACAACGTCGGCCACATTGGCCACGCAGGATAGTGTCGTGTCGGTTGAAATTCGAATCTTTTTTATTCAAAAAGAGATTTAGATGTAATTTTTGAAATTTTTTGTGGGTTTTTACTGGGAAACACAATGAATTTCGATTTTTAGGGGTCTTTTCGTTAAAAAATGATATTGATCTAATTTCAAAATTTTCGGAGCCTTTTATATAAACAAGTTAACACCAATCAATCAAACAAATTGGTTATGTCTCTATTCAACCTATTTACATAGTTATAATTGACAAAAAAATCAGAAAAAAAGCTCACACTGCTTATTTGTTGTTTTGATCAGCACACTTAGCTGGTCAGGCACGCTGTGCTATCTTACCTACCCGCTCACCATCGCCGCGGTGGGTTACTTGTCGCCACATGCTCACTCTCTCGCTGGCTTCTTGGTATCCGCTCTTTGCGATGCATGTCAAGCACCCTTGACTCAGTAGGCTACCATATCCTTGTGAATAAGAGACGTGGAGCCGAACCCTCTCTCCCTCCCTCTATGCAAATAGCAAGTGAAGTCACCAATTGCTAAATTAGACATCCAATAGTCTGCGGCCCACCAAGCCACATGGTGCATGAAGCAGTTCATCCACCTAGCAAATCCTCTTTTCTTCCTTAAGCCACACCCTACCATGTGTGCATTCATTGTCGCTATGCCAAAAATTAGAGAAGATTTATAATGCATTATACTGGTAGTATATAATGGGTAATAAAAATCAGTTCTAACCATTCATTTGTTGATAAAATTCTACTATTCTACTATCAGAATAAGAAGAAAAAAGCTTGTGCCACCGTCTGAGCTAAACCGTGTTGTAAATGCACGGAGATGAAAACTTTCCAGGTTTAATATACGGAGCTATATAATTTACTTAAGTTGCCTAGAGATGTAAACTGGGTGATGTGATTACACGTAGAGCGGATGTATCGGCGAAAAATGATATGAAAGTCGCGCGGAGGCTGAAAAACTTGCAGATTTAATATATGAAGTTTTTGTGCCTATTAGATTTGGTTGGTTGAAATAAAGACATGAGTGGAGATTCCTCTTCGAATTGAGAAGCACGTAAATAGAAAAAAAAACAATATAATAATTAAATATTATTTCTTGTTACCTGTAGGAATTGGAAACGCAAAAAAAGTGTATAGAATACTGTTCGGTTGGATCATAGGAAGAACGCACATGAATTTTGGTGATTGGCATTGTTGCCATAGATTGAAAGGAAAACTTCCCAAGAGGTTTAAATACATGTTTGTTTTACTCAAAAAAAAAAACCCGTAAAAGTACATCATTCCATAGGAATTTCAAAAGGATTCTCATGGTTTTTTCTTTGAACCAAACACCTCATAAGATTTTTTTTCCCTATAGGGATAGATTCCTCTAAAATTCCTTTGTTTTTACCAAAGAGGTCCTTAATTAAAAAAAACGTGTCTATCTAGCTGTTACCAATGGAATAATGTGGGTATCGCGCCTATTAATCGCTTTGCCCTTATTCTTTTGGAATCAATTACTCCTTATTATAAATTTTAACATTTTGTGTGACCTTGAATTGACTCATTATCTTTAGAGACTACTATATATGCATTAATCACAGTTTGACAACAAGCCTACCGCATTCAAGTTAAATACTCCCTTCAAGAGCTCATCCGAATAAAAGAGGACATGTTGTACACCATTAATTAGATGAAAATACTACCAAAATTATCACCAATACTAAACAAAAATAGCATAATAAAACGAATATTAACAATAAACAATAATAAATTTGAAATCACGCACTCGGAAACGCACAAGTCTATGCGCTTGGGAATGCTTGGGTCCACACGCCCGAAAATGCCCGCACCACATGCGTCCCGGAGCAAACTTACCTTTTGGTGACGCCGTCGAATGAAGGTTTAAAGACAAATAAATAAGCAAACAAACTTTTTAAAATATTATATAAGACCAACTAAGTTCACATGACTATTATTATGCTATGAAAATTCAACAATTAAAACGACTAGAAACTTTATTACTCTATGAATAAACTACTAATACTACGTAACTATGATGAACAATAAAACACGTGATGTGACAGTGCTACTCCCATCTTATGCATGTCATCTTCAATGTTTCCCTAAAAACACTTAGCAAATACATAATAAAATAATATTATAACAATTTACCATATTTATCTAATTGATCATCTCTTATAATTAATTAGCGATGCAATGCAATTCTATCTACATGCTCATATGCACATAACATAGTTTGTATCGGTACAATCGAGTGCACATCTGTCGATGTCACACCATCTTATTCTCTCCATCTTGTGGAGGCACATACCAAAGTAGGTATTTTATGTCCACACAAAGTTGGTCTTTAAAGCCTACACATATCACATCTTTTCAACATGAATGCATCATATGCTTCCCATTTGCTATACTAACGGTCCAACAATCATAACTCCTATCCCAGGAGCTCAAATATAGCAAATCATATATGTTATGAAACTACACAATATTGCTTACAATCTTATAGCCGGCCACATGTTTAGATTAATTCATTTAACCTCTCATTTATAGCTCCGAAGATGGTTCTGTTGCTTTACTAGACAACATACTTAACAATTTTATATCTATTTTTATACAACATTAAATATGGCAAACTATAGCATCTCTGAAATCTATGAAAAGTTATTTAACTTTTTCTAACTATAAACACAATTTAATCCGACCAGTATCTAAACCTAACAAGCAAATTAACACCATTGAGCTCAGCAACGACTATTTTCTCGGCATTAGCATGCTTCTAGTCGCAACTTTTTAACCACTTAACCAATTTATGTATATTGACACCTTATGTACATTGTGACGTGAATGAATCTCAGTTTGGATACCAGTTTGACAAGGAATGCGAAAAGATGAAGGGGAGAATGCCGGGACACTCCTTGACTGAGGGCGGCTTGGATGGCACTGCACCTTGGCGGTGGCTGGTCGGTGGATGGCGGCGTGGCAGTGTGACGTGGCCACGGGTAGACAATGGTGGCTGCAGCACGGGGGCAATGACGACATTGTGATAGCGCGCATGCAAGGGTAAGGGATGGCAGCTAGAGTTTTGCATCCATCGCCCCCCTCCCTCCCTTTTTTATGGCTAGCCGGACCGAGTACGACTTGGTACACACGCCGAGGCCGAATCGGTTGTCCCGGCTCACATTTTTTTAAAAGAATTCCTAGGTATTACAAAACAAATGCACCACCTGAAAAAGCGTATAAATGGAACAGTGTTCTCGAAATGGACTTACTTAGGCTGGCAGTAGGAAATAAAATAAAATGTCGTTATATTCTTCTTCTTCTTCTTTTTGGCACATTTGATATTGGGCTGGGCTAGCTTTCTAGGGTGCCCATCATTTTCTTCAAGCTAAGACTATCTCCAGCGGATTCCTTTCAGCCTCCAAATTCCTTCGCGAACAAATCCCAAATGCTCCAACGAATTACTTTCACGATTCCCTTCGGACGGGATTCGGAGAGAGAATCTCTATGTGAAGGGATTCTCTCTCCAATCCCTTTACAAAATCCTTCGAGGGGATGCTGTTGGAGATGGTAGGGAATGAATATAGGAAAGGAAAGAGGGGTGGAAATGGAATGAAGAAAAATTGCTGGAGATAGTCTAAGTACTAATGGGTTGCCCAACCAAGTAGGCTAGGCCATAATATATATTTTAAGTTTGTTTTGCCTACCTTTTATTGCACTTGCGGTTGCGTTGCTTGGAACTTGATCAGAATTGTTCTATCCTGTTCAAAACCCGAAGTTTCGTCGGATGATTCGAGGAACTTGTTGAAATGCTCGAATTGTTTAAACGGAACTTGGTTGGCCAGCAAGCGATCGTTAGCTTTTGTAGCCGTAAGTCTACAGATATCTTATCTCTATTTTATTCTTAGAGAGGTGCAGCATGTCTGACCTCCCGGTGTCACGCGCCCCCGATTCTTGTAGTTTATATACAGCCTACAGCTGCAGTACTTATTTTATTTTCTGCTTTTATAAAAAAATATTTTTTTTTAAAAAAAAATTTGTCCTTTCTATGTTAATGTGGGTTACAATATTTTTATTCTTATTTCCTGTTTTTTAGAGGAAATTTTCTCTCTATTGGAGTAAAATTTATAATTGGTCAGTTGCAACACGCACGCAGGATCGTAACTAGGAGTAACTAATTTCACCAAACTTTGGAGCTTGGACGGTGGAAACTTGTGAGTTGCCACCTGGGGCTCCTCTATTCGGCACACAGAATGGGTTTGGATCAACAAGCCCAAACGGAGGCTGGCCCACCTGGCGACCCAGGCGCTGGGCAGATTGGCCAATCGCCTCCCCCGAAATAATTCGATTCGTCTCGTCTCGTCTCGTTTCGTTTCGTTTGGTTTGCGGGATGGGATGATGGTGGCCGCCGCACGCTGCCTCCTCCTGAGCCCCGTCTGCTGCAGCCCCTCTTCCGCCACGCTCCGGCTCCCCAGAATCATCCGCCCGCCGCGCTCCTCATGCTCCGCCTCGCCGCTCGCCGTGGTGGCCTCCATGCACGCGCCGCCGCAGGGATACCGCACCAACGTCGGCATATGCCTCGCCAACCCGTCCCTAACCAAGGCACGATTTCCTTCCACTGTTGGATGTTCTTCCCTTTAGGGTTTTGTTTTGACCCGCTTCTGATTCTCTCTTCTGCCCAGATTTTCTCCGCCTCCAGGATTGACATCCCCAGCGCATGGCAGATGCCTCAGGTGATTTGTTGTGCCTGATTTATGGTTTTTTGTGCCATCCCATTCGGTAGTAATGGGTGTTCAGTAGTCGTATCATTGATTATTACTAACATTGGTGTTGGCGTGTTGCATTCTGAATTTCTGATACAACACATAAACCCAACCCAAACTAATTTGCCAAGTGCTTTGTTTCGCCGCAGGGTGGTATAGATGAAGGGGAAGACCCGAGAGTAGCTGCTGTTAGAGAATTGAAGGAAGAAACCGGTGTTACATCTGCAGAAATCGTGGCCGAGGTCAGTTCAGACCCTTCCACTTGCTCCCCAAGTTCTTGTGATCATGGTTAATGTTCAAACATTGGAGAAAGGGCTTCTTTCAACAATCCTAAAGAGTAAACCTTCGATATCTCTCGTAACATGTTGTTTGCACCAAAATTTGGCAAGGCTGATCTCGTGGAGATCGGCTTTGATAAGGAATATGTCGGTTATAGCAAGTTGATACCGTTTCGGATTGGAGGACCGCAGTTCAAAGGAAACTGAGTCCGATACGGGTAGGATAAGAGATAGAATCGGATACGATCGGATTTAATATGGTAAAGAGAGATTGAGGCCGATACGGGCGGTTGAGGAGACCGAGAAGGATACGTTCAGGCCAAGTGCTATATAAGAGGACCAGAGGCGAGAAGGAAAAGGGCCCAGAGCCAACCCACAAACACGCTTTACTTTTCCCTTATTTTCCTGTCAACTAGGAGTAGTCTCTAGTTTTGTAATCCTCCCTCTGTAAGTCGACGAAACCAACAGAGTTGCGCATCGCCGATTGTTGGTTTTAGCCGATTTCGCCCAGGTTCGATCTGCTTTGTTTTGTTGCGCATCGCCTTCTCAAAGCCGATTTCGCCTTGTACCCGGATTAACCGCCAGGTTAATCTAGTTATCTCCTGATCGGCTTTTAGCCGACTAGCGTTAAGCCGATAATCATTATTTTTATCGGCTTTGATTGCTTATAAATTCTACCTTGTCAATTACAGGTCAAATTGACTGGCACGCCTTGCAAACTCGGTGTTTGTCTTGTATGTTCGAGGCTAGAAACCCTCCTTCACGTTTTTAGCGCGAACATATTTTGGCACGCCCGGTGGGACACGAAAGAAGCCAATATGACATCAACCGAAAAGTCTGCAACCACTGCTGACATCGACTTCGACGCGATAATCGTGCCAACTTTGGCCGATCTAACGTCGGAGCAACGCAAAGAAATTGAAGACAGGAAGGCAGCACTAGAGGAAGTGATCTTTGGGGTGCTATCGAAGGCAGATGGGGTGTTACCCGAAAACCGCGCTCCCAATGCTCAACCCGTTGGCGGCAGCGGCATCGGAACCAAGCCCGTGGCCGATACATGCCGGCCCAAGCCGAGTTATCGGCTATGATTGAACAATCTATGCATCATGCATTAACTAACCGATCATCGGCCTTGGTTACAACTTTAAAGCCGATGATTGAAAGCAGCGTCAAGACAATTGCCCAGGAATTGACTTCATCCGGGATCGCTAGACCCCTTACGGCCACTCCCATCATGCCCGTTTTCTCCATAGCACAAAACACCAAGATTACAGCGAAAGGGTCGGCTCGGCACTGCAATGATCTTGACCCGACCTACTGATGTTGGCACCTAGTGCTCGTTTGGGCGAGATTACGCATTACCAAGCATACACCGTCTGCGGCGGTTAGGCACAACGACCAGGCTTGCCATCGGTGGTTCCGGCCAACGCTTCGTCCAATCGGTTCCTCACCGATTGAGTCGATGAGGTTCCTCAACCTCAAGGGCCGATCCCGCATAGGGTAGTCCCATACACCGAACCCTTCGTTCCTATATCCGATTCACCTTGTAAGAGAGATGAGCACAACCAATCACTCCAATATCGATCGGTTCGTCTAGCCGACCGCTGAGTTTACACTCGGGGCGGGATGCCGATTACCACAATTGGCGAGAACTCTAACGCTTGATCGGCGAGCTAGCCGACCACCCGAGTTTGCACTCGAGGCGGGATGCCGATTACCTCAATTGGCAAAACTCCAATCTTTGCGTTAGCCGATAATGTTAATTCCGCCGATCAAATTTCGCCGTTTTGAGAGATCAATTCGGCTTGCGACCAAAGGGAAAAGTAATCGGCTACGTAAAGCCGTATCGATTATATTGACCAGAATACCATATCCCAATGATTTTAGAGTCCCTAATTTTGCAAAATTTTCAGAGACGATTACACCACCACCTTGGAGCATGTTGGCCGCTTCATTGCACAATGTGGAGAAGCGACCAGCTCCGACGGTGTAAGAGTGAAATTGTTCCCATTGTCTTTGACAGGGCGGCTTTCACTTGGTTCACAACCTTACCTCCAAATTCGGTTAATACTTGGGCCGATTTGGAAAGCCGATTTCACAAATACTTTTTCCGTGGTAATCTAGAACTTAGAATTTCAGATTTGAGTTCTATCCGATGAAGTTTGGAGAATCCAGAATCGAGTACATTAAAAGATTTAGGGAGATTAGGAATCGGTGTTTTAGTGTGACTCTACCCGATAATCAAATAGTGATTTGGCTTTCCAAGGGTTAATTCCCATTAAAAGAAAAATTATGCGCGAGGAATTCACCAATTTAAGTCATCTCTACGTCGAGTATCGGTTCAAGAAATTCGTTTCTCGATAATGAGGTCCTCAAAGATGAATGCAGGAATAACAAAATATAATACAATCGACTATAGAGGATGGTCGATTACAATTTGCGTAAGAGCCGACGATGGAGTTTGCTCGGTCAGTTTTCTATCAACATGGTTCACTATTATGCAAAAAGGAAAGAGCCGATACAAGATACTGAATTAAGCCGATCAAGATCGAAGAGTAAGAAGCCGATTCATGAAAGGCTATCCACAGCAAATCAAGGCGAGTCCTCCGAAGCCCCAAATTCTCTGGGATCCGACGGCGCTCCCAAGTCTTCGGAATCGAGCGACGAAAACAACAATCTGGCCGGAAAAATTCGAAAGCCGATTGAACCTAAGCCAAGATGGTGCCCTACGGTCTTAGTCGATCACAATATGACGGCTCCAACGCTTAAGGACATAGAAAATGAAGGAAGCCGACAACGTAAAGCCGACACGATTTTTGGAAGACAACAAGTTATCTTCTAAAAATGGGGGGCATATGTTTGCACCAAAATTTGGCAAGGCTGATCTCGTGGAGATCGGCTTTGATAAGGAATATGTCGGTTATAGCAAGTTGATACCGTTTCGGATTGGAGGACCGCATGATTCAAAGGAAACTGAGTCCGATACGGGTAGGATAAGAGATAGAATCGGATACGATCGGATTTAATATGGTAAAGAGAGATTGAGGCCGATACGGGCGGTTGAGGAGACCGAGAAGGATACGTTCAGGCCAAGTGCTATATAAGAGGACCGTGAGGCGAAGGAAAAGGGCCCAGAGCCAACCCACAAACACGCTTTACTTTTCCCTTATTTTCCTGTCAACTAGGAGTAGTCTCTAGTTTTGTAATCCTCCCTCTGTAAGTCGACGAAACTAACAGAGTTGCGCATCGCCGATTGTTGGTTTTAGCCGATTTCGCCCAGGTTCGATCTGCTTTGTTTTGTTGCGCATCGCCTTCTCAAAGCCGATTTCGCCTTGTACCCGGATTAACCGCCAGGTTAATCTAGTTATCTCCTGATCGGCTTTTAGCCGACTAGCGTTAAGCCGATAATCATTATTTTTATCGGCTTTGATTGCTTATAAATTCTACCTTGTCAATTACAGGTCAAATTGACTGGCACGCCTTGCAAACTCGGTGTTTGTCTTGTATGTTCGAGGCTAGAAACCCTCCTTCACGTTTTTAGCGCGAACATATTTGATAGCATGATTGGTCTTTATAATCATTCTCATAATAGGTTTTGCTGAGTGCGTTGCATGTGTTCGTGTAGGCTCCCAATTGGTTAACATATGATTTCCCGCCAGATGTGAGAGAGAAGTTGAATGCTCGGTGGGGAACGGATTGGAAAGGCCAGGCTCAGAAATGGTAAGCCTGCTAAATTTCTTGAGCTAAGAATGTTGTCCATTAACCACAGGTTGTTGTGGCTCTTCGTCTGTTTCAACCTGCAAGAATAACCCTACGAGAATCGAGAATTATCTTATATAGTACAAGCTTGAATAGACACTCACCGCGGAACATGATTCTATGAAACCTATTCGTAAGTTGTTTTTCCTTAATGGATCGTAAAGAAAATCAACCCGATTTCAGATAGCATAACAATTAGTAGGCATAGTACTCCAAAATAGAGCTAGGCAGCTGTAGCTGTTATACAATTCTCTCTGCTAAAGAAACACACAATTATACAAGCTAAATCGGATATCAGTTAAGTAGTTAGTACAATCCACTGGAAATATGTCACATTACAAGTGTCCGTGCTGATACGTAACATGCCTTATTACCTTACTATGTGTATCCTTACTGATACGAAAACATGCTTTATTACTCATTAGGCTATGTATTATAAATTTATAATTACCGTTGGGTATCATATATACCGTAGTTGTATACTTGTATGTAGCATACATGTTACAACTACATTTCCGTGGAAGCATCTTGCATATTGTCAGAAGTCTAGATTAACACATTACGGCTAGCATACTAAGTTGAATGCTTAGATACATTTCAACTTGCAACTGTTAATGAATCATCTTGCTGGAAGAACTCGTATGTGTGCGGGGTACGTCGTGCACACTTTTCTTGCACGGTGTGCACATGCATAACATGTGTGTCCAGCTGTGATGCATTGGAATTTTGTATGGACAAAAAATCAATAGGAAGCTTCTATGGCGGGGATGGGTAGGAAAGTCTGAGTCTCTGAGGAGGGAGGAGCCATTAAAGTTTGAGTGATGGACAGATTGAATCTATTCGATCCACTCACATGCGTCACAAGGGTCATGCTTGTGCTGATCTGACGTTTTCGTATTGCATCCCTTGGTAGGAAGCTTCCTATTGAATTTTTATCCAAGACATGTTGTTTCCCATACTGTCTGAAACGGCTAGACAATTTCGGTCTCTAGTGGAAGCGTGGAATCCCTAGTGCTCGATTGTTGAACCACTGGAAGACAAAACTGACTATAATAAGCTCCAGTTCTGTCTTTCTGTTGGATTTTGACTTAGAAATACAATGTTTTTGTTGGTGATTGTAACTCTGTCCGAACTACCTGTGTTATCTCCTGATACCTTCTGTGATTTTGATAGCTTTGTGGTAGATACATGCCCGTTATCTTTCCCAAAAGCTCATTTCACTGGTATATATTTTATGGCTGTAGTTGGTATGACATGGCTATCCAAAAGTTTAAGATTTGGGCCTTATAGGATCTTATTTTGGGGAGGACTAAAAATTTAGATTTTGTTAGATTTGGATAGTGTCATGGGTTCTGCTTGTCCATGGATGTATGGTACAGCCCGCTTATACTATCTCCCACATCTTTCATACTCAGCCTTGGGCCCTGACTTAGTGACTTGTCATTTATGCCTAGGCTAGACTTACTAAGCTGCAGTTTGGTCAGATATTATTCGACTGTGTTAATTCCCATCAGTGGCATTGGTTATCTGGCCATTGCTCACTTGTTCTTGATTGAAGTTCTAATGTGTACCTATAAAGCATTTATGAATTATCATACTTACTCGCTTGTCTTCATGATTCATAATTCCCTAAACAGAATATTCAATTCAAGGTAATTTTATGTAAGCAAGCTCACCTGCTTTATAGAAGCCATTTGGTATGTGATTTGTGGACCTGTGGTGCAAATAAGCAGGTTTTTACTTAGATTTACTGGGAAGGATGATGAGATTAACCTTAACAGTGACGGATCTGAGAAGCCGGAGTTTTCCGAATGGACATGGATGACACCTCAACAAGTTATTGAAAAGGTGGACCATTTTCCAGCGTCATATTATCTGATCCCCCAGCTTCTGGAGTATTTAATATAGTTTCGTACTGAACAGGCAGTTGATTTCAAGAAACCTGTATATGAGGAAGCACTGAAGCACTTTGCCCCATATCTACAGTCAGATCCAACAGCTTCGTCATAGATCTGACCAGTTTCATACTCCTTTATCATAGGAAGCCTTTTATGTACTCATGGGAGTACGTACTCTCACTTTCAGTATACCACTTAAACGAATGTGTTGTACTCCTTTATCACTTTCAGTATACTGCAATAATAATTCTAAGATACTACGATGCGACATTGTTGAAAAGAAATCATCGGAACCATTTAATTTTTGCTATATACCCTTTTCCGTATGTAAAAAGAGTATATCAACAAATTATGCTATAAAGGGTGGACTTTGATGAAATTTTTCGTAGAAATCACTTCGGAGTATCTCAAAATCAGTATTAGAGTATACTCAAAAGAATAAAGAGGTATAACAACATCATTTAAACGGTATATTGAGATTGGTAGTACATACTCCTTGGGTTATGGAACCATTTTCATATATATATATATGAAAATAGTTTCGTACTCATGTGAGTATGTACTCCTATTGTCAATATTGATTATAAGATACATCAAAGTAAATTTGATAAAAAAATTCATCGAAGTTCACTCTTTATATCATAATTTGTGTACATCCTTCTTTATTCATATGGGGAAAGGCTGTGTGTGTATATATATATATAGAGAGAGAGAATTTATCATCAAGTAGTGGAGCTGTCATCGTTTGATTATACTCCAAGCCTGCAATGAGATGTTTAAACTGTTACAATAATGATCTGCCACTTTATCCCTACAGCTTGCTCCGACAATTTGTTTGGTTGCTAGTTTTGGCAGTTTTTATTTGTTGCCAAGAGAACATATGCCCCTATCATCAATGTTTTTCAAGCTGTTGTCATCGCCATAACTCAATGCAGAGGGACACCCTTCTACTCCTTGATACCTGTATTTGGACATCACGAATTTGATAATGCTCCCAGTCCCATATGGAGTACTGTATTATGGAATTCCTGGAGAATGACCTGCGTCTTTGCCAACAAATATCCAGGCTTGAAGGGGGTTGCTGTGGGAGGAGGACAAACCGTCCTGTTCTCTTTGTACTGCGTCATGATATTGTTCCCCTGGGAGAGACGGAAATGTGGTTTGGAAGACTTGCTCCACCTCCAGATACACGAGATTTGTGCCAGCATGAAGCGTGGGAAAGGTAGGTCTCTCCCTCCCTCTAGCATCGGCTGGTAAACTGGGCAGGCTTGACGCCCCCATGCATCATCATCCCTTCATAATTTGTCCCTTTTCTGACTGCGACGGCTGTGATTCCTGCAATGCGCCTCAACAAAAGCGGTAGCAGACTTGGCAGTAGTATTCCTTCCTGAACCGAAAGCATGTTGCTGGAAGCTGCCAGAGCAGCAGCAGTGCCTGCGACAAGTATCATTTCGATACACCATTTTAATGTTCAGTAATCACCAGTACTGGTGGGAGTATTCGATACGGCAAGTCGACTGGGACCATAGCTGGAGGAGTACTAGCAGGACCGATCGCATCTGACAGCCGTTTCTTCGCTGGGACAGGATGTAACAAGTGGCAAATTAGCAATAGGCAAAATGGGAGTCGCACCGCTGCTGCTCTAAGACTATCTCCAGCGGATTTCTTTCAGCCCCTAATCCCTTCGCGAACAGATCCTAAGACCATCTCCAACCATATTCCCTTCATTTCATTCCCTTCCCTGTTTTCATTCCCTTTATTTCCCCTCATCTACAACAGATTCCCTTTAAAGGGAATTGCATAGGAAAAGGAGAGAGAATCCCTTCCCAGAGGGAATGGGAGAGAGAATCCCAGGGGAAGGGAATCTTTGAAGGAATCCGTTGAGCTATTGAAGGAATGGGAATCCCTTCGCGGAGGGAAAATGAGAGGGGAAGGGATACCCTTGGAGATGGTCTAAGTGCTCCAGCAGATTCCCTTCAGCCTTCCCTTCAAAAGGGATTCAGAGAGAGAATCCCTTTAGAAACAGATTCTCTCTCCAATCCCAGAGAGAAATCCCTTCGAGGGGATACTGTTGGAGATGGTAGGAAATAAAGGGAATGAATATAGGGAAGGGAATAGGGAAGGAAATGAAATGAAGGGAAATTGCTGGAGATAGTCTAAGGTATGCACAATGTGATTATTTCAGCTAGTTTTGCACGGAAGCATAAGTAAATTATTTATGTACAAAAGAGAAGAGAAAGTTATTGCATAACATATAAAGATAATTTGCAGAGATAGTTATTGTATAAACTAACTTTTTTACTGTTAATTTGTAGTGAATTTTGGTATTGAATTTGCTCTAAAGTTAGCTTCCGAGGAGCAGAGAGGAGAGGAGCACATAGCTGGTAGGGTAGCACCACTAGTAACTATCACGTGGCTTCAATAATTGCCGTGCTACTATGGCTGCTCCAAAGAGCTGAGAGCCAGGAGTCTGTGCCACCACATGGCGATCATGTTTCTCTTTACAGACAAGGCCGAGTCTTCCATTCTCTTATTCTACCCGCCAAGTTGGGGAACAAATCCCCTGCGGTGTCGTGTATCTACGTAATAGTATATGTCTGTATGTGCTACCAGTGATACTAGATATGTCGGTATGGTGCCACACTGTGTGAGCGTGCGATGTCGTGCGAGGATGATTCTATAGAACATATTTTTTTTATAAAATTATAAATTTAAATGTTGATTTTGGCTTTGGTTCGAATTTGTACTGTTTTACAAATTTCTAAGATTTTTTCTATTTAAAAACATCTTTTATGGTCAAAATGAGATATCTTAAATTTAAATTTTAAAATCAAAAGAACATAAAATATGGATAAAATTTAATTGAATCCTAAATAATCCTCAGATAATCTATAAAAAGTTTTAGGGAAATTCAAAACCATTTGATTCCTATGAGAAATTTAAAACTGTGAAATTTAAATACATTAGTAGCATTATCATAATTTTAAAAATCTCACCTGTTTAATCATGATTTTAAATTTCCATCGTAGCTTAGGAATTATCTCATGACTATTATAAAAAAATTTAACATGATTTATTAACTCAATTAAATCACTGAATTGCCTTAAATGCATTAGTAGCATTGTCAGAATTTTTAAAAATTGCACCAGTTTGATAATGATCTGAAATTTTTATGATAGCGTAAGCATACTCTCAGGACCCTTCTAATTTTTTTTAAAAAAATTAAATTCATTTGATGCCTCTGGAAAATAAAAAATAGTAAAATTTAAATGCATTAGTAGCATTGTCAGAATTTTCAAAAATTGTACAAGTTTGATCATGATTTTAAATTTATATGGTAGTTTAGGAATACTCTCAAGCCCCTTCTCAAAAAGTTTAAAAAACTTTCAACTTGTGGTAGTAGCTTAATTAAATCAACGAAGTTGCTTTAAATGCATTAGTAGCATTGTCGGAATTTTTAAAAATTGCATAAGTTTGATCCTAATCTAAAATTTTTATGATAGCTTAGGCATACCCTTAGGGTCCTTCTCAAAAATTTCAAACATGATTTAATAGCTTAATTAAATCAGTGAATTTGCGGTAATTTTTTTTAGAAAAAACACATTTAGTGGGAATCAAACGCAGGACCTTATGCAGGCATGCTACACGAGTCGTCTACCATCTAAGCTACACACAAGGTTTCAGATTTTGTTCTAGGGTTTATCTCGGCACCCTCCGAAATCCGAAATTTTGGCGAGACTCATTATTTTGGACGAAATCCAAAAAGCAAAATTCAAATCCAGTTCTTTTTTGACCGAGATTTTCAAGATCTCGGTAATTTTAACTAAACAAAAATTGGTCAAAAATTATCAATTTTCTTTGAAATTTTGGTTCGACATGGAAAACAGCGTAAACAATCCAATCCGGTCAAACTTTGGTCAAATATACCGAGATCGCCGAGATTTTAGGTTATTGTAGCACTTTGAATTTTTTTAAGGTTTTCTTAATTTCGCCGGGATTATGGGGGTGTTTGGCAGAACTCCAGTTCCACCAAATTCGTGGAGTTGGTGGAGCTGGGTATTCCCAGCTTCACCAGATTCGTGGAGCTGAAGCTGTATGTATATTAAGAGTATTTAGGTGGGTCATCTTTTTTATATTTTAGAATAAACTTATAAACTTCAGTCACTTTATTTCAATCTACAAGTTTCTGCTCTGAGGTGAAGCTGAGATCTAGAGCTCTGCCAAACAGGGCCTATAAAACTCGGAGGGGGTTTGAGATCCGAGTTTTCGCGAAATGTTGGCAAGTTTTTGGATCTAGAGCTCTGCCAAACAGGGCCTATATATATATATGTATGTATGTATGACCGCTAATTTCTCTTATGATATATTAATAAAATCCAATAAATTTATTGAGATAAATATACAAATATAATTTTTATGTATCTAATTTAAATATTTAAAAATATACTAACAGTTAAAGTTTTAAAAGTTTAACTATACTTATGTCTAAAATGATAACTATTTGTGACCGAAGGGAGTAATATTACTGCCATGGTCAGAGCACGTATGCATAATTTAGACAGGTTTTAGACGATAAGGTATCCAACCGTCTAAAGTGCCCCGAGATCCGAGCCGTATTTAACAATATGAACTAATTCCCAACCAAACCATATACATACCTCACCAGAAACCAAGCTGCCAGCCGGGAAGTTCGCGAGAAACCCCCGCCGGCCTGAAGCCCAACCATCACTGCCGGAAACCTCAAGGTTTCCAGCGAGGCGCGCCGAGTAGCAGTCCTCCTTCAAGCGTCGCGTGGCGAGCCACCGTCATCCGCATTGCCGAGCTCGTCTTGGGGCAGGAAGCTGTCTCGTGCACATGGAAAGGGGATGGATTCAATGTCCAATCGCTATACTATTGGGTTAGAGGGTAACGGTATACCGTTCTTCAATATTTCTGTTTTAGAAAATAAGTAATACATGGAGAATACCATAAAGGTGTAGGCCAGCACGGATCTTGAAGCAAGGTGAAGGGTGGATACACTAGGTACCTACTTGTAGAGAGAGAGGAATTGTTTAGTTCATCTGATAGATCAGAGCTTTCCACGTGATGCAGACGGGCTACCTGACTGGGAAGTGGGAACAACCCGTGGCCGTGATGTATATACAAGGAAGTGTTCACGACAACAGCGTGTGAGCAGAGCATCTGTACATCACTTCGGCTCCCTTCAGAATAGGCTCACCACCTGCTCGATCTCAACTCGGTTTAGGTTTGATTCAAGCTAAATTCAAACTCTAAAGTAGCTAAATTTTACTGAGGTGAGCTTGTTAAACTAACGAATCACTTGTTAATATTAGTACATAATCACTCTTATTAAGTTTACTCTAGTCGAGATCAAGTTTGAGTATTTTTTTATTATTAAAAATTAGTACATATTAATTTTTTTTTATCATTGCTGAGCTTACTCAAGCCTCATACTCCAACTAAAATTCGCGCTCGAGCTTTTTTTTACCGAGAGACTGCGTTTACAGGCCTACATGCATCCATACCAAATTTCTCCCGACTGGTTGCTCACTCTACTAGTCTCTGCGGATGCACTTAGGATGTGTTTGGTTGGGTGTATGGTTGGAGAAATGGATGTAGGGATGCAAGATGAGGTTGTTTGGTTGCCTGTACATGCATTTGAACCTGGTCCATGGGATGCAAAACTGGCCGTGGGGCCTGGCTCGCGGGAAACGAGTGCTTCGGTCGTTTCGCACAGGCCGGGCTCAAGCAAGCGCGAGTCTGAGGGAGACGGCTCACGCAGCGTGCGATCTAGGGTTGAAGACTCCTCCCACAAAGCTGCCTCCTCCTCCTGCCGCTCCACGCCGCCCTCCCAAATCCACCTCCACGCCGCTCCTCCTCCCGAATCCTCGCCTCCACGCGGCCTCCCTGGACACCGCCCTCACTGGGCGGCGCTCCTCCTCCCGAATCCACCTCCACGCGCTCCTCCGTCCCGAATCCGCCTCACACGCGCTCTCCTCCTGGACGCGTGCCGCCCGACTCGCTCCTCCGACGCCGCGCCAGCGTTGCTCGCTCCTCCTCGACGCCGCCGACGTCGCTCCTCCCGACGCCGCCGCCCGACATCACTCGCTCCTCCCTGACGCCGCCACTTCGACGCGTTGCTCGCTTCCTCCTAGACGCCGCCTAACGCCTTGGAAGCTGCCTCCCTACGCCGCCTCCCCACAACCACCGGTCTCCCCACGCCAGGGTCTTCTCCCCACAACCACCAAGAAAGGTATTGCTACCTTGCATACTCTCTGTTTTTAGTTGAAGTCGATTGGGAAATGCTCTCTGTTTGGACATACAAAAGCCATAGAAATGCTCTGTTTTTACCAATGAACTGAGTTGTGACCGGATATGTTACCTTCACTACCCATTGTCATTGAGTTGTGACTGATATTTCCTTTTCATGACCTATATTCCTTTTTTAGATGGATATGCAAAGTCGACGACGAAAACTTATTATTCAAGCAAAGCTCTTGTTGCCGTCATGCATGCATTCTTGGTTAGTAGGTTAAGGTTGGGTAGAATGTCGCGACCTACAATCACCTATGCTCCCATGTCCAACAGAGATGTTGAGCGGCAATCCAACTTAAATCTAATTTTCAATTGTAATGATATCGAATGTGTCAACATGTTGCGTATGAGAAGAGCCCCCTTTTTCCACTTATGCCAATTATTTAGGGATAGGAATTTGTTACGCGACAGCATACACACCTCTGTTGAAGAACAAGTGGCAATGTTTCTTCATGTAGTAGGGCATAACCAAAGATTTCGGGTAATTCATCACACATTTAGGCGGTCTATAGAAACAGTGAGTCGGTACTTTAAGGAAGTTTTGTATGCCATTGGTGAGCTCCGAAATGAAATGATTAGGGTCCGCTCGAATGACACACACATAAAGATCAGTTCGAGTTCGAGATGGTATCCGTATTTCCAGGTAATAATCATCACATTTTGTGTATGGGGGTATTTTTTTGGTATGTTCGCTTCGAAATAATGTTGTATCATTCATATAGGACTGTGTTGGTGCAATTGATGGCACTCATGTGCATGCTAGAGTTCCAAGGGCAAATGTTGCTGCATTTAGAGGTAGAAAGAACTACCCCACCCAAAATGTGCTAGCGGCAGTTGACTTTGATCTAAGGTTCACGTATGTGCTAGCTGGTTGGGAAGGGTCAGCACATGATGCTCTTATACTTGCTGATGCATTACAAAGAAATGATGGGTTACGGGTTGCACCAGGTAATTGTTCATATGAACTAATATATTTCGCAATGAAGGATTTTTATAAACCATACCACTAATTTACCACATAAATTGCTAGGGAAATGGTATTTAGTTGATGCTGGATATGCGTGTCGGCCTGGTTTTCTTCCACCTTATCGGGCAACTAGGTACCATCTCAATGAGTATGACGGGAGGAACTATCCTACTAATTTAAAAGAGTTGTTTAACTTGAGACATTCAAGCTTGGGTACTTGATTGAGAGGCGTTTGGCGCATTGAAGTGTCGATTTCGCATTCTTGACAACAAGCCATTTCACCCATACAAGACACAAGTAAAGTTAGTTCTTGCTTGCTGCATTATACATAATTGGATTCTTGAACATGGCGAAGATGAGGTGATTTCTTCGGAGGAAGAGTGGTTTCCCAACAACAGTGGTAATGCAACCCAAAATTCCGAAGATTGGGTGCCAAGTAACTCTGATTGGGCGTGTAAGAGGGATGAGTGGGCTAATGCCATGTGGGCTAATAGAGGAAATTCTCGTGTGTGAACTACTATTGTAATATTTATGTCCCCTATGTTTGAACTATTGTTGTAAAAGTTATGCTTATGCCGTGTGACCTGTAATTTACTTATCCAATTCATATTCTTTCATGTTGCCCGTAATTGTTTGAGACCATGCCCTCTTGATGTGATTGATATTGGGGGGAGTGTTGAGGACAATGGTAAGAATGTGGGGAGGGTATCAATGAGGTGGACAAATGTGATGTCATCCTTTGTCCTTCGCCGCATGTGTGACCTTATAACATCAGGTGTGAGAACTGATAAGGGGTTCAAAGAAGTACATGTCAACAAAGTTGCAAAAGATCTTTCTGAATTCACTGGAAAAGATGTCACTGGGACACAGGTGTATAACCACCTTCGTAAGTGGCGTCAGAGGTGGATGAAGGTAACTAAGCTCAGGGACTTGAGCGGAGCACAGTGGGATGAGGACAACCACATGATAGTGTTGGAGGAGGAGCACTACTTAGGCCATACAAAGGTATCTTATTGACATCCATTACAGCCTTTAATTTGTATAGCTTTACTTCTAGTTACTGATTAAGCTTTACTTGTAGTTACTGATTGTTGCGCATTTAATTTTCTAGGCACACCCAAAGGATGACGAGTACCTAAACAAACCGATAGAAAACTACATGTAGATGATGACCATCTTTGGGAGTGGAATGGCTACTGGGAAGTTTGCTATGGGCTCTAATGAACCGCTTGGTGATCCATCTGAGTTCTTGGATAGTTCAGTCAAAGATGAGCCAATTGAAGTTGAAACAATTACTATTGAGGAAACACCAGAGGTATCGAACAACAAGAAGACACAACATGCAGATGCCACTAGTGCATCCAAAGGAAGCAAGAAAAGGAAGAGGTCATTGTTTAGTGAGGAGGAAAGCGTTGTGCTATCTGGCATGACGGAGGCTGTCAATAACGTTGCTGCAGCCATTCGAGAGACGACAGTGCATGAGGTGCATCCTGACCTCTATGGTGCAATTATGAACATGGTGGCTTCCCCGAGGATGTATTATTTATGGCATTCTCCTATTTGGTGGACAACAAGGCCCAAGGTGCAGCATTCGTGGGAATGAAAGATAACCACCGTGTCATGTGGCTAAAGACATTTTGTGCAAAGCATAACATATGAAAAGACTCATGGCATCCAAGGTAAAGTGTCTTCCATTTACCGTATAGACATGCATGTACAATATACTAATTATGGCTATGTTTACAAAGAAAGTACCTTTGGCGATGTTTTGGACTAAGGATGGACTAGAAGTATTGTCATGCTTTTGCTCTACCTGCAGGATGCTTTTGCTCTACATTTGGGATGACCAGCCCCTTTTGTTGCAATGGATGCGGTAGAAAGAACTCCACTCTTTCTTATGCTCTTGATTTGTCACTAATTTTGCTATTTCTTACAACAGATGTACTGCTATCACTTTTAGGGCTAATGAGACAAGCATGATTAGGATGGAATTGGAAGATCATCATGCTACCATTGGCTACCTGCCATGGATACATGTCTTATGACGCTTTTAGGTGTGTTTCAATGCTTCATTATGCTGTAATGTCCTAATTATACGTAGAACTCACATATAGTGCCCTGACTTATGTGGTGGATGATTTGTGCTTGGATGCCTTATGTAGTGAATGAAAACACATTTTAATTATAATTGTGGATGATTTGTGCTTGGATGCCTTTTTGTGATGCCTTTTTGATGCCTCTTGCTTCTTGAGAGCACATACACTTCTTTGTGTCAGCCTATATTCAGTCAAATAGGCCAACAGAATTCCCATCTTGTGCACATTGCATGTTTGATGTGGATACAATTTCTATAGATGGTTTTGTCTCTTCTCTACTCAATGAGCTAGACTTGTGTTCTCAGTTATTGAGCAATTGTGCCAACTCAAGTGAAATTATTGCAAGGCACAGTTTTCATTTGGTATCAAGTGGTCTGGAGATCAACTGTGGTGCATCCTTGTGATTTTTACTTGAGTTCAGTTTTTGTTTATAGTTCTTTTTCAAAGTATGAACTTGAGTTCAGTTTTCCTTGATAGTTCTTTTTCAAATTATGGAACGTACAGAACATATTGTCCAACAGGCATTGCTTAACTCAAATCTATTCCTATTATTACTAACATACCCAGGGAACATTGCTTTTACATATCTAATATCTTGTAGTCAATTGTTTATTCTCTTTTTTCCTTTTCCTTTTCTGCGACGGGTGACCAAACAATTTTTCATTATTACAATTCTCCAGTCAATCTGTGCTAATAGGAACAAGGAGTACTAGTTTATTCTCTCTTGGAGGTAAATATATCCACTCCTCATGCACCCAACCAAACACCATCTCCTCTGATCTACACACCAATTTCACTTCTAATGCGGCCATCCAAACATCTTCTTCTCACAACCAGATTCAGGTTGCACAGACAACCAAACATCATCTCTTGCATCGCCTCAGCCTGTCTCAATTCAGCCTGTCTCAACTCGTACGAGCCAGGCTGAGTTGAGAAGACAACCAAACACACCCTTAATGTCCACCAAGAAATGGCGTCCATATCAACTCAAGAGACGGTATCACACATGGAGATGCAGAGTGCAAGTACGACATTATTTTGATCTCATGCATATATTGTAGTACATAGTCTGACGTCTCCATAATGTAATGTAAATGTGCTATCTGGTACAAGATGCCAACATCTAAGGTCAATGCGGTAGTACTCCCTTAAAAAATATAGGACGTTATTTTCTATTTTGATACAAAATTAATATGATACTCTCTCAATATCTTTTATAAATATCTAATTTTATTTTATATTATCTATATGTATGTATTGAATACAATGTTTAGAGATAACAATTAGAAACATCCTATTCATTTTCATATCTTTTTGGTCTATATGTCAAAGAAAATACATACTACTCCCTCCATCCAAGTTTATAAGGCATATTTTTGAATGGTCTTGTCTACAAATATAAGGCATATTCATATTTCAGAACAAAATTAATATGATGTTCCCTCTATACCCTTAATAAATATTCACCTTTACTTTATATTATTTGCATACATGCATTGAATGTAATGCTTAGTGATAATAATTACGAATAATGTAATCATTTTCAATATCCATGTGGTATACGTGCTAGGAATAAACTTGGACAGAGCAATACTTAGAGCAAGTACAATAACAAAGCCCACATAGGCTAAGTAGTAAGCTAAAAGCTAACTTGCATAATAAATATCTCTAAATATTTTATCTCTAGATGTTGTGCAATAACTATCTCTTTTTATTTTATACATAAATAATCTATCTATATTTTCGTGCAAAACTGGCTACTAAATACTCCCTCCATCCTAAAATATAAGGCAGGATTGCTTTTTTTGAAGTCCCCGAATACAGGGCGCAGCACCTCCTCAGCTCATGTTCTGGTTTCTCTCCCATTTCTCATGTGCATGTATGCATTAACTCTCTCAAGCTCCGCTCGACGCAACTGCTTCCTTCGTCTCTGCGTTGGTATGTGTTACGCCTTATATAATGCGATGGAGGGAGTAAGAGCCACAGCTCTTTTCTCTCCTCTTTTCTCACTCTTCCATATAAGACAAAGCTGACGTGTACAAACTAATACTCTTCGTTTATTTTTATAAGACGTATTTTGACTTTGCATAAGGATTAGTGTTGTGTTGAAATTGAGAAAGGTATGTGAGAAAATGACTTAGATGCCTTCCACTTAATTGTCTTGGAAGATGAAATATATACTTCTGTGGATGGTAATAAATAAATGCATATGGTTAAGAGAGAATAAATAAAAGTATGGTATAGAAGAAAATATCTTATTAAATCTATATGTAAACCTTATATTTGTGAACAAAATTATTTTAAAAAATAAATTTTATAAAAGTAAACGGAGAAGATAGTAAGCCAAGATAACCTTTTTGTACTCGCTTATTCATGTACTACCAGCTTAGCGGGCAGGAAGCAAGCGTATGTATTTGTATGCAGATGATGCAGTGACCTCACTCAAAACCAGGGCCGCTTTTCATCAACCCATCGGCCAGAGAGTTAATGCATGCTAGCTGGTCATAGCGACACATCATTAAACAACAAATCGATTGATAGCGCTGATGAGTCCTCGAGAGACGAGTGAGTCACAGCCAAACACCGACACAAGTGAGTCACAGCCAAGACATCACTATCTAGATTCCCTCGATCCAATTGTGCAGACTCAGTTAGCGTAATGCTAAGAGAATAGTACTAGTAACACCGGAGTATCTGCAAACACCAATTGGGAGAGAGATCAAGGAGAGAATGAATACTTGATCTTCTTCTGCAAGCTCACTGTTAATACCCCTAGCGGTGTTGAAGAGTGAGTGTGTTTGTGTGGTAGGATATGTTTCGTGCATGGAGGATAGAGCATCGATAATTATATAGGCATGATGCATCCAGTGTGGAGCTTTAGAGAAGTGCCAAATGCAAGCCTGGACTGGTACTAATTGCTCCCTCGACAGTACAAGGCTCATGATATGGATCACCGATGCTGTCCCCTCGCAGCATGAGACACCAGATGCCAATGCAAAAATTTACAAGTACAGGAATTAAAGAAACATTGTAGGGCTCTTAATGACTAGGAAAAGCCAGAAACTTCAATCTCAAGATTGGAATAATAGAAAAGCAATCCTACCCAAAGAAAAAAAAAACAAGGACATCTATCTACAGAAGCAGAAGCAGAAGCACATGGACGACGCACTCTTTTACCTACAAGAACACCCTGCGATAATGGGTGAGGTCCAGGCGAGAGACAATGCACTTATTTGCAGACGTGATGCTTCACCGGCCGTCGGCCGAGGTGAACGATTCCGCGAATCCGGCTGGGCGAGCTGGGATGCTGCCCTTGCTGTCTTCAAGGCTTAGGGTACTACCATCTGTCATGCTCGCCTCTGCGTCCTGCCAGCCCTTCACCATCTGGAGCAGCGGCTGGTGCAGGTCGATGCCCATGTAGTCCTCGATTTCGTCGTTCAAAGGCTTCCACTTCTCCACCATCGGGACGAGCACGCTCACGGCGTGGCCCATGTCTGGCCGCTGGGAGGGTTCCCGGGATGAGCAATGGCCAGCGAGCTCTGAGATCACCGAGATGCTCTCAAAAGTCTCATCGGTGAGATCCAGAGTAGCGTCAACGGCTGCCCTGAGCTTCTCCTCATCCTTCCTTATCTGACAGAACCAGGAGGCCAGATAACGGGTTTCCTCATCCAGACGGTTCTCATCAATGGCGGTCATGCCAGTTATCAGCTCCATCAGCACTACCCCAAAGCTGAAGACATCTGCTTTTGTTGTGATTTTCCCTGTCACTGCAGTAATCATGACAGCAACTAATCAACCGCACATTCAGGAATCATAATAACAAGGTGGCATAACCAACAGGAAAGGAGGGAATACTAGTAAATTTTTCATCAAATGGTAGCTCTCATTTGCTGCATCAAAAAGAGGTCAAAGTTTCACAATAGTGCACTAAGCTACAGGTTGTGTTGATTTCATAAATAGAAACAGGGAAATAACCTCATCAAGTAGGTCGAGAACTAGTGTATAAACGTAAAATAAGATGACGGCAGTAAACTGCAAGCTTGCGACAGGGTTTTAAGAATGACTAGTTCATCCGAAATTCCAAGATCATTGTCAAACCAATTCAGTTCTGTGACGAAGAAGTTTTTTGAATAGCAAGGGTTACTCCTTTATCTAGCACAGCCTTGAGTCTTCGAAGGCAATTCACAGGCTACAACATTGGCATAGGCTTTCTGCCACTGATCCAGGTAAACAGCACAACTAATAGAACAGGCAGACATTTAGATACAAATTATGTGCTATATGGTAATGATAATTAACATATGATGCTCGGAACTACAACAAAAGCGACCAAATTTAACATGGTAACCATACTTCATGGTAAAATCAGGCAAAGTAATTCTTACCAGCATATTCAGGAGCCAAGTATCCAAAAGTTCCAGCAAGTCTGGTTGCCACAGAGAAGTTCCCATCCGGTGCAGGCTTAATGAGCCCAAAGTCTGACACCTTTGCTCGGAAATCATCACCAAGGAGAATGTTTGCTGACTTGAGATCCCTGTGGATGTAGCACTGATGCGCCAGGTTGTGCAGATATTCCATTCCACGAGCAACATCCAGGGCAATATTGAGCCTCTTCTTCCACGACAGTGGCTCCAGCTCAAGCTGCTTCCAGTGGAATAGATGCCTGCTCAGAGCCCCATTAGACATGTACTCGTAGACCAGCAGCCTCTCATTCCCTTCAACTGAGTAGCCCAGTATTGACACTAAGTTGCGGTGCCGGACCTTGGTTAGAATGGCAACCTCGGCTTGGAACTCATCCAAGGCCTTGTTGCTGATCACAGCTGCCTCCATCCTCTTCACAGCAATCATCGTGCCGTCGTGCAGCTCCCCTTTGTAAACGACACCAAATCCCCCACGGCCAAGCACATTGTCCTGGGCAAAGTTCTTGGTGGCACCACGAAGGACCTGCACGGCAATCACAAAATTGACCGCCTCGATCATGTGAACATCACTAGCCTGACTGCTGCTCCCGCTGTGTGTGTTGCCTTGGGACACACCGGCATTGCTGTCATTGTTGGCCATGACAATCTTGACCATGTTGTCTGGGTAAGAATTGTCGCCGGGGTGGACGACAACGGAGGCTGACTGTGGCGGAATTGATCCCCCACTCTTCTTGCAGAAGAAGACCATGGCACCCACCGACATCAGAGCCACCACACTGACAGCAACCGGAATGGTTGTGGCCAGCACCACAACAGAGCTCTTCTTCCCATTGCCCGGGCTGGCAGCACGGCCTGGTGAGCCTGGTGCGCTAGGCGTTAGTGACCCAGGGGCATCATTGGGTGGCGCCACCGGCACCGTCCCATTGAAGTTGAGATTGCCGGTCACATTCACTTTCACGCTCGGGCTGAAGGTCGGCAGCGGCCCGGCCAAATCGTTCATGGACAAGTCCAGCTTCTGCAGCGACTTGAGGTTGGTTAGGCTATCCGGCACATGGCCAGTAAGGTGGTTCCTGTCGAGCCTGATGTCCGAGAGCGTAGTCAGATTCCCGAGACTCTGGCTGATTGTGCCGTTGAGCCCATACCCCGGCAAGTTGAGCACCGTCACATTCCCTCCAACGCAGGTAACGCCCAGCCATCCCGTGCAGGGGTAGTTCCCTGACCAAGAATCGACCAACCTCTGAGGGTAATCAACCTCGTCGAGGAATTGGAGCAATGCCATCACCTCCAGCGAGCACGCGACCCCGGGCTTGGCCTCGCAGAACTCGTTATTGGAGAAGGTGTAGTTGGCCGCCTTGACCACCGGGACCGGGCCCAAGAGATTGTTGTTGTCGAGCTTCAGGGACTGGAGCTGGGGCAGGGTCCCGAGGCTCCGCGGCACTAGGCCGACGAGCAGGTTGTTGTTGAGCCGGAGGTCTTGCAGCTGCTTGCAGGCGCCAATGGCGTCCGGGATGGGACCGGAGAACTCGTTGCCGTGCAGCCAGGCTTGCTGGAGGTTGGGCATGGTGGCGATGACATCGAGCGTGCCGGAGAGCTTCCTGTCCGCTCCCTGGTTGTTGAGCCAGAGCATCTGTATGCCCGAGCCGTTGAAGGTGGACGGGATCGGGCCGGAGAGATTGTTGTAGGAGAGCGCGAGGTTCTGGAGGCTGTTCATGGTGCCCAGGAAGTCCGGTATGCCACCGACGAGGCTGCAGTTGTCGATCATGAGAACCTGCAGCTGCTGCGACGAGGAGGCGAGGTCGGCGGGCAGCGTCCAGCCGCCGGAGGAGGCGTTGAGCGGGTTGTCGTCGAGGGAGATGAGGACGAGGTCGGTGAGGCCCTGGAAGAAGTCCTGAGGGATGGAGTCGAAGCCGTTGCCGTTGAGGAAGGCGTGGCGGAGGGTAGACATGCCGCGGAAGGAGGGGAGCGGGCCGGAGAGGCGGTTGTTCTGGAGGCTGAGGTCCTGGAGCGCGGTGAGGGCGGCGAAGGTGGGGGGCAGGCGGCCGGCGAGGTCGGCGCCCTTGAGGTCGATGTTGTTGACGCGGCCGGCGCGGTCGCAGGAGATGTGCGGCCAGCCCGGGTTGCCGCAGGGGTCGGTGGCGTTGGGCCAGCCGGGGATGGTCAGGGAGCGGCGGAGGTCCTCGAGCACGGCGAGGTCGGTCGGGTGGATGTCGGCGGCAGCCCGCGGCGCGAGGAGGAGGGAGACGGCGGCGGCGAGGAGGAGGAGGAGGGGGAGGATAGCGGCGGGGGTGTCCATTTGCATCTAGACGCGCGGGTTGGCGAGGAGGGCATTGGAAGGCGTGCGAGGGAAGGAGGAGCTTGGGATGGCCTTCTCGTCGCCGGCCTCTTCCCCCTTTCCTTCTCTTTGCTTACTGCCTGATCGTTGCCGAGAGGCGGAGCGGCAGGGGGGCTTTCGCACGGCACGGGGAATGAATGTGGTGCGGCCGTGGGAGGGCATTCTCGGCATGTCATGTCATGTGCCTGCCTCCTCCGACATTTCCTTCTTCTTTTCTTTCCTCTATCCTTCTTCTTCTCACCATTTATTACTACTCTTGCCTTTTCCTTTTCGATTCTTTGCTCTCTCTCTCTCTCTCTCTCTCTCTCTCTCTCTTTCCCCTCCTCCTCCTCCTCCTCCTCCTCTATGCATATGATTTCTTATTCTTCTTTTGAGTAGTTATATGGTGGAGCAAAGTTAGCAAAAGCAGTCTTAGGTGGGCTCTACCCGTCAGATCTCTTAGAAGTTGCGGTTAATACTAAAATCGGTAGATCCTAAAATCTGAAGTTTATAGTTTTACGATCATTTGTGCAACTTTTGCCAAATTTACTGGAAAAAGAATTATTGTTGGCTTGCTGCTGTTAAGTTGGTGCTGGCCCAGCCGCCGCCGCCTCCTCTACTTCTCTTTCTAGTACCTGCTCCTTTATTTTTTGCAATTCTTTCAGGTTTAGGTAGACCCCCGACCAGTTTTGTTGTATTAGGATGTGTTTAGTCGATGGGATAAAGTTGAATAGGATGAGATCGTCTTGTACCATTTGGTTCCATTATTTTGGGTGAATGAAATGGTTCAGCATTTAGAGGGAATATTTCTCAAATTTGTATCATTTGGTCCAGGATGAGATGGTTCTTTTCAAGCAACCAAATACATGAATAATTTTTTTTTAAACCATCTCATACATGTACCACTTAGTACAGACAACCAAACATATCTTTAATGAATTGCTTTGTCCTCGATATATATATATATACTCCAGTCGTTCATAGATTGTGCGTGATGACATAAACTTTGCAAGCACTCGCTCTACCACCTACCTAAGCTAGCTTCCCACGTCTCACGCTCTAATTGCCTGCTGCCTGGCTTAACATGATCCATGTCCTTCCTGACCCTATCCATCACTTTGCCGATTACACCGCATTTCTAGTAGCCTGCATCAGGTATGTGTTTGCTTTTAGAAAGGTGTTTCTACTTTTTTTTTTAAAAAAAACGGTTATATAAATATTAAAGCATAAATAAATGATAGATAATGATTATTTACCCATTTATTTGTTTTAAGATTTGTGTAACTTGGATCAGGAGAAAAATATAGAAGCATTGCTCTTGCTTTTGGCCCTGTTTGGTACGGCTGGGGCTTTTCTGAAAAGTAGTTTTTAAGCGTAATCGCATGGTGAAGAAATTTGTATTTGAGCAATTTGTGAAGAGGTTTGGTGTTTGTCAGTCTGGCTTTTTAGTATAGCTTTTAGGTATGAGATATGCGGGTTGGGAATAAGAGTAAGAGTGGTGCGGTATGGAATTTTACACTTGGTGGGAAGGGGTAATTTTCTTTGAACTCTAGTGTAAAGTCATAACCCCAACCCATCGAAGTCGTAGGAAGCTACCTCAGACTAGCTTTCGGCTTTCAGCTTTTTCTAGTACAAATGTGTTGCTGGCTTTTGGCTTCTGACTGCGAGAAAGCTAGCTGTTTGGAACAGCTTCTGGCTTCCATAGAACAGAAGCCGATGCTGTAGCCGTTCCAAACAAGACCATCATTTTTTATTTATATATATATATATACACACACACTACACACACAAAAGCAAATAATTGAGAAATAGTGTACTACTTAGCAATGAATACGTATCCCGCTTAAATAAAAAAGTATACCTCTTTACCAAAGAAGGCCATCATTTTTTATTGATATATAAATATATATATATATATATATATATATATATATATATATATATATATATAAGCAAATAATTGAGAAATAGTGTACTACTTAGCAATGAATACGTATCCCGCTTAAATAAAAAAGTATACCTCTTTATCTTCTTAAGCGTGCTCTAGTAATCATTATAAGATACTTCAAAGTGAATTTTATGAAAAATTTTGACAATATTTTTTGATAATATAATTTATGTATATACTTATTTTGCATATGAAAATGGTATATAGGAAAAATAAAGAGCCCCGATGAATTTTTTACAACAATATCGTATTAAAGTATCTTAAAATTAATATTTAAGACTACTAAAAGTAATAAGATGTATAGCATGTTTGTTTAAGCAGTACTCCTATATCGATCGGAAGGTTTCCGGAAGTACAGAAAAGACTTGGTATGTATTGGTGTTTTGGCGATGCATTATGATTCGGTTAAAGTTGGTTTTCTTTAGAAACGGTTATATATAAGAGAGGTGCTGAGCTGAGCTATCAAGGAAGGATTAATTAGATCAGTTCAGTTGTTCAGTTGCAGTGCTAGCTAGCAAAATTAATATAGCAAGCATATATGGAAAAGAGTATAGCGCATTGCAGCGAAGTTTCCTCTCTACTTGTTTTTTTTCCTTGGCCTTTTTCATTTTTGGCTGGGGGTTGAGACTTTATTGGTAGCAGTGGCAGTGCTCCTAGCCGGCCTACTTTGGTGATTATGGCCATGTTCCTTTCTTCTCACAGGAATAGGATGCCATATGCCTTCCCCACAGTTTGGTGTGCTAGCTGCTTATATGTTTTGAGATATTAACATGAGCTGCCTTTTAGTAGGTACCACAGGGAGTCATGCAGGGCCATGTACGTGGCTCAATGATTCTGTTCTTCGGTCCCTGGACAAAAAGAAGGCCACTTTGGTTGCTCTCATGGTGATCTCAGCTGTGTTGCTAATTTGTTTCTTTTACATGAAGATAACTAGCTAGTGAATATATACGAGAATGCATGCGGCCAAGGAATCTTGACTCGACCAGCTTGTGTTTTATTACCCCGACAGAACAAAGAGCTAACATGTAGGTGAACTAGAAATCACACGTAGTCTAGACAGTGGAGGAAAGCCTTAGTCTATATACAGGGAGATCGACACGCATGCATTTCTTGCAGAAAAGAAAGAAGAAAACTAGACACTTGGACAGAGAGAAAGAGAGAGACGTATGGTCAATGCACGTTCCGGTGGAACTTTAGAATACAGTATAGACCCAAACACATGTAGTTCCGGAGAAGATGTCAGAGGCGATCGATAATTGTGTTGATGGGATTGCCCAATTAATGGTGAATGGTGATGCTTTGGATTACACACTGACTGAGCTTCCTACTGCTCTTGCTCGATCGCGTGCAGGGTGCAGAAACTCACACTACGTTATTTCCGTCTTATTATAACTCAGGTTGATTTGCCATGTCCATCTCAAGTGTATTTCTCGTACGTTGTCACGGTTTGTGTTTCAGGTGCTAGCTAGAATTCACCAAAACCCCTGCCTGCAGGTTCATCAATCTGAGGATTCTGAACTTGAACATTGATGCCACTGTTAATAATAATCTAAGACTTTGGTGTTAAGCAAGTACTACTGCTTACATGTGAATACATGCGTATATGCATGACATTATCCAGGAGTTGAGGAGTCACTTTAAGTACTAGTTAATTATGCACAAGTATTCAAGAGTCATGTGTGAATACTGTCTTAGTAAGTCCATGAGTCATGTAAGACCAAGAGTCTATCTGGCCACTATATAAACATGTGGATGGAACCAGTTTGTGCGTGGTGGGAGAAAAGTGAGTAGCTAAATATTTCTCATTTTCTATCTCTGTGTTCTTCCACTAGTACTGTGTGTGCGTGTCTCTGTGCATGAGGATATTGTGCTAAGTATCCAACAGGTGGTATCAGAGCTTGATGCCAAAGTACATTCGCTGGGAAGAGATGTCGCAACAAGGTGCAGCGGAAGGCAGGAACGGCTCCGTATCCCTTCAGTATCCGATGCTCACGAGGAGCAACTATGCCACATGGGCAATCAAAATGAAGGTCTACATGCAAGCTCAAGGTGTTTGGGATGCCATTGAGCCGGCGGCTGGAGCGGCCGTTGAAGTCCGGAAAGATAAAACAGCTTTGGCTGCTATCTATCAGGGAATTCCAGATGAAACGTTGCTGCTGATTTCTGAGAAGGAAACAGCCGTACAAGCATGGAAGACACTGAAGACGATGCATTTGGGGGCCGATCGGGTGAAGAGTGCGAAGGTGCAGAATCTCAAGACAGAATTTGAGTTACTGCGTATGAAAGAAACTGATACAATTGATGAGTTTGCATCAAAACTGACATCCATTGTCAACAAAGTGCGAACTCTTGGCTCCCAGATGGAGGAGGACTATGTTGTGAAAAAATTGCTCCGTGCAATACCTGAAAAGTACTTGCCAATTGTGTCGACAATTGAGCAGTTCGGGGATGTGGACAATATGACCCTTGAGGAGGCTATCGGGCGACTCAAGACCCATGAGGAGAAGATTCGTATCTACCGTGGCGGCGATGAAGGAGATCACCTTCTGCTCACCCACGCTGAGTGGCAAGCACGCGCCAAGAAGCATGGCAACGATGGTGCATCAAGCTCAGGCGGACGCGGAAGCGGCAGTGAAGGCCGTGGGCGTGGCAGAGGTGGCCATACTTGTGGGAACACTTCTCACCATGAGAGCGTAGGTTCTGTCGGGACCCCGAATTTGCAAATCCGGACCCTCTGTGTATTCAGCACTAGTCCAGAAACGCGCTAGTGCACACAGTCTTAACATCGGTATATATCACAATCATACCAAACGATACTATCAAAGTACTTTATTTAAATAATCAAAGGGTTACTCGACCTTATGGCCAAGTTACAAATATATGCCTTGCAAGGCGAAACTTATTAAAAGAGAAATAACAGCAGCGGAAAATCAAATAAACTTCGTGGCGCCATCCAGTATACCACAGGCAAGCGATCGGGCTCGCATCCCTAAGTAGACGGGTCTTCTTGGAAATCCTCCTCCGAAATGGCGTAATCTCCTCTTCAACTGGTATTGTGTTGAGGCAAGGGTGAGTACTTGGTACTCGACAAGTCATGCCTGAGAATGCAAGCTAATATACTATATGCATGGCTTGGTACAAAGGAATAGCTCAGGGTATATTTGCGATAAACAACATTGGAAAAGTAATATAAGTAGATTCAAAGCAAGAGAAATAAGTAAAGCATAAATAACTTTTCAAGAAGTTTAACAAACATTTTCCCCATTCTAAACCATATTTCCATCATCTTCTTTGTTAAACCAACCCATCTTTTCAAAACCAAGTTATTTTCGAAAGTCTACCCCTTGATTGTAATTCCCGAGCATTGTCGATCACAGTGGACTCGGCTATTCAAATAGATTCTACACTCTGCAGAGGTTATGCACTTTACCCACAAGATACAGTCAAACACCACAAAGGCGAGTTCAGTAACAAAGCCTTTGGAAGCCTCAAACAACACAGTGGTCCTCTCAAGACGTGCTCTACACCATCCCTTCCCTTAGCCAAGGCGAAGTATGGGACCAACACACCGTTAGATGGGTACCTGCCACACGACCACGATACGCTCCCCGCACAATCACACAAACGGTGTAATCGACACCCTGAGGCTCCACAAGTGAGTCCTTAGCGACTTAGTCAACTAGGGCCGTCCCATTCCACCATGTGGTTGCAAGTATGACCAGTTCAAAGGCTTGCAAGGTTAAGTCCTTAGAGTGACCAGGGCAAGACTACCCAAAAACCAAATCAACACTCCCAATGCCACAAGCGGCCCACTGATTACTCTTGCCACATGCCCTGGCCGAAATCGTTTATCAAACCCCAGTTGATTACCATGCACCACGTGCCGTCAACATCACATGATACTTTTCCAAAACAGGTTCAATATATCATTAAGTCCATATTATCATTTGATTGTCCAAAATCATGTCATGAGCACGTAGCGAGTCTAAGCAAAGATACTACAACGGTCTAAACCCATGTTGGCAATTTAATAATGTCCAACTAGTAAACCACAACTAGGGTGACAAAGGGTCATGGCACATACTTAAGTAATCAAGGTGTCATACAGCAAATTGGTATTTATCTAATCCCCATGTTTAAGCAAAGTATGTTGCTAATTGAACTAGCATGCAATAGTTTAAATCAAAATAGATTTCGAAATAGGATCAACATGGTCAAAGCACAACTTGCCTTCAAAAAGTACTTGCTCTTGGTCTTGAGTTGGATCTCGAGTCAACACTTCTCCCTCGAATCCTTCCGGCACTTCAACGTCTACTCGTAAAGCGTGCAAATAGCAAATACACAAATAAACACTAGGCAAAAACATCCCAAAACTCCAAATAAAATCCATAAACAGAGAGAACGTAATTTTCTGGATTTTTAGAAACTGGAATCGTCAAATTTGGAGTTAAAATGCAAAAGTTATGATTATTTAAAGTTTAAATAATCGATTAAATAATATTACAGAGAAAAACTTTAGTCCAAAAATTAAATAAAATTCATATTTAGGTAGATCTCAATTTTATACAAATTTAGAAATTTGAATCACTCAAATCGGAGTTGAAACGCAAAAGTTATAAGCGTTTGAAGTTTGAATCTAAATTTGAATCAATATTTCGAATTAATAAATCATTTTCTTTTTCGAAATTAATTATTGCGTCGGCATGGACACGTGTCGACCTCGATTGGGCGGTGGCGTCACCTGGTCCATGGACTTGGTCCACGCCGGCTCGGGTCCACCGTGGACTCGGTCCACGACTCCACGTGAGGCCCGACATGTGGGACCGGTATCGGCGACCCGTGCGTGTGTGCACGGTGCGGTCTGCCGTGCACGCAGCGACGCCGCAGTTGGCCACACCGCAGGCGATCCGCTGTTGATTAAAAATTCAACGGCGGAGATTGGATCTGGGCGCGGAGTATGCGTCCACGCGGCATGTCGGCGTGTGACACATGGGTGCATCACGACCCTTGATTCCCGATCGGATGGATATGGTTCACCCGAATTCAATCTACGCGGTATAGCCACGACCGTTGGATCCAAATCCAAGGGTGAGAATAGATCTAACCTAGGTCGCACGATTCCAATCTAACAGTTTAGATCTAATCAGGTTTTTCTACGGTGTGATGTGGGCTAACCTGGACCGTTCGATGAAGATCGCCTGGCCGGAGAAGCTTTGCGAGTCGGCGGTGGCGTCTTGGCGGCGTGCAGCTGCCGGAATGGAGGGGCGACCACGGGCACAGCGATTTGGTGCCCCTCCGACGAGGTGAGTCGCCCCTCGGTTGCGGCAGCAGCGAGGCTCGGAGGCGGCCCGCGGAGGGCGGGCTCCGGTGGCGGCGAACGCAACAATGACCGAGGTGAAGCCCTAAGCAACTCTGGCGAGGATTGCGGCCTCAGCAGGCGCTTCTGGCGAGAACGGCTAGGGAAAAAGCGGCGCGGTGTCAAGGCGATCCTCGTGCGGGATCCCGGTCATTAAATAGGCCACGGATTCCGCGGAATCCGCGAACCCTAACGGAGTTCGGTCATGGCGCGGTGGCGGAGTCCACCGGACCGCAGGAAGACGGCAGCGCGCCCGGCCCACGTGTTCAGAACCAGCGGCTAGGATCGAACCGGCATGACCGGTCCGGCCGGACCGCAGATGCGGCGGCGTGGCAAGCTCTTAGCCGTTGGATCGAAATCAAGCGGTCCACGTGCCAGTCCGCCCGACTTCGTTGCGGCTCGAGCGTGGTTGGTCGGTTCGAACTTCGAGTCGACTCGGGCTCGATCGGATGAAACGATACAAACCCACTCGCATTTTCGAGCTATTTAATATTTATAATTATTCCCAGTATTTCATTTATTTCATTAAAACATAGCAAATGACTCGAAAAATTCGGAAAAATTCTGGAAAATATTTTGGAACATTTTGGACTCAAATAAAATATTTCCAACAAAAATTTATTTGCAAAATTAAATTCTTTAATTATTTCAAAATGGAATAAATTCAAATAAATTCCAAATAAATCCAAATAAATTCCAGAAAATTCCAAAAATTCACCAAAGTGCCAAATCACACATGAGTTTAGGAAAAGTAAAATTTTGGGGTGTTACAAACCTCCCTTAATAGAATCTCGTCCACAGAGATTCAGGGCTCACTTCTGAGAATAGGTTTGGAAACTCTTTCTTCAAATCCTCTTCGCTCCCAAGTCGCCGCTCTCTGCATGGTTGCTCCTTGAACTCTACCGAAACGGGTTGACTTGTTTCTAGTTTCTCGATCCATTGTGTCTAGAATCCTTACGGGATGCTCCTTATAAGTCAAATCCTCTTGCAACTCAATTGACTCCAATGGTCTGCATTTCCTCGAGAACTCGGAGACACTTCTTTAATCGGGACACATGGAATACATCATGTACTCCTGCCAACGATTGTGGCAACTCGGTGATAAGCAACTCGCCTCTGCGGCTCAAAATCTTAAATGGTCCAACATAGCAGGGTGCAAGTTTCCCTTTGGCATGGAACCTCTTAACTCCCGAGAGGCGTAACTACGAGGTATACAAAGTCTTACGGTTCAAAACTCAAATCTCGGCGACGATTGTCAAGATAACTCTTTTGTCGAGATTGGGCTATCTTCAACCTTTCCCTAATCATAGCGACCGCTCTTGACCTCTTGAAGAATATCAGGCCCAAAGACACGGCGCCACGGTCTCATTCCAATTCAATGGCGTCAAGCGAGTCGACCATACAAAGGCCTCGAAAGGTGACATCGTAAACTAGCACGATAACTATTGTTGTAACCGAACTCGGCATACGGCAAACTTTTATCCCAAGAGGTAGCATAAGCCAATGCACAAGCTCTTAACATATCCTCGAATCTGGTTGACTCTTTCGGTCTGTCCATCCGTCTGTGGATGATAAGTCACATCTTGAAGTTTAAGCGGGTTCCCATGGCTTCATGCAACTTATTCCAGAACCTTGAGGTAAATTGGGTACCTCTCCGATACAATCCTCTTTGGCACTCCGTGTAAACAAACAATCTGATCATGTATAATTACGCTAATTTATCTCCGAGTAAGTGGTCTTCACGGGGATAAAATGGGCTACTTTGGTCAAGCGATCCACTATAACCCATATGGAGTCATAACCCCCTTGAGTCTTGACAAGCCGGTAATGAAATCCATTCCGATTTCCTCCCACTTCCACTCAGGTATTTTCAGCGGTGTAGCAATCCTGCCGGTCTCGATGCATTGCCTTGACTCTACGGCATACGTCGCACAATGCAACATGCTCGGCAACTTCACGTTTCATACTCGGCCACGAGAATCTCTCCTTTAGATCTGATACATCTTGGCGCTTCGGGGTGAATTGAGTACTTGGAGTCATGGGCTTCTTCCAAAATCAGTTGCTTTAACTCCTTTTTGTTAGGCACACAAATACGATCCTTCATCCACAACGTGCCTTGCTCATCCAACTTGAAGTCCTCTGCCTTGCCTTCCTCCTTGACGGACTTAATCCTGCGGATCTTGTCATCATCCTTCTGTCCTTCTCGGATCTGATCCTCTAGGGTAGGCTTTACTTCTAATGCGGCCAAGAATCCGCTAGGTACAACCTCAATCTTCATTTTCTGGAAATCCTCACACAACTCATCCTGACTTGTGGCTAGCAACGCACTCACGGTATGGCTTTTCCGACTCAGAGCGTCGGCTACTACGTTGGCCTTCCCGGGATGGTAATGGATTCCAACATTATAGTCCTTGATCAACTCTAACCATCTCCTCTGCCTCATATTCAGATCCGACTGGGTGAATATGTACTTAAGGCTCTTATGATCCGTATACACTTCACATCTGTTCCCAATCAGATAGTGACGCCATATCTTCAAGGCATGCACTACGGCAGCTAACTCTAGGTCATGTGTCGGATAATTTTCCTCATGCGGCCTCAACTGCCTTGATGCATACGCGACGACCTTTCCATTCTGCATCAAAGACACATCCAAGTCCTTGGCGCGATGCGTCACAATAAATATCGAAGCTTTGAGCAACATCCGGTAGAACTAACACCGGTCTTGATGTCAATCGCTTCTTGACTCTGAAATCCTTTCTCACATTCTGGCGTCCATGTAAACTTCTTTTCCTTCCTCAGCAATTGCGTAAGAGGTTTCGCAATTGTCGAGAAGCCTTCAATGAAACGGCGGTAGTATCCTGCCATTCCAAGGAAACTCCGAACTGGGTCACGATCTTGGTGCTCCCAATGTAACACAGCTTCTACTTTGCTTGGATCCACGGCGACTCTTACTGCGGTCATTACATGTCCAAGAAACTCCACCTTGTCCTTCCAAAAATCACACTTGCTGAACTTGGCGAAAAGTTCTTTGTTCCTCGGCTTTTCCAAAACTCGCCTTAAGTGTTCGGCATGTTCATCCTCTGTCTTGGAGTAGATTAGGATATCGTCTATGAATCTGACGACAAACTTGTCCAAATATTCCATGAACACCTTATTCATCATATTCATGAAATAAGTGGCGCATTAAATCGGCCCAAAGGACATAATCGTAAACTCGTAATGTCCATATCTTGACGAGAATGCGATCTTGAATATCTTACGATCGGATCTTCAATCGATGGTATCCCGATCTCGAGATCAATCTTGGAGAAAACTCGGCTCCTCTTAAGCTGATCAAACAAATCATCAATCCTGGGTAGCGGATACTTATTCTTCACGGTGACTTCATTGAGTGCACGGTAGTCAATGCACATCCTGAAACTCTCGTCCTTCTTCTTGACAAACAAAGCGGTGCTCCCACGGCGACGAACTCGGTCGATAAATCCTTTCTCCATTAACTCTTCTATTTGTTTCTTCATCTCTACCAACTCCTCGGTAGACATCCGATAGGGTCTCTTTGCTATCGGTCTTTGTGCAGTACAAGCTCTATCACAAACTCTATGTCCCTGTCTGGCGGCATACCAGGTAGATCTTCGGGAAAAACATCGGGTACTCATTCACTCTTGGGACATCCTCTATGCTGATTGCCTTGAATGCTGTTAACCATCAACTGTCCATCTCTAACATGAGTGGCTTGAAATTCCACTTTCTTCCCACACGGGCTCTCAATCGAGATAGTCCTTCGTCCACAATCCAATACTGACCTTGTGCTTGGATAACCAATCCATTCCCAATATAACATCTAAGGTGCAGGTCTCCAAAATTATAAGGTTTGCTAGGAACTCTATTCCATCTATTAGTATTCTCACCGGAACATCCTACTTCCGTTCGGAGTTCGAACCAGGGGTTTGAACTAAAAGCATGCACTTAAGTCTTGCAATTCTCAAGTCATTTCTAGCAGCAAAGCCTTGCGAAACAAGCGAATCGAAGCTCGAGTCAAACAAAGCTATTGCAGTCTTGAGTTAACAAGTAACTTACCCAAGACTGACGTCAGTAGCATTCTGCGGTGCATCTGCGGTGACATGGTTGACTCGGCCTCTCACCACGATGCAGGGTGTGGCTCCTGTCTTTGGCGTCCTAGGCGGGGTGGTTCCTAGGTTGAAGCGAATCGGGTCGCTCTGCTGTCTTCTTTGGGCAAGCTGTTGGCAAAGTGTCACGGCTCGTTGCGGTTATGTAACGGCGCCTCCTTGTTCCTTCTTGTTGCTCGAGTAGTGTTTCTAGCGAAGTGGGGTTTGGTAGTTACGATTGGCGTGTCTTGGTCTTGAGGATGGTGTCCTTGTTGCATTCGTGGTTGGAATCGAAGAATTGATTTGGTGCAACTCTCAAGCGTTGCGTTCCTCGACGTGATCCTTCTTTGTTGCATCCTGCGCTTCTGTTCTCATCCGGTTCCTTGCGCTTGTCCTCAAGAATAAGCGCCTTATTCACCAATTCTTGGAAATCTGGAAAGGTGTGGGTGATCAACCCTACTTGCAATCCTGAGTTAAGTCCCTTCATAAAACGAGGTATGCGGATTTATCTGTCGCTACATCCTCGGTGCGTGGCGTGCTAGCCGAGTGAACTTGTTCAGGTAGTCGACCCTTGGTGATTACCTTGCTTGATGCTCTGAACTCCTCCTTCTTAAGGTCCATGATTCCTTCAGGCACGTGATCTTTGTCGAATGCGGTTTGTGAACTCTTCCCAAGTGATATCTTGAGGGTTCTCTGCGTGTACGAAGTTCTCCCACCATTCGTGTTTGTTCCTTCCAAGCGATGAGAAGCGTAGAGTACCTTCTCATTCCCTATGCATTGAGCTATGTGTAGCTTCCTCTCAATTGATCTTAACCAATCATCGGCCTCCAATGGATTGGCATTCCCGGAAGAAAGTGGGTGGGTGAGTCCTCATGAACTCGATGACCTTGTATTACGGCGTGGTCACTGATTAACTTGATTAGCGATGGCCTGGCGATGACGTGCTGCATTTGTTGCATCATAGCATGCATCAATCGAGTGCAGGCAGCAAGAAATGCTCGAAATTCTGCATATCCGGTGGTGGTCTTTGGTGCTCCATCATTGGGGTTTTCTGGGCGAGATCCACTCCCATTGCTTCCAAAGTTCCCACGGGTGTTCACCATCTGTCGATTTGCTCTAGGTTTAGAGATGAGAGGGAAACAAGAATAGACAAGTAATATGGAACTTATGCGGGCGAAAGGGGTAACTTTAAGGTCCAACTTTATTATTAATAACTTGGTATGGCTGCTTACAATGCCTAAGGGCCTTGCAACACATACTGCACACTCAGCAAACAATGAAAATCCAAATCGAACTAACTCTGGAGTCTAACGCCTAAAGGGTGACTCTTTCTTCTATGTGTGACTCGTGAAGGAGTCTCACTATAGAACCTATGCTCACTCATCGAGAAAACCTCCAGTGTCACAAGAGTGCATTACGTAAGAACTCGGAATTTTTAAATTGTGACAAGGTAAGGGAAAATTTCAGCAAGAGACAAGAAAAGAGAGAAAGGGATAAGTCGAGATGTCATTTCTTGTCTTCACAAATTTTTAGATTTAGAAAATAGGTTTTATCCTCACTACGACCATTCTAGCTAGGGTTGAGCCTACAGTCAAGTATGGCTCTGATACCACCTCTGTCGGGACCCGAATTTGCAAATCAGGACCCTCTGTGTATTCAGCACTAGTCCAGGAGCAGCGCTAGTGCACACTGATCTTAACATCGGTATATATCACAATCATACCAAACGATACTATCAAAGTACTTTATTTAAATAATCAAAGGGTTACTCGACCTTATGGCCAAGTTACAAATATATGCCTTGCAAGGCGAAACTTATTAAAAGAGAAATAACGGCGGAAAATCAAATAAACTTCGTGGCGCCATCCGATATACCACAGGCAACCCGGGCTCGCATCCCCTAAGTAGACGGGTCTTCTTGGAAATCCTCCTCAGCTGGCGTAATCTCCTCTTCAACTGGTATTGTGTTGAGGCAAGGGTGAGTACTTGGTACTCGACAAGTCATGCCTGAGAATGCAAGCTAATATACTATATGCATGGCTTGGTACAAAGGAATAGCTCAGGGTATATTTGCAGTAAACAACATTGGAAAAGTAATATAAGTAGATTCGAAAGCAGTAGAAATAAGTAAAGCATAAATAACTTTTCAAGAAGTTTAACAAACATTTTCCCCATTCTAAACCATATTTCCATCATCTTCTTTGTTAAACCAACCCATCTTTTCAAAACCAAGTTATTTTCAGAAAGTCTACCCCTTGACTGTAATTCCCGAGCATTGTCCAGTACCGTGGACTCGGCTATTCAAATAGATTCTACACTCTGCAGAGGTTATGCACTTTACCCACAAGATACTGAGTCAAACACCACAAAGGCGAGTTCAGTAACAAAGCCTTTCGGAAGCCTCAAACAACACAGGTGGTCCTCTCCGGTACGTGCTCTACACCATCCCTTCCCTTAGCCAAGGCGAAGTATGGGACCAACACACCGTTAGATGGGTACCTGGCCACAGCCACGATACGCTCCCCCGTACAATCACACAAACGGTGTAACTGACACCCTGAGGCTCCACAAGTGAGTCCTTAGCGACTTAGTCAACTAGGGCCGTCCCAGTCGACCATGTGGTTGCAAGTATGACCAGTTCAAAGGCTTGCAAGGTTAAGTCCTTAGAGTGACCAGGGCAAGACTACCCGAAAAACCAAATCAACACTCCCAATGCCACAAGCGGCCCACTGATTACTCTTGCCACATGCCCTGGCCGAAATCGTTTATCAAACCCCGCTTGATTACCATGCACCACGTCGTCAACATCACATGATACTTTTCCAAAACAGGTTCAATATATCATTAAGTCCATATTATCATTTGATTGTCCAAAATCATGTCATGAGCACGAAAGTGAGTCTAAGCAAAGATACTACAGCGGTCTAAACCCATGTTGGCAATTTAATAATGTCCAACTAGTAAACCACAACTAGGGTGACAAAGGGTCATGGCACATACTTAAGTAATCAAGGTGTCATACAAAGAAATTGGTATTTATCTAATCCCCATGTTTAAGCAAAGTATGTTGCTAATTGAACTAGCATGCAATAGTTTAAATCAAAATAGATTTCGAAATAGGATCAACATGGTCAAAGCACAACTTGCCTTCAAAAAGTACTTGCTCTTGGTCTTGAGTTGGATCCTGAGTCAACACTTCTCCCTCGAATCCTTCCTAAGACTTCAACGCGTCTACTCGTAAAGCGTGCAAATAGCAAATACACAAATAAACACTAGGCAAAAACATCCCAAAACTCCAAATAAAATCCATAAACAGAGAGAACGTAATTTTCTGGATTTTTAGAAGCTGGAATAAATCAAATTTGGAGTTAAAATGCAAAAGTTATGATTATTTAAAGTTTAAATAATCGATTAAATAATATTACAGAGAAAAACTTTAGTCCAAAAATTAAATAAAATTCATATTTAGGTAGATCTCAATTTTATACAAATTTAGAAATTTGAATCACTCAAATCGGAGTTGAAGCATAAAAGTTATAAGCGTTTGAAGTTTGAATCTAAATTTGAATCAATATTTCGAATTAATAAATCATTTTCTTTTGGAAATTAATTATTGCGTCGGCATGGACACGTGTCGACCTCGATTGGGCGGTGGCGTCAGCTGGTCCATGGACTTGGTCCACGCTCGGCTCGGGTCCACCGTGGACTCGGTCCACGACTCCACGTGAGACTGACATGTGGGACCCAGCTGTCAGCGACCCCGTGCGTGTGTGCACGGTGCGGTACCGCCGTGCCACGCGGCACGCGCAGGTTGGCCACACCACGGGGCGATCCCGCCTGTTGATTAAAAATTCAACGGCGGAGATTGGATCTGGGCCGCGCGGGAGTATGCGTCACGCGGCATGTCCCGGCGTGTGACACATGGGTGCATCACAGCCCTTGATTCCCGATCGGATGGATATGGTTCACCCGAATTCAATCTACGCGGTATAGCCACGGCCGTTGGATCCAAATCCAAGAGTGAGAATAGATCTAACCTAGGTCGCACGATTCCAATCTAACAGTTTAGATCTAATCCGGTTTTTCTACGGTGTGATGTGGGCTAACCTGGACCGTTCGATGAAGATCGCACGGCGGAGAAGCTTTGCGAGTCGGCGGTGGCGTGCGGCGGCGTGCAGCTGCCGGAATGGAGGGGGACGACCACGGGCACAGCGATTTGGTGCCCCTCCGACGAGGTGAGTGCGCCCCTCGGTTGCGGCTTGGCTTGACAGGCTCGAATCGCCACGGATCGGCGAGAAGCTCCGGTGACGGCGGAACGCAACAATGACCGAGGTGAAGCCCTAAGCAACTACGGCGAGGGATTGCGGCCTCAGCAGGGCGCTACGGGCGGAGATAGCTAGGGAAAAAGCGGCGCGGTGTCAAGGCGATCCTCGTGCGGGATCCCGGTCATTAAATAGGCCACGGATTCCGCGGAATCCGCGAACCCTAACGGAGTTCGGTCATGGCGCGGTGGCGGAGTCCACCCCGGACACGGGAAGACGACGCGCGCCAGCCGTCCACGTGTTCAGAACCAACGGCTAGGATCGAACCGGCATGACCCGGTCCGACCCGGACCGCGATGCGGCGGCGTGGCAAGCTCTTAGCCGTTGGATCAATCCGAAGCGGTCCACGTGCCAGTGCAGCGGGCTTCGTTGCGGCTCGAGCGTGGTTGGTCGGACTCGAACTCGAGTCCGACTCGGGCTCGATCGGATGAAACGATACAAACCCACTCGCATTTTCCAGCGATTTAATATTTAAAATAATTCGATAATTCATTTAATTCATTAAAAAATAGCAAATGACTCGAGAAAAATTCGGAAAAATCTCGGAAAATATTTTGGAACATTTTGGACTCAAATAAAATATTTCCAACAAAAATTTATTTGCAAAATTAAATTCTTTAATTATTTCAAAATGGAATAAATTCAAATAAATTCCAAATAAATCCAAATAAATTCCAGAAAATTCCAAAAATTCACCAAAGTGCCAAATCACACATGAGTTTAGGAAAAGTAAAATTTTGGGGTGTTACAGGTTCCCATATAAATACATACACAAGAGACAAAAGCAAGAAAAAATGTTACAATTGTGGCATATACGGGCATTTTGCAGCTGAGTGCCGTAAGCCACGCCGTGATGAGGAGGCGAACCTCTCACGTATTCAAGATGATGAGCCTGCTCTGCTGCTCGCTGTGTGTAAGAAGGAAACAACCAAGATGGTAATGCTAAATGAGGAGAATTTTGTTCCTGATCAGCGAACTAATAAAGAGGCGCAAGTCAATACAAATGTTTGGTACCTGGACAATGGAGCTAGCAACCATATGACAGGCCGGAGGGCTATGTTCAGTGAGCTAGATGAGAAGATTTGCGGTCAGGTGCGATTCGGTGATGGATCCACTATCGAGATCAAGGGAAAGGGCTCCATACTGCTGCAATGCAAAAATGGTGAACAACGTTTACTCACAGAGGTATACTTCATACCTGATTTACGCAGCAATATTATCAGTCTAGGACAGCTAGCTTAAGAAGGCAGCAAAGTTATTATGCATGGTGCACTCCTATGGGTTTATGATAGGAATGAGAAGCTTCTGATGAAAGTTAAAATGTCAGGCAACCGGCTGTACAAGATATATCTGGAAACTTGCAATCCTATCTGTTTGGCAACAAGCCTTGATGATCTGGGTTGGTTGTGGCATGCCAGGTTGGGGCATCTGAATTTTCATGCACTCAAGCTAATGTCTAAGAAAGAAATGGCTGTGGGGCTGCCAAGAATTGATCATTCCATACAATTGTGTGAAGGCTGCTTGGTTGCTAAGCAAACAAGAATTCCTTTCCCTCACCAAGCAAGCTACAGAGGAGAGCAACCCCTGAAAATTGTACATGCTGATTTATGTGGTCCAATCACACCACCCACAAGTGCTGGTAACAAATACTTTCTGCTCCTTGTTGATGATTTCAGTAGGATGATGTGGGTATATATGATCAAGGCGAAAGGTGAAGCCTATGCTGCATTCAAGAAGTTCAAGGCGATGGTGGAGAACCAATCAGCACACAAGATCAAGATTCTGCGAACAGATCGAGGAGGTGAATTCCGATCTCCTCAATTTACTGACCTGTGTGATACACACGGAATTGGAAGGCATTTCACAGCTCCTTACACTCCTCAGCAAAATGGAGTGGTGGAGAGAAGAAATCGCACAGTGATGGCTATGGCACGCAGTCTGCTCAAGAGCATGATGATGCCCGGAAATTTTTGGGGAGAAGCGGTGCGTCACGCGGTGTATATTCTGAACCGTACACCGACTAAGGCAGTAACTGGCATCACACCATATGAAGCTTGGTCTAATACGAGACCACGAGTGGACCACTTAAGGATATTTGGCTGTGTTGGCCATGTAAAAGTACCTGCTAACCAGCTTAAGAAGCTTGATGATAGGAGTGTTCCTATGGTTCATCTGGGAGTAGAAGAAGGAAGTAAAGCATATCGGATGTATGATCCATGTACTGGCAAGTTGCATGTTAGCAGGGACGTGATTTTTGAAGAAAGCAAGAAATGGGAGTGGGATGAACTCATTAACCATGATCCACGAGCATGGGTAACCTTCACTGTTACAGGAAATACAAGTGAACCAGTAGAAAATGATGTCCCTGAACTGCAGCCAGAAGGAGGTACTCAGCAGCCTGGCACAGGAGAACTGGATAATGTGATCACAGAAGCAGCAGCCGAAACTCCTCATGGTGTTACTGTAAGTCTACCGCATGATACATCTACTAATGGGCAGCAAACAACAAGTAATGACAGTATACCAGATTCTTCTTCCTTTGATCACACACCAATTCGGGGATTCAGATCTCTCGCTGCATTTTATCCAAACGAGCAACAAGATGAGCTCGATCCAGAGCAATTGATGTTAGCTGCAGATGAGCCGGCTAATTATCATGAAGCTGCAGAAGAAAAGGAATGGCTTGCCGCAATGAAACAAGAACTTGAAGCTATTGAGAAAAACAAGACTTGGTCCCTAACTGAATTGCCACCAGGACATAAACCCATCGGAGTCAAATGGGTATATAAGCTTAAAAGGGATTCTGATGGCAAGATTGTTAAGCACAAAGCTAGGCTTGTTGCAAAAGGCTATGTGCAGCAAAAGGGGATCGATTTTGATGAAGTCTTCGCCCCCGTGACAAGATTGGAAACAGTGAGATTTCTACTTGCTCTATCTGCACATAGAGACTGGGAAGTTCATCATCTCGATGTAAAATCAGCTTTTCTCAATGGCGATCTACAAGAAGAAGTATATGTTAACCAACCAGAGGGTTTTGTAAAAGAAGGCCATGAACACAAGGTGTACAGACTAAGGAAGGCACTTTATGGACTTCGCCAAGCACCAAGAGCATGGAATATTCGTCTTGACAAGTGTTTGTTAGAGCTAGACTTTAAGAAATGTCCACATGAGAATGCTGTGTATAAGAGATGCGAAGGAACCAAAATTCTAATTGTGGGAGTTTATGTTGATGACATAATTGTCACAGGTACTAGCAGTACAGAGATAAAACATTTCAAGGAGCAAATGATGCAACAGTTTGAAATGAGTGATCTTGGTTTCCTCTCCTACTACCTTGGAATTGAGGTAGAGCAAACAGGGCATTCCATCAAATTAAAACAAGCTTCTTATGCCAGGAAGATATTACAGCAAGCTGGAATGTCTGAGTGCAACCCGACAAGATTTCCAATGGAGGTAAAATTGAAGCTTGATAAAGATGAAGCTGGCACGCCCGTTGATCCGACAGAGTACAGAAGAATTGTGGGGAGTCTAAGGTACTTATGTCACACGCGTCCAGATCTTGCTTATGCTGTTGGGATAGTGAGCAGGTTCATGGAGAAACCCACAACAATGCATCTTCAAGCAGTAAAGCAAATTCTGCGTTATCTAAGAGGAACAACAGACTATGGTCTGGTATATACAAGAGGCGAAGGAAATGATATGTTAATTGGCTACAGTGACAGCAACTTGGCAGGTGACATTGTTGACAGGAAGAGCACAACTGGCTTGGTATTTTATTACTATGGCAATCCAATTACTTGGGCATCTCAGAAACAGAAAAGTATAGCTCTTTCATCTTGTGAGGCTGAGTTTATGGCAGCCACAGTAGCAGCGTGCCAAGCAATATGGCTGCAAGGATTGTCAAGCATGTTGATGGGAGAAAAGCCAAAAGAAGTTATTATGTATGTTGACAACAAATCAGCCATAGAACTGATGAAAAATCCAGTTTTCCATGGGAGAAGTAAGCACATTGATACTCGATTTCATTTTATTCGTGAATGCGTGGAGAAAGGCTTGATCAGTGTGAGGCATGTGCATACTGATGAGCAACGAACTGATATATTCACAAAGGCACTTGCAAGAGTCAAGTATGAGAAGATGCGTGACCTACTAGGTGTTAAGAACCTTGAGAAAAACCAAGTCTAGATTAGGAGGGTGATTGTTAATAATAATCTAAGACTTTGGTGTTAAGCAAGTACTACTGCTTACATGTGAATACATGCGTATATGCATGACATTATCCAGGAGTTGAGGAGTCACTTTAAGTACTAGTTAATTATGCACAAGTATTCAAGAGTCATGTGTGAATACTGTCTTAGTAAGTCCATGAGTCATGTAAGACCAAGAGTCTATCTGCCCACTATATAAACATGTGGATGGAACCAGTTTGTGCGTGTTGGGAGAAAAGTGAGTAGCTAAATATTTCTCATTTTCTATCTCTGTGTTCTTCCACTAGTACTGTGTGTGCGTGTCTCTGTGCATGAGGATATTGTGCTAAGTATCCAACAGCCACGGGCTATCCACGGACAGTAGTTGGATTCTTCGGCTGGTTTGCCTCTTGGAATTAGCCTCTCACTTGGAAGAATTGGAACTGCATGTAAGTGATTAATGTTACAATATGTATGTTATGCTATACATTGAATACCATCCAGGGTACATTAGTTGTTGCTTGCATATTTTTAGTTTATATTCCAAGACATAAGCTAGGGGGCCTATGGTAACATTAATTTATTTTGCCCATAGCACGATTCGAAGCTGAGTTGCATACTACTACATGCAGGATATACACGATGTATTTCCTGTTCAACTAATTAAACTAATTGAAGGTCTGATATCTATGCATGCAGATGGATTGTTCTGCCTATTCCGGTTCGAGGAGAGTAGCAGCCTTGCCAGCATGGGTGGATCCAGACCTCAGGCCATCCGAGCCTGGACCCGAGGCCTAGGAGGTATGGCCCAAGATTGATTGCTGTTTACCGTGCGTGACCCATGGGCAGTTTGTCGGTGAAGAGCTGGGTTGGCCCGAGGCTTGACCAGCTCCTGGTTGCTACTATTGAATTCGTGTAATCGTAATGCCCCGTTTTGTGACATACGTTGTGCGATCGGACGAACGTGGGTAGTACAAGTTCACTTTGCTATCGATAGTATTCTAGCCATTCTTATATATATATATATATATATATATATATATATTGCACAAGTTCAGGACAAGTTCCTGAGTACAGAGGGCTGCCAAAACACGGCAGTCGTTGCGATGATTTGAGTTATAGCACCTACGTTTCCTCGTGTTGTACTGACTTTTGATAGTGTTGTGTGTTTGGTTGTAGAGGCGGGTGCCGGGTCAAACACCGGTGCGGTGGGTGGTGGATGTCGATGCCATAGCAGCGATCGACAGGATACAAGATGACAGAGCTACCGGTCTTGTTAATCGAAAGGCACTGCCTGGAGGTCAATTGGTGGCAAAATGCTGCATTATACATATAGAAATGATCTACTAAGAACTAAACAGAAAATTTTGAACTAACACTTGGATAAAACTAACCACTAGATAATGCTAACAATTGGTTAACAACTGCTGCCCCTAGCCACACACCCTGCCGTCAACACACGGCGCCTTATGTTTGGCTCAGTTCGCTACTGCGCACAGGCCCAACATCTAAGTAGGGCTCGGCTAGGCCACAGTTGTTGGCGTCGTGGCCCAACCCTTCTTCCTCTTCCAATAGAAGACATTGTCAAGGCCTTGAAGACCCACATCAGTACTCCTTCCTCAGAAGCCAGCTTGTCCACAAGTTGAAAGTCAGGATAAGCAGATCGCATTATTGTTGCAAGGACCCATGTAGCCTCGTCCTAAGATTCACCCTTCCAATAAATCAGCAACTGACGGTGGCCCTTGATGAACCTGTGTGCCAAAACACGATGCGTCTTCAGAGTTGTCGGCTAAGAAATTGGCGAAACATCAAGAGGCAGTGGCAGAGCTGTAGCTGGATTGTCACCCTAGAACTTTTTCAAGAGGGAAACATGGAAGACGTTATGAAGGCAAGCGACCAGTGGTTATTGAAGGTGATAAGCAACCAAACCGATGTGCTCAACATTTTGATATGGTTCATAAAATCCAGGGGACAGCTTGTGTTGCATATTGGCCTACACCGACAGTTGGCGATGTCGTTGGAGACATAGCCATACCCAATCACCTGCAGCGAATGAGACCTCTAATGGTGTGTGTCATAGTACTACTTCATTTTGTTTTGAGTATGTTGGAGATGTTCGTGGGTATGGTGGATGAGCACATCGCGGTCGGTGAGGTGATAGTCGACGGAGTGAATGACAGTAGCCTGCTGGTTGTACGAAAGGAGCGGCGAAGGAGGACACCTATAGACAAGCTCAAAGGGCATCATGCAGTGAGCTGTGTGGAAGGAGTTATAGAAGAAGTTCACTCCAAGGAAAGCTCTGAACCCACGTATGAGGATTATCGACTGTTAAGCAACGAAGATACATTTCCATCGCGCGGTTGACAACCTCCGTTTGTCAGTCAGTTTTTGGGTGGTAGGCTGTTGAAAGGACGAGAGTGGTGTCACATCGTTTGAAAAGATCTTGCCAGAAGACACTTGTGAATACCGGATCTCTATCACATACGATGGACTCTTGTATGCTGTGTAGATGAACAATATTGTCGAAGAAGAGCTGTGCCACCATTGGAGATGCTGATGGCCAAACCATAGGCACGAGTGTGTGTATTTGGACAGCCGGTCGATGATCACCTAGAGTGCAGTCTTGCCCTGCGATTTTGGGAGGCTAATAATGAAATCCATGGAAATGTTGGCCCATACTTGATGGGGGCACAGGAGGAGACTGAAGGAGCCCTGCCAGCGATAGTGAGCTAGTTTTGTTATGTTGGCAGATGGCGCAGCGCACGATGTATTCTTCCACTGCTCGGCTCTGATGCATCCAATAGTAAGCTTGCTGAAGGCGATGAAGCGTCTTGTGCACCCCTTCGTGCATCAAATCATGGACATCGGCCACCATTTTCGGGATGAGCAAAGACATCTCGGACATAGCCAGGCGATCATTGTGGAATAAGAGGCCATCGCGGACGTGTCATATGGGTCGTGACACCCCCAAAAGGAGGTGCATCTGGTGTGACTACAGCAGCCAATTGTGAATCCGAACTGGCCTAGTAGGTGGGAGCTGAAGGGGCCAGTTGGAGCTACCGGTCTTGCTAATCGGAAGGCATCTCCTAGAGATCAATTAGTGGCAAAATGTTGCAGGCCATTTTCATTGCCTTTTCGTGTACATATAGAAAGGATCTACTAAGAGTTGAATAGAAAAATCTGAACTAACACTTGGATAAAAACTAACCACTAGACAATGCTAACAACCGGCTAACAACTAACCATTTTCCTAGCCGCACACCCTGCTGTCAGCGCACGGCGCCTTGTGTTTGGCCCAATTCACCACTACGCACAAACTCGATGTCTAAGCAGGGCTCGGCTGGGCCACAGTTGTTGTTGTCGTGGCCCGACTCTCTTTTGATAGAAGATATTGTGAAGACCTTGAAGACCCATATATACATATATATACATACATACATACATATCACACACACATATACATACAATATATACACATATACATATATATAGGAAGCCTCTTTTCTACTCCCGGGAGTAATTACTCCCTGTGCCGTATCTCACAACGTTGGGGGTATCTCGCGCAACGGAGGGTATGTACGTGTAGTATACAAGTACATAAGACCATCTAGGTGGTATTTATATTTTTTTCAGAGGTGGTATGTACACTTTTTAGACATACTTCTTTTTATGTGCGTATATGAAGGTATTTGCAAAATACGCTAAAGACTATGTACTCCCTTACAATTTTTTTATGTGGATCTCATTGGAATATCCTATAATTAGTATACGAGTGTATCCAAAGTGATAAAAGAGTATTTCAAGTTCGTTTGGGTGGTATTTCAGATATGGGAGTAATTACTCCTAGGAGTAGAAAGTGTGTATATGTGTGTGTATAGCATGCTTGGCTAACTGATCAGCTTCTTGGTTGCTTTTGCCTGCTGATGTAGATGAATGAATCGGAATAGCTGCCTTATGTGTAAGCAGAATCGGTCTAAATAATCTTCCAATGTCCTTGAGGTTGAAATTCCCGCATAAGTGAGGTGTATCGCACTTGTATAATGCACAAGAGGCACTGTTTCATTGCATACCTCAAATTTAAGCTCCTATTGCCGGCCCAATAAAGCTCCTGGCCCGGTTCCACTTTATCGGGCTGGTTTGGATCGTCCCTAGGGCCTGGAGGGAGTTAAGCTGCCATCTTTTTTTCCCTTCATTTTGTAGATTCTACTATTTTAATGATGATTATATTATATGTTGCTACTATTATATGACGATGATTATATGTTGTTACGGAAAGCCTGCGAATTTGATTACAAAAGCATGGGGATTGCATTATATGGAGTTAATCCCTCTCTAAGAGCTCAGGTTAAGTACGGGAAATACGTACCCTTATGCAGTGAAGAGGCGATGCTTCCTCTTTCCAAGCTTTTCCTGTTTGCCACAACACTAGTCACATATATCGAGTATCTCACCACATTTGAGTTATTCCACTATCCGACGCCAATTTTGCTTGGTGGATGTTTGAACATGTTAGAGGCTGCTGTCAAGTTGTCTGGTGTTGATGATGAGTTGGACTACAACCCCAGTGTCCTTCCTGCATGCTGCTCTTACTCGTCTGCGGACACTCTCCGTAAGATTACATATCGAAAGGTGTTCCTATTCCTTTCTTTTTAAAATTGTATAAATATTAACATACTTACATACGAATGAAAAATAGATAGTAATTACTTACTTCTTTGCTTGTTTTTAAATTTGTACAATTTGAATTGAGACGAGAAACCATAGCATCTTGGGTGCGTTTAAGAGTACCATTCTCTTTAACATTTCAAAACCTTCTATTGATGTAAATTAATTGTTACATGCAGATGAGTTGTTCCAACGAATTGTTTTTTTTTCTGGCGGCTGGGAACAGAGAGAGACCTTGCCGGGGCATCCGCATAATCACCTTCGGAGACTAGTCCACCTGACAGGATTTCATGCTCACGATGGGATAATTGATCTGCCGCTCTACATTATCCGTAATGCTACTGTACTTCATCGAATGATCATAGATCCAATGGTAAGATCGATCGACGCAGCAGTGAGGGTTGGAAGATGGCCAAGCGCCACCGAGAGAGAGAGAGAGAGAGAGAGAGAGAGAGAGAGAGAGAGAGAGTAGTTTCGTGACACCCTCACCATCCTGTAAACCTTAATTAATTTAGAGCTTTTTATGATACAGTAAATTCGATATGATTGTTCGTTCTTTTATATCTAATGGATCAGATTAGCTAGTATTTATTTATACTTATCTAGTAGTAAAGTAATAGGAGTATCTTTAACAAATCAATTGCTAGATCTAATTTCTACTTATATACCATATACTACCATTATAATGTACCGTAAAATCTCTCTTAATTTAAGGTAAGCTAAGGGATCATAGCAATATGGATGAGTTTTCTATATATCCGCGGGGTGGTGAAAGATGAAGGTTGGTGGCAATTGTCAAGGTTCCTAAAGCTTTTATTGTAATGTTATTATATGGCGTTGTACTGCTGTAACTTGTAAGATTATTTGAAGGGTGAAGCATTGTTTTGTTTGGTGTCTTTTTTGTGTAACATTTCATTGCTGCGTGTGGATGTGGCTGTGATTCTATTCCTAGCTCGGCCACAACAGTAGCAACAATACTGAGTTGCTCGTCCTGGCTGCTGCACAAGTGCTAAAACACGCGAGAATGCCGTGAAATTCCTGCGTTCAGTCCACAACGAGGATAGATACGAGAAGGAGAGGTTGGGCAATTGACGATGTGAGTGCACACGATCGAGCTGCTCAAGGACTGTTTAAACAAAGGAAAACGTACGTGGTTGGCAACATCCATGCACGATCGATCCATGTCGCTGCCTGCAGCTGCCACAACCCTCGGTCCCTCTCCTGTGACCTGACGTCCTCTCTCTCTCTCTCTCTCTCTCTCAGGCTCGGCATGCAGCTACATGTATCTCTCCTCTCCCCATCTCCCATACATCACATCTTGTTCATCTTTCTTTCTTTCTTTTATAATGTTTGTCTAGTACTACTACTTCTGTTCTCTAGTCAAGCAAGGAAAGGCCGGCCCTGATGTATGCAACAGTAGTCTCTACCTGCCGCCATGTGTAGTACTGTGCATTTTTCAGGGGAAACAAACTCAGGCAAGTCATGCATTGTGCCATCATCGGTTCATCACCACCCTTCACAGACACACCGGCGTATTTTTATCCGGCAAGAATGAAATGTCCAAGGAATTTTTGTTTTAAAAAACAAGGCGTTTCGGGTGCACTCAAAATAAAATGACTACACCTAATTGGGGTTGGGCAGGCAAGTTGCAATGATGGAGTAAATGACAATGTTAATTTGAACATTCATTCTGCCAACTTTTGCGGCACACACCCTAGCCCAGAGCTAATGATGAATGGGCAATGCAAAGGTTCTTTTTCCTATCATTAAACCCAAGAAACAAAGCAAAGATGACATGGCGAACTATCTAAATTAATGTATGAGTAATAGACCGAGGAATGTATAAAACAAAGCACACACACAAACAAAAAAGTAAAGGATAGAGACACGCAAAAATCACACGTCTTGACTGAGAGGCTGCTACATATATGCTACTTTAGCAGGACAAACTTTGACGACCTTCATGTACGTACGTACGTAGGTAAACCTTCAAGGCAAGAGGCCAGCAGATCAATGATCATGGCTTGTGCATGAGCTCCCCCTCCCTCCCCGGCCCTATGGAGTTGTGCCGATCCGACGGGCCAGAAGGTGGGATCAGCTTCTCCCGCGGCAAGTAGTCGAAGAACCTCCCGGAGCTCATCGCCGCCGTCGACGTTGATGGCGACTTGACGTAGCTCTTCTGCATGCTTCTTGAGCCGTCGCAGCCCGCGGCGAGGAGGAAGAGCAGGAGCACGATGGCTATGCATCTGCGAAAGTGGCCCATTTTAGGCAGCAGCAGAAGAAGCAGCACAGTGATGAGAGGTGGCATGCATATAGAGTGGTCAGTGGTTCGGTTTGGGATGGAATGGACGGGAGAAAGAATGAGCTAGGTGACAATGGAAGAGATCGATCGAAGCATTAGCTAGGTGACAATGCAAGAGATCGATCGATGTGCTGTCACACACACAGAGAGAGAGAGAGAGAGAGAGAGAGAGAGAGAGTGAGTGTGTGTGTATACAAGTATTGTTATACACAGTACACAGCGGTAAGGAACGTGAAGAGATCTCTAGGGGTCCTATATATACAGTAGCCAGTACTACGGGTTGATGGGACGAGAGAGAGATGTGGGATTTGGTTGGAGCTAATCGAGTGAGATCTTTTGCCTTCGAAGTTGGAACATGATGTAATCCGGGAATAAGAGACTAGCATACGCTGGATAATCTGATTCTGAAGAGGATAAGTTTAGCTTACTTTTTAACCGGTGATGTCAAGATAGGAATCCTAACACAGAGAGAGCCGTGCTGGTGTTGAGCAGTTCAACGTGGAGAAAATCCTAACAGTGCTAATTATCTTGCTTGGGTTGAGTAATCTTGGAGGAAATACGTGGCTTATTATCAGCTTAATTCTTCACCGCTTTTTATTGTGGTAAAACCAAAATTAGGCCGTCAAAAGAAGAAAGACAAGCAGGCATGCATCATGATGTTCTCAAGAAGAAAGGCGATTGTTGCTGACCGGTTACTGTTGAAGATTTTTTTTTCTTTTTCTCCCCAAGGGGCCCAGAGAGCTTTGTAGTAGGACAAATTAAACCTTGTTGACTGAGCTCATCGACATGCTAAACTATATAGTTGTGCATTCTATTTCGGGCTTGCCAGAGGGACTGAAATGGGATTATGGGAGTGGGTTCGGAAATAAATTTTGGGTCTTCACAGGACACGTCGGTACCATCGTAGGTCAACTCTCTTTTCGTACGGTTCAGCGAGGGCAGTTGTAACCTGCAATTTCCAGTACGCTTTTTGTGTTGTGCTGCATGAGCTGAAAACATGGGGTGACAAAATACATGCTACCAGCTCTCAAAAGGCGCTTCCAAACACTTTTCCTCCGTTTCTAAATACATGTTATTTTAACTTTTAAATTTTGTTCTTAAATACATATTATTTTACAATTCAAAGATAACTTTTAACTGTTTTTTCCTTTACAAACTCCTATCGTTCATGATTCCTAATAGTATTTAGAGAGTGCTTTTATGCTCTCTTTTTTAAAGTTGCAGAAGTATTAAAGTATGAGGATTACCAACTCATTCGCTTGCTTTAAGATTTGTGCAACTTGTATTAGAGGGAAATCATAAAAGAACCGCTCTAGTATTTATCACTGTAGCCATTCAAAAACAACAAGCGAGCTAATAAAGAAAAACGATTTAATCATTTCTACGTATGCTTTGATTAAAGCGCAAAGTACTAAAACATGAACAAGGGAGAAAGTGAGAAGCATGCAGTCAGTCATGTGCTAGGACTGAGTTTATTGAGCTTGAAGGAACACCTGTCCCTATTAATAGCATGGAGTGCAGTGCCATCATAGGATTGTACCAGTCCAAAGGAAAATTCCCAAAGGATTAGGATCCTCCAAAAATACTCTGGAACGAAAGAGCCCCCGGTTATGGCCGGCCGGAGATTTGGAGCGAGCGAGGGAGCTTTGCTTTGCTTTGCTTTGGTCAGATGAGGTGTGTGTGATAGGAGAAGGCGTACGCACACGAGACGAGACGAGGCGACATGACCTGAATGAATTGCTGGATTGAATCGAGCAGAGGAAGAGATGGATTCAACCGAGGGCACTGCCACTGCCCATGGTTTTTTGTATCTGTCACTTCCGATGTGACATCCTCCCCTTTCCACCTGATACGGTCGAGCGATATCTTTTCTTCCTCTCTTGGCTTTGAGGGCTGCAGAGCGCTGAAGAGATCGATGGCACAGGCAGCTAGGGGAGTGAGTGAACGTCCAAGTCAGGAGGAGAGCCAGCGAGCTGGCTTGGCTACCTACTCCATCCTACTCCCATCTTACCATCTTAGTGTTACCGTGCAGTGCTGCTGCTACCACTTTGGTCGCTGCCCGAAACGCTGTTTTCCTTTGGCTTTTGGCCCTGAATGCCGCCGGCCTGACGACAGCCGCTGCCTGCCCAGTTTGGGCTGGGAAATGTTCTGCTGGATGCTGAATCAATCGGATGCAAAACACAAGGTGAGAGAGTATACATCGGGAATAATTGCACGTGTGCCATTGTTTTTTGACAACCCATCGTGTGTGTAATTGTAATTGTAATTGTAATTGTAATTGTAAGCACGGGATTATTCCAGAGAAAAAGGAAGGAAGGTGAAGTCCAGCAATGCAGATAAGACGAACGAATATAGCAGCAGGGAAGCGTCATCCTTACCCGATAAGATGATACGCTTTACTGGTACTAGTACTAAGCGCCTGCGCCTCGGATGATTTCAAATTGGAGTGTGCATTGCGATCGCTGGTGGTGACATGGATTGATTCGCGTCATCCTTCGCCGGCCTACTTTGACGTGATAAACACCACCTCATGTCACGCTAAAAGCGAATCCCAAGCTTATCGGATTACATTCCTTCTATAGTCTTTTTACCCTTCACTAGGTTGTTGTAGATTGCATCAGCGCTTACACTTTTTCCTTCCGGCGTTATCTCCTTCCGCCCAATGTCATAACGCGCATACTGCACCCAGGCCACGACAACCAATTGTTGTCAACCACCAACAACCATTTCAGATTACCAGCAGACGAAACGGAATCCTAGCAGCGTCGCAGAAACACGCTAGCCTCCCATTTCCTGCGCTCTCTACGATCAATCTATCCACCTCAGATATTATATAAAACAAAACATGGTGCAAAACTGACGAGTGATCGTCTCATTTAGGAAGCCACATGCAAGATGGAATAGCATTCGCTTATCCATTGATCCCAGGAAATGGAATATACATAGGCTTGCATCTTGGTCGACAGAGCAATAACATCATATTGCTCCTTCCATCATGTATGTCATTGATCATGATTTTTTCTTCTTCTATACAACAAGAATACAGGGACGGAGATAGTCAGGGAGAGAACACAGAAGTAAACAAGACGGTACAGCACATTGGATAACAAGTTTTGTGATACGAATCGATGGCGTAAATAAATCCCAATTCTGCCTTTCAAACGATGAGATATTGCTAGTACGAGTACTAGGCACGCCCTGATGGCTTCTGCACCCCTTTGGATATCTAGCTCCATGCAGGTGCAAACACTAAACTGTCATTACTGAAGAGATCCGGTCAGTTCCCCGCACATTGTACTTGTCGTAAACTTTTTCACGGTTGTCATTCCACCATGATTCCGCTTGAAGTTCTCCAAATCTTCTCCGGCTGCAAACAGCACTTAAATATCAGAAAATGCGGTTATTCAAGGGAGAGAGAGAAATATATCAGCTCCTACGGATTGCAAAACTTGTGTACCTGAACCGCACTCTATTCAGCTCTTTGGTTCCATCACGAAGAGAAACTAGGGTCAAGTATACTCCAGGTTCGTACTGTTCTATCCACTCTGCTTCAACTTGATTATTGGGTGAACCGGAACCTCTCATGTTCAAACCGTGCAGGTTTATTTGGAACCTTTCTGTTTCCCTCCGATCGTCATCTTCCGATCTTGAACGATACCCCGTCACCCCACCATTGGTCCTCTGCTGCATGGGTGGAAACTCTTTGGTATTGTTTAAGGTTGCAGCCCTCTTCTCTTGTGGAACCACCGCGGTATCATTTGGGTCACTTATTTGATGGGCTTGGGCAGGCAACCCATTAAACCGAGCAAATGCAACAGAAGTGGTGGTTTGGGGATACTGAATGCTGCCTGACTCATATCTCTTCTGGTTTTCTCTCCCGATTTCAGGAGAAACTGCACCACCAGGTGGTGGATACATCAGTCGTGCTTGCTTCATGTCACACGCTCCTGGAGGATGCCTTTCGGCCATTTCCTTTAGCTGCAAAGGAAAAAAGGAGCGCGTTGTTTTCTAGTACTGTCCAATAGGGGAAAAAAAAATTCCAGACAAGCCAGTTATCTGGTAGTTATTTGATTGCTTCAATGCACATTATCTGTCATTTATATAACTGAAATGGGTCACATGAGCACAGTTGTCATTCTCTTGGCGAGGAGACAAGCGCGGTTGCCTGTTCAAAGGAGCTGTGACTATTGCAAAAAAGAGCTATTAGCATAAAGAACGGTGAGTACTTGAAACGTCCATAACAACTAAATAGGCGTCTAAAACTCTATATCCATAACAACCGAATGCAACCCTCCAAGCTCATGTATGAATGCACATATCCACACAAAGAAAAGGCACAAACTACAGATGCTGGTATAGTCTGCTTCACAATCAAGTGAGTTTCATCGAAAGCTCATGTATGAATACAGTCCTTGCAACTTCATAGCGTAAAGCGCAGCCAGGTTCCACATAAGTTCTAAGACATCCATTTGAATGTTTTGAGGGCAAGGATGCCATTGTCAACATGAATCTCAAGGAACTTCAGAAAATTAGGCTGTGCATTGCAATTCTGAGGATGGAAGCAGGTAAAGAGGAACCTAAAGTAGTATCCAGGAGAAAAGTTGTTTTTGATGTCAACTGAAAATAACAGCTAATTAAGGCTATATATGCTATGATTTTGATTAATGGTTATTGCAAAAATGTGCAAATAAGGAAAGAGAAGAAACTGGCAAGAGAATATGCTACTAGTACTAATTTCAACATTGATAAGATTATGCAAGATCACCTGAGCTGTTAGTGATTTTATAACTTCTTTAGCAGCCTTCGATTTGGATGCCTCTTCAGCGGCAAGGGTCATGGCCTCGTGAGCTTTTGCCTCTGACTTCTGCAACTCAGCATCTTGCTGTTCACGTTGTTGTCTCAAGCTGTTAACCTGATCCATAGACAAGCATAAGGGCTCCTTTTCCCTGGTATTACTACAAAAAAAAAAAGGACCAAGTATACCTCTGCCTGTAGTTTTTGAACCTCTTGCTTTAGAAGTTCATTTGCATCCCTGAGGCTCTCAAAGCTTTCTGAGGATAAGAGGCTGGAAGAATTCAGGTATGGCATTCTCAAAAATGGTGAAGTGAATATGGGGTCATTAGCATATCGGTTTGCTACTGCAGAACCTGAGTTCAGGTCAGCTGCTCCACTTAAAGGAATGTCTTTCAGGTGCAAAATTGCAGGGAACTGTGGTGAATAGTCAGGCTTCTTTGTTTGCTTTGCTGCCTTCACATCTAAATTCTTGATCATATCTGAACTAGTAGCTGATGCAACTCTGTTTGCCTTTGTGTCCATTCTCTCAGCCTTGGTATCACCTGGTAAGCGGGGTATAGTGTTCCTGTTATCACTGACACCGGAATCCAAAACTTTACTTAGTTTCAGGTAACATGAATCACATACACGGTATGGCTTTCCAGGATTAGGAGACAATGCTGCTCTTAGTGCTTTTTTTGAACTGCACGAATGACAATGTACTAAGCCACAATTGTAACAGTTGTGCCTCTTTCGAGTGAATCCAAATGGCTGTCTGCATGCTGAGCATTGGGACTGCTCCATTCCGGATACCCATTTATGTTGACAAATTGCAGCTGTAAAGCCTGATCCACAAGCAATGCGTTTTACAGACCTATCCCTCAAAGCCTCAACAAGTGTAGGCACCTTACGATCTGCAAAATCACCGTGACCCAATCTTCCATTTGCACCCTTACCCCATGTATAAACTTCACCGGTGTTTGTCAAGACTGCAACATGATAAGATCCACAAGCAACCTCCACAACACCACCACCACCAAGCTTTTCTTCAACTAAGCGTGGATACCTTCCATCGTTATTGGGATTGCCAAGCTGTCCATACACTGAGCTCCCTAGAGTAAATATGTGCCCCGAAGTGGTCAACCCAATCGTAAGAGTATGGCCACATGCAGCCTTATGGAAGTTGTAATCTATCAGTGAAGGCACGCAGGTTGGTTTGAGTTTTGAAGACCTGTCACCATGCCCAAGGCGATATTTGTCTCCATCTCCCCAGGTAAATAACTTTCCAGATGAAGCATTTGACTGTGTTGTGATAACCTCAACAACAGCAGCAGTATGCCACACCCCACATGAAACAGAAATCATCCTCAAACCCTTCAAAGACTCCACTTCCTTTGGATATGAGATAGTTTCTCGATTTCCATGACCTAAGACTCCAAATGTGCCATCACCAAATGTGTACAACTGTCCAGAACTAGTTATCAAAGCTGTATGCCATGTACCACATGAAACAGTTGACACATGAAGGCCTTCCAGAGGACCTGAAACTCTTTTTGGGATCCAGTGACTCACGTTACTACCATGACCAAGGAGTCCTGCATTGTGGGTACCATCTCCCCAGGTGTAAAGATCACCAGTTGCAGTAATAGCACAAGTATGGAATTCACCACAAGCAATTATTTCAACATTGCAGATTGATAATGACTCAACAAGACGTGGCTGAAAAATGCTTGTATCAACCCCATGGCCAAGTCGCCCACTGCATTCTTCTCCCCATGTAAATACCTCCGCCTGTCTTGTAACAAGCGCAGCATGCTTCACACCACAAGCCACAAAACTGACATCAAGCATTACATTCGACTCTAAGGGCTTTGGTAAAAGAATATCAGTAGTCGCACCAGGAGAGTGAATTCTATCAGACCCTGATCTTGAAGTGGTATCACACATGACTTCCCCCCAGACATAAACATCCCCAAACGATTCAGAATCTTCGCCACCAGAACCATGGCTGGATGTGCTAAGAGCACTCGAAACACTGATTCGAATGTCTGAAGAAGAAGAACTTTTCGCTTGCATATATGACACATTTGTCCTTTCTGAATATGTAAATTCTCCAGAAGAACGATCCTTGGTAGAATTTGCTGAGCTCAACTTGTTGTCGAGGGAATCCGTGGTAAATGTAGAGCTACTGCTTAGGCTACTTTCTCTGCCACACTGAAACCAATTCATAGAAAATGTTCAGAAGTCTAGCATATCATGTTGTGCCATCAATTCTATACAGGACTAAAACCTGAAAGACAAACTTAAAAACAGACAAACAGAACAAGTACTTCACAGTTGAGAGGCTACTATTCATGGTTTTGTACGTTAGGGCATTACAGGTAATGTACTAGCACCAATTCAAGATTTTCTAAAACTAAACCTACAAAAGTCTTAGGTTGTATTTAAAAACTTCAGCAATAGCTGGTCATGTTAACTCTAACAACTACGACATAGAATTAGATGATGGCTCAAATGATCTCTATGAATTCTAGAGCTTAGGTCAAAAGAACATCAAACAAAAAGTGGCAATCAAACAAAGAAGCTCCATGCCTCCATTGGACAGAATCATTGAATTTGCTGACATTATGCTAGTTTTCACAGTTTGAGTCTGCATATTAGTGCGAGAATATCATGTGGGAATTTCTGCGACAAGAGTAAATGTAAAGATACTAAAGCAAAAAAAAATAAAAAAGATACTGATAACTTTGCCCCAAAAGATAACAGCTCAAATAATGATGTGATTAAGATTATGTAAGTAGTAATGAAAAAGCGGTGCAGAAAAGTGAGCTCTATTGAAGCAGGGAGATTACATCAAAAGAAAGGCCACCGTTGCGAATTCCATCGATGTGTTGGGGTTGGGATCTGTGCTGTCCTGGAGATATCAATGCATTAAGGCCTGTGAACCACACTTCTGCCTCGACTTTGTCCTTGCAGATCTATGAAACAGGATCAGAAATAATTAGATGACATTCAATCAGAAAAGAGAGAAAAACAAGAATTTTTAATTGATTCTCCTTCAAATACCAGATCAAGAGACCGCTTGCCATCATTATATATGATTGAGAAGGATAAGTGGTCCTTCTCTGGGAGCAAAAAACGTTGAAAAACCAGCTGAAAAGAATAAATGTCAAAAGATAATAGACTTGAAATAAGTATATCCAAAATGTTTAAAAGGTCCTTACCGTTCTTTGTCCTGAGAGAACTCTGGACACAGAAGCTAGTTTCAAACTTTTCTCTTTGTTATTTGAAACCCAAATAAGAGTTGATTCATCCTGTGGAGCATAGAAGAGAAATTAATGTGAGTATATGTAATAACTGCAAAAAGAAGTTCCATTGCTCTGAATTCATGTTACAGATTTTTCAATGGTTGCCATTTTGCAGTTATTTATGCTCCAATAGTTGTAAGCTTGGACGAGCAGTTCCATGAAAAATAAGACAGATACATATGTATCAATGAAAGAAAGGCCATCCAAAACGACGATTGGTGTAGTTCAGGCCAAAACTTGTGAGGAATGTTATGAACCACACACGCGTGAGTGAACTTACATTTGATAGCCTGAAGGGAGTAAATTTTGGCTTTCCTTTGCGACCATATTTAAGCAGTTGGGTGCCTTTCTTTAAAGCAATAAGTGCCTGCCAAATTCATGAGGATGAACAGAATTATGAAGTAGAGTAACTAGTTACTGGTACAGATCATTCGTAAAACATTAATAAAAACTTGTCCAATGGAATGTAGAACACTTTCTAGAAATGTACTTGACAAAAACTGGTTACCGATAGCACCAGTGCTAATGGGAAAGTTCCAAGTGTCTTCCTGGCCATTTCCCTCAGAACAACGTGACTAACGGGAGTGTCTGCCTGTAGCATTGTTTTCTTCATTGTGCTTTATGTACTCTTTGCACAAACATGGAAAGGCACAGCTACAATGTAGTATGGTTGGCCACCTTCAAGAATTTAGTTATCCAGAACATCTAAAAGAGTAGGATTCATTTTCAGTAAAAGGAGATATCTCACTCTAGCCCCAACGGGTCAAACATGGTTAGGGTTCATATAATGAAGATTTTTCACAATCTTTTCGTGACCGATAGAGTTCTAGAACACAACCTGGCTACATAATGCTTGAGTTATGACACAGGAGCCAGTGTCAACTCCTGACAAACGGGCATAACTAACATACTACTAGTTTGTGATATATCTAGAATGGTGAACATCTTTAAGCCTGGAACCAACTAACTTAGCAAAACCTTGAAATTCAAGTTCATTCATATATTTTCTCACACAAAAACCAACCTGGTGCTAGAACACCTCTTCCTTCCAAAATCTGTCGACAAAACAATTTGAACAGGGCACTGAAACGCTTGAAATTCCAATGCCACGAGCCTGAATGAGATTCCCGAACTCAAAAGTCACACGTTCCTTGGCTCGTCACAACATTCTCCAATCGAGAAACGATCTTGCATCCAAGCATTTCATTGCAGCACGCCTCGCTTGCGGCGCTGCAATTGCGCATCCAAATATGTGGACTGGAACAGAACAGCGCAGCACCATTCTCGCGTTCCAAATTCTCCCACCAGAAACTGTCCATTGCAATAGCAACAAGGCTCCCGGCCGGGACATATCAGGTGCAATTAAAGCATCGGCATTACAGAAGGCTGGCATTGCCCATACTCCGGCCGCGCACATTGCCATTGCTGGTACCAAGCCATTGCTGTGGGTTGGCATTTGCAGCACAACATCTCCATAAGCCTCCAGCAGTCCAGCACCACAGCGGTCCAAAACCTCCACCCCTAGAACCACCACAGCCCCACCCCCCACAGGAAAAGTTTGGCCTTGGCTCGGCAAAACCACACGGCTGGCTCCCACCTCCCGCATTGGCAGTTTGGCATTATGATTACAAGAACATACTCGAACAAGAAACGGAAGAAAGAAGGGGGGAAGTAAAGTAATAAAAGCGAAGAGATGGTGGCGGCGGCGTCGGTATAGAAGAAGAGGAGAGGAGGAGGGGGCCTACCTTGTCGATGTCGACGGGATCTGCCATTCCATCGGCGGCCTCCGGTCGTCATGGACCTCCTCGCCTGGCTCTCATGAAATCCTCCCCTCCACAGGAGCGCAGCGCCCCCCACGGAAAGCAGAAGGAAGGAGAGTTGGAGAGGAGTGGAAATCCCTGGAGGTTGGCGTGGTCGGTGGCAATGCAGATGTGTGAGCGATGGAGGTGGTGGCCGGCGGCGATGGGGACTGGGGAGGAGGAGGAGGGAAAGGTGGTGGTGGAGACGGAGTGGTGGGGTCGTGCCGGGGGTGGAGGAGGGAGGGAACCCCCCCAAGTAGCCCACTCCTCTTAAATAAATGGAGTAGGATACTATACTACACTAGATTGGTTGGCTTTGCCTTTTGACGCGCGCCTCCGCCTCCCTCAACGGTGTCGGCAACTCAACGGAGGAGGAGAGGAAGACCGGCCGTGTGTCGCTGTGAGCGTGGCGTGGGAGACGGAGGAGGGAGTCACCGCGCGCCTTGCCAAGGGTTGGTGCTGCTGCTGCTGCTGGCCTCAACCTCAACTCCTCATGTGAAGCGAACGGGACCGGGAGGACGGACGACTCGAGACTTTTCAAAGTGGAAAGAAAAGGGTAAAAAAAAAATTCTCGTCTCTGCAAGGAAGGAGCAAAGCGGCAGCAAGGCCAAGCCTTTTTTGAAACGAGGGGGTGGGTTGAGCAAACGATCAACCGTGCTGTGGCTGTGCTATAGCCCAAATGCCCCAATGGAGAGAGAGAGAGAGAGAGAGAGAGCGTGATTCGCCGGCACGGGCACGGCGCGACGTGCGAACGACGTGCGTCGCGTCGGCGACGAGGGAGACGGGGTTGCGGTTGGAGCTCACGCACATTTGCAGACCAAAGGGCCGGCCTCCTGGGTCTGGCCTGCGGGCCCGGCCCCCGTTTCTTTTTGTCCCACTCTGTCCGGTGGGCCCGCCTCGCTTTGGGTAGTGCTAAGGGTATTTAATTCTGTGCTTTATTGCGCCTTGGACGCGCGGCCCCTCTTCCTCCTCCTCTCGCCGCCGGTCGTCGTGTAGGCTAGCTGGCAGCAATTTTTTTTTAAAAAAAATAATACACTGTTTAAATAATTTTATAAAAGTAATACATAAAAAATTATAAAAATATACAACTGCCATCATTTTAAATAGCTACGTCGTCAATTAAATTGGCGATACTAGATCATTTGAAGTGACGACAGAAGCTTCTGTCGTCAATTCAATTGGCGACAATATATGTTCTGTTGCTGGTTGAATTAGCCGAAACATATTTAATCGCGGATTTATTTGGTCGATACTAAAGTTTATGTCTCTATTCAATTGACAGCAGGAACTATATCGTAAAATATTTCATCACAGAGTTTCTATATTTTTTAGTGTATTATTTTTGCATAATTATTTAAACAATGTATTATTTTTTCAAAAAATCAGCTGGTAGCGGCCTTCCTCACGGCGGTCAGCGGGTCATGCAAACTGCTGCAACGTGCTTGGATTAATTAGCGTCACATACACTACTTATCAAACTCTAGTAACTACTACGAGTAGTAATGAAAACCATAACCGTGTTTCTCTAATTCATTGATACTAATATCCGCATGTCTAGTCCGCATGTATGGACTACTAGATATTATTCACCGACGAACTATATAATGGTAAACTCGTCAAAAGAAGATATATCTAGTACTACCGATTGAGTTGCAAAAAAATATAGAGATACAGCTTTACACATATCTCTTATTCCAGGAAATATTAGAAATCGAGTTATCCAAAAAAATAAAGAGATAGAGTTGTACACATATTTCTTTTCACGAATTTGGTTAACACTCTATTATTGCCCGGTCAACCTTCTTTTGTAAAGTTGAACACTCTAAGTGTTAACCGAGTAATAATATATGTTCCGAAAATTGTTAGAGATGTTAATCTTCTTTTATCGAGTTTAGCACTCTAGCTATGTGTAAACCGGGTAATAATACATGTTTCGAAAAAATATAAGAAGTTTTAGCCTTCTTTTGCCGAGTTTAGCATTTTATGTGTTCACCCAGTAATAATACATGTTTCGGAAAATATTAGCATTCAAGTTGGGGAAAAAGTCTAGAGATTAGAGATCGATTTGAAAAAAAAAAGCCTTTCGAAAAATATTAGAATTCGAGTTGGGGGAAAAAGTCTAGAGATTAGAGATCGATTTGGAAAAAAAAAAGTCTAGCGATGGAGCTATACACACATTTTGTGTTGATGAAAATATTTTTCCCGGAAAAAATGGAGAAAGGTTCATGTTCTGAAAATTATTAGAGATGCCAACCTTCTTTTCTCAAGTTTAAAACTCGCTATACACATATTTGTGTTGACGAAAAAAAAATTCCTGGAAAAAACGGAGAAAGGATCATGTTCTGGAAATTATTAGGGATGCTAACCTTCTTTTATCAAGTTTAACCACACTCTACGCGTTCACCGAGTAATAATACAAGTTTCAAAAAATATTAGAAATCGAGTTGGGGGGAAAAAATCTAGAGATCAGAGCTTTTGTCAACTTTAATACTCTACGCGTTCACCGAGTAACAATACATGTTCCAAAAAATATTAAAAATCGAGTTGGGGGAAAAAAATCTAATGATCAAAGCTTTTGTTGAGTTTAACACTCTACGTGTTCACCGAATAATAATACATATTTCGAAAAATATTAGAGATCTAGTTGGGGAAAAAAATATAGAGATCAGAAATCGAGTTGGGAAAAAAGTCTAGAGATAGAGTTGTACACAAATTTGTACTGACAAAGATATTTTTTTTCGGGAAAACGGAGAAAGGACCTGGACGTAAGAAATAAGGACCTATTTGTTATCTTTTTGGACCTGATCGCTATCCTGAAAAATTAGGAAAGGGCTCGTTTAAGATTTGTTTTTAGCGGGGACTTTTTCTGTAAAGTAACGAACGAGGGACCTAACTGCAATTCGGAAAAGTATTTCTTACCCTCACAAAAAATCGTGGAGGATCTATTCGTAATTTACATGGACTTATCCGTAATTTGAAGGAACGGGGTTCGCAAAAAAGCATGAAGTGACACGTGGCTAGCACGGTTGGGCAGGGATTTCTCCCCAAGTAAGGGTATTATTATTATTATTATTATTAATATACATACTAGCAATCAGCCTGGGCTACATGTTTTCATCAATGTTTATATATAATAATAATATTGTCTTATTTCATATATCCAAATTTACATATTTTGTGCAAGGCAGCATTGGATGATTGGATCAGTTATTGTGTGTTTGGTTGGAGAGTGAGGTGGAATGGAATGGTTCCATCATAGATTTCAGGGATGGAATGGCTTCATCCCAGATTTCAGGGATGGAATGGTTCCATCCCAGATTCTCAGACATGGCCCACTGTCACTCTCACATTTCAAGTGGGATGTCTGCGTTCCAGAAAATTTGTAGGACCTGGTCGTCCCGAATCTAGAAAGAATATTCTCTTTTCTGGAACCAAGTCATCCTTAGCTCTCCAACCAAACACTAAACTTGGTGGGATGGGATAGTTCCGTTCCACTCCATCCCACTAACCAAACACTACCTAATATTAGGAGTATGGTGGAGTGGAGTGGAGTACAGTAGCATCCAAAAGGAGCGCATGCATTGGATCGCGAGTGTAGCTGCTCTACCAAGCTAACGTGCGCATCGTCCTGGTACTTAGCAAGTACAGCGATAAAATCTACTATTTACTTTATCTTTTATCTATATTATCTAAAATAAATATTAAAATCAGTTTATACAATATCAATCTCCAAAAGTTAACTCTAGATATTATACAATCTACCTGTATTCTTGTACAAAACTAGCTATTCTTTTTTCACTTATTTATATAGATCAAAACTGGTATATCTAGATAAAAACTAGTAACTAAAAATAACTTTAGCACTCGCTTGTGCTAGCTTTTCCTTTCGTTTCTCTCGTTAGCTACTGTAAGAAAGATGAATCAACATCAGCCTCGGGATTTGACAGAATTAACCTCCTGCTGCTGCTGCTGCTGCTGCTGCTGCTGTCAGAATGCATGTCGATGTCGTCCAATGCTCCGAAATAAACAAGCAGCGTGCATATATCCCATCCATGTCGTCTAACCCGGTCGGCCCCCCCTACTCGTGGCGTTCCCATCACCTGCAGCACGTCTCAGCAGCAGCAGCAGCAGTAGCCACTGCATTGTACTCCCTCTCGCTCTGCTCTTCTTACTACCTGGCTTTGTTTATTTTTTAAGGTATTTCAGATGTGATTTTAACGGTTACTTTATATAACTTTAAATCAATACTCCATACTAATAAAACTATACATTTCTAATGACGAATCTAATAATATAGTTTTTATATAGTCATTCCATATGATTTTAAATATATTAACTGTCAAGCTTCTGCCTAAATTATAGTGCATCAATGTAAAAAGAAGTCTTCTTCCATATTTTAGACAGTCAATCTAGATGATTTTAAACGTTTTACTGCTGGTTTTTTCTCTTAAGACGGCCGCCGCCCGCCGCCCGCCGGGGTGGGTGTATGTGTATCGTTTTGTCCACGGTGCATGCAATGGGCGGGCCACGGGCTCATCATTTAGCTAGGCAAGTTGGCAGTGGTACTACTACTACTGCAGAACGTGTTTGTATTAGAGTAATGATTTAGTGTCACGTCACCTCCTAAGTTTAGACTGATTGATTGATGAAGTGGATATATACCGGAGACTTTATCTTATATCTATAAAAAAAAATTACATTGAGCTATTCCAAAAAAGTATGAAAATTTAAATGATGAAGATGCTAACTGTTGTAAGTAATGCACATAAAATAGAAAATATGAGACACGATATTTACATGAAAAAACTTTTTCCCGAAAAAACGAGGGGCACACAATTGCTATAACAAGAAAATTTCGAACGTCTATTTTCAAAGAATTTATAATTTATAATTTATTGTAATAACTATATTGTTACGACTATATCGTAATGACTATATTGAAATGAATATATTTTTTTGGGGTATGTATACATAGCCATTTGCACTTTGAAGCAAAAGTTTGGAATAAGCTTGTACAACATAAATTCATATAACAAAAGTTCGAAATAGCTTAGTTTATGCAACATAAGTTCATATGCGATTATAATTCATACAACGTAGGTAATGCTCAACCTAACCTATTACATTGTCTAGCTATTATGTCACTCTGTAAGCGCATATAGTACTGTTTTTGTAGCTTAGTGCAGTGACTTGTATTAATCCCCATAATTCTCTCCTCCTCGACTATTATTTTTAATTCAAGTTCTTTGTTCATTAGTTCAAGCCTCTATTTACAGGATGAAAGAAAGGTGAAAGAAAACGAGGCACCCACCCAAGGAAGAGAGCGGAGGGGAAAAAGAAGGGACGGATGGAGCTCAAACATATGTGCAACAGTGCAACGCTTGCAGCTTGCTTGCTTGTAACAGCATTTGGAGATATACAAGGAACAGAGGAAGAAGAAACAAAAACGAGTAGTACTATCGTAGTAGTAACAAAAACAATTCAGATCGGTTAAAAATTAAATTAATAGCATTTACAACAGTATCATAAACATTACATGCACAATAAAAATCTATACAGTATTTTTAACCGCACCAAACCATCCACTGCACCCAATCCCTATCTACAAATCGCGTATTGATAAGCTAAAACGTGCTTGCAGTGTGCCCGTCCATTGCACCCAATCCCTATCTACTGTATGAGGATCGTCTTGCTCTGTTAGCTTTGCAGTCTAAAGCAGGGTTCAAATTTCCTCTAAATTCCGCGAAATTTTGGATTTTGGACCCCCCGAGTTTCATAATCCCGGCAAAATTTTAAAAACCCTACAAAAATTTAAAAGTGCTACAGTGCCCTATTTTTCAGCGAAATTTTGGCTAAATGGATCGAAATCTCGGTTTTTTTGACCGAAATTTGACCAAAAAATGACCGCAGTTTGACCAGATTGGATTCTTCAAGTCGTTTTCCATGTCTGACCAAAATTTAAAAAAAAATAACAAATTTTGCACACTTTTTAGATCATTTTAATTTGGCCGAAATTTCGGTTTTTTAACCGAAATCTCGGTAATTTCAGTTAAAAAAAACCGGATTCAATTTTTGCTTTTTAAATTTCGTTCAGATTTTATCTGAAATAATAAGATCTCGACGAAAAATCGAATTTCGAACGTTGACGATATTTGCCTAAAACGAAATTTTTAACCCTGGTCTAGAGTATCGTGAAAGGTGAAAAGAAGCTGCATCAGCCAGCAAGTGCAATGTCAAAGCGATAAGAGAGGGCGAATTAATTAACCTGCAGTGGCTCCATCGATCCACTGTTTTGCTGAGCAGTTAGTTCTTCGGATACTACTGGGTTCTGGGTATACTATCTAGCAGTTGAGCTTACTTGTATTGTCTTTTCAGGGGAGAAAAATGAGCAGAGTATTGTAGAGAGAGGAGAGGGGAAGAGAATCTACCCCCGTATCGTAGTAGCAGAGCAAGACAGTGCATCGATCGCCTCGCCTGGTCGGAAGTGAATACTAGGGCCCTTGGTAGTTTACAGAGTTTCTACGGAAATGGATCTAAATTTTTGATAGTAACATTTCATATTGGATTATGTGAATCGGGTGGAATTAGGTTGACATCGATTCACTCACGGTGTGGAAAAAGAAGAAACAATTCAAAGAGAATCGTTTCGAGCTTTAGACCGTTTAGTTGTGTTTTTTCCAGAATTCAGTAGAAACGGTCCAGTTCCAAGTTGCCAAACGGGGTCTTAGGCTAAGTCATTCTAAATTTAAATTTCTATATTTTTATATATAAAATTCTCTAAATTGTTTTCCTATATCTCTTTTCTCTTCAACAACATTTCTCAAATTCTACTCTCTATTTTCCTTCTCATATATTATAATGATATTTCATAACTACATATTAGCAACGTTTTTTTATTGAAAAAATTTAAACAACTATTTTTAAATATGAAAATTTAAAATTTATTTTAACGGTCATTGTAACGGTTATATTTTTTTAGGTTATATATACATAGTCAATTGTACTTCCAGACCTTGCCTATTTCTAAACGATCACAATTTAACATATCTCAATGAGTTGTCGTAACTGAATCCAGCATTTTCTTTCAGAAAACTCATCGTCAAATGACGACGACAAATCTCTTTTTAGAGTAGCATACCTAGCACAGAAGCAAGATTAGTGAGTGAATGCTCGACGCTACGGGGTTCTGTTTTTGGCTATCAATAGGTAGATTGCAATAGAGGGGAAGGGCATGCCAATCTATATCAAAACTATTTTGCTAATCCTCCGGAATGAGGAAAGGGAACAGAGAAGGGATTCTCTCTCCTTTCCCTATACATTTCTCTTTAAAGGGAATATGTTGGAGATGAGGGGAAATAAAGTGCATGGGAATGAGGAAAGTGAATGAAATGAAGGGAATATGGTTGGAGATGGTCTTAAAATGGGTTCGCAACTGCGCATACATGGTTCCACCGATTGAGCCCTTGGCCACACCAGCCGGTGGTGATTCGCATGCAGGTAGGGATGCAAATGGGCCGGCCCAAGGGTCATCTTTAACCCACTCTAGTTCATTTGTTTGCACTAAAACTTAAAAGGTGGACTAAAAATTAAGTTTTTAGTGCAAATAAATAAACTAGAAAGGGTCAAAGAAGACCCTTGGGCCGGCCCATTTGCATCCCTACATGCAGGCGCCGGTGCTGATCGGTTGATGGCCCTATGCTGCCTGCATGTGGTACGTAGCTAGCCTAGCGCCGTCATTCATGCAAAGGCAATGCGCTATAAGACTATCTCCAGCAGCTTCTCTTCAGCATCCAAATCCCTTCACGAACAAATTCCAAGTGCTCCAGCGGATTCCCTTCGAACGGGATTTGGAGAGAATCTGGATAGAAAGGGATTCTCTCTCCAATCCCTTTACAAACTTTGTAGACTGAAATAAAATAATTTAAGTTTATAATTTTATTCTAAAATGTAAACAATAACCCACCTAAACACTCTTAATATACCCACAGCTCTAACTCCACGAATTTAGTGGAGCTGGAGATCTGCCAAACGCCTGCGGATAGTGTTAGGTGTTCGCTCTTGATCCTTCCACAGTGAGAAAATGGCTAGTTTTATAAAAAAAAAATTAGAAGAACTATCTTTTTTTAAAAAAAAGGTAGAAAAGGGAGTGGATATTTTTGTGCTCGAGCAAGTCCTCCTTCTCCAAGCGAGCAAATGCAAACGCTGAGAAATCATCAGCAGACAGTACCGTGGGATTTTCATCGGTGATCCCGCACACGACTCTAGTCTGCAGCACCAACACACAGGGTTTACAATATCGACGAAAATCATGTTTTTCGAGCTTATGAAAGGGGAACAACATCTAAAATCGGCTAGTAAACCGATTAAATCTAAAAATTCAAAAAAAATATGGAACATAAATATCACGAAAGTCAATGAAAATCGAAAGAAAATCGCTAAAAAAATGGGTTTAAGACTGGCCGGTAAAAATCAGTAAAAAAATCGAGAGAGAATCGTTCAAAAAATCGGTTTTGAGAAACGTTCATATGGTCAGTGAAAATCGAGAGAAAATTAATTAAAATCGGTAGATTTTTTAATTTTTTTTTCTTAATTTTGAATTTCAAAAACATGTGATTTGTCGATATTTTGAACAAATTTTTTTTCTGATAATTAAAATTCGTAAATCGCACGTTTTTTTTTTTAAAAAAAAAAAGTTGAACTCTGCCAGCACGTAGTCCGCTCGCGACCGGACCAATGCTCGCCGCTCGAGCATGTACAATACTCCTGACCACTGGGCCCCACACATGTACGGGTCTATCCACTTGAGCCAGGTGCCAGTATGTATAGTACTATTCAAGTGTCAGCCCGGAAATATATTTTTAAAACCAAATAATTGAATTATGTTACGTGTTTCTAGAAATAAAACTGTACTTTTTAGTTGTAACACGGGAGAAGTGAGAAATAGAGTACGGAAGGGAGCCGATGTGAGTGAAAAATAGATGCAGCTGGTTTTCTTTATCGTACGAAAGAGACAGAGAGAGCATGATATGGCCCATGACATGACTCAACTTTAATCATTAATTTTGATTATGATATATTTTAAAAATTTAATAAATTATAGTATTATGAACGGACGAGTTTCTGCGAACAAATATGGATAGCAAAATGTATTTTGAACCGACGAGTTTCTGCGAAGCGAAATTAGTACGTACGAACGACGTATCATAAGGGGGGACAAAACAAGAGGACGAAAGGGCGAATTAAGTAAAGAAATGATCGGAGATGGCATGACGGCTCCCTGTCTCCCGTGCAACGTGCCAACGTCACCGAGCAGTGCAATGCGGTGCATGTAGACTAGTACTCTACTCCTCTTGCTTCTACTACGCTTGTACTACTACTACTACTAGTCTGTATCTATATGTATAGGAGGAGTACTACTCCTAGTAGGAGGAGTAGTACTAGTTGAGGAGGTGGGAGGGAGACTAGTACTAGTACTAGTTGTAGTAGGAGGAGGTGCCTTGGGTTTGCTGCTGGACTGGGCGTCCCATCCATCCCGTCGTATTTGACCAATGGTCTTTTTTTTTCTCCAGTCCGGTCGGTCATATGCAACCTGAAATGAAAGCCCAGCCAGCAGTCCGTAAACAATCCATCCAGTCCAGCCCTTCCGTCTGCAACCAGAGCACCCCGCCTCTGCCTCTGCCGGTGCTCGGTCCAATCTCCAGCATTTGAATTAATACCGACCGCTGCATACTTCACCTGTATTCCTATCGATTCGAGGATTATACTTTATTATTTGGAAAATATTTCTATAATATTCGCTTATCAAAATTTTATTAATCTATAAACGAATCAACACCAATCAATTAAACAAATCAGCTATTATCTCTATTTAACATATTTACATAGTTATAACTGATAAAAAATTTCATAAATAAAAAATGAGGTTCACACTGTCTATTTGCTATTTTAGTCAGCCCATCTAGCCAAGCAGGCTGTCTTCCCTGCCCGCTCGTCACCGCCATGGTGGGTTACCAGCCGTCACATGTTTGCGTCAAGTCCTCTTTACGTGCGTCTAGAATTCAAATCTAGTTGTGCAAGTAGCAACTAAAATCACCTATTATCAAATTAGGCTTTCAATAAACTACGACCTATCAAATCACATGGTATATAAAGTGGCTCATCCACCCCAGGAAAGCTGTTGGCCACGGCATTGCAAGACAAGGACGAGGACAGCCAGCAGATAGAAGACCGGCGCGTGGAGGGTACTGCTGAGAAAGAGGAGTTGGAGATTGGTTAGGGGGGGTGAGCATGTACACGAGTGGGGAAAGATCTGATCCGTTGGTTCTCTATTACACGGTGAAAACAGGATTACGATCAGTTGCCAACCGAGGAGAGAGAGAGAGAGAGAGAGAGAGAGAGAGAGAGAGAGAAGGAATTCTTATGTAACCGTCCAAGAGAGGACTTTGGCCTTTGGGGAGGTCGACGCTGCTTGCCTAGCACATGCGTGCATGAGCTGCTCTCCGGATTGCTTGCCGCATGCATGCTTATCTAATCTTGTTAACCGTGGGCGTCTGAGGACACGAGAAACCTTCGGATCTTTAGTATTCCAGCCGAGGTTATGCTAATTGTTTATATGTTCTATCACGTAAAAATATTTGCTGATATAGAAGAGAGAGTAAACTTATCTCTCATGAATAGACGACTATATAAACTGTATAAAACATCATTACACGAGTTATTATCTATAATAAATACCTTTTCATATCATAACTAAAAGATCGAAGATTCTAGTAGACAATTTTAAAATGTCATCTATTATATAATTAAGATGTTTTTAATTTTATCTTTAGATGATATACATAAATATATAGACAATAATATCTTTACAATTGTATATGCTCTGGTTGATGCCGCTCGTGCTTCCATAGGGCACCGGGCATCCCGGCACGTCATCGCTAGCTAGCTTCCGCCACATCTAGCAAGCTTTCAAACCATATTGCGTAGAGCCGCAGTACTCGCTTTCCATTTTATGTCTAAAAGAATTCCAACAAAGAGTTTTTTGTCCTTTATATATAGGGGGCATATTCAGTGCAAACCTCCTTTACCGTGAAAACCACGTGTAAAAATTTTGAAAAATTCTTAAAAAATTATCATAGATAGGGGAGGTGAGGTTCTACAACTCTGTAAAATTTGAAGACCAAACTCAATCGCATTCGGAAGATATGAAAAAAGACAAATTGCAAAATGAGTAGTGCTAAACAGTGAAAAATTACTATTTACACTGAATTTGTCTTTTTCATATCTTTCAAATATGATTGAGTTTGGTCCTCAAATTTTACAGGGTTGTAGAACCTCACCTCCCCTACCTATGATAATTTTTTGAGAATTTTTCAAAACTTTTACACGTTGTTTTCATGGAGTTTTCACAGTAAAGGAGGTTTGCACTGAATATACCCCCCCTTTATATATATAACTATGCAAATTGCAAACCAAGTTGGATTTGGACGACGAACTCACCTCTAAAATTTTGAGAACTCTATTCCTAAATGAGTGTGCGATAAGTGGTTCGGGTGGACAGCGGTGTGAGTCGAGTGGGCAGCGGCACAACATAGGTCAGACGAACGGCTCAAGCAGGTGGCAGGAGGCAGGAGGCGCGCGCAGGAGGTGTGGGCGTTGGGATTGGATCCTCTACCTTTGCAAGTCTAAAGGCATGCTATGCATTTAGACTTACAACACTAATCTCAAAGTATATCAATGACACTGGTTGCTTCAGGCTAGCATGTGGAAAAGCATAAGGCCTATGTAGGATTATTGATCTGAAGCAATCAGTGCCGTTGATATACTTTGAGATTCGTGCTGTAAGTCTAAATGCATAGTGTCGGCGTATTCTACACCAAGGTACCCGCTCCCCCGCGCTAAAAAAGGAATCAAGTGGCAGCCAGGGCGTGCTTGGGCCCACTGCCACGGCAAGAGAAAAACCCATACGGTGGTCGCCAATGACACGTGGCGTCTGAGCCAGGCGGCGGGCGACCAAAGACGGTGGTCGCCACTGACACGTGGCGTCTGAGCCAGGCGTTGGCGACCCGGCAAGGTGGTCGCCCAGGACACGCGTGGCGTCTGAGCCAGGCCGCCGGGCAACCAGGAAGGTGGTCGCCCCAGCGGACACGTGGCGTGCAGGCCAGGCCGCTGGCGCACCATCCCCAGGATAGTCCTGTCGAGATCAGGGACATTAAATGCGAATCGTGCGCATTGAATGTGGAAGCATGGAAGCTGCAGCATGGCGGCGCACCTTCCCCAGGCGCATCATGGCTTTGGGAGACGTCAAGACTGCACCTCATCCCGTGACGGAACGGGCGGCGTTGGTGGACATGGGGCCCAAGGCAGGATTGTGACAGGTGCGGCAGACATTAATGTGACATAAGAATAGTGACGGGCGCATTAAATACGCCCGTAGCAGTGCAATGATGATGGCTGGCAGTGTAAGCCTCCCATGCGCCCCCGTCAGCCCGAGTATAAAAGGGAGCCGGGGTGCATGGGAGAGGGGGTTCGAAAGAACTGTAAGATTTTCATCCTCTCTAGCAAGAGCGCAAGCAATACCAAGAAAGGCAGGACTAGGGCTATTACTCTTCGGAGGGCCTGAACCTGGGTAAAAACTCTTTGCGTCCTCCCGTTAGCCTGAGCATCCCGGTGCCCCGATCGTCACCGTCTTCCCTTCCGAGGCGATTGCCCCGAAAGCCCCCCGTCGGAACCTCATAAGCACCCGTCTCGGAGGTGCCTGTTGGCTACTACGCCGACAGTGGCGCGCCAGGTAGGGGCTATTGGTGGTTAGATTGCCTACTCTTTTTCACTCTCAGTTCGGGCTCAGCAGAGTAGGGCGCTTATGCGCATGGCGGAATCGCATTCCAAGCGCAGCAATCCGCCCGAGGTAAGGGGCGCCAGAGCCGGTCCCGATGTTCGGAGAGGGGCCGGGCCACCTGCCCCTCCGCCGCTGAGCGTGCACTTGGCTCCCACGCCCAGTGGGTCACCTGTCTAGCGGCGCTTGGCGCTGGGGACGACACCCTCGCTGAAGCCTTCAGCGGCGGCTCCTCCTCGATCATCCTCCGGTGACCACGGGGGCGACACCCGCCACTCCTTGGCTGCGGGATATCGTCCCACTGTTGGATGCCGCTTCGGCAACAAGTTGAAGCGGCGACCACCGGGGCTTCCGCATGAGGCGACAGTGGAGCTCAGCGAACCGACGCGCCGGCTTTCGGCCGCCACACGACAATTTCTCCGGCACCAAGGGCCGGGACAGGGGAAGGGAGTCCAGTTGCAACCCCTCTCGTAGCGGGGATGGGCGCGTGACTCGCTTCTTCCCGCGTCCCCTCGAGTCCAGGGAACCGCGAAGACCTTCGATCGCGCCTTGACGAGAGGCAACGCTCGGATGTGATGACTGCGTCGTGTCCTCCGCGAGCGCCGGGGGTGCAAGACGGGGCTCCTCCTCGGACTCTGGCGAGCGCAGGTCGCACTCTCATCCTCTCCTCAGGATCGAGGGGTCGAGCGAACGACGCCGCTCCCCTACAACGTCGGATGCCAGGCGTTCTCTCTCCGCCGGCAAGCTGCATGGCCGGAGAGGTTCCGCCCCGCCTCCTTCGAGAAGTATGATGGTACCACCAATCGGAGGAGTTCTCGCAGATCTACACCACGGTGATGCGTCTGGCGGGAGGATCCGAGAAAGTAATGGCCAACTACCTCCCGACATCGCCGACGGGCTCGCCTGCCTTGGTCGCTTAACCTCCCGCGAGGCTCAGACACTCGTGGGAGGAGTCAGGCGATATTTTTGTCGCCAACTTTCAGGGCTCTTACGCTCAACCAGGCGTGGAGGACGATCTCCACGCTCTGGAGCGTAAAGAGGGGAGTCCTCGAGAGAGTTCATCCGCGGTTCACCCATCGCCGCAATACGATCCCCTGGATTTACGGCGATCGGTGATTATCGCCTTCCGGAGGGGGGTCCGAGACCAGAAGATGCGGGAAAAGATGGCCACTCGCGTCATCTCAACCACGTCTGAGTTGTTCTCCCTGGCGCACAAGTGCGCCAGGGCGGCCGAAGCTCGGAAGTGTGCGACAAGACCTTCTGACTCCGGCGACGCTGGCGCCTCGAAGTCCTCCGACCGCAAGAAGAAAAAGAAAAAGCGAAGGGAGGCAACCGCTAGGGAGGTCTTGGTCGCTGAGCCGGAGCCCAAGTCCCGGCGTCATGATGATCAGACCGACGGACGAAGCGCCGGCGGGCGGGCGACCGCAGGACTGCCGCCGCTTCGCCCGCGAGAACGATGGTGGCAAGCCCTATTGCCCCATCCATCGAACAAGCGGACACGACTTGGAGGACTGCCAGGTTGTGTCCAAGTTGGTCGACAGGCGGCTCAAGAAGCGCCGTGAGAAAGACCACGAAGACGAAGACGACGAAGATGCAGCTCCGTTAGCCTTCCAAAGAGTGAGCGCACGGTGGCGTTCATACACGGTGGCTCCGCCACCTACTCATCGAACTCGCAGTACAAGCGAGATCTGAGGCAGGTGTGCGCCACAACGTCATCCTCCGGGGCAGGCCGGCCGTTGAAGTGGTCGGAGCAGCCGATAACTTTCAGCCGGGCCGACCACCCGGAGAATACCTCCTGCCCTGGCCATCTCCCGATCGTGGTGTCTCCCACGGTTCGCAACGCAAAGCTGGGGCGGGTCCTAGTTGATGGAGGCAGTGCCATCAACCTGCTATCCGTTGGAGCGTACCAGGCGCTCCAAATCTCGTACGAGGAACTTCGTCCGGCCCCGCTGTTTTACGGAGTTGCCCCCGGGGTGGGCCTCTTACCCCTGGGACAAGTTCGGTTGCCGGTCACGTTCGGGAATTCGGAGAACTTCCGAACGGAGCTGGTGGATTTTGAGGTCGCTGATTTCGACCTCCCCTACAATGCCTTGCTCGGCCGCCCGGCCCTGGTCAAGTTCATGGCAGTGGCCCATTACGCCTACATGCTAGTGAAAATCCCAGGGCCTGGAGGTCCAATTACGGTGAAGGTGGATAGGATCGAAGCCTGCGCCTCGACAGCATTTGCGAGGATCTGGCCGGCACCACACCGCCAAGACGCGACAAGGACGACAACCCGGCCTCCCCCTCGGCCAAGACCCGCGCTCCGCCCAGACCCTTGGTTGAGGCAAAGGCGGTCCCCGTGGGCGAGGATGGCTCGGGCAAGGTCGTCAAGATTGGCACTGACCTCAGCGCCAAATAGGAAGACGCGCTCGTCACCTTCCTCCGGTCTAACCTGGATGTGTTCGCCTGGGAACCTTCAGAAATGACCGGGGTCCCCAGGGAGGTGATCGAGCACCGATTGGCAACGCTCCCTGGAGCGCACCCGGTTCGGCAAAAGATCCGGCGGCAGGCGCCTGAGCGACAGGACGCCATTCGGGATGAAGTGGAAAAACTTTTGTCTGCTAAGATCGTGCGGGAGGCCACCTACCCGGAGTGGCTGGCCAACCCCGTGCTTGTAAAGAAGTCCAACGGGAGGTGGCGAATGTGCATCGACTTTACTGACCTCAACAAAGCCTGCCCCAAGGACCCGTACCCCTTGCCGCGGATAGACATCGTCGTCGACTCCACGGCGGGGCGCGAAGCTCTATGCTTCCTCGACGCCTACTCCGGCTACCACCAGATCAGCATGGCGCAAGAAGATGAAGAAAAGACTGCTTTTGTGACTTCGGTGTATCGTTATGTCAGGATGCCTTTCGGGCTGAAGAACGCTGGCGCCACCTATCAGCGGGCCATGCACATAGTGTTTCGGCCCCAAATAGGGAAGAATCTGGAAGTGTATGTCGATGATCTGGTGGTGGCGGAACGGGAAGGTGTCCAACGGCCGGTCTACTACATCAGCAAAATGCTACACGACGCAGAAACAAGGTACCCTCAGGCTCAGAAGATGGTCTATGCTGTGGTGGTAGCATCGAGAAAGTTGCGGCATTATTTTCAAGGGAGGGAGATCACAGTGGTCTCCTCATATCCTTTGCGTGAAATCCTCCACAACCGAGAAGCAGAGGGCCGCATCGCAAAGTGGTCCATCGAGCTGGGGGAGTTCGGTGTCAAGTTCGCTCCTCGTACTGCGATAAAGAGTCAAAGGCTGGCGGACTTCGTCGTCGAGTGGACTCCAGCCGAGCCCGAAGCCGATGAGGTCCCCGCGTCCTCCCCCTGGACGCTCTTCTTCGACGGGTCCTTCAGGCTTGAAGGCGCGGGGGCTGGGGTTCTTCTGGTCTCTCCGACCGGGGACCTCCTCAAGTACGTGGTCGTCCTCGACTTCAAGGCCACTAACAACGTCGCCGAGTACGAGGGCTTCTTTGGTGGGCTACGCCGCCGCAGCGATCGGCGTCCGGCGCGCAAGTAAAGGCGACTCCTGGCGGTCGTCAATCAGGCAAGGAAAGATTTCTCCTGTCCTGATCCCGTCATGGCGGCGTACCTGGCGGAGGTCAGGAAGTTGGAAAGGCATTTCGAAGGGTTGGGGTATACTCATATCCCCCGACGCGACAACCATCTGGCAGACGAACTCGCCCAGCTCGCCTCAACCAGATCTCCTGTGCCGGTCGGGGTCTTTGAAGAAAGGCTTCCGCGACCGTCCATCGCAGCCCCCATTTCTGACGGGGACGGTGGTGACGCCGCTTCAGCCCTCACCCTTGGAGGGAAAGTGGTCCCGGTGGAAACGCTTGGCCAGGCGGAGTACCCGGACGACCACCTCGTGGTCGCCGTACTTGACCGGGAAGGCACATGAATGGATCCGATCCTGGCCTACCTGCGGGATCAAGAATGCCCCGACGATGATGCGTCAGCAGAGAAGGTAGCACGAAAGGCCAAGTGCTATACCCTGGTGGGCGGGGATCTATACCGCCGGGGTAAGAACGGAATTCTTCTGAAGTGCATCACTCGGGAAGAGGGGAGCAGTTTGCTCTCTGATATCCACGGAGGCGTGTGCGGGAGCCATGTGTCCGGACGAACGATGGCGGGAAAGGCTTTCCGTCAAGGGTTCTATTGGCCAACCGCCCTCCAGGATGCTTGCGAGCTGGTGAGGAGATGCGAAGCGTGCCAGTTCCACGCCAAGCAGATCCACCAACCAGCCCAGGCCCTGCAAACTATCCCGCTCTCTTGGCCCTTCGCGGTCTGGGGGCTGGACATCCTGGGCCCGTTCCCGCGGGCCACAGGGGGCTACACCCACCTGTTTGTCGCCATCGACAAGTTCACCAAGTGGGTGGAAGCCGAGGCAGTGAGATCCATCACCGCCGCAGCTGCAGTCAAGTTCGTGCAAGGGATTTTCGCCCGCTTTGGGGTCGCCAACCGCATTGTCACCGACAACGGCGCCTGATTCACCGGCGACCTTCTTGGATTTACGTGAAGAGATGGGCACCAAAGTCTGCTTTGCCTCTGGCCGCCCACCCCAGGAGCAACGGCCAGGTCGAGCGGGCCAACGCTACCGGGTGTTGAAGGGCCTCAGAACCCGGGCGTTCGACCGACTCCACAAGCGTGGCGCCCGGTGGACCGAAGAACTCCCGGCTGTGTTGTGGTCACTTCGGACCACTCCTAGCCGGGCTACCGGGGAAACTCCTTTTTTCCTGGTCTACGGCGCAGAAGCTGTTCTCCCTTCTGAATTGGAGCTGGGATCACCCGCGTCGCAAAGATTCACAGAAGAGGAGCAGAGGGTCTGGCGGGACGACGCCAACCTCCTGGAAGAAGCGCGAGATCGGCGGCTTTGCGCGCCGCAAGATACCAACAAAGTCTCGGCGGTACCACGCCTCCGGATCAATGAGAGAACGCCGGCAAGGGCGACTGGTCTTGCGAAGAATCCAATGCATGCCGGTCGCATAAACTGCCTCCCAGTGGGAGGGACCCTTCAAAGTGGTCTCGCCTCGTCCCGGGGCGGTTAGGCTGGCCACTGAAGACGGTGAAGAGCTAACAAACTCCCAGAATATAGAAAATCTACGCAAGTTCTACCCCTGATCGGTTGTAAGTCCTAGGGTCTGTCCCCCGACCGGCCGGAGTGTGTCTTCCTTTCCGCCGTGGGTCGGGGGAGACCTTGTGTTTAAAATTAAATATTCACTTTCTTTATCCGAAGTATTTGTTCTTTCTGCCCTCCCTTCGGTCTTTTGCCCACGGCTGGGCAGCGCCAAGGCACTCGCCCCTGGTGCCCTGCCGCCTTGCAAACCCCCAGTGGCAAAGACGGAATCGCTAAGTGAGAGCGGCGTGCAGAACTGGGCGGTTGGGCGGCTGGTTCAGCACGACCCCCAGCACGGCCATGACACTCCGGGTGTCCCCGTGGGGGTCGGCGTCTCGAGCACCGTTACCAAAAGCCCAAGGTCCTGTCACGACTCACTAAGTGTTCGTTCCCTAGAGGCTACCTGGGAGGTAAATTTTGCTAAGGCGAAGGGTTTGAGGGCCGAGGTCCCGCGGCGCAAGACTTGAAGTCTTTAAGCGATTATGTGCTCATTCGTGTGGAACCAGAAAAAATTACGGCAAAAGCGAGTTCTTAAGCAACTCGGCCGGAAATTTTACATTACTATTTCATTCGAAGTGGCAATTGCCTAAAGTTTTGCAGGCAAAGTCACCACCGATAAAGAAAAGAAGAAAAGCTACTGAGGGGGCGCCGGAGGGTCCTCCGGGTCATCTGCCGCCTCCTCGGCTGCCGCCGCATCTTCAGCATGAGGGGCCACGTCCAGCACCATCGCCACATCCTCCGCCACCTCCTTGCGAAGGCGGTTGATTTCGGTTCCCGCCTCCGTCAACCGCTCCCTGCTCATCACCAGACGATTGCTCGTGCTGGAGTAGAGCTCGCCGCGGGCCGCCAATAGCGCCGGCCCGCCAAGGGAACGGAGGCGGTGGGAAGTTCAGGGGTAGGGACGGGGCCGAACGGGCCTTGGTCCTGACCGACGGCCGCAGCAGCGGCTACCTGAGATTCGTCCGCCGGCCCCTGACCGTCCTGGGGCTCGGCGACCCCGGCTGGCGCAGCCCTGACAGCCGCGGCACCTTGGCCGTCCCCGGCGCGAGCAGCGGGGATATCCGGAGCCGGAACCCTGGACAAAGAAGGAAATAGCGGTAAGGATTAGTCTTAACGAAAATTTTTATTGTAGTTGCATCTCCAGGTGAGTACCTGGGCGCTGGCCTTGGGAAGCGGGGAGGCGGGGGCGGATCCGCCGCAGCCAACGGAGGCGGAGGTAGACCCGCCATCGCCGGGCGGCGGCGGGCGAGCTAGACCCGCCATCGCCGGGCGGCGAAGGCGAGGCGAGCTAGACCGCCATCGCCGGGCGGCGAAGACGGAGGCCGAGGAGGGACCACCGCTGCTGGTGGCGGTGGCGGCACAAAAGGTATTGGCGGCGGAGGGTCCAACGTCGCGCCCCCGACAGGGGCGAGGGTGGACGACCCCCCGCCGGTCGCCGAGCCCCCCGCCACCACGGAGGAACCCGTTGCCGCAACCGAAGCAGCCCCCGTGGCCGACGTGGAAGTCCCCGTCCCGGCCGGGCCCAGGAGGCGGGGCCTCTGGGAAGCGTGGGCGGATCCGTCGTCATCGTCAAGGGCGCCTGGCGTGTCACGACGGGCGAGCCCATGGCGTCCATCGAGGGCAGGGCGCGGATTATTGCCGCGCGCTCCTCGGGGGACAGCCGGCAAGCGGATCAAGACCGCCGGAACGGCGGATCGGGCCGGATAGGCCCGATTGCAGCATCCATCGGCCGATCACGCCATCACCAAATTTTGCCACCGCTTAAGACGAGAAGGAAAAGAAATCGCAGGAGGAAAGAAACGATGTAAGAATCAGGTTTTGCCAGAAGAGAAATAGAAGTAACAAGGAATGACGCAGAGCGGAGCAGGTTACCTCCGGGGATACTCCGGGTCCCATCACTCACGCCCATGTACTGCCAGGCTGGGCGGACGCGGCGGCGCAGGGGGCACAGCCTCCGGGTAATAAAATCCCGGATCACCATGGCCCCGTCCAGGCCGCCATGGCGAATCGTCGACGCAGGCCAGCATCGCTTAGAGCTCGGGCGCATCGTTCATCGGAGCCCCAGTTGAGTTCTTGACCGCCGGGCGGCGGAAGATCCAAAGATTTCGATGTCATTGCCGTCCTCGACGTCAGCCACTCTGCGCCAATCCCTCGCTTGGACCGGCGGTCCAATGGGATATAGCGTTAACGCCCCGTCGCGAGCCGCGGTGACAGCTCCTTAAAACCGGCGAGTACTTGCGCTGGCGCGAAGGGTGTAGAAGAAGCGAAAAGAAGAAGGTTGGGCAGCACTCTACCTAACATCTCGCAGAAGTGAGCAAAGGCGAGAAAGGAGGATAACAGAGTTGGGAGGAAGGTGAATGTGGTGAATGGCGTAGAAGTTGAGAAACGAAAGATAAAGTCGAGACCGGCGGTAGCAGCCGGCAAGGAGCTGCCACGAAGAAAACCACTTCTCCAGCCGGCGGTGGGGCTCGACAGATCCGTAGCGGAGGCGAAGGGCGCCCGGTGATGTTCTGGGAGAACCTAGCGGCCCTCTCCTCCTCAATGATCGAAGAAGGAAGCAGCGAAGCCATCGGGAAGGTAGGGATTTCGAAGCGCAACCGCAAAGGGGATAAAGCAAGAAGGTCCGAAACGTCTGAAAGAGGTGGAGCGCAGAGAGTTGAAAGGGGGGAGAACTACTCCCTCTTTGATCAGCCTTTTATAAGGCCGCAGGAGGCGAACCGGCGGGAAAACCGAAAAGGCGCGGCGATTCGAAAAAGAGGAAGTTTAAGAGCCTCATAAATGGGGCGCATCCCAAGGAACGTGCGGCGGTTACAAGGAGGAAGTAACCGCGCAAACCGCTCGGGAATCGGAGAAGCCGGAAGATCTTTTTTGCAAGGCGCGTGGACCTTTGAAGGGTCCCACCCAGGAGCCGGAGCAGTTCACAAGCCGCCAATTAAAGAAGAGCAGAAGACCAAAAAGCGCTCCTAGGTGGGCCCGGGGGCTACTGTCGGCGTATTCTACACCAAGGTACCCGCTCCCCCGCGCTAAAAAAGGAATCAAGTGGCAGCCAGGGCGTGCTTGGGCCCACTGCCACGGCAAGAGAAAAACCCATACGGTGGTCGCCCCGTGACACGTGGCGTCTGAGCCAGGCCGTGGCGACCAAAGACGGTGGTGGTCGCCCGGACACGTGGCGTCTGAGCCAGGCTGGCGCACCATCCCCAGGATAGTCCTGTCGAGATCAGGGACATTAAATGCGAATCGTGCGCATTGAATGTGGAAGCATGGAAGCTGCAGCATGGCGGCGCACCTTCCCCAGGCGCATCATGGCTTTGGGAGACGTCAAGACTGCACCTCATCCCGTGAGCAGGCGGCGTTGGTGGACATGGGGCCCAAGGCAGGATTGTGACAGGTGCGGCAGACATTAATGTGACATAAGAATAGTGACGGGCGCATTAAATACGCCTGTAGCAGTGCAATGATGATGGCTGGCAGTGTAAGCCTCCCATGCGCCCCCGTCAGCCCGAGTATAAAAGGGAGCCGGGGTGCATGGGAGAGGGGGTTCGAAAGAACTGTAAGATTTTCATCCTCTCTAGCAAGAGCGCAAGCAATACCAAGAAAGGCAGGACTAGGGCTATTACTCTTCGGAGGGCCTGAACCTGGGTAAAAAACTCTTTGCGTCCTCCCGTTAGCCTGAGCCTCCCGGTGTCCCGATCGTCACCGTCTTCCCTTCCGAGGCGATTGCCCCGAAAGCCCCCGTCGGAACCTCATAAGCACCCGTCTCGAAGGTGCCTGTTGGCTACTACGCCGACACATAGTATGCCTTTAGACTTGCAAATGCAGATGATTTAAATCCGTGGGTGTTGGGTAGTGAGAGGCGTGGGCGCAAGGCAGCAGTAAGCGGCGCGTCGGTGGCACTACAACATGGGAAAATTTCGTATTTAGTATAACTTATGACTCGTATTTACAAAACGATACAACCATTTTGTGTATTTACAAAAAAAATCAGTGATCTCCGGAACCTGAAAAACCGAAAATGCATCTTCGGATCACCAAAAACCGGACATGGCGTATTTGAATCCTCAAAAATCGGAGAAGCCATGTCCGAAAAATGAAGAACCGGACCAGACCACGCCACGTCATCACCGGTTCACCATAAACCGGACAAGGGACACGTGGTAGCCCCAGACCATCTCCGTTTTACGGAGAACCGAAGATGAGGTGGCAGCACTTGGAGCATGTCGTCCGGTTGTGCAAATGCTGCCACCTCATCTCCGGTTCTCCGTAAACCGGAGATGGTCTGGGGCTGCCACGTGTCCTTTGTTCAGTTTATGGTGAACCGGCGATGATGTGCGCGGCCTTGTCCGGTTCTCCATTTTTCGGACATGACTTCTCCGGTTTTTGGTGATCCGGAGATGCATTTTTGGTTTTTTAGGTTCCGAAGGTCACTAGTTTTTTTGTAAATACACAAAACTGTTGTATGTTTTGTAAATACGAATCACAAGTTGTACTAAATACGAAATTTTCATACAACAGGCGGTCAGACTCAGACACATACGCTGTGCCTGTGAGTTATAATTTCTTTTATTTTGAATCTGTGTGTATATATATATTACAATTTTTTTAGTTCGGCAATTGGTGCTTGTTCATAGATGCCGGTATCAACCATCAGGTTTTCATGTATATTCCTCCTCCCTTCCGGTTCAGAAACGATGGATGCACTCTGCAGTTTGACGTGAAGTCTCTCGTGAGTCCAACTCGAGAAAATTCCACCATCATTGTCGTGTTGTGCCCACAATTACCAACACAAAGGGAATCAAATATACTAGTCAATCTTCATGGTTGACTGCTTCGTGAGTATTTGTGCTAATTTCAAATTTTAACCGACTATTTAACGATGGGCTCGCTTCGGCTTAAGGGCAAGTACGTAGATTAGCGCAAAACAAAACGTAATCGTACAAGACAAACAACCTGACCACCCAAGTGCAATGAAAGGCTGCAGCGGCAGGCACCATGGGGCCATGCCCTGCTCCAATCTCGACGTACAAGTGGCCGGCTAGGCCCTTTGCGACAGCTTCTATCCAATTTATGTTTAAAAGAAAATTAAATTATTATTAAAGTGAAGAATTTTAAACAGTTTCTTTTATAGTCATAAATTGCCTTCTATAAAGAATCATAATCCAACTGGAACCTGATTCTCGTTGATTTGGTCCGAAAACTGGAAATCGCAGTCGATTCGACCCGATTCTCCTAAAATCAGAAGCAGCTTCTCTCATAATCCAGAATCAATAATGTGTAATCTGTCCCAAAGGAGGCCCGAGAGATACTCCATCCATCCAAGTTTGTAAGATATATTTCTTCTCGACACATAAAATAACTAGATTATCCCTAACTATTATCACTAAGACTATATTCAATACATACCTATAGAGAATGTAAAATAGATATAGATATTTATCAGGGGTATAGAGGAAACACCACACTACTAGTGCATTAGAATATGAAATATGATTTATATTTATGGATAAAACAATTAAAAATATGTCTTATAAATTTGAATGGAGCAATACTTTATGTGGATGGTAATAAATAAATGTATATGGTTCAGATAGAATAAATAAAGATACAATATAAAAAGGTTTATTAAATATATACACAGAATTTGTATTTCTAAATAACATTATTCAAACTATAGACAGAGCGAGTACTGTATTACACCCCAATCGCATTTGCATTGAGCCAACTGTCAAAGCTGCGAATAGGTTGATACATGTAGGGTGTGTATCTGTATCAAGTGGTACCTGTATGAGATGGTTCAACAAAAAAGTCATCCATGTGTTTAATAGCTTGAATGGAACCATCCTATCCTGGACCAAGTGATACAAATTTGAGAAATATTCTCTCTAGATGCTAAACCATTTTATTCACCTAAAATAATAAAACCAAATGGTACAAGACCATCCCATCTCATTCAATCTTATCCCATCAACTAAACACACCCGTAATATTCGAAGTCCGACCTGATTAGTTTACGCTTCAATGCCGTAACAAGAAGTAGGTGTTGTCCAAACATCCGACATGTTCCAGGCAGGGCCGCTCTTGGGCTGGTGCAATAGGTGCCGTCGTCTAGGGCCCACGATGGGGAGGGCCCCCGGTCCATGTAAATATACAGCACATATATGGTCATGGAGTGTTGCAAATAACTTTGCCAGATGAGCCTTTGACTACTATTGAAATATTTAAGTTCACTAGAGATGTAGATTGTTATCCACATATTTTAGTTGCTTATCGAATATTATTTACTATACCAGCTGCAGCAGCATCAGCTGAAAGAAACTTTTCAAAGTTAAAATTATTAAAAAATTATTTGAGGTCAACAATGTCTCAAAAAGGTTGAATGGCCTGGACACTTTATGCATTGAGAAGGTTATGTTAGATCAGATTAATATAAATACAATTTTTGATGACTTTGCATCTAGAAATGTCAGAAGAATTTGTTTTAAATGATGGGTTTGCTTATTTTGAATTCACAGGTGGTAGATGGTATATGATGGCTCTCATTTAGCATGGTCTAGCTTTTGAGATATGGAACCTGAGACCACCTCTACAATTATTCTCCCCCCTCTTTCTCTCTTCTATCATTGATATCAGGATATGTCCTATGCTAGACATCTTACATTGCACTGGATCACATGTTTTGATTATATCATATATTGGTTTTTTGAAGGGATATTTCATGTATTAGTCATATTTGCAACCAGATCGCTTATGTTGATTATATACCATGTATGCGTCATCTTTGCAACTGAGGAAATGTTTTGATTATATACTTAGACCCCGTTTGGCAATTTGGAACTGGGTTGTTTCTACTAGAATCTAGGAGAAACCCAGCCAAACGGGCTAAAATTCGGAACGATTCTCCTAGAAACGTTTTTTCTTTTTCTACGCCGGGGCCGAATCACCCTCAACCCCGTTCCACCCCGATTCACAGAATCCATACAGCTAGCCAAACGGTTTCAGACAGTGATTCTAATTCTACCTGAAACGTTTCTATTAAGAATCTGGAACCGCTTCCGTTTTTACTAGAATCTAAAACCACACCAAACGAAACCTTAACATTTGCCTTTGCAATTAATAGATAAAAGTATTTTTATGTTGTTGAAATTAAGGATCCTATTTCACGATTTACACTAAGACCCTGAAACATGAGGAACGGCCCTGGTTCCAGGGAAAAATTTCCAAAGTGCCCAACTTGTCTTTGGTTACCTTTATCAAATAAAATTCAATTGAATGGACCCAGCCAACAGCGTCATCTCAACGACGACTTCAAATGGGGGGAAAAAAAGGAAAGGAGACACGAACAAGAGAGATGTTGTCATCCACTGGATAACTTTGGCCCGGCCCAGTAATACAGTTATAGTTTGCTAGATATTGCCTTTGGGTCCAACAGGCACAGCCTAAAAATATGCATTGTTCACAAAATCCGCAACCGAAGGAAGTGAAATGCATCTTCTTCAACCTGAAGTGGCTGGATTCCAACTGTTATAATTGATTGACCACCCATCAACTCTTCCTTGGGACGACGACATCCAATCTCTAATCTTCGCCATGAGACCTCCACCTTGCGGCTTTCTTCCTCCACGAGCGGTACACGCCAAAGCTGCAGATAAACTCAGAGCTTGTGTAAGATACTCTCGAGATTTCAAGGGAACTTTTTTTTCTCTCTCCAAAGGTTAAGACAAGTAGGTGATGAACCAATCAATCAATCATTTGGTTAGACGGTAAGTCGAGGCAGATCGTTTGTCAGTCACCAATAGTCCCTACAAGAGCACGCGCCATTTTCAAACCTATGGAACCTATTCGCGTCTCTCACCACCAACACCCTCCTCACCACGCACGACAATCCTTTCAAGAACTCATGGCAGTCGCCGCACACTCGCAGGTTCTTGTACACCCTGATCACCTCCCCATCGCAACCGCCGTGTCCGTTGTGCAAGAGCCACAGCCCTACGGCGAGCCTCTCGCTGTGCAGCCTCAGGTTCTCCGTGCGCGACTCCTCGTCGACGTCGTGCAGCGCGAACTGCGCGTCGGCGATGTACCCCAGCTGCTCCCTCACCCTCCTCTCCACGTCCCGCAGGATGCGGCGGATGTCGCCGGCCTGCGGGTGCGTGTCGTCGCCGCCGTAGAAGAAGTGCACCTCCTTGCCGATCTCCACCCAGCTGCAGCCGCCTTGTTTCTTGAGCCCCTTGTGCTTCATGGCGTCCCTCATCCTCTGGCACTCGCGCCACTCTCCCGCCTCGGCGAAGATGTTAGACAGCATGACGTAGTTTACCGGGTTGTTGCCGTCGATGGCCAGAAGGATGTCGCCCACTTCCCTGCCCACGGCGACGTCCTTGTTCACCCTGCAGGCGCTCAGGAGCGTCTGCCATATGCCAACGGTGGGCTCCATTGGCATGGTCAGGATGAGGTCCTTGGCCTCCAGGAGCTCTCCGGCACGGCCGAGGAGGTGAACCATGCAAGCGTAGTGCTCTGCTCTCGGTCTCATCCCACGGTCTTGACGGATTTTTGAGAAATACAGGCGGCATTCTTCGACAAGGCCGGAGTGGCTGCACGCCGACAGCAACGCCAGGTAGGCCACCTCGTCGGGCTCTACGCCTTCCGCTCGCATTTCCTCGAACATGTCGATGGCTTCACGGCCATGGCCATGCTTCCCGAGGCCATTGATCATCGCTGTCCAAGAGACGACATTCCTCGACGGCATCTCCCGGAACCGCCGTTCTGCGTCAATGGTCAGCCCGCACTTGAGGTACATGTCGACCAAAGAGTTGGCCATTGACACGTCCAATCCGGCCGGGTTCTTGACCGTGTAGCAGTGCACTTGCCTCCCCTGCTCGATGAGAGCAAAATCCGCAAACACGCCGATCACACTGGACAGAACATGCCCGTCGGCTCGGACGCCGGAGCCCCAGAACCGTCGGAACAGCTCCATTGCCTCCTTCACCCGCCCCTCCTGCGCGTGGCCGACGATCACCGTCGTCCACTGGACGGCATTCTTCCGCTCCAACCGATCGAACACCTGCATAGCCACCGGCAGGCAGCGGCATTTGGAGTACACGTCGAGGAGCGCACCGGCGAGGATAGAATTGGACGCCGTGGAGACCTCTCTAGTCATCATGGCCGCATGAACCTGCGCGCCCTCGCGAGCCGCGCCCAGGCCGCTGCAGGCCTTCAGTAAGCTGGCAAAGGTGAACTCGTCGGGCTGCTCGTCCCGCCGTCGCTGCATCTCACGGAAGATGAGCAGGGCGTCCCTGCCGCACCCGGCGTGCGCGTAGACGGAGATCATGGCGTTCCAAGTGACGAGGTTCCTGAAGGCAGTGCCGTCGAACACCCGCCGCGCGTCGCCGATCCTCCCACCCTTGGAGTACATGAGAACCAGCGAGTTGGCGACGACGTGGTGCCCCTCGAACCCCGTCCTGACGCAGACTCCATGGATCCGAACGCCGGTGCTCGTGTCGCCGACGACGCCGCACGCCTTCAAGCTCGCCGAAAGCGTGAACTCATTCGGCGTGGCCTCGCCCGAGAACCGCATTTTGCTGAAAAGCCCGAGGCACTCGTTGGCCTCCCCGTGCTGCAGGAAGCCCACCATGAGGGCCGTCCAGGACACCACGTTCCTCTCAGGCATTCGGTCGAACACCTCGCCGGCCATGTCAAGTTTCCCGCACTTAGCGTACATATCGATCAGGTTGTTGTTCAGCATGGTGTCCAATCCGAACCCGAGCTTTATCAGAGCGGCGTGTAACTGGACGCCGCCGCAGAGGGCCGAGCCTTTTGCGCTTGCCCTGAGGAGATGGGCGATCATCCTCCGCCGCTCCATTGGATGCCGCTGGTTGGTTCCAGGCTTCCAGCTTGGGGAATGCCTGCCAGATCAACAAGTGTTGCACCGTATTCAGGAAGAGGTGCAAACGAGCAAGAGAGCGATTGACCAAAACTAAACCACCTCACCTCCATGCAGCAAACAGCTGCCGCAGTTGTTGCACAAAGCCGCCGTCTCCTGTCGGTTGAGAAGCTGGAGGAGCGCTCGGTCGGTGTCACCGAGGCAGAAAAACAAAAAAAAAAACATGGGAAAAGCAGTTGAGCATAGCCGCGGTCTCATGTAGCGGCAACGGACAGCGAGCGGTCAAGCGTGGCCGTGACTTCATGTGGTGGTGGTGGACGCGCTCACCTACGTGGGCGTCGTGCCGTGCCAGCCCGGCCCGGGTCCATCGTGTTTTGGGTTGAAATCGTGCTGTGCCACGACGGCTCATCGTGCCCACCGTGCTGGCCCGACTCATTTTTGGTGAGCCCAAATCCGACCTATTTGCGCTTCGTGCTTGCTTCGTGCCGTGTCGGTCCAAGCCCGACCCATTATTACTATTGTGACGAACAAAGAAATAAAACAAATCACTACTACTAAACTACCTATTTTAATTACATAAGAGACTAATCACATCAACAAAATGTCAAACAAAAATGCAATGCTTGAAGATGTCCTGAATCAACAATATCTGCCAACTTTTAAACCTTAATCCGTGATTTCGTGCCCGTTCGTGCCGTGCCGGCACAGGCCCGACCCAAACTGTCGTGCCGTGCCGTGTCGCCCATCGTGCCTGGTTCCCGGACCCGGCCCGGAACCGTGCCGTGCCGTGCTTTGCACCGTGCCATACCATCGTGCTTCGGGCCGGTCCAAAAGAGCCCGGCCCAAGCGCCCACCTCTACTACGAGCAGCCATGGCAGCCATGGAGTGCAATCAAGCGGGCTCGTGCCATGGTGGCGGACCGAACGACAACCCACGACAGCCATGGTGAGCGGTTGAAACGGCCACATCGTGCAGTGGCGGATGACGGCGAGCCACCGTCAGCTTACGGCGATAGACGGTGAGAGGCCGCGGGGCTTGCTCGGCGGCGTATGCATCTGACGACGACGGTGCGATGAACAACGACGAGATCCGGCAGCCGTGTTCTCCGATAAGTGCGACACGCCAAGTGCACTACCATAGTGGCCACGAGCGGCTGTAGGCCAAGTATTGCGACATGCAACTGCAAGCAGCTCACAGCTGCGTGTGGCCTCGGCGGCGTGCAGCCTGCCGACGAGACCCCGGTAGTCCCTAACTTTTTCAAAATTTTTGATACTTTTTTCCTTTTAAAACACTCTCAGCCAGTCAAGAGGAAGCCGAGTATCTTTGGTCTTGTGAATGGAACTTGTTAAAACTGTCTGAAATCTAGTGAAACTTGATGAAAATTCAACTTAAATTTTTTAAACTTCCTCAAATCCTTTTGAAACTTGTTTGAATTTTTGTGAACCCTGTTGAAATCTACAAAACTATTCTATTGACACATTGAAGCTAAACATTTTAGACCCGAAACTTCCGAGAAACTCACTTTTCAATCAAGTTTCATTTTCTTAGACCCATTGAAACTGTCCGAAACCTAGTGGAACTCGATGAAACAAGGATGAGTTTTTTAAACTTCCTCAAAACATTTTGAAACCGGTTGAAATCTACTCAAATGCCATCTTCAAACCTTCTTGAAACTTTGATTTTTTAAAAAAAAACTCAAAACTTTCACGAAACTTGCTGCATCATTAAAACTCCGTAAAACTATGCTATACCATTGATAACACCTTCAGCAGCATACCGTTGACTAGCTGCTCCCTGAAAAACCAGTCTCAAAATTCCGAAGAACCCTCCTCCCCTTATGAAACCATGAACATAAGTTGGTGTTGTCAAGTTTCAGATATTGGCCAGATGGCTCTGAATTCTCAAGTTTCAACGGGCTTATATGGAACATGTTGTGACATTTTCATCTGAAGCTCTTACAAGGCGTATTCACCGTGCAGGAGCCACTATGCAAAACTATACTACATTGTACAGCAACACAACATGCATGTCCAACTAATGTCTTAGCTGCCTTGTCCAGCATCGAAACTTACATTTCTTCTTCCGGTACATATTTTTGGAAAACAGAAAATCATAGCAATCGGGCATAAAGAAAGAGTGAAAATAATATACACGCAACCACCCAACGTATATACAAAACATTCTACACTATCGTGCTAGAAACCAACCGTACTGTAGCCTGATTATTTGGAAGAAAACCTCAAGCTGTTTCATATGCATGATCATAAGGAACCCCGGTAATCTATGGCTGCGATTTCTTTTGTATCTTTGCTTTAGAATGTCGATAGGCTCCCTTGGAGTTGGAGGTCTACAAAAAAAATGCAGCTTTCATCACAGCCCTGTCTCAAACACAAACCAAAATACTTCACTCTAGTTATTTTTTCTTCTCACATTTTATCTCATAAAACTTATGGCCTACAAAGATCAGCAAATTTACCTGAACCTGCCGTAAGATATCTTCCAGTTCTACAGTAATCTCAGAGAAAATGGGTCGTGCATGAGGGTTTTCATCCCAACACTGTTGAATCAATTTGGACAATCTTGGATGCACGCTTGAGGGGATCTCCAAGCGATATCCCTAATAAACAACGAGCAATGCTTACTGTGGTCCATACATCCTTGCGCGTCCACTATTGGCAGCTGACTGCTCAATATCCAAAATGTAATTTAACTAGGAGCTTATTGGCATAGAATACATACCTGCCTTACTGACAGTGCAGCTTGCAATGGTGTCAGGTTTTCATACGGGACCTATATAGCAGAAGTAAGCTAGGCTGTTTGTTACCTTTAACCAAAGTTTACTGATCTTCAAAGAACACAAGAAGAGTGAAAGAGATACACTACACCAAAATTTACCTTTGAAGTGGCCAATTCCCATAGAACAATAGCAAAGCTGAAGACATCTGCCTTATGATCATAAGGCCTATGGTTTATTACCTGGTAAGACAAGCAACTCTAATAAGCACACTGCACATACACCATATTTCAGCTTGCATAGAAACTAGAAAGAGCTGTCTTCTAGTGAGTTTTTGCGTTCTGTTCTCCAAAGAACAAGTGCAATGGGTAAAAAAAATCGTCTCAATACCTAAGCTGAGATGCAACAGAGCAATATGTTGTGCAGATGTTCTCGAGTAATAAATAAAGAAATATCACATAAGTGTGCATGGTGTTCAGGACTTCAGGAATGGATATACGCTGTCAATGAACTTTAGCCATGTAGAGAAAGAAATATTCAGGTCATCAACTTATTGTAATGTTATCAAGAAGGCCATTTTTTGTTTTAAAAAACTGTATATATTTCAGGTCATTTTTCCCTGAGTTGCTCCATGATATAGCAGCTTCACCTTGAACGACAAAACCTTCCAAACTGTTATGGAATGGAACTATTGTGAAATTGGACCTTCGATATAGTTGAGGGTGTAATACGGAATTAATCCTTTTTTTTACATGCAAACACAGCAAGTTTTTTCAATATTGTTTCAAGAGGGAAAAAGGCAAATACAACTTGCCAAATCTACCGAGTTTCATTGATAACTGGCCACTTCCATAACAGTTTGGACGTGAGGAATTTGGCTAGGATCCAATCCAATCCCTCATATCCAAACAGTAAAAAAGCAAGGGCAGCATTGTCTGTGCATATGTGCATGTTCTACGCCTAGTGAGATGGTTTTGTGACACTGAACTTATCATAAGCAAATGAAAAGTAGGGATGCAAATGGGTTGACCCTAGGGTCTTCTTTGACCCACTCTAGTTCATTTGTTTGCACTAAAAACTTAATTTTTAGTCTACCTTTCAAGTTTTAGTGCAAACAAATGATCTAGAGTGGGTCAAAGATGACTCTAGGGCCGGCCCATTTGCATCCCTAATGAAAAGGATGCCCAAGAGACTTGGTGTTGCAGTACAAAAGTCTGGTTAAGCAGATATAGGATATCTGGAATTTCTGAAAGAAAAAAGGACCCCATAGGACAAAAAACAAAGCCATCAACGCACCTCAGGTGCCATCCATCTATAGGTACCAGTTTCAGCAGTCATCTCACCCTCTTGAGATCCGTGCCGAGAGACACCAAAGTCTGCAATCTTCACAACCTAGTTGCATAAACCAATCAACGCTTTAACAACCTTGAATTGATAACCACAATTCTAAAACAATATGCTTACTTGATCAGAGCCAATTAGCAAATTGGCAGTCTTCAGGTCCCTATGGATGATGTTATTCTGGTGCAAATAATCCATCCCTTTTGAGATACCAATAGCAATCCTAAGAATAACAGGAAGCTCCAAAGTATTGTTTTGCTTGTGAAGGAAGTCATATAGATTACCTCCAGGTATGTACTCTGAAACAAACACACAAAATAACAAGAGCAAAATATGATCTCATAAATATCAGTCGACAGATGACATGAAACAATAAAAACTATGGGCAGAGCAAACTACTTTGAATTGTTTAAACAATTTTTTAAATAATATGAAAGCACATAGGCAGGCAATACATGGCACAGAGGACCTTCTGGGGATTAAAACAAAAAATAATAGCAGCAAAAGCGCTTGGAACCAGCAAATACTAAAACAGAAATTACCATCGACCACACGACTAAAAATGAGAACTTAAACTCAGTTAGTAATTGACTCTCGGTCTCGTGCAAATTCCAATTGCTAATGCCTAACACCTCTCTTGATGGATTCCACCATGTCCGTTACATATGAACAGCAACTGTGCGAAGGACCATTGTCGCCTACAGCCTACACTAACATGGCACAACTGAGGAACAGAATAATGGTAGTGCTATGCATATGGTTTTATTGCTCTCCGGTCAGTTCTAGTCATCTTCCAAGTAAATACCAGGCTACATGAAATATTGAACTAAAAAAGTCACATATGATGATTCATAAATGAAAATAGACCCATATATTGTTTTTGGGCAACAACAGAAAAGTTTTGGTTCAAAATGCAAATTGATTTACACTAAAATTATAATTAATGGCCCCAAAAAAACTCTTGAAAAACATCTAATATCTAATTTAAAAGCAAGATGGAGAACCCAGTTTCTTCTACTGCTAATCTATCGTGCAGTTAGCAGTAAACTCAAGAAACTAAACATCACGTTAAAAAATGGCAGTGGTATATGTTTTTATAAAGCCCAATATTTATACACTAGGACTATTTCATTAAAATGCAATACAGAATAAGTTCATCACACTGCAATATAATCATAGCAAAATGTATTTTTGCAGCACAAAACGAAAAGTTAAACTCATGAAACTATTTATATCTTTCACTTTCAATTAACAAAATGCAATTTTATGGGGAACAAAAACTTATTTCACATGCACGAAATAGTAACTGAGCAGAGATCTGCCAAACTGATAGAAACTGAGCAGCAAGAATGATCATAACTTCCTTCTAGACTTAGCTGCTCTTGAAGGTCCTACCAAAATGCATAACAGACAGGAGTTATCCCCGTCTTTCGAGCTTTATTTTTCAATTCCTCTAAATGAGGCTCATTAAAATGCAAAATCTAAAAATGTGTAATCAACAGTTCTTTACATTAGATTTTAAGGGGGCCGACAATGAATGCCCAAGCACATGTTGGTTAGCCTTAAGCATGACCTCCAACTTTTGGTCACCAATGTTACTCACAGTATAAATATGCCGATGAACAAGAGCACTGTTATCTGAATCCGGAGCAACAAGTATACTTATTTCTATCCAAATAGCAGCAAACATGATTACGAGCAATATTGGTCACCTGTTATAATGACATACTTTTGATGCTTTGTGCATGCCCCGTAAAATCGAACAACATTTTCATGATCAACACTCCTGCACATGATCTAACTGTGTTAAAATTGTCTGGGATTAAATGATTCAGTGTCTCGTTTATGTGTACAAGCCATTCAATAAGAAAGCTGACCTTAGAATCATTATTTCTTGCAAAAACTCCACTCTTGAAGAGTCATTAACATGCTCAGTTCTAAGGAATTTTATTGCAACATCCACATCAAGATAAGTTCCTCGATATCTGCAGAAGACAACACAAACAAGATCTCTTGGTTACTGAACTATCCTGAGTTCTAGCCTAGAGCATTAAAAATTTAGGTCAGTGCACACAGCAAGATGTCTCCACAAGTCACAATGCAACTGGTTTCTTGACTACTCTCTCCAGTCACAAATATTAATCGTTTTGGACATCGGCATGGTCTCCAAAACACAACTTTGACCACTAATTTCTATTATAATATACTTATAAAATCCAATTAAATTATAATATTATGAAAGTACTTTTCGAGACAAATCTACAAATATGATTTTCATGTATCCAACTTAAATATTTAAAAAGATATTGACATTCAAAGTTTTGAAAGTTTGACTGCACCTATGTCCTAAACGACAACTATTTGTGACTGAAGGGAGTATGTTTGTTTACAGTGTGCCTTTGTGAAGCCATTTCCTTGTTAAAAGATACAAGAAAAGGGCATGCAATCCACACTAGCAGTTGAGTGGCAGCTGTCATTCTAAATAATTAACTTCATTATTTAGTAGTATTCCAAACTAAGCATTATATCATAGTTACCAGAAATACGGTTCGTTCGAATCGCGGTACGGTATTCGGGTTAGCGGTTCATCACTTTTTCTTTCAATCTTTATTGAGCACACGGATCCCATACCCTAAACCGGTCATGATTAGCGGGGGTTTACAGCGAATCCGGTAACAATGCATTATACAGTTCTTACAAGTCTCCTGAAGATCCAGATGCAATCTTTTCCCTAATTTGCAGCAAAGTCCTGTTGAATTCAGAATCCCCAATCTTTTCTTCCAGCTCTTGTATCCTCTCCGACGCTGACGAATTTGTTGGATTAGACAACGAGGCCTACATACCACGAGGAATTTGCGGCAACAAGGAAAAGGTTAGGCACGATGTGTTCATTCTATTGTCTTGTAATACTGGCTGAAAGTATGTACAACACTGTATTTACTATAAGAAGGTAAATGACAAGCATCTAGACATCCTAACCAGGAAGACACCTGCAAATGTTAAGTATTCGTATAAATGGAGGGAGGAAAAGAAAGCAGCATACATGACTGTGCGCCACTATCTCCTTAAGCCTCTGCAGCAAACCATCTGTCTCCTGCATATAGCGTTGGACAGTTTTCACTCAAGAAACTCCTTGAAAGCAAGAGTATGTAACATAGCTCATTGATGCTTCACTATTCATAAGAATCTACAGAGTACATTGATAAGTGATAACCAAATTGATAGGTACAGGCATACAGCGGTTAAGATGCCAGTCATCAAGTTTAAAGTAAAAAAGACTTCGGTTAGTTCATCTTAAAAAATTGGCACTCCAAATCCATGGATAAATGTCAACATAAAGCTCTAGATTTTAGAAATCATAAATTAAATAGCTACCCTGCAGACTTGGATAATATCAACTAAGACGGGATCCATGCATTTTTTATATAAAATATAGCACTTAGGAGTTAGAAATAAGATGCCTTGTCCTGATATTTAGTATGAAGGATGCATCTCATTGACAACAGGTAGGGGAAAAGAAAATAGTTGGTATTTTTTGCCAACTCACATTGTAAATGTAATCTGTACAGTTTCAGAAATGTGTGGACAAACAAACTAGCTACAAACATGCTCTAGTTTACCTCTGTATCCCAGCCATCAACAACAAATACATCCAAACAAAAGCCATCTGTCGTTGAGAACACATGAGCTTCACGAATGTTCAATCCAACTTCAGACAGAAACGTGGATAACTGGAAAAAATAGTTTACAATAAAAAAATTTCGACACAAGTAGTATTGAAAGGCATGGTATTCATAAGGGAATCTAAAAAGAGATCACACAGCACATGGACTGGAACTCTTTAAGTCTCACCTGACTAAGGAGCTTTGGCTTGTCAATAGAGGAAAAAATAATTTCATGAAGACGGAGAATTTCCGTATCGCTCCTGTGGGAGATTTGAATGTCAATTTCAAGTTTTCAACATAGCTTTCATGAGCCGGACAAATAAAGTTAATTGCTCCAAAAATTTAAGAAATGATTTGCAACATACAGCACCTGCCAAACTAATATGGGATAACACAAAGAGGTAAATATAGCATGGTGTAAATAATGTTATGAATAGCGTTTGATGTATTCAATATGAGGCCAATGGCCACAATATATAGAGTACATGAGGGTACAAAAGATAAGGCAAAAGACAAGAGAAAAGGCAATCATCTATAACAGACAATATATCCTTAACACCATCCCACAAATGCAAGGCGTATGCAATAGCATTGCATTTGGAAGGGATGAACTAAAATAGGGAAAATCCAAAGTCATAGTCCTAAAGTAGCCGTCGTAGCATGTAACTCTTGAAAAATTGAGTTGACGAAGAACAACCAACGAAGAACCGAGTCGATGAAGAAAGGTCGACGAAGAAGCCAAATCAACGAACGGAAGTCGAAGGTAGGGCTGAGTCGACGAAGAAGAGCCGACGGTAGAGCTGAGTCGACGAAGAAGAACCGACGAAGCCGACAAAACGAGCCGAGCCGAGGTAATCAGAGTTGACAGAATGAGTTGAGCCGATAAAAGAGCCGAGCGACGGCAGAATCAAAAAGCTAAAGACTTGGATGGACGCAACAAAAGATTTAAGAAAACATCAGGAATTACTAGCCGCAGCACTAAAAGCAATAGCCCGAAAACCATGAAGCCAACGAAAGAGCCAAGATGACAGAGCTATGCTGATATGAGTCGAGCCTAGCTGAAAAGAACCGAAAACGAGCCGACCGAACTGGCGCCAAGCCAGCCATGTAGAGCCGAAAGCCAATAGAAGCCGGTTTACCAGCAGCTAAAAGCCAAGCCACTGAAAGCCAGAGCTGTAGCCAATAGAAACTGGACCCGAAAGGTTTTAAAGCCGATTCATGAGAGAAGCCAGATCCGATCGAAGCGGCTGCATCGACAGAGGAGCGACGCGGAAGGCAGCCGAGCAGCTTCGTCGGTGGCGGCGGGACAGCGGAGAAGGCCGGCTCGGAGGAGCTGGTGCGCAGAGGCCGCTTCATAGGAGGCCGGCGGCTCAGGACTGGAGGCCGGGCGAGCTGGCCGAAGACGGCGCAGAAGCCGAGAGGATGGCACAACCGGCTGAGGAGGCGCACGGTCGGGAGACCGAAGGCTGACAGCAGGCGGCGGCGCAGATCCGAGCGGATTGGAGACCGGAGCGACGCAAGCTGGCGGTCGCTGGAATCGGAGATCATACGGCGATCGGCGTGGGGACGACATATCCACCCCCGGCGGCACGGAGCGGTCTCCAAGATCTCCTTCACAGCAAGGTCCGGCCGGAAGAGCAGATCGATCTGCTTCAGCAGCAGAGGAGGAGCAGAGGCGACGAGAGGAAGAGCCGCCGGGAAGGACAATGCAAGTGCGTGGCCACCCCCAGGAGCCGAGATTGTTCCTCCCGGGGGCAGCTGCAGCGGAAGAAGATGGGAGGCTAGGGTTTCAACCTAAGCTCTGATACCATGTTATGAATAGCGCTTGATGTATTCAATATGAGGCCAATGGCCACAATATATAGAGTACATGAGGGTACAAGAGATAAGGCAAAGGACAAGAGATAAGGCAATCATCTATAACAGACAATATATCCTTAACAAATAAGACACGACTAAGCATTTCAAAGAATTATGTTAAATTGCCAGGGTCAAATGTAGAGTGCAAATGGCTCGCATCAACAAAATTCAACCATTAGAACAAGGCACCAAAAGCCTGATTACAAATCACTGCACTTGTGATGACAAGAAAGGGCACGCTTTCACATAAAAAAGAAGCCAACCACAATAACTCTTATGTTCCTACCTATGGTCGCAGATAGCTCTATTCACAAATAAAAACATGATAGTACAATTGTATGAAAATTGCCCAGCACCATTCAGGCACATAATCTAAAATTTATATATCAAAATGGAGGCACAATACAGCCTTTCTGTCAAGTTACCAATCAAAATGGAAGCACCTTGTAGATTTCAGATTGAGACATATAGCTGAAACTAACAAGATCACAATGGAATAGTTCGTATGGGTATGTGTAATAACATTGAGCTAAAGAAAGACCTTGAAGAAATGGCCTCAAAGTCATTGGCACCTTTTCTTCTCTCTAAACTCAGGTCTTCCATCATCCTTTCGTACGGCTCAAATTTTCTGAACTCGCCATCTCTGTCCAACACATACAAACCTCCTCTTAACAAGCAATATATAGAACCTTGATATATTTCAAATTGGATCAATTAACTTAAAAAAACAGTGTCAAAATCAAGACAGACCGACTCCACTCGAACCAAAGGTGAGATGAGAAGAGATTACATAATCAAGGGGTAAACTATGCATTGCAAAGTGGGTGGATTACAACCTATACCTCAGATTATTTGGCAGAGAACCCCCACCATTACAGTTTTCTCTCGGAGCAGAGCGAGCTTCTTGCGGCTTGTCGTCCTGAATGAACTGCACAACGAGGCAGAGCACAGTAAGTATACCGCAAACATTCGAAAAGTATAACTCTCACTGTGCTCGCGCGTTTGGGTGTATATTGCCAGCGAGCGAATTATTCCTGTGCAAGAGGCTTGAGGAAGAGGAGGTGCTTGCGTACCCTTAAGAAGCGGGCATGGAAGACTGGTCGCTTGTCAGGGTCGGCGCACTCGGCGAGGATCCTCCGGTGCAGCAGCACGTCCTCCGCCTTGTCGACATGCAAATCTATGGAATAGCTGCACGCGCATGATCCAGAACGGAATCAAAAGGCCCAACTCGAAGACCACAGCAAGCAGGCAAGAAACACATGTAGTAGGCAGACGCTGACCTCTCCGGCAATCGCTCGAAGTGCTGGTCGAGCAGTTGGGGGAATAATGGGTCGGAGATGGCCTCCTCGTTGCCATTCTCCACGAGGCGATCGTAGATCTCCTTCCTGACGTCAGTTAACCCGTGCGCGCCGCCGCCGCCACCGGAGACGAGCCCGGTGGCGGCGGCCCCGGGAGGGGGCGGCCAGGAGCTCTCGCCCACGCCTTCCTCTAGGTCACCGTCCATCTCCTCGGCCGGCAACACGACTTCCACTAGGGTTTAGGGGCGGACGGAGCGGGGAGGGGAAGAGAGCGAGAGTTGTACGGCGAATGGGCGGCAGAATCCGAGGGGATCTTTTGGCGGTTGGGCAAGAATCTTCTAAAGGAAGGCGCCAGTCGGGTAGTTATAGAGGCGAGGCGACCGGCCGGGACGGCACCTCCACACGCTGCACCGGCCCGTGCCAACCACGCCGCCGCTTCCTCCCACGCCGCGGACGCATCGCTGTAGCATCGTCTGTCCTCGCGTGATATTTCTTTACATTACATCCCTCTGTCCTATTCACTCGTCAAGAACATCAACCTGCATTTGTTTCTCCTGCGCATGAACTTAGTCCCTTGCTATAAATTACGATGATTTGCATCAGGTCGCGAGAGGCTAGGAAACTAGGAGTAGAGCGAGAGAGTTCGACATGTTCCGAGTGAGTTGAGAAAATCAAGAGTGCGAAGAGGAGAGACAGAAAAAAAATATGGAGGCAAAAAAGAAGTGGAAATAGAATTTTGAAATCGGAATTCCGGATGAATTTATTTGGTGTTCATAATTTGGTGGAATTTATTTAGAGTTAACTTTTTTTTTCTAGGTATTTTGTAGGTATTCTTCAGTAAGGTTATTTTGTACATTGCTCGTGCTTTAGTGACCTTCAGCACAGCTTCGGAAATGTTAGTTTGAAATCTTCAAGAATATTAGTACAATATTAGTGTAATATTATTATAATTAGTACAATATTAGTATAACTAGCAGTACATAAAAGTACGGTATTAGTACAACGAGTAGTACATGAAATGAAAATAATAGTATAATGAGTAGTACGTAAAATAGAGTATAATTGGTGTAATGTTAGTATAAGTAGTAGTATGTGAAATAATTATGTTGTTATAACAAGTGGTTCATGAAATGAGTACCGGAGGTGTAAATAATTAATGGTGTGTACTTAGTGTGATTTGTGTAACTATTATTACTTAAAATAACGATATTAGTACATGTAATGACAATATTAATATAATTAGAAATACATGAAATAATGATACAATGCGTAAATAATGGCCTAATGTTAGTGAAATATTAATATGAATATTATAATATTAGTGTAGTACCAGTATGATATAAGAGAATTAGTAGTAGGTAAAATGGTAGTAATAATACAATATATGCATAACTTTAATAATATTACAAGGATATTTGTGTGATTATTACAAAATTAGTACAATTAGTAGTACATGCAATTACAGTATTAGTACATTACGTAGTACATGAAATGGTATTATTAGTACAACGAGTAGTGCACAAAAAAACAGCAAGACTAAAAACAGTAATACATGCATTAACGATACAAGCCGTAAATAATAGTTATAATTGGTGTGATATTAGTGTAAATAGTACGATATGAAAGGACGGTGTTCGTGAAATAAGTAGTACATGAATTGATGATGCAAGGCATAAATAATGGTGTATAATTACTTTACTAGTAACACATAAAAATTATCTTTACGTAGTTTCTAGTGTGTTCAACACTTAGGGAAATAATAGTCGAGTGTTTTACAAATGCCCTTTTTCTTTGTAAGTGAAAATGTAGTTTGATTTCTTCTTGTTTTGATGATTATTTTCCTGTTCGAGTTATCTATTTGTTGAGAGATCTTTATTTCCATGGCCTCAAAGCATATTCACATCGTCACGTAGGCTGTAGGATGCTAATATTTCCAGTGGGTAGACACCATAGATACAGCGATAGAACGTCCTAGTAGCACAGTACCAAAGAGGATGCAACCTAGCTTGGAGCAGAGGATAGACCTTACGCTTGAGCAGATGCTGAACATGCTAATGTTTACATGGAGTGCATTTTAGATCATATCAAGTGGTTAGAGAAGATTGTGTGTGTAGGTACCCTTGTTGTACTTTATGCTATACTTGCAAATTGATTTTTTTTAAAATAATATATTTTTAAGAGAAATTGCGATATTAATACGAGAAAAAAAATAAAATTACAAAAATAGTACTACTTTGCCAAATGGTACGGCGAAATACCAGTAACCGCCAAACGGTATGGCGACTAGCCAAACGGCACGGCGAAATAGGAGTAGTCGCCATACCGTTTGGCGACTACTTGTTAATCCCGTAGTTAACTCTTCGCCGTTAAAGTTCACTGGAAATGAAGCAACAATCGCTAAATCGTTTGGCTATAACTAGTAATAGCCAAACCGTTTGGCTATAACTAGTAGTTGTCGCCAAATCGTACGGCGACTATTGCCTCGTTTCCCGTAAGCTTTGATGGCGAAGAGCTAACTGCGGGATAAACAAGTAGTCGCCAAATGGTATGGCGAGTACTCCTATTTCGTCGTGCTGTTTGGCGACTACTGGTATTTCGCTGTACCATTTGGCGACAAAGTAATATTTTTGAAATCTTATTTTTTCACGTATTAATATCGCAATTACTCTTAAAAAATGTATTATTTAAAAAATACTCCTTGCAAACTAGTTCGTTTCCTGCAAAGGAGACTAAGTTGATCATAGATGCCATTTCAAGTGGTGTAAGAATTATGTATCCAATTGATGTTTATCTACTTCTTCATGTTGTTAATTAAACTAATATGTCGTATTCTATGGCCCATGTCTACCATATCAGTACTTACTCCAAGACCGACTTGACAACACGATGTGACTCGCTTTGTCAGAGCACGGCGACAATTTTATTGCTTTCGTATGAACTCACTATACATACTAATTTGATAACACTCTATGCACCGTGAAGTGACAACACACTACCTATTGCTTTGTTAGGACGATTAGACAACTCGCGGGGGCCAACTTTCTTAGGTCAATTAGACAAAACGCCGCAACAAGTTTTTTCGAACCAAACTGAGCACATGCTACCCCATACTCTATCACTCATAGATTACACATTGCCTATAAAACTACCGGCTACCTAGGCAGCACTTATTCACTAGCCTAATCTTCACTCCATTGCAATGACAGACAAAGAAGGCACCTCAAGCCGAAAGTACTTTTCGAGACAAATCTACATATATAATTTTAATGTATCCACTTTAAATATTTTAAAAGATATTGATAGTCAAAGTTTTGAAAGTTTGACTGAATCTATATCTAAAATAACAATTATTTTTGACTAAAGAGAGTACACTAAATTAGTTCGAAACAATAACTATTTATAACCGAAGAGAATATACTAAATTAGCGTGCAACGTCAAGAATCATTATCCATATGGCTGTACTTAAAGGTGGGCGTCGTGCCGTGCCGGACCGGCCCGACACGGGCCCATCGTGCTTCTGGCCTGAACCGTGCCGGGCCGTCACGGCCTGTCGTGCCGTGCCGTGCTGGCCCGACTCGCCTTTGGCTGGCCCAGGCACAATCCATTTGCGCTTCGTGCTGTGCCGGCCCAGGCCCGGCCCATTTACGCTATTGTGACGAGATGAAAAGGACCAGGATACGCACGATACTCCTTAGTAGTTAGTACAAAGACTTGTACTATTGTACATTGCAAGAAGTCGCTCTCTCTCACCCATTACTCTCAATTTCTCTCAGCTCTCTCATCTCTCTCGCATGTCTTTCTCATTCTCTCTCACTCTCTCAGCTCTTTTCTCTCGCCCATCTCTCTCCCTCTCTCTCGTCCGTTGCTTACTCTCTCTCTCTCTCTCAATTCTCTCGCCCGTCTCTCTCAGCTCTCTCTCTCTCGCCCATCTCTCTTCCTCTCTCATCCGTTGCTCACTCTCTCTATGATCTCTCTTGCCCGTCTCTCTCAGCTCTCTCTCTCTCTCTCTCGCGTTGCTCCCCCTCTCTCTCCCATCATCTCTCATCCGTTGCTCCCTCTCTCGCCCATCTCTCCCCCCTCTTTCTCTCTCGCGCGTTGCTCCCTCTCTCGCCAATGTGCTAAAGACTGATCGTGGGACTAGCACCCGTAAACACAGAAGGTTTGAAAATACAGTTTCTGGGTCCGACAGACCGTAACTTTAAGTTTGAATTTTCAAAGAATGCATAATTAAAAGGGTCAGTGGCGGCGGGCCACGTGCCGCCGACATGTTGGCGTGCCGTTATCGTGTCATGCCGTGCCACCCTTCGTGCCCGATTCCCAGGCCCGGCACGGCCCGAGCAACAATGTCGAGCCGACACGGCACGGCCCTCTTACGTACCAGGTCGGGCTTGGACCGTGCCGTGCCCCGTTGTGCTCCGGGCCAACCCAGCCCAAGTGCCCCACCTCTAGCTGTACTCAGCCCATTGATCTTGCCTTGCACACCTTTAATTTTGTGCCGAATAATTCAACCGATTCAATTCACTACGGGTACTATACAATAAACCCGCATGCTATCATAAGTTAGAAATACAGTTTCTATAGTTTAATTAGCCTTGTTTAAATATATAATACTTATATATTAATTTAATGAGGCTTTTTTTTTTACTATGGCTTAATTTATTATCTTGACTATATGTTTTTATTTATTACTATTATACAAAATATCATCATATTATCTCTCATCTTTAAAGATAATTACATAAGGTATTTAAGTTATTTTCTTTTATATCTTTCTTAATTTTATCTAACTTGTTAAAATGCGATTAAGAAGCTGCAGCCGCGCCCGCACCCAGGACGGAATGTCCCCTGGTCGCCGTCCAAGACATTTACAAACAGCAACGCCAAATCACCGAGCAGCAAGGTTCCAAATCTTGTTTTGAGTCAAATCTCGGAGGTTCCCGAAATCCAAAATTTCGGCGAGATTCGGAAATTTTGGACAAAATCCGGACGAATTGCAAAAACCAAATTTCAAATCCGGTTTTTTTTTTCTACCAGGAAATCCGAATTTTTTTTTGAATTTTCCGGGATTTTTAATCTCGGAGGGGTCCGAAATCCGAGATTTCGCCGGGATTTCGCCGAATTTTGGACCCTTGCCGAGCAGTAGGCTAGTACTACTCCCTCCGGTAACAAACATCATTTTGGACACGAGCAACGTCTCCAAAATCTGGTTTTATCATTAATTTCTTTTTATTATAATATATTTTATAAAACCTAGTAAAATTATAGTATTATGAAACTACTTTTCGAGACAAATCTACACATAATTTTTATGTATCTAATTTAAACATTTTAAAATATTGACATTTAAAAAGTCTAATAATAATAATAATAACTATTTATAATGGGAGGGAGTGTTATCAGCGACATCAAGGTCTGCCAGCAGCGGCCTTACTACGGCAGCAAACAGCAAAGGCCATCATTTACACGTATACTCAAGATTCCGAGCAACTGGATCCAAGATACCACCACGCTTGACCCCATCCAGTTTCAAGTTTTCCTCGAGAAAGAAACAGCTTCGTAAGCTGTTTCGACGTGTGCAGCACGTTCCTGTAGTAGTTAATTTTCGGACGATCGATCTGACACTGCAAGACATCAACCTGTATTCATTCAGATGCCCGGCCGTTTTGTTTTCTTCTCCTCACTTGTGGCACGTAGTAACTACATGGATCTGCCCAGTAGTGCTGCTGCCAAGTGCCAACGCTAGAGCTTTGCAGCTTTTACATAACCCAGGTTTAGAGGAACTTCCAAAGCCTTATAAAAATATATACATTTTTTTTCTCTGAGAGGAAGTTGAACGGGGCAGCGTCACCGGCTGTGATCCATGGAGGAGGACAGGAAGAGAAAGCAGCGTATATATAAATGCAATGCAGTGCAGTGCGTCGTCAGGCTGCACGCTTCGCTTGGGTTGCTATCATCTTACAGTCAATTCCGGGCTAACCTGCAGCACCAAGCTAGGTGAGACAAGCATGTCTAACGCACTTCAGTCCACGCAACAATTTTTCTCCATTCATGCGGAAATTAAAGCCCTGTTTGGTAGAATTCTAGATCTCAGTTCCACACCAGAGCTGAAACTTGTAGACTGAAATAAAGTCACCAAGTTTTTAATTTTGCTCCATTCATGCGAGAATTAATAAATCGTTGAATACCGACTGAGCGTGAATTGATGATTTGGACGGGCTGCACGTCGTGCCACCGACAGCTTGTATTCTATTCTAGCTAGAGTCGGCAACGACATGGACTCGATTGTCCTTGGAGTGACAAAATAAAACAAAGTAAAGCATCAAGTTGGCATAAATAAGTTCGGTCGAGTTGGAACACATTGTAATGTAACGGCAGGGTAATTAATTATATGGAGTAGCTAGGATTCTCTCTCGTGTCTTTCTTGACATTGTATACACCACGGTGGTGACCGCGGCAGAGGTACTGCACCCTCAGAACGCACCCGCTTTAGTTGTTACCACCACCGAGAAAGCAACTAGTATATAATGCAAAGAAAGAGATCAATGTCACCGTCGTCAAACCACACGGCAATTCACTGAGTACAGAATATGTCCAAATTAACCAAGTGGCTTGTGCAACAGAAACCAAGTAGCAGTAACAAACAAACAATAGAGAGTTCGATTTAGCCGCCTTTGGTGACCCGAATCATGGCAGGCGCGGCCAGGGGAGAGAGAGAGAGAGAGAGAGAGAGAGAGAGAGAGAGAGAACGTGACCCACCCACGTAAGCAGCCGCCTTGATTCGCTACGCTGAAAAGCAACCCGGCCTCTCCTAATGGGCAAGACAAGTAATACTAACATCAGATTAGACTGACCGATCCAAGATTACGTAAGAGGAGCACGGAATCAAGCGGCCAAATCGGAAAGCAGCTGCTGAGCGAAAAGAATCCAACGCCCAGTCATTTCGATTACTGTATAGTTAGTTGTACACCCATCCGCTAGCATTTGCACACCAACTGCGCCTATCCATCCAGGCCCAGAGCTCACCACTGGGGAAAAGGAGAGACTGTGAACGTCACATGGTAACACTGCTAGTAGTTGACACTTGAGATTAATACGCATGCAGACGTAACAATTAGAGTGATACTAAGTACTACTAACATACAGCTATCTAGTAATTGTCACCAGTTAGGCAGTGCAACGCATTCACGATGCAGCCAAACCAACAAAAAGAGTTCCCAAACAAAGCCAGGCCAGGAAATTTAATACTAGTAGTGATAATAATCACTCGTGTGAAAACGAGAATACTGCAATGATAGACAATGAAAACAACAAAAACGCACGCACAGGCACAGGCACAGGCACTGCACACGCAGCGACACACCAGCACACGATGACGCAAGCGCTCACGTACACAATTCCCTGATACTTACTAACTACATAAGACGTATTTCCATGTCACCCCCAACCAAGATTGCAGGTAACATACTGTCTAAAATGAAAGATTGACAAAGCGAGCAGCATTGTACTTAAAAAAAGAAGAGAAAATACCCATTCACGCCAGAAAAAAAAAAGGCCCCAACCTGTGACCAGTTTCTAGATGACCAACAAATAGGCAAGAGATGCATACTACACAATCATAATTGCACAGAGAGATGAAAATTTACATTTTGATGTATCCCAAAGACTTTCGAGATAAGTTTGTAATATGCATATGTCAATTCATTTATTTATTTCAAAAAGCAACAGCATGCAAGTTTATCGCAAGGTATTCTCTGCTAAAATGAAAGCAGCATGACAATTGATGTATAGATTGTAGTTGTACACAATGACATACATGTGTCCAATATTCATGTTATAGGAACTGACAGGGCTTTCTCAGGGCTAACAAAATATAAAGAATTTTGCTAATGAATTGGGGGTGGGAGCGTGTTATTGTTCAAAGCAAACTAACTAGAGATACTAATTTATAGTTTTCAGGGCTTTGTTAACATGAACAATCAGAAACAGCAAAAGAGGAATGAAAAATGCTCTCTCACAAAATTCATAGTACTTCTTGGATATTTAAGATAACTCATAAGAGAGCAACCACGAGAAATAGTGCAAAAGTCACAGCTCATAGGTCCTCAAACGACTACATCACACATGTTGAAATTTGGATCAATACCATTACCATGGAATTGTATAATACCTAAAAGCTTAAATTGGCAGTAGGGGCAGTAATGCATCCCTAAAGAAAATATCTGCATGTGTAATATTTTGCTTTTAACATCCTACACTATGTTGAATGGTAGTTTACACAGCTACACCAAGCGCCTTTCTGAAAGTCCAAATAAACGGCACATAAGACTCAACAAGCTTGTTTCTCACGTTCATTTTGGAAATAAGGCTGATAATAACAGCATAGCATAAACACTAGGCTACTATGCACCAGAAGATCGAACGATCAGTTATGCATGAAAAAATAACAAACTGAAGTTTGAATAGCACCAACACAAACACCCAAACAAGAGCTAGTCTTGAGAGGTGGACCCAGAAATTATGTCCATTGGGGGCACTAATTTTACATTAAAATATAAAAAACGTTCTATGTTTATAGGCAAAATCATTCAAAAACTACACTTTAAACTTGGATGAAAAGAGTAAAGCTGCTAGAACCTCTTGTATCGATTCCAGCCCACCAAAGTCGAAATACAACTAAACTACTTCAATGAAACAAAGGCGAACGGCATTTTTCTGTCATTTTTATTACTGTTGCTTCCTTTTTACCTTTCTGCTCCAGATCCCATTCTGATTCATTAATAAGTGACTCTAACAAGAATATTCGGTTTCTGTTTTTTTAAGGAATATTCAGTTTCTGACCTTACTACCGTATGGCTTCGGTTCAAGAAAGTCAAGCATTACACATAAAAAATATTAAAATGATAGAACAACGGGATAGCAACATAGCAATGACTATTTGCTTACATATGTTTGCATGCTTCCTGCCATTAATTATACAAAAATATACCCAAAAAAAACCGAATAGTGCTTACAAAGTTCAGTGTTACAGATAGAAGAGTTTTTACAAAAAAAAACATTTCCATGTCACCCCCAACCAAGCTTCCAGGTAACATACTGTCTAAAATGGAAGATTGACAAAGCCAGCAGCATTGTACTAAAAAAAGGAAGAGAAAATACCCATTCACGCCAGGAAAAAAAAAGAAAGAGAAAATGAGAGGCCCCAACCTGTGACCAGTTTCTAGATGACCAACAAATAGGCAAGAGATGCATACTACACAATCATAATTGCAGAGAGATGAAAATTTACAATTTGATGTATCCCAAAGACTTTCAAAATAAATAACATGTCCTAGGGAGGGGGATAAGTTTCTAATATGCATATGTCAATTCATTTTTTTTTTCAAAAAGCAACAGCATGCAAGTTTATCGTAAGGTATTCTCTGCTAAAATGAAAGCAGCATGATAATTGATGTATAGATTGTAGTTGTACACAATGACATACAGGTGTCCATTATTCATCTTATAGAAACTGACAGGGCTTTCCCAGGGCTAACGAGCGTGATATTGTTCAGAGCAAACTAAATATACTGGTAGGAGCGTACTATTGCTCAGAGCAAACTAAATATACTAACTTATAGCTTTCAGAGCTTTGTTAACATGAACAATCAGAAACAGCAAAAGAGGAATGAAAATGCTGTCTCACAAAATTCATAGTACTTCTTGGATATTTAAGATGACTCAACTCATTAGAGAGCAACCACCAGAAATAGTGCAAAAGTCACGGCTCATAGGTTCTCAAACGACTACATCAAACATGGTGAAATTTGGATCAATACCGTTATCATGGAATTTTATAATACCTAAAAGCTTAAATTGGCAGTAGGGGCAGTAATGCATCCCGAAAGAAAATATCTGCATGTGTAATATTTTGCTTTTAACATCCTAGACTATGCTGAATGGTAGTTTACACAGCTACACCAAGCGCACTTCTGAAAGTCCAAATAAGCGGCGCATAAGACTCAACAAGCTTGTTTCTCACGTTCATTTTGGAAATAAGGCTGATAATAACAGCATAAGCATAAACACTAGGCTACTATGTACCAGAAGATCGAATGACCAGTTATGCATGCAAAAATAACAAACTAAAGCTTGAATAGCTGCAACTGAAACACCCAAACAAGAGCTAGTCTTGAGAGGTGGACCCAGAAATTATGTCCATTGGGGGCACGCTAATGGTAACTTTTGAAGAAAAAAGAAACATACTCAGCCTGCCCCTGTTGGAGCTCCATCAATGTATTGAATAGAATTAGGGCACGCTACATCCTGTTACTTTATATGTAGTGGTTCCTTGATTCATGCAAACGGTAAAAATAATATCTTCATCTACCCAATTTACTGAGAGCTAACACCTAGGTTTAGATTATACAATTTTCTAATCAAAGGCCTTGTGAATCAAATGAAAGTCAAAACACAGTTGAAGCTAGACTTGACGAGCACATAACCAACAAGACCTACACAGCACAGGGGCAACGAAAATGCGGATTACAAAACTCCAAGTTGTGCAACAGAACCATGAGTTGAAACCATTCTCAACCCTCAAATAAGCATGCTATCACTAGCACCCAGTAATCCAGTGACACAGGTTTAGCAATTTTGGTGAGTTCCTTTGCTTGAAGGCAACTGATAACAAAGTCAACCTTATTACAATTCCAAGCAAACATCCTATGAACCGCATTTATATATCAAGTTATCGTGACAAGGTGACCACCTCGCATACGAAACAAGAAGACTAGCTACATTTTGACACACACTAAAATTTTGTTCCTACAAAAGCAACGATTCATCATCTAAACAAAGAAAGGTCTACAGCATTTTAATGTCTGAAACAAAGAACAACTAGAATATATTTAACACATTTGATTTTAATCAAGTACAACAGTTGAAAGTATCTCATGAAGTTAAGAACCAAGTACATTGTAAATAAAGTCTGTGGATATATCAGCCCCCCTGCATGCAATAGAAAGATGTCCCAATCAATTAAAAATCTTAAGTTAGCACATTAAGTCAAGCAGCAGACTAGGATATGTTATCCATCAGCCTCAAGGCATTGCCGTGAAGCCACCATCGAAAACAAAGCCACGGTATACACCATCCCCGTACCCAGGAACACCGTCCACCCAGTCCCACTCGCCACCGCTGCTCCCTGTCTCATCCTCCTCCCACATTGCGAGCTTCCCACGCACGCGCTTTCCAGCGAACCACACCTTCCCATCACCCCCAAACACCTTCACCTTATTGTTTCCACCCGGGGCGACGTTGGGCATGGCGTTTCCCTGTGCAGCAGCCTCACACAAGCCAGTGAAGCAACGATACATGTTGGGCGGCATGCGCCCAGCTTCATCCCACTCCATGGTGGCCAGATCTAGACGGAGGATGAGAACTGTGGAGCACGGCGCATCAATAGCGAATGAGGACCTGAGGCCGCCGATCATAAGAACGCGGCGGCCGCCGGCCCCTGCAAGGAGACGGGGGCGCTTCAGGATCTCGAAGACATCGCCCCACGCAGCACGCTCCACGGGCGCCCAACCACCAGTGAGCGTGGCAAGCGGGCAGGAGAAGAGTTTCCACTGGCTACGCCACGGGGTGCCCACGTCGCAGAGCGCAAAGACGGCGCCAGCACCGGAGGCCAGTATGGGGCTCCGCGGTTTGGATGGGAGCGACAGGGGATGTTTCATCCATTTGCCGGATCCGGACGGGGTGTAGGACAGCGCGGCGAGCTCGGTGAGGACAAGCACCGTGCCGCCCGGGCCGGCGAGGACAGTGCCGTGTCGTGCCCAGGCGGATCCGAGCGGGGGCAGGAGGCTGTATGTGCCGGCGAAGGGGTTGCATACAGCGAGCGATTTGGGCGGGTGAGCGGTGGAGGAGGAGGAGGAGGGGAGGGATGGAGGCGAAGGCGAAGGGGCCGCCTCGACCCAGAGGTAGAGGAGGGACGGGGAGGATGCGACAGGGGAGAAGGATTGGTTGGGGAGGAAGGAAGTGAAGGGGATGCGGAGCCAGTGGCGGCGCGAGGGGTCGAAGGCGTGGAGGCATCCGCCGCCGTCGGGGCGCGGGTGGCGGAGGAGGAGGAGGCGGAGGGTGGGGAGGAGGGCGAGAAACTGGGAGGAGAGGGTCTCCTGGAAGAGGCGGGAGACTCGGCGGCAGAGCACGGCGTCGCGTAGCGGGAGGCGGAGCAGGACGTTGTGGAGCGCGTCGGGCGGCAGGAGATGGATCGGTGCGGGCGGCGAGGAGTCGGCGTCGGAGGAGGCGGTGCTGGCCATGGTGGAGGAGGTGGGGTTTGGTGGGGAACCGACGAGGAGATGAGGAAGAGGATGCAACTTGGAAGGAAACCAGGAGTCGGGGGCGTTTCCGTCTTCCCAGAGAGTAGAGCGATACAATACGGTAGGCAGGCCAGATCGACCCGCAGGCTATTTGCAGTCAATGCAAGTGGGTCCAAGTATCTCGTGCTTCGATTAGACCTACTGTCAGTGAGGCTTGCGAAGTGGTCAGAGCTGATGTATCCGGGAGCGGGGCTTGCGTCTGATCGGAGCCGTTGCCACCTTGTCTTTTTACTCCTGTTTTGTTCACAGCAGCTGACATGTAGGCCCAGCTCTATGCGGGCCGTCAGCTTCGGGGCGGAAGTAGGGCTGGAAATCGCAATGCTACTAGGTGAGGGCCCAGCTGTCTGCAGTGTTGGGTAGGACAGAAACGCGAGATGGGTGGGCGGCAGCTGTCGGCAGGTGATCAGATGGGACCCACACGGCAGTGCCAGAATTTTTAAAGATACAGGCTTGGCCTCTCTCGTGACGTTCCGAAAATTGAGTTGCTCTCTTTGTGTAAAATTTCTGCAATCTAAACTGGAAATGCATGATTGCGTAAGCTCTTTGAATAAGCAGAAGAAATTAATGGAGTTTATTGAGATATATAGGACTCTTAATTCTAGTGATTTAAATATGTTTGAATTTTATCTTGTTGTGGTCCGATGTGAATATATCTCTTGTTGGTTTTCATTCTAAATATGGTATCCCTTTGTACAAGAGAATCAATCTAATAAATACAGAAAAGTTTTGCCTACATATATCGTGCTTGTTCTCTGTGATTGCACTTGCTATTCGATCGGTGCATTATCGTTGATCTAGGGCGGGCATCAACATTTCACAATACGTTATCAGCTCAATCTAGAGACCCCGAGTCTTGAACATCGACACATATCATGAAAAATTTTCTTTGCAGATAGTGCGTGAAAAAAATCAAGTATTTTTTATTTGCGAAAATTTGATTGCGTTGTATATATACCAATCTCACCATCACATCATACAACCATAGGCCCTCACCGAAAGTTGGGGATCTATGTATGTTATGAATTTCTGTCAATTATTAAATATCTAGAGTCTATAATAGGGGATCCGTATATGGTTTGATATGCTGATTGCATTTTTGATGAGTACAATTTTTTGACATTAATGATAAATAAGTACCACATTAAAGAATTTCGAAAAATAGATTGAAATGTCACTGCCTTTCAGTCCTTAGACTCACTCACTAAAGAATCCAAACTTAAAGTTCAAAGGATAATAAATCTGCAATAAATAGCTAATAATTTACTAGATGCATTTATTGATTATAGTAAACGCACCTGCAAGAGTGAAAATGCCCAAAAGAATATTGAATCCACTCCTACCCCTCATGATATGAAGAGAGAGATGCCTCCAGGTGCACGCAACTTTGTGGTATTTAATATCAATGGCAGGTAGTTTAAACTTATCAATACAGTTGATGGATGTGGTGACCGCATATTTATATAGGTCACTAGATACGTATATGTATATGAGAGTCTATGAAGGAGTCAAAATTACATATCCTAATAAAGGAAATCGCAACATATATAATGTTAAACTGCAGATATCTCTATACGGATTAAAACCATTGTAGAGAAAAGTGGTATAACCAACTTAGTGAGTTCCTTCTAAAGAAGGGATACTTCAATAATGATGATTGTCCCTATGTGTTTATAAAGCAATCTCATAATAGATTCTATATCATTGCAGTCTATGTCGATTATCTAAATATCATCGAAATCTTATAGGAGATAAAAGAAGTAAGTTCTTACATTATGACGGAGTTTGAAATGAAAGATGTGGGTAAAACCAAATATCGCTTGGGCCTGCAGCTAGAGAATTTACTAGAAGGGACTTTTGTACACCAGTCTACATATACAAGCAGGTATTGAAAAGATTTAACATGGATAAATCTCGTTTTTTGAAGACCTCATGGTAGTAAGATCCCTTGAAGTAGATAAAGACCCTTTTCAAATCAATGATGAAAAATGAGGAAATCTTAGGACTTAAAGTTCCACACTTAAGTGCCATCGGAGTACTTATTTATCTTGTGAATTGCATAAGGCCTGATATTGTATTCGTAGTAAATTTGCTACCTAAACATAGTGGAACTTACTACCATGAGGAACTCTTTTGGAGGCCTCCTTCGTGTGGAACCTGATGTGTGGCTAGAGTTAAGGGTTCGGCTAGGGTTAGGGTTCTCAATTGCGCGGGTTGGTTCCGGTGGGTCTGCGCCGGTGGTGTGTTGGTCTTGCGCCGTCCAGTGAGTTGGCTGGCCGGTTGGCTTGCGGTTGAGAGTTGGCTTGTGGTTGCTTCGGTCGCCGACCGTGTCCTTGGTCCCCTTTGGCCGAAGGGATGTGCTTGTGGTTCTGTGCAATTCGTTGGTGCATCTTGGGATTCTTGGTGTTGTTCTCGATCCAAGAATCAGCGGCATTGTATCTCCGAAAACTTCGCTAGTGACTGCGACTTTGTAGCAGCGATATTGTTTTCTGGGACAGCGTCTTTGACGTGCCTTGCTTGTTCTTCTCGCTGGTTAGAATCCAGTGGCTCAGTAAGTTTTTGGTCGTTTCTATATTGTCCAGTTTATCCTTTGCAATTGATAATCTGCTTGCATTGGGTAAATTGTTGAGGCTATGGGTAAATGCTCTGTGAGGATTCGATATTGAGAGATAGGTTGTGATAGTATAGCAAAAATCTGAATTTAGTTAATTTGCTATTGCATTCTTGTCAATTTCGTTTACTTGGTTATAGCTTATTCTGCTTGTTTAAGTTCAATTGTTACATCCTTAATCTATGAGCTTTTGTTGTTCAGTGGGCTGTTCTGATCCTGTTCATATTTCTGTTATGGCAGTAGTTGACTAAGTGATTATGTGCTTGAACTGGAAATTTGCCTAGTGAAAGTGCATCTAGGCCCCTCAAATTGTTTTGGTGATTAATGATGACACAATTAAAGAAATCTAATGTTTTATCCAAGAATACTGCAGATATCGAGATCATATCGAGCTTGGAATGACATTGGACGCCCCTATGACTACCTAAAAGCAAAAGGACGGCATCAAGACCAAAGTTGTAACCTTTTATTTATTTGTGTCTTAAGGATAGCCGTACTATTAAGAGGGTATGACGAGAAATCGACTTTAGGATGTGCATGTGCTCAACATCATATACTGCATCTCAAATTAGCACTCCTTCATTTGGTTTTGAAAAGTTTCAAATTGAAACCGAACTGGGTAACCCGGAGTATCCGGACATTTGGTCCGGAGTCTCCGGATTCAATCCGGAGTATCCGGACATTATGTCCGGAGTCTCCGGGTTGGACCTCTCGGTTGCTTTTGGTTCCAGAAGGTCAGGAGTATCCGGACATTTGGTCGAGTCTCGGATAACGAGTCTCGGGTTATTTGTCGGACACTCGGCTGTTCAAAAACGGGAGTAACGGCTAGTTTTCAAAAAGGGTATTTAAAGCCTCCACTCCACTCCAACGGCAAGGATCTCTATTGAGCTCATTCATAGCAGCATTCAAGCCATTCCTAACCATCTCTAAGCATTCAATAGAGCCCCCACTTCCTCCCACCAATTAATTTGGTTGTTGATCCTTTTGGTGAGGAGAGGAAGAAGCAAAGTGCTAAGTGCATTCATTTCATCTTGTTGAGCACTAGTTCATCCTCCAAGCGATTCTTCGTGGTGCTATTTCTCTTGGAGGTTGAAGGTCTCCTAGACGGCTAGGAGTCACCGGGAGCTACCGACGCGTGTGGTGAGCCCCGGTCGTTTGTGAAGGCTAGTCTCGCCTCCGAAAGGAAAGAGACAAGAAGTGAAGCCGGCGAGTGCATTTGTGCAACACCGGAAGGAAAGCGGGTTGAAAGAGACCCCGGCTCAAGTGTGACCGAGCCACCTCAACGGAGACGTAGGATTCCCTTCAAGAATCCGAACTTCGGTGAAAAATTGCGTCTCTCGCTCTCTCTTTTACTTCCTAGTCTTGCTTACTTGGATTTGAATTTGTTTAGTTAGATCTAGCTCTTTGCGTAGCTCTAATTCAAATCCTATCTAGCAATTGTTCTAGGTTGTTTTTGCATTCTATTTCTAGTAGTTTATTGCGCCTGCTAGAGTAGCCTTTATTGCGTTCCCGAGCCAGCTAACCCGGAGAGTCCGGACTTTAGACCGGACACTCCGGATAAACCGGAGTATCCGGACCAAAACCCGGAGACTCCGGATTGACCAGCTCGGCCAGTTTTATTCCGCTGCGTAAATTTTAATCCGCCTATTCACCCCCCCTCTAGGCAACATCGTTGGTCCTTTCACCTAGTAAGCTAATAGGAGGTAAATTAATTCTGATAAGTTGATAATTAAATTTAGAAGTTTCTGCTAGAAGTAGTGTCACAACTAGTCAATGATCTTTAGGCCCTAGTGGCGAGAAAGGCTAACCTTTTGGTTAAGCAACCCGACATCTGATAGCAATAATAATAAAAAACATCTTGAGATTTATATCTAGTTGTTTATTTGATTATGGCCGAATATATGATTTTGTTGAGTAGCATTATATCTTTGCTTATGAAATACTCAATTTAGTTTGCTTCGAATGCTTTATATGTCATATTATGCCGTTTATCAAAGTTGGATGATGATCAATCATTTTATTGTATTGTTCATGCTTTTATATACTTCATATGGCTACCATTGTGTCCTCTTTATTTTCGAAATTAAATTGATGAATATTTTTCTTATACCGCAATTACTTCAACAGGTACATTATAGTTTATTTACGGCGGACGACATGATTTGTATTTTCCCTCTTCATCGTATATATCTATCCGTATTATTCTCTTTTGGTCGTATATATATTATTCTCTTTTCATCGTATACGGCGACGAGAGAAATCATTGGCCTGTTATTAAGACCATCGCGGCCCAAAATTGCGTTCGGGCCTAGCGACGAGGCAGGGAGTCCCAGAAGACAAGCTGAGCTAGCTAGCCCATGACTAAACTTGTCGGTTCTCTTGTTGCTCTACCGAGTTGGCATCTCAAAAAGAAAAAGAAAAAAAAGCCTGCTCCACAGTGTGGCATGGACCATGAATGGCGAAAATTGGTACGCAGAAACAAACAGAAAGTAAAGCCAGCACAACGCATTTTGTTAGATGGACTGCGAGCATATGCATTGCATTTCAAAGGCTGCCCTGCCCTTAGTCCTCTGTCTTCTTCTTCTTCGGCTCTTTCGCAGTTAACCGGCTGCCCTGTTTGGAAAACCAAGGGAGCCGTGCCCTTGCTTGCAGAATTCTCGTGTCCTGAATAGGCGTATGTGGTCTTGGTAAACATAGTAGCAGTATTTATTTAGTTCCGATCCTGCTCGGGCAACCAATCGGCTGACTGGCCGCTTGAAGAAGCCAAGGTGCGAGGCTGACTGTAAAAGGCCAAGTTAGTTAGCAATGCATGCACCAGCCTCCCAATGAGTCGAGACATTAACTTGAGAGCAATGATCAAGGGTAGTAAATTAATTAATTAATTAAACTAGTAGAAAGAAAGGGAGGAAGAAAGCGAGGTCACTTGCCGAAAGATGAGGGGGGCAAAAAACAAAACAAGATGGAGCAACATAAAGATGGATTAATTAGAGTGGTGGCTTTCGTGTGGAGGGTGCGTGCTTATCCCGCACTCCCCTCCTCCTCCGACGAGATCGATCCCACCCCAACCAAAAATCCATTCCCTCCTCCTCTTCCCCCCGCAAATGCATGCTCCAATCCAATCCACGACGGCCGTCAGTGCCCGCCGATTCAGCAATCACTCGCAAAAAAAATATATATTTCTGGCTATGCAATGCTCCATCACCTCATGGCCTCTTCTCTTCCATCCCGTTCGACAATGGAATGCAGAATTCCCAAGCATATCGCTGGCGCGCGCGATCGTATCATCTAGTGCACCTAAAATGTTGACCTGCTTTTCCCTTCTCACTGTCGCAGCACCAGCGACTACTCACTCCTCCTCTGCTTTAAAAGTTGGGATCGATGCTGCTCCTCTCGTCATCTTCCCTTCAAAGTTTCTGTATGCTCAAAGCAATATCTCTATAATCTTCTTCTCTTTTTTTTTCCCCCTTTGGATAAAAAAGAAAACAGTCCCGACGAGGAGGATCGATCCATGTGCGCAATTTCCAAATTGCATTGCCTGCACTTGGTTTTCTGAAAATGATTTATCGGGTTCTTGACAAGCCACGACGAGGTATAGTGACGGCTAGAACAGGTGCCATTCCAATTAGCACTGAGGCCTTTCCTTTCTCTTTTTAACTTCTCAAAGGTGCAATTCCATTTCTCAAGCGATTAAGCCATCAGTAGATAAGAGCCTGAGATAATATGCATAGTTTCATCTTGATATTGAGATCGATCGTGTCCTGTCAAGTTAGACGCGCGCGCGCATACATACATACATACATACATACATACATACATACATACATACATACATACATACATACATACACACAGAGAGAGAGAGAGAGAGAGAGTTAAATGCCCATGCTTTGTTACAGATAAAAATAGATCATATCGAACCATCTACATCCTCGTCTTCTTCCTCATTTCCGACGGCTACCGGCCTCTTCAGTCAAACTGAAGGGCATTTGTCAAACTACAGAGAAAAGCCAGTATCAGTGTTCGTATTAAAGAATGAATGTCACTAACAAGAGGTGGCCATTTGCCATTTTTATCGTAGAGGAGAAACAAAAACAACCAGCTCCTACAGAAAAAGTTTAGGGTCCACATTATTACCATATCTTGAATTAATGAACCGTAATCCATTTTTAGCAAAACATAGGTGAGAATTGATTGTGGATGCTGCCATGGGCCGGCCTCGGTCGGAGGTTAATTAGGAAGCCGAAGGCTGCAATGTATCATCCTAAAATTAATTAAGTTGGTAACAAGCAAATTAATTAACGCAGAAACGGCTTTCATGTATACTCCAGCAACGTACGTATATGCGCATACACATGATCCTCACTATCTCGGACTGAAATCGATGGTGTATAGCTGCCTGCCGATGTGCTGCGTGGTCGTCACCTGTTTGAAAGGACAAAAGCATGCAATCATCCACCGCATGAAATGGAGAAGCTCCATCAGAAGCATCAAGCTAGGAATCCGTCACCATCCGAAAATATATGTTACGAGAAGAAAAAAATGGCAAAATCATCTCGCAGTGCATAAATTAAGTAGCCTAGCTTGCTTACAGATCGAGCTAGCTAGCTAGCTGGAGACACCTGATGAAGTCGACAGATGGCGGCATGTACAGTGAGTGATCGCGCGCGTGCGCAAGGTCTAATTACTAGATCAAAGTACGAAAGGAACAAGTCCATACTTTCGAATCTCAATAATGATCTAATACTTTCATCGATCGAGAGGATTGAGAGTCTGGTGGTGGTGAGGGAATAGATATACAGTATATATAGTATATATATTAGATAGGTTCAACAAGCTAGCTAGTACGATTAATTTGCGACGATCGATATTGTTGCCAAGTTGTTAGGGATCGATCGAAATGCATGTTTTTCCCAGAGATTTTCCTTCATAGGTTGAGACGCAACTTCCCTAGCTAGCTAGCTGCGCATGCAACTCGCGCAGACGCGTCTTGTGCACACGGCCGCGGGGTACGTCCGCACGCAACTTTTATGTGCGAGAAGCAAGTTAATTGCAGATGAAACTGTCTCCACCTCACAATTCCTTTTTTTTAAGTAGCTAGGAGTACTAAATATGTATAGAGGATATCTAGCTAGAGACAATACGAGTGTTTTATTGCTAATAAAACACTCATCCAGGGCAGGCCGGCCATCGTTCAGCATCATATACATATAGCCATTTCATTGAACAAATCAAGATAGAGCAAGTACAGGTGACGACGTCACACATTTGCATTGTTTGTGGACAAATTGGCAAGGCAAATAGAAACACCTCCCTACAACAGGAACTTATCTGACACAAATTGGCATGCTAGGTTGAGTGAAATTCGTCGGAAAATGAAAGCTAGCTAGCTTGTTGTAGAGATGTGCATGTACACAACTATTATAATGGGCAAGCCAGCCACTCAGGCACTCAGCCAGCACGCACACGATTAATTAACCAACCTAGCTAGCTAGTTTTGTCGTTGAATGATGGATGCATGGTGTGGTGGCCACGAGCAAAAATACCGGACGAAAAATTTAATTATTTTTTCGGTAAAGTAGCAGCTAGCTTAGCTAGCGGTTCGATGGATGGATGGATCCATGCACGCCCACTAGCGAGCTAGTTGGACACACGCAACGCCAACGCGTACTACGTACGTGCACCAAAACCACCTGAAAACCACTATAAAAGAGACACCAAGAAGCGTGTGTCCGCCACACTACTGTTGCTACTACCAATCCCATACACATCTCCCACTGCACTGCTAATTGTGTCGTACGAACAAACGACGACGTGCGCCATGGCCATGAACGACGCCGCCGCCTTGGAGGACCAGTCGTTCGACTTCGCCCAGCGCGCCAACTGGCTGCGCGCCGCTGTTCTCGGCGCCAACGACGGCCTCGTGTCGACGGCGTCGCTCATGCTGGGCGTGGGCGCCGTGAAGGCCGACGTCCGCGCCATGGTCATCTCCGGGTTCGCGGGGCTCCTGGCCGGCGCATGCAGCATGGCCATCGGTGAGTTCGTGTCCGTGTGCTCGCAGCGTGACGTGGAGATCGCGCAGCTGGAGCGCGACGGCAAGCGCGGCGGCGACGAGGAGAGGAACCTGCCGAGCCCGGTGCAGGCCGCGGCAGCGTCGGCGCTGGCCTTCTCGGTGGGCGCGATCGTGCCGCTGCTGGCGGCCGGGTTCATCACCAACTACAAGCTGCGGATGGCAGTGGTGGTGGCGGGGGCGAGCGCGACGCTGGGCGTGTTCGGGTGCGTCGGCGCGGTGCTGGGGCGCGCACCCGTGGCGCCGTCGTGCGCGCGGGTGGTCGTGGGAGGTTTGGCGGCCATGGCCGTCACCTTCGGCCTCATGAGGCTGTTCAGAGCCAGCGGCATATGACGAGCTTCTGTGTGCGCGCGCGCTTGCCTAGCTAGCGTCACAGCATGCATGCATGCATGCCTCTCTTGTCCTACCTCCCATGCATGTTTCCTGCATGCGCTGCCCACGTGTTCTTCTTTGTTTAACGTATCCCTGTCTGCCTGCCACGTTAATCTAATGTAATGAAGCGTGCCTGTAACTGGCCTCGATCGCCTCGATCTCTCTCTCTATATATTATGAAAATAATTCCGTATCCCTGGTACATACTTTCATACCGAAGATGAAGATGGGAGTACATATTCCCACCTTCAGTGCACTACTTAAATAATGTTATTATACTTCTTTATCTTTTCAAGTATACTCTAATACTGATTATAGGATACTCCAAAGTGAGTTCTATAAAAAATTTTTTTATCAAAATTCACTCTTCATAGAATAATTTATTTATATGCTCCTTTTACATATTGAGTAAAGCTTAAAGTATATAGTAAAAAATAAAAGGTTGTAATGAAATTTTTTCAACTATATCGTATTGGAGTATATTAGAATTATTATAAGAGTATACCGAAAGTGATACAAGAATATAACATGTTCGTTTAAGTAGTATATTAGATGTGGAAGTATATACTCTCGAAAGTAAAAAATGCTTCGTATATATATATAAAATAAATCATTCTTATCGTGTAAACTTGTAAAAAAAAATCATATACATTCTTATCGTGGGAGTTGGCCAGCTGGTTTGTTGCCCTCTCGCTCGATCGACATGTACCTATTTCACTTCTCCTGCGATCGAGTCGTGCATAAATAAGCTTGACTACCTCTTCAGGATCGGTGTGTCGACGCTACTAATGCCCAGCCCGGTGGGCTCCACGCTCCACTACAAGCATATATTGACAGAATCCATTCCATCTACGGCAGAGTGAGCAACCTGTAGACTCCCTGGCTATGAGTCGTAAAGATGCAGGATATATAGTTTCGTTGGGGCAAATGCAATACAAATGAAGCTTTTACTGACAAATCTTTATCTCAGACCGTCAAGCACTCAAGCAGTCAGATTGACTGCTCCGAAAATTTCCATGGCTCGGTCGATGCCTAATCAACAATCATGCATTGTGCCACCCAGACCCAGCCAGTATGGGTGTGTTTGGTTACCTGCATCATCCTAGCTTGTTTCGTATGAGCCATCCAGATTAGCTTTGGCCTGACTGAGTGGATGCAAGTTAAGTTGTTTGGTTGCTTGTTTGTGCATCTCACGGGCTTGCATTAGAGAGAAGTCTAATTTCTGTGTTTTCTCCATCCTGTATGAGTGGGTGCAATTGCATCCATCTGGCCAGGATGAACAGGAAACCAAACATGTGTCTAACAGATACAGTTGCATCCACTCATGCGATTCAGGCACCATACAGGCAACCAAACACACCCTATATTATTTCTTCTCGTCGTCTCCTTTGTCTGCACGCCCACTACACTAGCCATAGCCCATAGATCGGTACAACCCATTAATCTTGTTGGGAATAATCGCAGTCGCCAATGGCAATCAACTCATCGACTAAGCTAGCTAGCTAGCTAGCGTCAACACTTACATATATGTAGCAGAAACGGCACCACTGATTGCGTTCTACTCCCTTCAGTCGTAAATATATGCTATTTTAGAATTGCATGTAACGAAATTTTTGAGACTTTGATTGTTAATATTTTTTTAAATATTTAGAAATAGTGCATGTATGTGTGTGTATATATGTCTTAAAAAGTACTTTTGCAATATCATAATTTTATTATGCTTTGAAATATATTATACAGCATCCCAAAATACCCTAAAGAGTATAATCTAGGTTCCAAACTTATTTACCATATGTTTTTGTCTTTTCTAGAATTTTCTAGATTAAATAAAGTGCCCGCCCCTCTTCCGTTCCGTCGACCATCGTTGCCGGCCCTTCCCTCACTTCATCATCACCCAGGAAATGGTGAGTCTCCCTCTCGCCCGAGTGAATTAGGGATTTGCGGAATGGGGATTGCCGGATTGGATTGGATACTAGGGTTCACTAAGTCTAGTTAGACTCAAGTCTAGTAAGTTGATCTGGTTCAACCAGTGTGGAGGGCGCATTAGGGTCACCTCTTCTAGTCTTCTTCAACCTCTAACCTCAAGCCACCTCCCTGGCTCCTTGCTTCTTGCACTACGCCATCATCGGTCCAACAACCGAAGCTCTGCCATGTACTAACCAAAAACAAGACGACGATGCTACTGAGGTTTTTTTTTCAAGGAGAGGCGCATAGTAGAACCGGTGCGCTAACACCCTCGCGCATCTTTGGTGTGTTGACCAAAGACAAGGAAAAGAAATAAATCTAGGCAAGAATGAATCGCAAGCATATATACACAGTGGTAAATGTTAACGAACAGAAGTAAAAAAACAAAATGTTAAGGCGATATCTGTATATCGGTTGGTATTGGATGGCTCTCCCGTCGTGCTCGGTACCCACAGGAGGGGTACCGTGGCACTCAAGTTCGATAGAAGAGCATTTGCGGTGTCTGATATTTATTAAGGTACAGGAGTATAGTAGGTAATACGTATTTTCTATCAATGTTTTCACGATCAAAAAATAGACTAGATTTACAATTTTATTTAAAAAAAGACGAAATAAAAAGTACACATGCTTCGGCTATCATGTCCATCCTGGTATACTGACATTAACTGCTTATTGCTCAGATGGTGCGAAATGCATCTTTTCTGGCCTGTTAATTGAGTTTAAGTAGTAGTAATATGTGGCCTCTCATCCCACCATACCTAATAGCTCTACAGTGAGTGGTGCCACACCAATATATTCAGTGCGGACGCTTAGCCGTTACATGAGGGAACTAGCACACTGACTCTAGCCGTCGTGGCCCCAAAGATCTCTAGCACTGTCGCCTCTTCAATTTGATGTCATCAATGGTGGAGCACCAGCTGCTGATGGCACAAGAAGAAGGAAGTGAGGAGTGATCAAGGTTGAAGAAGAGGGAGCGTTGAGGCGACTGGGGAGCTAGAAGTAGGCCTATTCCACCATTTCATGTACTCGTTTGTACCAGATCAAATAAACTTGAGTCTAACTTGAACTCATCCCAATCCCCAATTCACCATTTCTCAATCCTCATCCACTCATCAAATCCCTAATTCAAGAATCAAGAGAGTGACTAACCATCGATCATGGCCCATGCATGACGAGGGGAGTGAGGGGCCTGTCGGGCGACGATGAATGAGGCCCTTCTCCCTCGAGCGACGACAGAGGAGGCAAAGGGCGTGCGACGAGCCGTCAAGGTGCGAGCGGCATGTGGAGGAGACCCTTAGGCCCCGATCGCTAGTGGCAATGGAGGGGGGTAAGCCACGATGTGAGGGCAATGGGGCGGCCTGCGGCGAGGCAGTGCAGCGGGCGATGAGTCGGTGAGGTAGGCAGGTGGCAACAGAGGAGACAGGTATGCATGCATGTGGTCGACCAAGCTGCAACCTTCGGAGTAGGGGGCGAGGAGCCTCCCAGCATCAGTGGAGTGCCTCTCGGCCTCGGCGCCAAGAGCCGAGAGGATAACATGTTTTCTAGTATTGTATCAACTTCTCATAGGTTCGACAAAAGTTTACTGTAGACTTGTAGACTATGGATAGACAAACTTTGCATAGCTATTTCTCGAACAATCCAAGTGCAAGTAATCGTCGGTCCAATGAGAGCACAAATCAACCAAAGAAGCATCCATATGTTGCATTTCATTTCAATGTTTGTAATTATTCACAATTTTCTTATTATCTCACTAATTTAGCTATTTTTGCTCTACAAATTGCTAGTCGCACTCATTATGAGCATTCAGGATCTTATATTTATTATCAAGGTAACTTTGGTGTATTTTACATTTGTACTTTACATATGAATTTAGATTGCACCAAGTATTTTGGATTGCATGCATTTTGGTACGGTTTTCTTATATTAACTTTCTCCCATGAGCACTCTCTCTATTTTTATCCTACATATGCCACTGAATATATTCTTTTGCTAAAGATGTGTCGGAATTTAGGCTTTACAAAGTTTCCATAAGGACACCCGTATCATAGTGGTTTAAATCTTTCCACCTACGGAATGCATGCTTCATGTGCTTACCATTTGGTATTGCAAACCATACTTGTCAATACCGTATCGAAGTCTGTACCGATTTGGCTCTTAAAATAGTACATTCTGGTATCGGTAAATATATATTTATAAGAATGTACATGTTCAATTATATGCACATCAAATTTTACTTGTAATATTGCTCAAATGCATAGTAGTAATACCAAATATGACATATAGTTTAATAAGGTCAATAGATGGTATTATCAATTCCACTGATATGGTCGGTATTATCTGGTATCGAAATCAGTATAGCCGATTTTGACCGGTATCGAGCTGGTATGACGATATCGAAGCTGATACGGTATCTTTGTATCGATTTAGTTGATGTATGGTATGTACCAGCCATACCGGTTGTTACTTGAATAATATCGATGAGTTTGCTCCAAACCAAGGTGGCAATGATACACATGATTGGCGAAGTTTGAAGCGTTTAGTACACGATACTATAATGCTCTACAATACTCCTTACTCCTAGTTCTTTTATAGTTTTAGACGTCGACACAGTATGGAGTACGCACATTTTACCACTATTTTTATAATTATATATTAGTAAACATTAATAAAAAATAAGATGATACGAAAATAATTTCGTTGATAATTATGTTAATACAATTCCCACGTGTACATGGGCTGAATTAGCAGGTGCTAGTATGCACCAGCAAACCCCAAAAATTGGAGAAAGGCAAATTTGAACTATTTAAACTATTTATGGGCAAGACCTTATTGGAGGATCATTTATTCTATTCATGTGAGATCTTATTTGAACTACTTATATTGTACTTTTAAAAAAAATTAACTGATGTGTTGGATTCAAGATGTTTGAAAATGTTATACAAGACTATACAATTATGCTCGTGAAATGTGCACCCAATTAAAATTTTTCTAGTTCCACCACTGTATGTGTAGTTTGTGTGTATAGTACTAAGTTTTAAAATATTTGACTGCACACGTTCTAAAATAACATCTATTTGAGAATAGAGGAAGTAATTTAGTAATTCATATTCAAATTGTCAAACCAAATAAATAATCAGATAGATATATGTAAAAACAAAATTGATTCATGTCAGCGAACGATATTGACTATTGAGGGGTAAACACAAAACGAAAAGGTACCGTATCTGATAGAAATTCGCTTATTCATAATTTAAACAGGAAACGGCAAACAAGTCGGTACACCGGAAAGCAAAAGAAAATCACAGCTAGCTAGCGCCATCGTTCTTGATTTATAAATACAACACATAAGTCTGGACTTCAACTTCGCAGTTGACACAAATAGAAGATTTCGCGAAAGATATTCGCTGGCATTCTACTGCCTCAAGCTTTGCAAAATATATTGTGCATACAGGTCCCTGCGATTAAATCAAGAAAAATGTGTCAATATAAGTTAAAGTGTATCTTCATTCTTGCTTACTCCTTAACCAACAGAACAGAGTCAGCATCTTGTTACAGACTAAACATTTCAATGCAAAACTGAACTTACATGGAGTACTGAATGGCCTCACGAGCAGTGCTCGCAGGCAAGAATTCATCAACAGCAACCTCTTTGTTCTCATTCTTCTTGTCTAAAAGATAATGTCAAGGATGCTGGCATATGTACCTGTGATCATCCAAAATACTATTCTGTGGCATGTAACAAGAAAACAATAAAATCGATCATGCAGGATACAGTCTTCAAAGAAGCGTTTGATCTCTTGGAGGCGGTGAGGAGACAGCTCGCTGATGTCATTGTAGTGACGGTACTCAGGATCATCAGCACACACTGCTATTATCTTGTCATCCTTCTCACCCTGATCACGGCCAACCGTTATCCTCAATAACCGAAGGGTCAAGCGGTGTATTTTTCCTCTTTACCACAAAGAGAAAAAGCGGTGTATTTTTCCTCTTTACCACAAAGAGAATGGAATGAGAAATACCTGGTCAATCATGGGCATAAGGCCGATTGCTTTAGCTCGGAGGAAGGAACCGGGAATAACAGGTTCCTGTAGAAGATAAAAAAATCAGACAATTACCACAGGATAGCAACACAGTTTACAAAATTTTCAATACTCTGGGTACAAAGAACTGGTGTTGATGCAATTAGAGATCTACCGGTACAAGTCTGGGTGCTAATGCCAAAGGACCAGCAAGTTTATATTATTCTTAGACGGCATGATTTAAGTAATGCAAAAAAAGGAGCATGTTTCCTACATGTTTCCAGAGAAGCGGACAAGGAAGACTAACCTGCATCAGGACCAAAACATCCATGGGATCGTTGTCTTCACAGAGGGTCCTTGGAATGAAGCCATAGTTATGAGGATATACAACCGATGAGTATAGGATTCGATCAACCTGTCAAATTATATAGTACAATAATACAAGTGTAAAATAGCAAAATAAAATCCTAAAACTGATGAGTACAGGACTCGATCAACCTGTCAAATTATATAGCACAATAATAAAAGTACATTATGCTTTAACTCCTACAACTAACGAGTACAGGACTCGATCAATTTGTCAAATTATATAGCACTATAACAAAAATACATTATGCTGGTGGATGCTTTCATTCCTTAGACAGGTACACTAAACAAATATTAAACAAGCCACGTTGCTCTTGAAATAAAAAGTGATGATCAATATGCAAGCAATCTTACAAACAGAACACATACCTTAATCAGTCCGGTTTTCTTGTCAAGCTCATATTTTACTTTGCTTCCCTTCGTGATCTCAACAACCTGTGGTGTGATATATAGAAACCATTAAGTTCAAAAGTTGCAGACACTGTCAGGACTAGGGTTCACAAAGCCGGTCGATTTTCGTGAAAACCGACCGTATCAAACTGGTTCGAAACCCTAAACCGGTCCAATAAAAAAATTTCGGAAAAATTTATGTCACGTAAACCGGTCAAAAATCGGTGAAAATCGAGCGATTTTCAATGAAATCGCTCAAAAAATCAGACGCAAAAAAAAAATAATCAATTCGCCAGTTCATTTTCGAGAAAACCAATCGATTTTCGATTTTTTTTCCCCCAAAACGTTTGATTTCGAGAATCGCTGGGACTTTGATTTTCAACCCTAAATTATGTTGGTTAACCCTGGTCAGGACTACGTACTAGCATCATTAGATAAAACAATCAAAACAACTCAATGGACTTGTATTTACTGACAAGCAACTTGCTAACAGTAGACTAATGTACCTTGATGTTGCACAAGAATCAAATGGTCAACAAAGTTAACATGCTCAACAAAAATCTTTATATAGAAAATAATGGTGAGATGAAAGGCACCTCTCACTTTGAAGGCTAGAAATTCCAACGACGGCCCTTAAATCAGAAAAAAAAGAATGGGACATATTCCTGAAGTAATCATGGGTCTGTCTAACTAATAAAGCATTTTTATTGGAATAAAATTTCTAGATCCAATCCATTCAAATGAAATTTAAATAGCTCCAGAAGCATACAATGCCCCTGTGAGCATATGGCTACATCGGGCCACCGGCCATGCTGCAACACACTTGGCGCTACTGTCACAATTTAAAAAGCAGAAGGCACAAGCTGAGGCCAGTGATATCAACATGCAGTGCACACTTGATCAATTGATTCCACCATCTCAAGCCTCAAGGTTGGCGACAAACCGATTGAGTAAGCAAAAAGGTGGGAACTGTTAGACTTACAACTCCAAGTTCTGTTGACTACTAGGATATAATTTCCATCTATCTTGCCATGGTTTGATTAAACCACAGAGGGTTCCAGGTTTGGGTTCTAAAAAAAGGTTCCATGTTTGGGGGAGGATGAAAGGTTCCAGGTTTGGGTTCCAAAAAAAGAGTAAATTTCACTAAACCACAAGTTTCTTGTACAAACTATCCAAAAGCTACATATTTAAGCTCTTATTTCATAAAACTACAGATTTTAGTAGAACTTGGATCACAAAACTACAAGTTTTAGAATTGACTGTTCCTTGTAACGGGTCTGACAGTGTGAACCCACATGGCAGCCTCACACACCCCCATTTTCCGTTTCACTCGCTCGTGAGGATGCCATGTGGGCCCACACTATCATACCCTTTACAAGGAACGGCCAATTCTAAAACCTGTAGTTTTGTGATTCAAGTTCTCCTAAAATCTGTAGTTTCATGAATTAGAAGTTAAAACCTGTAGTTCTCTAATAGTTTGTACAAGAAATTTGTAATTTTGTGAAACTTACTCTCTAAAAAAAGGATCCGTGTTTTGGGGAGTATGAAGGATGACTCTGTCTTTATAGTGATCCACTCATTAGCAGTGAATTCTAATTATCTATCACGCTATTTGTCTGGTAGGTAGATTTTTTTTTGCCCTTCACAGTATTGATTGCTTTGTAACTGATGGGTAGATGAACTATTGAACTGAAATAAATCAGGAAATCATCAAAGGCTGTTGCGGCCTCCTGCAATGGCAGTATTAGTTCAACGACTATTGCTTCTAACTTAGATAACCCACCTTTTACGAGATAGGATTAATTATACTAACAGTCCAACACTAACGGCACAATTGTGCGCAACCTTCTGTTAGTTAAGAAAAAAAGTTTGCTTGGCATGTGCATCGCTAAACTCAGTTTGAATAGAAGAGTGTGCATCCAGAATGGGTTTCCAGACTCAACTACGTCGGTATGATTGAGATCCCATACCAAGAACACAAGAATGACATCAAGTGGTGAGTAAGCACTAATGCACTATCAAGTTCACAGCTATTGCTACATGAACCCACTCCATTAGTCTGTTATGGTCCTGCTGGTACTTGGAACAATTGGCTAGTTTTGGGGTTGGATTTGGGAGGAATTGGAGGTAGATTTCAGAGAGAAATTGGAAGGGGGAAGGAGCCGAGAGGAAGCACAGGGAGTTAAGGAAGGTAAGAGTTCAATTCATTTCATCAATCGAACCCCTTCTGATACAAGACAAGGCCTGTATAAGTCTAACACACACACACAACTTGGCCCCACCAGTCAGGCCATATACTAGTGACTCAGTACATGACATAGTCCCCCACCCTCATTCGCCCCCAAATGTCCCAAAGTCCAAATTGCTTCACCACAGCATCAAACACATTACTTGCCAAGAAACACCTTACTCGCCAAGATGGACAAGGTAAAAATGGTACTTACAACATTGAACACAGCGGGAGCTCCAGGGCCTGTGCAACCAAATGTACAATCAGCATGCTTATTTGATCAGGGCGTTTGGTAAGCTAGAAAGGAAAATGGGGGAACAGTCCCGCACCGATCTCAAGATCATGCCATGGATGCGCAGCTACTGATCTCCTTGACAAGGACGACAGGATCCTCTCATTGAGCTTAGGGGCGCGCTTCGGCTGCTCAGCAGCACTCTTATCCTCCTCACTCATCCTCCTGCACAAAGGAGCCACAGATCAAACATGTATACGCTGGTATATAGCACACGTACACGCCTCCTGAGGCATCTCCATCTAACTAAGCGGTGATCAGCAGCAACCGAGGAGCATACAATTCTTGATCCGATCGATCCTAGGTCGCTAGTTACACTTGGATCAAGTCCCCGCAAGGCATGGAGATCAATCGCACCATATTAACCATCGGCGAGCAGCTGGACGAAGGGATCGGATCGGTATAGCTAGCGATGGAAGGAGGACGGATCACGACAGTTGCTACCACCTTGCGCGGACAGATTGGATCGATCACAGCAGGTAAGATGGACGAAACGAAGCTAAGATTTGGATCTAGCAAGCAAGAAAGAAAGAAAGAAAGAAAGAAAGAATCGGGATCGGGATCGGGATCGGGATCGGGATCGGAGAGGGAACAATCACCTGCGTGCGTTTGGAGACCAACAACAACAACGGCAGTGGAGGAGGCGGAGGTGGAAAGAAGGAAAGCCGCCGTTGCTCTTGGAAAAGGGGTTGTTACCTTTTTCACATTACACCCTGTGTTCATTTGTTTACTAACAGATCAGCTCCTCCTTTCTTCCGGCCGGCATTCTCAACCTTCCGTTGATTTCTTTTTACTTTATAAAAAATAAAATTGGCCAGAAGCACTAGGTGAGGAATATCCGGATGCCACTCCTATCTCTCCTTTATTTCAAGAATTCTATCTATTAATGGGCGAATATAAACTCATCTTGGTGATGTTTCTTCTTCTACATATTGGAGTACCACTCCCGGAGAGCTATACGCTGCCCTTTTATATATATATTTTTATTTTCGCTGTCACGACACATCCTATCTGCTGCATTGGGTCATATTTGTTAAAAACATCCAATAGGAACCCAGTGAAAATTTCTTGCATTCCTCCATCATCGACAATCGACATCAACACCTCTCTCCTACGTGTGCCTGTCGCCCTGCAGTGGTCCGTCCCACCGAACCAATCGCGTGATTTGGGTAGCGCCGCAGCCGTTGCCCCTTGCCATCCCGGCTGCTCGATTGCTCGATTGCTTAGGTCAAGAAATTCTCACTGTAACTTCCGAACATGCCCTAAATACGTGCGTGAGATTAGGGTCAAAATCAGGTTCCCAGCATAACCCAAGAGTATTAATTACCGACAAGGCAAAAGAAGAGTGTGTATAGGTAGCAGCAGGGACGTAGATGAGCAGTGGCTGTATGATATGGTTCCCAGTCCAGTGAGCGATGAGTACTGATCATGGTCTGACCCGGCCTGGAAGCTAGCAAGGAGACAAGGCATTGCATAGTGTATTAGTGTGTGTGTGTGTGTATACACAAAGAGATGCTTCATCACGTGCCGCCTGCCAGCTTGTGTCTGGTGATGGAGCTAGTTCGTGTCGTCTCTACTCTACTAGTACAGTACTAGTACTAGTATTTTTAATTTTTCTTCGCAACTGAAAGGAGATATGTAATGTTTACTACCTCCTGGTCCTCGCTTCACGCTCCATGGCTGCAGCATCCAATGCTAGCTACTTTTACGGTTCTAGAACCACTGCGTATATATCCAGGCTGGCCAACGATCCATGGATGAGAAAGAAAGGTGAAAAAGGCAAGCCATGCAAGAGTTAGTGATCGGCAAATCCATCCTAGATTCTCTCTCAGCTAGCTGAAAAGAAAGCAGCTCTCAATTTCACTTGAAAAAGGTTTGTGCCAGGGAACAACTAAGTTTTTAATAGGATCTAATTATGCGTTGGTAAATAATAAGACCAAGGAAAACCGACTCCTCCCGGAATTCTCCGTTATCGGAGCCGAGCCAGGAATGGCCGTTAGTGAACACCTAATGGGCTGTTTGGTTGCCTTCTCAGCTCAGCCAAGCTGGTGGGAGTCAGGCTAAGTGGATGCAAGAAGATGTTGTTTGGTTGGTCGTATAAGATTGGACAGGCTGCACAGAGATGTTGTTTGGTTGGCTGCACTGGAATGGAAATGTGATAGGCAAATTCAATAGAGTGATGAAACAAATTTTAAAAATACTAGAAAATCAATAATTTCACAAATAAAAATAAAATGTTTTAAAATATATTCTAGAAAATCAATAAATTGAAAAACTAAAATTTTAATCTTTTGAAATTTATATAGCAAGTATGGTCTAGTTTTGTTCGAAAAAATATCAGAAACACATAGGTGAAATCGGTTCGTTGATCGGAGATGTTAATCAAAAGATATAGCAAAAAAAAGAAGAAAACTAGATAGTAAATGATGATGTCAGCATGCATGCATGGCTCAGCGGAGCCTGACTCTGGAGAAACGGTGGATTTTCGTTTCCTGAGCCATGAAAGAAAGTGTTTGCAGATCTGTAGAGAGTGAGTTGAATGAGAAGACAACCAAACACCATCTTTTGCATCTGCAGATGCAAATCTTTTTAGATGCAGCCAACCAAACAAGCCATAAGGGTATCTCCAATGATGCCAAATCAGTTGGCTCTAAGGAGTCCATCTCATCTTTTTGCTTACGTGGAGACGTGGAGGAGAGAAGTAAAGGAGAGAGCAAAAGCTGGCTCTTAACTAAGAGTCAGGCCATAGTGTGTTCCAAGAAAAATAAAAGACAATTACATATGGACCCACATTTAATGTTAGAGAATATGTTATAGCCAACCCATTGGAAAGCTTGTCTTTAAGTTAGCTATAAATGACATGGATCTTTCTTATAGCCAATAGTTGGCTCTACCATTGAAGATGCTCTAACAGCGCATAACAGAAAAGAAGGCAGATTTGATGAGTTGTAGGGGCGGATCCACTTCCAGCGCCACCTATTCCTAAAGTAAGGGAACGCGAGAAAGATTTCTCTATGTCAATTCAAAACAAAACAAACGGACGATCCATCCTCTCTTGTACTCCCTCTCTTTAGAAATGTTAGGCGTATTTTGACTTTACACAATAATTAAATTTACAGTCAAATAAGAAATATACGAGAGGAAATGATTTAGATATCTCTCTTAATTATCTTGAAAGATAAGAGATGATATTTTATGTTGGTGGTAATGAATAAATCATATGGTTAAATGAAAATAATTAGAGATATAGTAGAAAGAAGTTGTATATTAAGTCTATGTATAAATATTATATTTATCTATCTATTATACACTACTACAGAACAAGCTTCTACAAGCGGTTTGGAACCACAACCGGTTGTGATACCTCGAAGGGTATCACAAGCGGTTCTAGGAACCGCTTGTGTTGGTGCCACACCAAGCAGTAAAAGACAGTAATAATATCGTGGGAACGGGATTCGAACCCACGACCAGCACTCCATCCTCGTGACTCGCCTCATCCATCTAGCCAACCCAACCACGCGTGCTCTCTGATAGAGTAGGGCACGCATTCCTTTTATTATTTCTAAAAATGGGCTTCTACAAGCGGTTCGTGACACGAACCCCTTCTGAAGGGGGTCTTTAGAAGCGGTTCGTGTCACGAACCCCTTCTAACGCCCCAGCTTTAGAAGCGGTTCGTGACACGAACCCCTTCTAAAGCTTTAGAAGCGGTTGGGGACACGAAAGCTTGTAAGACCTTTAGAAGGGGTTCGTGTCACGAACCCCTTCTAAAGGTGGGGCTTTAGAAGGGGTTCGTGCCACGAACCGCTTCTAGAGATCCCCTCCGGCCTGTTACCACGAACCGCTTCTGGTGCGAGCATTACAACCGGTTCGCACCAAACCGTTTCTAATAGACCGTTTGTGATGCCCGATTTTGTAGTAGTGATAATATTAAAGTAGAGGCAAAAGAAGCCATCACGTTCGCTCTTAAGGCTAGAAATTCCCACATTAATCGGAAGAAAAAAGAAAGATCTACACTATTGATCATGGTGGGTCCATATTATAACGGTTTGGATTAAAAGAAAGAGTTTGTATCATTTACATTACACAAAAAGCTAAAAAATTAGAAATTAGATTCCATAAGTTTAAAAGAAAGAGTCCAAAGATCTCAACCACTTATTTTGGTGGAATCAGATTATAGCGATGCATATTAATCTATATAAATATTAGAGTTATATAAAAAATACACAATTATAGAAAAAATAGTTATATCAAAGATATCTAGCCGCGCAATTGAGCAGTGTCAAGCAAGAGCTAGACCAGTCCACCACCACTGCTGACTTCCCTTCACCTAGCCTGCTAGCTCCGGCCGTGGACACCGCCGGCCAAGAATCATTCATATCTACTCCAAGTCCAACTCCGATAGATCGAGATGGATCAGCAGCACCGGATGAGGATGGGGGATGCGCTGGCCGTCGGGGAGGCCTACATTGGGCCGGGAGGCGGGGACGTGGTCACGCGCGAGGCGGCGGCGCAGGCGCTGGGCACGGTGGTCCAGCTCCACTTCGAGAAGACGGTGGAGAAGAAGCGCGCGGCGGACGCGCAGAAGCAGGAGCTCTGGCGCCTCTTCCTCGCCTTCTTCCTCTTCCTCGCCCTCGTCCTCTCCGCCGTCGCCCAGTCGCCGCCCGAGCGCCTCCAGTGCCGCCACCTCTGGGCCCCCGCGGGCCTCCTCTCCCTCGCACACCTCGCCTTCTACGCCGCCGTCGCGCACCACCTCCGCTGCCTCAACGGATTCAGGTTCGCTCTCACGCACTCATCACGCAATACCTAACCATGCTCCTAACGTGCAATTCATTTTGGCTTAACGATGCTAACAAGTACGATTGCAGGTACCAGCGTCGGTGCCACAAGCTGACGCTGGCGCTGGCCGCCGACAGGCTGCGCATGCTCAAGTCCGGCGGCGACGTGGTGGCCGCCGCCGACGTGGAGGTGCCGTACCAGGAGCCGCCCGAGAGCTACCTCGCCAAGTTCAAACGCAGCTGGGCCATCCACTTCGCATTCCTCATCACCACATTCGCCTTCTCCGTCGCAACCGCCGTCGCCATCCTCTGCTTCTAGCTCTAGACAGCTACTGCTACTTCTCCACTACTCCACTGTACTCTGCACCGGGACAGTAGTTGTTTACTCGTCGCCACTTAGCTCGGATCTTTAGGAGATTATTACGAGCCTAACGTGAGATTTAGAGCAGGATTGGAGGAGAGGGGTTAATACTTTGTCTCGTTCGTTGTGATTTAGAATGGGTGTTCTTCTTTCTATGGGAGTAATTGATGTGCCCGCGTTGTCAGTGAGAGAGACGCCTCCCTTCGCTTGCTGTCTCTCTCTCTCTTTCACCGTGTTGTTTTTGTCACACACACACTCGCATAGCAGCCGTGGTCAATGTGACAAGTTTCGAGGTCTCTCTCTCTCTTTGGTGATTTCTTATCTGCTAATTAGCTTGATGCCAAGCAACCAGCTTAGTAGTACTTGCTCTGAGAGTCCTAATCATATATAACCCTGACATGACATGTCAGCCGAGTCGCACCGAACAACGTTGCTAGCTTTCTCTTTCCTAATCATAACTCTTGACATGACACCACATCGTAAGAGGATTGTTTTATGTCGAATCACATCGCGTCAGATAATACCGTGTACACAACATCACAGGAGAAAGAAAAAGAAATCTTCCCCTGATGTCCTGTACCGTGAAACAAGTTAATTTTATTTCCCTTTCGAAATTGAGAGATCAATTGAATGAATCCATGCGTGTTACAACACAATCTCCTTCCGTGAAGGAGCTTGGCTTAAATTTATCACCAAACGAATGCTGGAATAAACGAACAGCTACCGCATCCATGCTTGGCTCCCCCGGACTCCAAATTTTCCACTCCTGAGCCTTCATTGTAAAAGCAAGGCTAAGCAGCCATGAGGACATTGCAGAGAGAGTTCTATGCGTTCACGCAGAGCTTAAAAAACTTTTCTTCAGCCACGGCCTGCACTCCTATGTAAAAGAAAGAATATGTATACCCTCTGTTACCATAGGCGACTTTGCAAATTTATCTGTGACTGACAATGAAGTACAATGGCTGCATCAACAATCTACTGTATGCTGTTGTGTTTAATCACAACAACCGAACTGGACACCAGCTGTGAAAAGACTCACCGAGTGCCTGTCAGGGTGCCACCTCAGAGCAGATGCCCGGAAACTCCATTCCACAAGTAATTCTGGTGAACACTAGTGGGGCAGTGCTTATGCATCCATACAAATTTTTTAATTTTTTTTGTAATGATAGGAAAACAAACAACAACTTGAGGCCGGGATGATAGCAAAGCGAAAACTTACGCAGTTTTAACATGATTTGGAGTTAGTGGACCGCATGGTGGTGATCCAAGGATGAGCGAGCCTGTGCGCATGTGACCCAATTCTGGTCCTGGTTTCACCAGTGGCATCCTCACTTTCACCATCGCCCTCGCTTGGAAGTGAAAACCCTTTCTCTTTGCGATTCATCAGTCCATCTACGTCTGGACGATGAATCTCTGAAGCGAAAACCCTCCCATGATATATGGGACCAAGCAAAACCATGCTCACCAAAAAATGGCTTCGAAAATACTGTCAGGATGCAGTGCACATAATGATCCTCATGGAAAAAGTTGTGGAACCTCGCTCATCCTGCCCTTTTTACCTGCAAAAAGGAATTGTGTCTTTCAAGGTGCCGTTTATGATTTATGATCCGGCAGCTAACTCTTCTTGTGATTGTGTAATATTCCCTGTCCAGACTTTGGACGAACTGTGTGTAGGAGGCCGTTTCCTAAAGGATTTGAAACGTGGGATATCATGCGAATTAGAAAAACTGCCCATACTTCCATCCTGGAGGGATCATACTTTGCCGACTCTTATCCTTACATATGTAAACTAATGCCTTAAAAACTTGTTTGGAGAGTAAAAACTAAAAAGAGATTATTTATGCCAGTCACAGAAATAACAGGACAGTTGAAATGACAACTGAAACAGAAAATTGCATCTGTAAATGAGGTGAGGACTTTCCATAAAGAAGATAATCTTTTAGGGCCTTCTTTCCTTCTGCTCGTTTTTACAAACAATGTGCCTCTTCTGCTTGTTTTTGACAAACAATGTGCCTCTTGTAGTTCTGTTGAAAAGTTAAATAAACTGTCAAGTGTCAAAACCTATAATTACTTTTTTCTTTCTGCACAATGAATAAAATTTGCTATTTTTTTTAAGATAATGGAAGAATATATTAACTCTCGGCCTCTACATCGTACGATGCACATAGCCAACCAATTATTACAAAGTTACCGTCAAAATGTTTTCTGAAAGAAACATGCTAGAAAATAGAGTGTCACCAATCCAAGGAAAAACAATTCAAAACTCTCAACTCGCACACAGTCTTATACTAAATCTCCATCCATGGCCGATGAAAACTTCCCTGATGAAAAAGTATAATAACAAATGCATTTTAGTTCCATTCTTTGCAGTCCCTTGTATTATCATCGATCACTGAGCACGGTTGTCGAATATGCTACTTCATTTCTTGCATGAAGCATCAAGTTGAACTGCTAATTTAGGCTCCTGGGTTTGAGTACTTTTGCATTAACAATGCTCACTTTCCAAAGCAGCTTATAGCAATTAAGGGAGGCGCGAAAGCATATCTTGCATATCAACAACCCTCGTGCCAAGTTCTTGCAAAAATTGTATATCAACAACCCTCGTGCCAAGTTCTTGCAAAAATTGTATATCAACAACCCTCGTGCCAAATTCTTGCAAAAATCGTAGATTTGGTCCCATAACGACCCTACGAAAAGACACATTAAAAGAATTAGAGTTCAGTACTTCAGCCACTGTAGCATTTTTTTTGTCGCACAATGTTAAAAAGCTGAGGGTATTGTTCACTAAGGGGGTTGTTTCCGAGCCAAACGTCTTGCCAAAACCGAATTTGAAATCTATCATGAAGATGAAAGGATCTAAACTAGAAAAAGATATGCTTGACCTTCATTAATTAGACCTGACCAGAAGTGAGAGTCATCTGGCTTTCCTTGTACTTGTGACAGGGTCTTACTTCCTAGGTATTTCCTTATGAGGATATTTTGCCAGACACCTTCCTCATTTAAAAGTTTAAATAATCATTTACTAATCAAACAAATGTTTTGTATATTAAGATCATGAATGCACAGTTCTCCTTGATCTTTGGGTTGGCAAAGAGTTCTCCATTTAGCAAGCCTATATTTTCTCTTTTAGTTGTCATTCTGCCAGAAAAATCTGGATATGAAGTTGTCTACTCGTTTAAGAACTCCAAAAGGTATTCTAAAGAAAGATAACATAAATATGGGTAGACTCCTAAGTACAGAATTTATAAGTACTAATCTACCACCAGAAGACATATATTTGCCTTTCCAACTACTCAGCCTTCTTTCAAATCTTTCTTCTACCCACTTCCACTCATTATTTCTCGATTTTCTATAATGCATCGGTGCATCGGTATGCCAAGGTATCTGGATGGGAAACTACCTAACTCACAGCTGAATAGTTGTGAGTATTGGAGTTCGAAGTCCTTCGCAGCCCCGAAGCAAAAAACTTCACTTTTGTGGACGTTTATCTTGAGGCCCGAAAGTTGCTCGAAAGCACATACAAGAGTCATATTTTTTTTTCCCGAAACTTAGGACAGGAGCTCTGTCAATCAATTAAGAAGAAGGAAAACCTCCGAAGAGGAAATTACAAAGTTAACAACCACTGAAAAGAAAAAAACACAACCCTCGGCCAACGCCACTGAGTTAACACTCAAGCGTGGCTTACAACCTAAACAGGGAGCTACACCACTCTCGGCCGCAACGAAAACCCCTACCTCCCTGCGCACCATCACAAGGCGCCACAAGCCACAGCTACGGGCGCACCAACAGTACCACGGAACTGCTCGAAGAGCTAAAGCGCCTCCTCCAGCTGTGCCGCCTTTCCCCCGGTCGTGCACGCCTACTGGAGTTCCCCGGAAACCACCTAAAAAGAGGCCTTCGCTGGAACTCGAACACCAACTCTGACGACCTCGCCTTCTCCTCCTACTCCTCCTGCACAACCTCCTTTGCTACCACCACGGAAACAACTCAGAAACACAACACGCCTGAGATCGAGCAGAAACTCGCGGCGTCGACTTCAACCTCCACCTCCACCCACGCCCAACACCGGCAGCCGCAACCTGCCCAACACCGGCCTCCTCCACCTCCTCCCGCGCCGACAGCGAAGAAACGCGCGACCTCATCCTGCCCAGAACCGGCGGATCTGGAGGGGAGGGAGATAGATCTGGAGAAACGACACCCGACTCCTAGCCTGCTCGACGCGGGCCAGACCAACATCGCCGCCCCCACTCTGACTCCACCGCACTACTCCGTCGTGTCGTCTTCACCAGCCCCGGCCGGCACGATGAAGACGACCGGCCTCCTCCACCTCCGTCACCAGCGAAGATGGGGGCGAAGAAACACCGCCAGAGAAAACAAGAAAACAAAACTGAACGGAGGGGAAGGCCCCGCTGCCACCGCCGGTGAGCCGGAGCCCACCAGCGGCAGCGGCAAGGGAGCAGAAGAGGGGGGAGGCTCCCTTGGCTGGACCCTATGCGTTGCCTCCGTAGTCGCTTGGGGCGACTGCGGAGGCCAGCCCCAATTTCTATACAAGAGTCATATTTTTGTTTTGCTTTAAATTATGATCCATAAAGATAATGATCCATAAAGATAATAGTATCATCGGCATATTGTAAAATTGAGAGCCCGTTATCCACCAAATGCGGAATTACTCCTTTTATTTGTCCATCTACTTTAGCCCGCCTAAGGTAAAACAAATGCATAATGCACGGCTAAAGGTGCCCAGATACATGTTCTAGGTAGACTCAATTTGTTAGGGCAAAATCAAACTACGGTTTCCAGCTAATAAAACCTTGTATGTTGCCAAAAATTTCCAGAAAACGATAAATATAACTAAAGCCTCTTTTTCAGTTGTATGAGCACGCAAGCACCCTAAGGGAAAAAGTATAATAACAAATACATCTTAGTTCCATTCTTTGCAGTCCCTTGTATATTATCATCAATGAGCACGGTTGTCGAATATGCTACTTCTTTTCTTGCATCAAGCATCAAGTTGAACTGCTAATTTAGGCTCCTTGGTTTGAGTACTTTTGCATTAACAATGCTCACTTTCCAAAGCTGATAGCAATTAAGGGAGGCGCAAAAGCATATCTTGCATAGCTTCCGTGCTCCGGGGCATTTGATCATTTGCCCAGAAGTTGACGTGCAATTGATCATTTGTCTCGTGTGTCTTACTGACATGTGACCCCAGGATCTACAAGTCAATGAGATATCATGGACGAAATAATCATTTACACGTCGACTTTATAGCAAACCATCAATTATTCCATAAAAAGGAGGGAAAGCAATGTTGTAAATCATATGGATCAGCCAACCAATGCCACGCGTGCGAGAGAGAGAGAGAGAGAGGGACGCTCCTGACCGGGGTTGGTGGTGGGGTCAAGGTGAGGATGCTTGCTTATTAGGTGCTTAAGCTTAGGCGGCACGTGGAGCTTTGACCACATCCTATATATGGTACGATTAATCATCGTAAGGACTGGAGGATGATGCAATATATAAAAATTAAGCAGAGAAACATCTCTCGTTACTCATTTGCTTGCTTGCTCCTGATTGACGAGCACGCAATTAGGCAGCTGGGACGCATGATGGCTTGGAATCGTGTGCTTCTCCCATTCTTAATGCTCACTCAGGTCATATATACACATGATCAATGCGCGCTCTACTCGCAATCGTGCATGCATGGATGCCAAGCCCATGGGCGCGTTCCACGTATGTACATCTAACCAGCTCCACACACACACACACACACACACACACAGAGAGAGAGAGAGAGAGAGAGAGGTCAAATGTGCAGTGCGTATGCATCCTTTCTTTCAGCAAAAATTGAAGGGCGGTTCGTTTTGGCAAAGCCAATGTTCAATTAATCAAAGCTGCTTTCGCCTGCGCACCTTGCACACTTGCTTGATGCATCATGCATGTATGCATGTGTGTGTACTATACACACGCTGCAGGGGCGGACCCACCAGTGGGGCAGCTTGGGCTGCTGCCCCACCTACAAGTTATAAGTCTATGTATGTTCTATATACTGCATATGTATATGCCTAACAAATTTGAAAGCTGAAACGTTGCACCAGCCACCAAGCAAGAAACAATTGGCACCAAGCAAGAAACGATCGGCGACTCAGGTATATTGTATATCAAGACTGAACTACGCAATAAGATTGCCAACTATTGAATGAATGACTTAATGGTTTACTACACGGAGAGATATCTTCAAATCACTTAATGATGAAGCCATCATCCGACGATTTCAGCGCCTCAAAACTAGGAGAATACAATCGCCTCGTCCCTCACCAATTGTTAACTGAGTGGTATGTTGCCTATTTGCTAATTCTTCTTTGACCGTATTAGTTGAACGTTATATTTATGCTTCTTTAATAGTACTATTGTTGTTACGGTACATTGCATTCTTTTTAGCGTCTTAATACTACTTCAAATCTGTCCCACCTATAATTTCTTCCTGGGTCCGCCACTGCACACGCACACACTATATCAAATGCATCGTCATTCTAAATATTGTAAAACTGAGGTGTTACTAGCTAGCTAAAAAAAGGAAACCCAATTTGATCTCTTCATGTCAAGCGCACCACTGGAAACACGATGCGACTCAACCACTAGCGCAACGGAGAGAGAGAGAGAAGGGATTTTAGTAGCTAGCTAGTGGAGTAGATATCCAGATGCTGGCTAGGCAAAGACCAAATACAAATGGTAAAAGTCACATGTATACCGAACCGGTGGTAAAAGCGACATGTAAAGTGAATGATCTCAAATAAATTTTTTTTCTCACCTACTGACCAAAAAAAAAAAAAAAGCAACCAAAGATAAGGGAATCAAAAGAAACAAAAAAAAATCCTTATTTTAAGATTGCTCTCATAGGGCTTTGATGATCAAAGTGATCTTGGATAGTCACCTACTTGTCACAGTAAACAAAAACATAAGAGATAATATCCAAAAACACAATCTACAAAACTTTCTTCTTAAATACAAAGATCGATTTTTTACAAAAAAAAAAGACACAAGGTTTGTCTAGATGATTGTGATATGATTTGGAAAAGATTCATCCATCAATCATTCATCCTCAGCAAAAGATACCAAATCATGTAAAAGGAGGAGAGACAATCTAAATATGCGGAAAGTAAATTGTAAGAATTTTAAAGGCGAAAAATAAATTGCAAGAATTTAAATTGTGAAAATTAAATTACTTGAATTTAAATTGCAGAATGTAAGTATTGAATTTAAGACATAATGTAAATACTGAAAGTAAATTCAGAATAGTAAGAAAATAAAATTTTTATTTCTTGGATGAAATATTTACAAACCCTCACAACAAACCGGGCAAAGCTCAAATGAGCACAAAAACTTCTCCAAAGACTTGAATGGAGAGGCATACTCCTACCCCTCTATTATAGCAACCTCGGAGCAATCTCCACCTTTGATACTTTCTTAGCCCTCAAGAAACCTCATCAAGAGTTGAAATTCACTCTCTCATACATGGGCTAACCCGCAACCCAATAACATAACGGGTTTTGCACGCTTCTCAAAGCTAGCTAACTTGACCGCTACTCTATATATACTCTAAATCGCGATCCAACAACTCTCCTTGATCCGAGCAACTCCAAACTAGCATATCATCTTTTCCCTTGTCTTTTAGGCTCGTAGCGACTCCATCTCTAGTCATCCTCCATCGATTTCCAACTGTCTGGACCTCGATGCATCTCGCTTAATCCCGATCATCTTCCGCCTCACATTCTCACAATAACCTAGCACCGGCATTCTCCAACCATCAAAAACAAGGAAACACATCACATAGCAATGTCCAAAAATGATATGCAATAATCATCCGGTTGCCTAAATTTCAAATCTAATTCAAATTAAACTCAAACCGGATACACTCCTAAAATGATCTTATTGTACATGCCTGAGATGAAGACGTAAGTAGACCGGTCAAATGCACTTTGCATGCATAGCCCTATCTTTCAGCACACGCCGGCCACGAGGGAGCTAGATTAGCGAGCTTGCCCAACCCTTTTTCTAATTAGTGGGGTAGTCCAGTACTTGTCCTCGTTTCTCTTGTTTCCTGGGCTCTTTAAGTAGGACGAGTGGCTGGTTCCTCCTTGCATTTCCCTTTCCCTTGCGATCGACTGCCTCCTTCCCTTCCATTCCCTCTCCTCTTCCCCTGCCTACCTGCCTGCCTGCCTGCCTTAAACGACATTAATTTGTACACTCTTCCATCTTCTGCTACCTCCTCACTCCTCCATTCCCTTCCATTCCCCAAGCCGGCCGGCCCTGGCCCAGACAAACAACAACAAGAAGAAGAAGAACAAGGTGCAATTAATTCGATCCATCGATCGAGAGGGGATTCAAGTCGATTCCCAATTACAATGGGGACCCGGGAGGTGGTGGAGGGGATGAAGCCGGTGGCGGCCATGGTGCTCGTGCAGGTCGTCTTCGCCGCCGTCAACATCTTCTACAAGCTCGCCGTATCCGACGGCATGGACATGAGGGTGCTCGTCGCCTACCGCTACCTCTTCGCCTCCGCCGTCCTCGCGCCGCTCGCCTACTTCATCGAGAGGTCCGTACGTACGCGCCTCCTCCCTACGTTACTAGTTATAATCAGTACGTACATGCTAGCGATTATAATCGCCAATGGTTCTTTGAATTGATAGTATCCATCCCTAATGCAAGCTCATGCATGCATCATTGCTGCCGATTTCCGCACGTACGCCCATGCATGCATGCATGCATGCTTAATCCGATCGAGTTCCTTAATTTCAACAGTACGATCGATCTGCAGCATTTTCTTTGTGTTTGCCAAAGTATGCATGCTAGCTAGCTAGCTCCATGGGCCTCTCCTTTTTCTTTTGGATTGTCGATCGATGCATCTTAATTTCCTGTGATATATCAATATCATCACCTGTAAAATCGATCAGCTGCCTGCAGGCTGCAGCTTATCTGAAGAAGCTAGCTAGGCAATGTCCATTCATGTCCTCTTTTTAATTATTTTCTCCACTTTTCCCTGTCGCTCACTCTGGTCGGTCGGGCGTACAAATATATCGACCGACCAACCCTCCCTCTCTCCCTTTGTGGCAAAAAGCTAGCTTGCATGCGCTCCCTCGTCCCATCCATCAACGTGTATTAATATTTCTAGTATTCCTCTTAATTCCTCGTAATAATTTACGAATGCTAGCTAGCTCATTCTGGAAAAACCTAGCTCCTTTCTTTTCACAGTACGTGCGTATATCGGTATATGTACTGATCGATCGGCTGGGAATTAGGCTAGTGCATCTTCGGCGCATGCAACTTTAATTTCCATCTCTATCTGTATGAGCTAGTGGTAAAGGCTAGTGTTATATATTATTCCCTTATTTCTTTCCCTCGAGAGATCAATCAGACGGGCTCGCTGGTAGTGTTCTCAGCTGGGCGTACACATCGATTTTTAATTAATTCCGGCATACACGTGCATATCCGAGCTGAATTGAATAATGTGCCGAGAGAAAACTGAAGAAGCATATATGTCTGAATATATATAGATCGACGTGCACGTGTGCGGTTGCTTCGTTACTATTTTCTTTAATATATTTATAGGATATTAAAGTTGATGCTCTAGTCCCAATTACTTAGAACTGGAAGAAGATTACACCATGCATCGGTTTGTAGCATATAGCTACATACTGTTAACATCCATATTACAAGTAATACTGCCACCACACCTCTAGCTACATCTTCCCAGCTACCGGAGAGTTGAAAAAAAAAAAAAAAAGCAAATTCTTCTAGTGATCAGTAGCTAGCATCTTCGATCTCGTCATCTTCAGCTACAACAGTCTTTTCTGCTTCTTCTCCAGCATTACCACGAACTGGTTCACCTTGAGTGCCATTCCCTCCTTGTAGATGGGGCGCCAGTCCTTTAGAGATGCAAACATTCCTCGCCAAATGGCTTTCGCACTCGATCAGCACTGAAACTGAAATAACAAGTTATTTCTACTACGTACGCTAAATTAATACTCCATAAAGTAGCAGCACAGATGGTGTTCAGGGCAGCATGCATTCTTATTATCACTCGACCAAAATTTCGCAATAGACTCATAGTTATGTCCAAGCTCCATATAGCAAAAAAAATTTCCGAAACAAGCTAGACTCCGGATATTCTTGACAACCATAAAGTCATAGAAGAAATGCGTAATGGACTCATTATCATCACAGAAACAACAGTTCAGACCTTTATTAACCCCTCTTTTCAACAGATTATCTCTAGTCATGAGTTTATTATGAGAAAGGAGACAGAGTGAAAAAAAAAAAAAATTTTAGAGGGCACAATCAGCTGGTTCCAAGTAGAAGGGATAAAAACTGGGGCTACACCCCTAAAATTAATGATAGCGTACAGAGAGTGAGTAGAGTAAACTCCCTTAGTGCTAACATTGCCGAACTAAAGCATCCTCTTCTTCAGTAAGACCGATGCTTTTAGCAAGCTCAAGCAATTCATATCAATTAGTCGTCATACTTTCAGTAAAAGTTCTTCTAAAAGTAAACTTTAACTCAACACCATCCCAAATGTCAGCAATGGTACTACCCTTTTCATTAACAAGCACATAGATATCCCAATACTGAATAGCAAGAGAACAAGAGTCAAACCAAATATCCTCCTAGAATCCCACTTTCACCCCATCACCAGCTTTCCATCGATAACCAAGGCTCGTAGCTTGTGCAGCCCAAAGAACTCCCTTCCGTAAAACCGAAACATGATCAGTGGGGGCAACAGAGGATATTAGGGTCGTCAAGTTTACACTTGTACTCAATCATATATTTTCAAATTTTATTATTATCAGAACAGAACCTTTTAACACAGAAAGCAAGGAGACAGATATTTAGATCATTCAGATTAGGAATCCATAATCTTCACTCGTGCCTATTGAAATTAGCTCATTTGTTCAGAGCAAGTTAACAGCCACTTAAGATGTAATCCGAAGTCTTCATCTCAGTTTAGGAAGAGCAGAGTATCATCAGCATACCGGGGCTTCATTAGTATTTCACAATTACAGTGTGCAGTTGGTTTCGTATCTAGAGTGATCATTCATTTGACAAGTCTCTCGGAGATATTACTGTTAAGCTAATTAGTGTGTGGGTTCTTGGCTGGGTGGGTGCTTTATTTCAGGAAGAAGCGAACAAAGTTGACGTGCAGAGTGGTGATGCTGTCCTTCATCTGCGGCCTCTCCGGGTAACGCACGTCCTCCCTCCCTCTCTTTCTCCGGTCTTTGTTTCGCCAACGCGCGAGAAGAATGAAGTTTGTTGCCTTGCCTGCCGGAATTTTAGGTGCGGATGCCGCTTTTGCGCATGGTACGTACTAGCTAGTTAGCGTTGCCCACCACGCTCTCTTTCCATGGCAACACAAGCTTAGATATGTAGTATGCACTCCATGTCAATTTTGGTTTCTAGATCTCGTCGGTTCAAGAGGTGGTGCTTGCCGGCAGAGAAAACTTTACCATCCTTTTTCGGGGGAAAGTTGCCGTCGTACTACCACATGGGCGCCGTGCAACCACTTAGGCACAAGGAGGACGGCGACGACTACCAGCTAGTAGCATTTGTGTTGCATATATGGACTACTAGGTAGAATTTGCGGTATACGCCGTACCGTATAAAATTTGTTCTGTTTTTTCCTAAAAAAACGCTACGGAGAAACCTAACATTTTTTTCTGAGTGATCTAAAAAAAATTGGATGGGTAGGAATCGTCTATGAATTTGCGTAACAATTGTTTTTTTTTTTTTTTTTTGGCAAAAAATAACCAAACATAATCTTCCATGCATAATAGATCTATTTTCTCGAGAAAAACAGAGAAAGGATCCACTTTTGCTGAGTTTAATACTCTATACGTTCACCGGTGAATAATACATGTTTCGAAAAATATTATAGACCGAGTTGCAAAATAACTATAGAGATACAGCTCTAATATTTCGAAAAATATTAGAAATCAAGTTACACAAAAAAAAAATAGAGAGATAGAGTTGCACACATCTTTCTTTTGATGAATTTGGTTAACACTCTATTATTACCCGGTCAACCTCCTTTCGCCGAGTTTAACACTCTATATGTCAACTGGGTAATAATACATGTTCCAAAAAAATATTAGAGATGACAACCTTCTTTTGTCGAGTTTAACACTTTATGTATTCACCGAGTAATAATAAAATCTTCTTTTGCCGAGTTTAACACTCTATACGTTCACCGGTGAATAATACACGTTTTGAAAAATACCACAGATCGAGTTGCAAAAATAACTATAGAGATATAGTTGTACACATATTTCTTATTTCGAAAAATATTAGAAATCGAGTTACAAAAAAAATAGAGAGAGATAGAGTTGCACACATATTTCTTTCGATGAATTTGGTTAACACTCTATTATTACCCGGTTAACCTCTTTTTGCCGAGTTTAACACTCTATGTGTTAACTGGGTAATAATACATGTTTCTAAAAATATTAGAAATGACAACCTTTTTTGTCGAGTTTAACACCCTATTCTCACCGAGTAATAATACATGTTTTGAAAAATATTAGAGATCGAGTTGGGAAAAAAGTCTAGAGATTAGAGATCGAGTTGGAAAAAAAAAGTCTAGAGATAGAACTGTACACATATCTCTGTTGATGAAAATATTTTTTCTGGGAAAAACGGAGAAAGGACATGGACGTAAGGGACGGGGATCTATTTGTTATTTTTTTGAACCTGATCGCTACTCTGAAAAATTAGAAAAGAGCTCGTTTGCGATTTGTATTTAACGGGAGTTTTTTTTGTAAAGCAACGAACTGAGAGACCTAAACGCTATTTGGAACGTTTTTCTTACCCTCACAAATAATCGCAAATGACCTTTTTGTAATTTTACAGGAACCTATTGGTAATTTAAAGAAAGCGGAGGGATTGTTTTGCAAAATCGGCTGGGCACGACGTGGAGGCCTGGCTGGCCGGCAATCCCTCCCAACATAATCGAGTTAATATATATGTTGTTTGCTGTATATCGTTGATGCGCTCTGCTGCTAGCCACTCCCGCCAGTGACAAATAGTTATGTTTCGAGTTTTGACTGTCAATATCTTTCTAAATATTTAAATTATATATATAAAAATTATATATGTAGATTTATCTTAAAAAATACTTTCCTAATATTATAATTTTATTAGATTTTATAAATATATATATATTATATATTAAAAGCTCGTGAGAGTCTCTAAGGGAAAAGAGAAATATGTTAGAAATTCTCACAAAAAAGCAAAACATCTGGCCTTAATATGGTGGACTCTAATTACAACTATCATTGGATGTTATTATTTAAAAGAAAATATGTAATTGTTTATCTAGCGGACCGGAGTTATAACAGCTTAAATTAAAAAAAAAATCTAAACGTCCATCTAGCAGACCCGAGTTATAACGATTTAGATTAAAAGAAAGATTCCAAGGATCTCCACCACTTATTTCAGTGGGACCAGATTATAACAGTGCATATTAATCGTATATAGATATTAGAGTTATATAAAAAAATACACAATCATAAAAAATATAGTTATATATTAAAAATAATCGTATCATAATATCTAATCGCCTAGTTGTATGAGTAAATTTGCTAACTATAATAAAAATTAGTGGAGTAACTATTTGTGAGCTTTTTTTAATTTCTCCTGGCCGACATGATGGACAAGTCTTTTGCCACTATCAGAAATTCAGAATCCCCTGCTTTAGCATCGTTATCGTGCTAGTCTGCTAGATTTGTCTACCGCGACTTGCTCCGATCAGATGCTGGCGGGCCTTCTGCGTGCGCTCGCATTAGTTCCATCGTTTTTTAGTACGGAGTTTAGCAGTGTTGCATCCATCGACATGCCAGCCAGATGCTGGAAAAGTGATGAACACGGTTGGTGTGAGTCTTTAACGGACTGTAATTTAAGGAGTCACAAACCGTTGGATTGAAAATCGACGATCTAGATTGACTCGAAGCCACTGTAGCAAAATACTTAGCTGTAGTGATTACTAAGTAACACTGTAGCACATCGATTTTGAAAGATCTAGACCGTTCGTTTGCTCGATCGGATAGTCTACACCTCCTGAGACTACTTAAGTCCCGGAGAGACTGCACCGAATCTTCTTCCAAAAGTGATACCTCCAATATTTGATCACAAAACACACGTATTGTTTTGAAATACGTGTTTATAAACTCTTAAAAATTTAACCATCGATGTCTTTTAAAATATTTTAGATTAAATACATAAAAATAATATTTTTGTTTGTCTCAAATTATATTTTTATAATATTATTAGGTTTTGTAAAATATAATGCTATAAATTAGTGGTCGATCAAAAGTTACACTAGCTATGAACTGACTCCTAGCTATACCGGAGTGTACTGTCATCTGGGCATTGTAACCATGTACGTACCGGAAACTAGATGAAGTTTGCGCCATTGGATCGATCGTCAGGTAAGTTGATGTGGACTGAACTGTGGAACCGGCAGCCACGATGGAATTAATTCGAATTGGACCATCAATAAATAGAGTCTTTGGATATAACCATATCATAACAACAGTACTAGCCAGTAGCTGCCAGCATATATATTGTGACGCAACTCAACTGAAAATCTGCCTGCCTGCATGCATGAAGCGGCTCGCTGGCGCAGAACCTGTACATCTCCAGCATGAAGTTGACGTCCGCGACCTTCGCGTCCGCCATGACCAACCTCATCCCGGCCATCACCTTCGTCCTCGCCGTGCTCTTCCGCTACGAGAAGCTGGCCGTCCGCTCGGTACCGGGGCAGGCCAAGGTGTCCGGCACGGTGCTCGGCGTCGGCGGCGCCATGCTGCTCACGTTCTACAAGGGCGCCGAGATCACGCCTTGGGCCAGCCACGTCGACCTCGTCGCCAAGGTGGCGCACCACGCCGGCGCCGCCGCGCACGCGGCCACCGAGGCGGAGTCGAGCAATAACCATGTGATGGGGTCGCTGCTGGCCATCGGCAGCTGCTTCTTCTACGCGCTCTGGCTCATCCTGCAGGCGAAGCTGAGCCGAGAGTATCCGTTCCACTACTCGAGCACGGCGCTCATGTGCGCGATGAGCACGGTGCAGTCGGCGGCGTTCGCGCTCTGCTTCGACAGGGACCTGGCGCAGTGGCGGCTCGGCTTCGACATCAGGCTCCTCTCCGTCGTATACTCGGTACGTACGTACGCTAATGATTAATGTGCCAGCTGATCGATGAAGTGCATCAACTGACTAGCTAGCTAGCAGCTCGATGGATTGGATCTGGATGATATATGTAATTAACAAACATAGGAGTATATATATATAATGAACGCGTACGTACGTGCGCGCAGGGCGTCCTGGCCTCGGGCGTGATGCTGGTGGTGCTGTCGTGGTGCGTGAAGCGTCGGGGGCCTCTGTTCGCGTCGGTGTTCAACCCGCTGATGCTGGTGGTGGTGGCCGTGCTGAGCTCGCTTCTGCTCGCCGAGAAGCTGCATCTCGGGAGCCTGCTCGGCTCGGTGCTCATCGTCATGGGCCTGTACGCAGTGCTCTGGGGCAAAGGCCGCGAGACGGCCAGCGAGGCGGCCAAGGTCGGCGAGCTGCCCGACCACGACGCGCCCATCGACGTGGTGGTACAGCGTCCGCCCAGTAGCTGCTCGCAGCATGCAGCTGACGAGGCGCCGTCTCGGAGTCGGGACAGCACGACGACGACGACGACCGAGGAATCGGACAGGAGGTCGAAGCAGCAGGAACAGCGATCATCGACGAGACGAAGTAGCTAGTACTAGCCCCAGCAGCCAGCAGGGACTTGAGACGTACGTTACGTGTTGCCGATCGAATTGCTTTGGCTTGATTGCTTAGTACTGTCAGAGCGAGATGGGTCGACTGGATTGGCCCGGCCGGTGATAGCTAGTAGCTAGTAGCTAGTGATGGATGGATGTAGATCAGCTGCAGTGTACGCACGTCAAAGTGGCTTTGATTTTGGTTCTGTAGATCGGGGATCCATTAATTCCAGAATCAGAATTAGATAGGCGCGGGAGGAAAACATATGGAACAAGGACAACAAGAGCAAATAAGTTTCGTGCAGATGCTACTTGTTTGCAACCATGCATGCATCCAGTTCGGTTTTTTTTTTTTTAGATCAAAGAGGACATTAACATCCAGTTCGATCGGTTCGGCCCTTAGATACATACGCGCGCGCCTGGATATATGTCTCGCTTCTGATTGCTTCTTATCACGTACGCACGCACAGTCAGAGCTTGTAAGCGCCGGCCGGAGAGGGAGAGGGAGAGGTGAAGAAGAAGAAGAAGAATGAAGGAATGAATGAATGAATGGTGCCTTGGCTCGGCCCGGGTGCTTACCGGCTGAGTTGCTTTCGCGTGTGTGTGTGGGTGTGGGTGTGGGTGCGTGTGTTAGGTATGCATGGCTTCGGCGGTTGTTCTCTCCTTCTTTACTGTAATGCCAGAGCTCCTGGCCTAAAATTCGAAAAAAAAAGAATGGTGCCCGGGGCGGCGTTTGCTCCATGCGTGATGTGATACGCGCGGTGGAAGACGTCTCGACCACGGGATCCACTCAGTCGATCTTGCCCTACGTAACGTACGTACTGCTTATTAAGTACCTCCTCGACGATTGATTAGATTAGATTAGATTAGATTAGATTAGATTAGAGGGCGATGCGTTAATTTCTCTTGTCCTCTTTTCTTAATCCCTTCTTCTCTTTTACAAGAGCCATGTTGAAACTACTAGAACTTTTTTATCAAATATTTTTTGTATTCATAATCTCTTATCAACTTTATTTCTAATTCCAACTCTTGACTACATGTGCCACGTGTAGTGTCATTTAGCTTTAGACTGTTACCCAGTGGCAAAAGGATTGGGTTTCGAAATAAACTTGAAGAAAAGTTATTAATAAAAATTAATTGAAAAAAGAGTTAAAAAATACTCTGTACTCCTACTGTACTGTACAGTTTGGCTACTAGCTAGCGCTGTTCGTTTATTTTGACCCGGCCAGCAGGACCATATATGCATCCTCCCGATTTCTTTTAGTACTAGTATTAGATTATTTATAAACCAAAGGTGCATATTATGACAGATCAGTTCACTTTTATTAACAGATTCTAATTCTGATACACCACATTCAGTCAACTTTTATAAGCGAAAATGAACAGTTTTTGACCTGTGAGTAGTTTTATACTTGCGCTTACTTGTCATCTGTGTGAGAAACCAGAGGCGCTAGGAAGAATGTCGACGGTGCGACGGGATTGCGTGTTGCTTGTGTTGCCAAACAGGCAGAGATACAGGTAAATATATAGATGAGAATCCACCGATGGCTATCCTGATACTTAGGAAACAAACTTAACTATTCTATCTATAGCCATGCAGGTTTTATCTCTATCTATATTTGTTACAAGATCATATCTCTACATATCTCTAACAATCTGAACGATCGATACATTTATACGAGCGACATAATGTGTCTACAGGTGCTCTCTCTCTCTCTCTCTCTCTCTCTCTATATATATATATATATATATATATATATATATATATATATATATATATATATATATATATATATATATATATATATATATATCTCTTTTACGGTACACTACATTGAATATGAACCGTTAAAATTAACTAGAATTTACTTATACTACACCTATTAGTAGAAACACCCTTAATGATTTCTACTACACATTTTATACTACAAGTATAATCCACTGTAAAATTTCATATATATATATATATATATTCAAGAGAGAACAAATAGCGGGGGTAGTTTAATTAGTATACCGCTTGTCGTGTTCCTGTCTATGAAGATTTGAACTTCAACAGCATGAATCCATGCTTGTTCAATTGGAATACCTGAATATTTTTTCTTTCTTTCTAAATTAACCTAGTGCATGCATGCTAATATGCTATGGACAAGGATAAAGAGCTAGCGCAGTCATACTCTCTCTCCCCCTCCCAAGTGGACTAATTAATCTAACTGAAAAGATCACACTATATATGTTTGATTAACACTCATGTCTACTAGGAGTGGGGTATACAGAGGTGCATTACAGTGCCAGATTGCGTGCTTCTTTAATATGCTGCAGGGCGTTAATTCTAGCTAGCATCCGATCCTAGTTGCATATTAACTCTATTAAAGTGGGAGAAAATGCTGGGCTCCGGTGATACCCACGTGTTGTTTTTGCGTTTGGGCCCCCGATGGATCCAGTTATGAGGCCCAGCTCCGCTACGCGCGATTGCTGTTTGTGCGTGTCGCTTGGGTGGGCGGATCGCTGTGCGATCGTTGATTTAGTCGGTTCCGTGTGATGGTCTCGTCCGTTGTGCTCGCCCTTCGTCGTGGTCTCCGCTCCTAGGGCGGCGTCCGTGATGTAGATCTCTTGTTTGGCGGCCTTTGTGCGAGGCTTCCGGCTCCGGCTGTAAATAGGGTCGCTGCACTGTTTGCCGTAGACGGTGCTGTTTCGGATGGTTCGCCTCCGGTTCTCCGCCCGTAATGTGCCTGGTCCTTTCCTCTGTGTTCTTGTTGGATTGTTCTTGGCCGATTGTGCCTTTTTCTCGGCACTGTGTTGTGTTATTTTGGGTTGATTGTCTCTGCCTGATATCTGTTCTCCTGTCGTGTGTTGTGACTTTTTTTGGGTGTTGCGCTTTTGTGGGCGTTGGTTTGTCCTGTAAGGTTTGTTTTGTGCGAATTTAGTCCAGATTGTTGTCCGTTTGGTTGTTTGATGCGTTCTCTTTTTCTACCAGATTGCGTGTTTCAGCATTGTGATTTCGGCAGGTTCGCTATTCTCATGCTGCGTTTTCGTTTGCGATGCAGGCCTGCGTTATTACCGGCGTTGATTGCAGCTTTGGAGACCATCTGCGTTGGGGGATCGTCTTTGCCACCTGCTGGAGAGAGTGCTGTGGCTGCGTCTTGCTGGTTGTGTTAGCATGTTCTATATAATGATGCTGACCTTGGTCGGCCTTTTGTGTGGTGGTTGTGTTAGTGTTTACGTTTTTTTTGGAATGAAATCGATATTTGCATCCCTTTCGTTATAACGACTTTTTTGCTTTGGGATCTAGGTTTGGTTTGTCGCTTTTGCTGATTCCGGTTACGACTACGGAGGCCTATCATTTTTGTTGATTCGTTTTACGGCTTCGGAGAATCATCTTTGTCCTCTACTGTCGGAAGGTGATGCTGCTTCTCCTTGGTGTTTATGTTATTACGTTATCTTTTTTTGTCATAAGTCGGCTCGTCACCTGGTTTGTGAACGTTAGCTGCTTTGTGAACGTTTATCATGATGCTCGTGTGTGTTTGTCTGTCGTTTGATATGTTTGATGCGGAAGGCATTCGCTGCATTGATATGTATATATGTGTGTGGCTTCATATAGTTGCTTGAAGTTTGTTTAGTGCTTTTCTTTGGGCGTCTGATCAACGTTATAGATATAGTTGGTTGATGAAGTCAGTAAAGCCTGATTCTGATTAGTGATTGATGAAAGTAGAAGGCGGTTATGTAGGCGCTTATTTGGTTGGTTGCTTACGCACTGTTAATTGTTTCTTATCAGCTCGAATTGCGTTGGTGGCTGATACTATAAGGGATTTCTAGATATGCAGCCGCTGGTCTCTGTACCGTTTATTTGTGACATAGTGCTTAGCAGCTTCCTTAGGGATTAGGATTTTTTTCCTTCTTTTCAGTTATAAGACAGTGACTTTTAGATGCTGGCGCAATCGTTTTCTTGTCTTTGTATTCAGATTAGTTGATGTGTTGGAGTTTGTTTAATGTTTTTCTTTAGGTTTCTGATGTTTTGGAGTTTCTTTAGTGCTTTTCTTTAGTTGATGTATTGGAGTCTGTATATCTCTCCTGGACGTTTTGGAGTTTGTTTAGTGCTTTTCTTTGGGCTTCTGATCAACATTATAGATAGAGTCGATTGATGAAGTCGTTAGAACTAGATTGTGATTAGGATTTTTTCCCTCTCTTTCAGTTATGAGACGGTGGCTTTTAGATGCCAGCAAAATCGTTTTCTTGACTTTGTATTCAGATTTTGTTTTATGTGTCTTGGATAAGAGAGTTCTGTGTTGGGTAGTATGAGTGCAGCCGTCAAAGAAAAAACACTTACTGGGGTTGAATCTCTTGAGTTTTGGTTGGAAAAATGGATAAGGATGGCAAGCATAAACAGATATGCAAGAAGCGAAAGAGGATACGATTTGTTATGGGGCCCACATGCGATCCAATTTGAAGCCGATGCCATCCAAAATCGATCGCAGCGAGAACCGATTATCCTTCTGTTGGTCGGCGTGATAACAAAACTGTACAATGGTATGCTCCCACCCTTTATCTGTACTTCTCAAATTACTCTATGTGATTATTTAAGATTTAAATACCTTTTTCTTCATATATGTCTCAGAGACGCCTTTCATAATAAACCAATCATTCCTACTTAACAGGCCAGCTCTCCCTCCAAGGAACCACTGCCTGTAAATGGTATACAAATGCTGCGCTGCCAGAAGTCGCTCATTTACAGAATAGGTATGCTATCAAATCAAATCCTAAATCTACTTAATATACATGGCGTGCTGTACCATCCCGTTTCATGACCTTAATCTGCTTTATTAATCGTTCCTTACTTCAGTATAGCTTTCTTTATAATGCCTAGCTTCATCGCTTATACTGCTCAGGATACAATTCTTGTGTTATTCTTTACCCTACTGATTTTTAACCCTACCTGTCAACAATACAGTCTTACAGGTATACCATATGGAATTAAATGGATTGGCCAGCCAACAGTCCAAGAAAAGCCTATACCAACTACGGTTCAACAGATATCTAATCTTAACCCTCATGATGTTTTGGTAAATTTACTTCACCATGTTCCATTAGCAAAAAAAACATATGCGATACTCTAAAAGGCTTTCTCTATATACTACCGAGCTTATGTTTATGGTTCTAGGGAAATAACTATACAATACGCATTGCTATCAAAGAAATTGCTCCAGCTCAGCCATGGTGGTATCTAGCGTGTACAGTATGCAAAAGAGCAGTCAATTGCAAAAGCCATTCCTACAAATGCTCTAAATGTGGAACAACAACGGCTGATCCACGGTACACTTTTATGTGTTGTTTCCTTTTTATGGTTTGCTATTACCATATACACTTTACTTATCAAGGCTGTTTCTTATGTTAGGTACCGCGTTACTGTCTATGGCGTCGACCCAGAAAACATAGATAAACCCGATGCGGAAATAGCTGAATTTATCTTTTTTGCAGAAATAGCGGAACAATTAGTTGGATGTCCAATACATCCTCTTATCACAGCTGCTAAGCGTGTTGACAAACTTCATTCCACCGCAAATAACAAGGTGTTTGCGCCAAAATTCGGTACATGGCAAAATGGGTTTGAATCGGATAAAAGCAATTGTATGTGTTTGCATCTGAATTCGGCGTGTATTGAAATCAGTCCGAGACGAAAAGGAAGCGTTCGCATGGAAAGAAATTATCAAATGAATCGGAAAAGGAATCCGTTTCTAAAAGGAAAGGGAATCAGATAATAGGCCGATACGGATAAACGCACCGTATCCATGTACAACTCGGATCGGCCAGGCGTGTTATAAAAGGAGGTGGGTGTCAAGCGGCAAGCAATCAATCAATTCCAACAACACCTACTTTTTACAGCCTTTTCTTTTACATTGCTTTAGCTTCATAGATTTCTCTGCAAGTCGACGGAATCAACATATTTGCGCATCGCGATTGTTGATTTTGGCCGATTTCACCCAGGTTTGATTTGCCGTTTTGTTGCGCATCGCCTTCCGGCCGATTTTACCTTAAATCCGGATCAATCAGAATCTGGTTGATCTAGTTATCTCCTAATCGGTTTTTGCCGACTAGCGAAAAGCCGATAGATCTTTGTTTATCGGCTTTGATCGAATTACAAATTCTACCTTGTCGGTTTGAGTCAAATCGACCGCACGCTCTGCAAACCGGTGTTTGTCTTGTGTGTTCGAGGCCTAAAACCCCTTCACGTTTTGGCGCGAACATATTTTGGCACGCCCGGTGGGACCCAAAAAGAATGTCGTCAACCGACAAGCCCGCAGTCACCGCCGATATCAACACCGATGCCATAATCGCGCCTCAGATGGCCGATTTAACCCCTGAGCAGCGGAAAGAAATCGAAGATCGAAGGCGACTCTGGAGGAAATGATGCTACGATGCTTCGGAAAACACGCCGTGGCGTTACTCAAAAGATTGCACTCCCAAGCATCAATCCTATCGGAGATTCAACATCTGAATCGGTAAGCCGATACGCACCGCTCAAGCTGATTTATCAAGTATGATCGAGCAATCATCCATCACGCATTGATTAACCAATCATCGGCTCTAGTATCTACTTTAAAGCCGATGATAGAAAATAGTGTGAAAACAATTGCTCAAGAATTAGGCTAACGTCTGGATGCCTGCTAGATCCACCACAAACCATCCCTACATACCCGGTATATTCCATAGCACCCAACACCAACACAAGAACGTGTCGGCTCAAGCACCTATCATGATGCTGGCTCAACCTCTTGTTTTGAAACCAAGCATCTGAGAGAGATGGGTTCACACACTACCATGGGCACACGGATGGAGCCAAGATAGGCGCATCAAATCAATCAAGTCGCCTTCCAATAACATCGGGTTATCGGCTTATCACCGATCGAAATGGGACGAGTTCCACGATCACGAGGGCCACAACCATGAAACAAGCACCATATAGGGTGGTGCCATACGTCGAACCTTTCGCGCCCATACCCGATGCATTAGGTTTTAATCACAATTATGACGCAGACACCAAGACCTCTGAGGTGCGAGTTGGACAAAGACCGAGTTTGCACTCGGGGGCAGCGCAAACAATGAGAATTGGTCGTGGTCCTGCACCACAAGCCGACAATGTTAATTGGGCAGAACAAATTGCCAATGTTTTGAGAGAAGCAGTTCGGTTTACAACCCGGAGGGAGAGTGATCGGCTACGAAGCCGTACTCGATTACATAGACCGAATGCCATACCCCACAACTTTAGGATACGGACTTTGCTAAATTCTCAGGATGATTCTATTACCACAATTGAGCATATCGGACGGTTCATGGCTCAATGTGGGGAGCGGCGCGATCCGATGGGTTAAAAATTAGGTTGTTTCCTTTATCATTATCAGCCTTGCATTCACTTGGTTCACAAATCTACCACCTAATTCAGTTCATATATGGAGCGATTTAGAAAGCCGATTCCATGAGTACTTCTTTTGGAACTATGGAGCTTAGGATTTACGATCTTAGTTCGATCCGGCAATCTGGCGAATCGGTCTCTGATTATATCAAGAGATTTGGGCGCACGGAATAGGTGCTCTGATGTAACATTACCCGAAGCGATCAATTGGCCGACCTAGCGTTCCAAGGGTTAATCCCTCCATTAAAAGAAAAGTTGTCGGGCCAGGAGTTCCCGACTTAGGCCACCTACTCCATCGCGTATCGGCACATGAAAGCCGATATGCAGAGCAAAGGGTTTAAAGATAGGTTTAGGACAAACGGCAATGAAAAGGCCAAAGTAAACATGGTAGATTACGATTCGGCGACACCTCGGACGGCGAAGCGAAGTGAACATAGCCGAGTGGGCCAAAGGTTCCAAAACCACTCGTATGCTCTGCTTAGGCCGACAAAGAATAAAGCGGAAGTCAAGTACTCGTATGATGTGTCAAAGTGTGACAAAATATTTGATTTATTACTACAAGAAAAACTCATAAGGTTACCAGAAGGGCACATCATACCATCGGCCGAAGAAATTAAAAAGCGAAGGTATTGCAAATGGCATCATTCGTTCTCTCATAACACTAACGATTGCAATATTTTTCGACAACAGATCCAATCGGCCATCGCCGATGGCAGGTTAAAGTTTGCAGAAGAATCGGCTATGCAGATAGATATGGGCCCTTTTCAGGTCAACATGGTTCAATGTTCACGAAAAGAAAAGAGGCCTGCGGAAGAGGATAAGCCGACTAAGGGAATTGTATCACGAGGCGAGACAGTCTGAGATCCACTTCGGTTCTATACAAATAGAAGCCGATAAAAATGGACAAAACTCAAGAACGGTGAAACCAAGAGGGGACTTAGAGGTCGGTAAATGGTATCGAGCTGAGAGGGCTCCAAGAAGAGCCGATTTCAAACCAAAGCCGACCTTCTCACAACTCCTGGGGAAATATGAAAGGATAAGTCGAAGGTATAACCCTCAACAACACCAGGGTTTTCATCGATCAGGGCAAAGGAGGGACGAACGTCGGCGGCCAGATGTGCCACATCGGCCAATTACAGAAGAAGAGAAACATCGGCAATGTCCTTTTTGGCAGTTTTGCTGGGAGAGAGGGATGACCTTGCCAACAGTTGTATCTTGTCCTATGCAACACTCGTCTACATGTCGGCCAAACCAATCTGTAAAGACAAAGTTGTCCAGACCGATACACGATCGTCCAGAAGTAAGGAGCAGAAGGCCGATCTATGAAAGGTTGTCAACATCAGAACAAGGCGAATCCGCCCAAAATCAGGAATTATCGGCTAACGCAAGAAGGATGGAATCTGACAGCGAAATGGGCAATTTAGCTGGAAAGATAAGAAAGCCGATAGAACCCAAACCTAGATGGTGCCCTTCGGGTCTCAGCAAGTCGCAACGCAGGAGGCTTCAGCGATTAAAAACACAAGAAGAAAGGGAAGCCGAAAGGAGAGTGAGAGGGATCGGACGTTTAATAAGTTAAGACCGGTACCGATTTTGAAAAAGGAGTGGAGAAAGAAGGAACAGATCGATAGTGATTCAGATCAATCGGTTCAATCCAGTTCTCCGATGATCCGAGATGATACGCCACCAATAGATATAAATATGGTATTCACTTTACCTGCCGAGTTCAGAACCGAAGAATCGGTGAAGAAGTGTTCGCCCAATTGTGCCTCGGAGCACCAGGACGTGTTTGAAAAACCACAAGACATGCATCGGCATTTGAAACCATTGTATCTAAAAGGATACATTAATGGCGACCAATATCCCGCATGTTGGTCGATGGCGGGCGACAGTCAACTGATGCCGTTAAGTACTTTCAGAAAATTGGGACAAGCCGACGAACACTTAATCAAGACCAAAATGGTGCTAAATGACTACACGGCAGACCCAAGTGAGGCTAAAGGCGTAATGGTGTCGAAGCGGCGATCGGTAATAAAACTTTGCCGATTGCGTTTTTGTGATTGAAGCTAAAGGCAATTACAGGCGTACTCCTTGGCGGGATTGGATCCATGCTAAGCTGTTATATACCATCAACTATGCACCGTAAATCGGTGCGGTGGGAACGATGATAATCTGAAGAGAAGTCGTACCGACACATCGGCTCATATCGCCATGGCTAGCCACGACACCAATTGGCCACGAAGAGGTGAATGCATATCGTGGAAAAGCCTTGGACAATTGCGATTTTATCTGTATTGAGAAATCAGGATTCAGGCCGATCAGCGTTAAACCCAATACGTTTGATCGGACAGACGAAGTGATAAGAAGATGGAGCGCGAGACAATAGCGAAACTGTAGGAAAAGGCAAGGAGCTATCGGCGGGAAGAATCTGAAGAAGCTGTTGAAGATTTTGAAGAAGAAAGAAAGGGGTTAGGATTCACTTCTGCCGATTTCCTTGAAGAAATCGATATTGGGGAAGGGGATAGCAAAAGACCAACGTTTGTAAGTGCTAAATTAGAACCCAGTTATAAAACGAAGTTGGTCGAAATACTCAAGGAATATAAGGATTGCTTTGCGTGGGAGTATTATGAAATGCCAGGTTTAAGCCGGCTGACTAGTTGAACATCGGCTACCTATAAAACCTGGATATCGGCCGTTCAAAGCAGTACCTAGGCGGTTTAACCCTACATTGTATGACGCTATAAAGGAAGAAGTAGGACGATTGCTAGAGGCGAAATTTATCCGGCCTTGCCGATACGCTGAGTGGGTCTCAAACATCGTCCCTGTGAAGAAGAAAAACGGCAAACTTAGGGTATGTGTCGATTTTAGAGATTTGAACAAAGCTACGCCAAAAGACGAGTACCCGATGCCCATAGCCGATATGCTTATCGATGCTGCATCTGGGAATAAAATCATAAGCTTTTTGGACGGGAACGCAGGATACAATCAGATATTCATGGCCGAAGCCGATATACCCAAAACGGCTTTCAGATGTCCGGGGGCTTTAGGGCTATATGAATGGAAAGTTATGACCTTCGGTTTAAAAAATGCCGGTGCTACTTATCAACGTGCTATGAACCATATTTTCCATGATTTGATCGTCAATTGTGTGGAAATATACATTGACGACGTAGTGGTAAAATCCAAAGAAGGCGGCAACATTTAGCCGATCTGAGAAAAATGTTCGAAAGCACAAGGTTACATGGGTTAAAAATGAACCCTCTCAAATGTGCTTTGGAGTATCGGTGGACAATTTCTTGTGTTTTCGGTGCATGAAGGAGGGATTGAAGTAAACCCAACCAAAGTGAAAGCCATAGCCGATACTAAACCACCGACAAGTAAAAGGAGTTGCGGTGTTGATTGGGAAAATCAATTACTTGCGACGTTTTATCTCAAACTTGTCGGGGCGTATTCGGGCCTTCACACCGCTGAAAATTAAAGATAACCAAGAGTTTAAGTGGGAAGCCGATCGGCAAAAGGCCTTCGACGACATAAAAGGTTATCTCGATGAGTCCACCAAGATTGACCGCACCAAACACGGTATACCTTTTAGACTATATATATCGGTGAAGGTGATTCGATTGGAGCAGCTTTTAACACAAGAAGCCGATAGGAAGGAACGAGCAATATATTACTTAAGCCGACGTCTTCTAGATGCGTAAACCAGGTATCCCTTAGTAGAAAAATTATGCTTGTCATTGTACTTTGCTTGCACCAAGTTAAGACATTATATCTTGGCTTCCAAATGCGTTATAATATGCAAAACCGATGTAGTTAAATACATATTATCGGCGCCCATCCTGCGTGGTCGGCTTGGTAAATGGGCATACGCCCTAACGAGTTTGAGTTATCCTATGAATCGGCTAAATGCGTGAAAGGACAAGCTGTGGCCGATTTTATCACAGGAGTGAAACATTAGTAGGAACAACTAGTGTAACTCCTTGGCAAGCTGTATTTTGATGGAGTCTGTTTGCCAAGAAGGCGAAGGCATCGGTGTGATATTAGTTTCACCTAGAAAGCAGGAGTATGACTTCATGTATCGGCTAAATAGCCGATGTTCAAATAATCAAGCGAATCTGAAGCATTACTAAGGGGTCTACAAGCTGTTAGATAGCATCGGAGTGAGAGACGTCGAAGCTTTTGGAGATTCGATGTTAATTGTACTGACAAGTCGAGAGGAGAATACCGATGCAATGATGATGCACTAACCCAGTACTTGCATCAATGCCTCCAGATCATCGAGATGTTCACTACATTTTCCATAGAACATATCCCCAGAGAAGCTAATGATAAAGCAAACCGATTGGCACAATGTGCATCAGGGTACAAGATTGAAAGCCGACAGGGACCAATCGAGCTAAATGTTTGGCCGGTTTTATGTGTTCACCCTGTCGACTGGAGAACAGAGATAAGGGATTATTTGTCAGATCCAACCAAGCCGACCGAGCAAAAGGTCAGGCGCAAAGCACTCAAATATGTTATACTAGAAGACGTATTGTACTTTCGGACTATGGAAGGTTTGTTATTAAGATGTCTGGGAACCGAGGAAGCCAAAGTGGCGATGGGTGAAGTTCATGAAGGCATTTGTGGGTCACATCAATCGGCTCATAAGATGAAATGGATCTTGAGACGAACAGGATATTTTTGGTAAGCGATGTTAGAAGATCGCTTCAAATATTATAGAGGATGCCAAACGTGTCAAAAGTTTGGTAACATACGATCAAGACCTGACATCGGCTTTACATCCGATCATCAAGCCATGGCCATTTAGAGGATGGGGTATAGACATAATCGGCCGGATATTTCCGTCATCCAACAAAGGACATAAATTCATCCTTGCGACCACGGATTATTTCTCAAAATGGGTTGAGGCTGTGCCACTCAAGAAGGTTACTAGTAAAGAATCGATCGACTTTGTAAATGAACACATCGTCCATCGGTTTGGGATTCCACAAACAATCACTACCGATCAAGGTAATCGTGTTCATGTCCAACGAGTTCAAAGGGTTTGCGGAAAGTCTTGGGATAAAATTACTCAACTCCTCCCCTTACTACGCTCAGGCCAACGGACAGGCCGAATCATCAAACAAAACATTGATAAAGCTGATAAAAAGAAAAATTGAGGAGGAGCCAAGGAGATGGCATTCAACGCTATCGGAGGCTTTATGGGCTTATCATCTATCTCATCACGGATCAACTAAATTGTCACCCTTTCAGTTGGTATACGGACAAGAAGCCGTTTTGCCCGTTGAAATCAACATCGGCTCAATAAGGCTACACGAGCAAGATAAGGTATCAGCCGATGAATACAAACAGGCGATGCTGGACAATCTAAATGATTTGGCTGAACTAAGGCTGATCACGCTAGATCGGCTTAAAAAGAACAAAGAGATGGTTGCCAGGTCGTACAATAAAAAAGTGATTTTTAAAGCATTCAATCAAGCCGATTTAGTATGGAAAACCGTGTTGCCGATTGGGTCTAGGGATAATCGATTCGGCAAATGGTCTCCAACATGGGAAGGGCCTTATAAGATCAATCGGCCGGTTGACGGGAATTCATATATACTGGAATCTTTAGAAGGGTTCGTCCTACCTAAAGCGATCAATGGAAAGTATCTGAAGGCGTATCACCCAAGCATATGGGTCGGGTCCTAACTACAGAGGTGAAGGCATCAAGATCAATGACAAGCACATGCATATAAAATCGGTCATACAGCCGACCGAGTCAGGAACAAATATTCCTTATCCACCAGATTAAAGAGTTTACAAAATATTCCAGTACAGCCAATATTACAACGGAGACAACGTCGTTTTCAATGAAGCCCCTAGCCAGGCATATTGGCTACCAAAGTCGACAAAGCTGTCTTTGCTCTACCAATAGTAGCTTGAACGCTTATCTATTAATCGATCATCGGCCAGCATCGCTCGAACTGGATCATCTTAGCCGATTGGCTCTTGACTTTGGCAAAAACTCGCCGATTTGTCGCCTCGAGCCGCTAGTGAAGATGTCGCATCTGCAATGCCGATTTGGCAATCTGCAAGTTCTCTTGTAACCAAGGCCACCGTTTCTTCAAGTTTTTTCTTGGATGACTCAGCTCCTGGGCCTTAGCTTTGGCCGATTTCAGCATAGCGACACCCTGGTCAAAAGCACTCTTCGAGATTTAGCATCCGCTATAAGTTTGTCCAAGATCTCTTGGTCGGCTTGCTGGGCCTTCCTCTGCTCAATTCTTGCTTTGGCGATTCTACGTCTAGCCGACGATCATCCAGATGGCACACTTCTAGCAAAGCATTCATGGTCAGCAGAGGGAAGATCGGCTTGCATGACCGCCATAGCATTCCTCAAGTGAGTGTTGGCTGTAAGAGCGCCTCCGGCCGCATCACTTCGCCCAAGAGACGATTGAGTCGCTCTGCATACCCGGCCAGTGAAATGAGCGCCGATCTTTGGCGCAGGTCTGCTATTATGCGCTGGATGTCCTACCGGGTAGTCGTCGGTGGCTAGCACTTCCAGGATCGTCGAGCTCGTCAGTGAAGCCCAAAGAAATCGGCCATCAGTTGATGGCGCTTTGGGGTCGTGGATCGGAGATCTCGATAGTCTGTTCTTGATGCGGCCGGCGGCAATGGAAAGGATGGAGGGATAGCCGATGTAGCACCTTGGAGATCGGCTATAACTCCCGCTACTTGCACTGACGGAGATTGCTAGGGATTTAAAAGAATAAAATCAGCAATGCAAGATGGGCGTAAAAAAAAATGATATTAAGCAAAGAATAAAGAATAAAACTTACATCAGTAGCTGAGTGCTCCGGAGAGCCATCGGGTTGCCGCCTCAGTCCAGTGCAGGCGAGCGCCGTCGACTTCTTCCTCCTCTCTGCAGTGCCTTCGAGTTAGCAATTATCAAAGCAAGGGGCATATTAGCCGATATGCAAAAGACTTACTTGGAGCACGTTGGCGAGCCAGGTCCGACAGGGATGGACTCTGAACGCCCAAAGTTCCAGAAGTATATCCAGTAGTTCCGACGGATTGACCCGGGCGTCTCTCATGCCACTCTTGGCGAGAAATATGAGGGCTCGGCTTATTTGATCACCAAAGATCATGCATACTGAAAAGTTCAAAAACCATACTTAATGAAAAAAAAACCAATGGCCAACATGGAAACAAATAAAAGGACACCGGTACCTCTACAGCTACTGAGGAGTCGGTATAACCGGAACTCGCTGGGCCGTAAGCCACCATCGGCTCATGGAAGTCGCAAAAAGTTTAGAATTATAGCCGACGGAGTTCTGTCCATCAACAAGGCCTCTGATATCCGAGACCACCATTGAGAAAATGTGGCCGACCGACGGGAGTTAAGAATGAAATGTGGCAAAGAAAGAAGTTGAAATCCGTCGGCTACTTCGGGACGATCTCCGCAAAGAACACCGTTGGTTACCCGGAACGAGGTTCGATGCAGACAGCAAGGGAAAGGAAGGGATGGTTTGCCCAAAACCCAATTGACGGCATAAACCGATGGATGATAGAATTCGTAGGAAGGTGAAATGTCTGTTGCGTGTATTCAAGCCGACGTGAATAAGGCGGGGGAGAGGATAATTTTATACAAGTCCAAAGTGGATCGGGGCATCAAGGAACTATCGGCATCTAAGTGAAGAAATGATGGGTGTGGACAATCGGCTAGGTCGGTGTGCAGAAAAAAATCTTGTTGGCCGAAAGAAGACCTGTCTAAAGTGAGGAAAAAACGGAGATACTTGTGAAAACCAGCTGAGTCCATTTTTAGCTCATCAGTAGACGACATGATGAATCTCTCACCAAAAGATCGGCTAGCTCTATACTGGGGGACCACGTGTTCTGGATAATCTTCCCTGGGAAAAGTCAAACTCCCCATGGGTTCGGTAAAATGGATCGGCTAAATATGCAAGAGAGCCATGTTTGGATAAACCACAGGGACCTCCTATATTGCCGACAACAAACTTAGCGAAACCGAAAAAAGCCGACTACGAATCACATACATCATCCGATATATCGCTCCCAAAAGATCTTACCAAGGGCTACTGATGACCTTCCACTAAGCTGCCCGCTATTAGTTGAAAGGATTGGGTGGGGCCAAGAGAGGCGCCATGAGAATAAGTATCGGTCTAACCAAAGATTAAGGAAAGCAACATGCTCTTCAGCCGATACAGGACCATTGACCCTATTGTTATTTTGGACATACTTATGCCAACCTTCGCCTTTCTTGCGGATTAATTTAAAAGTGGGTTTCCCACTAAAAGCCGACAGCAGACCCCCGTCTGGCCTAAGGCAGGATAATTGAGCCACGTCAAGTAAAGTAGGGCCTATCGGGCCAGATGGGAATAGAAAAGCATTAAAAGAATCCGACCAGAAATAACAAGCCGCAGCTACCAAGGGTTCATTGGCTTCAGGGTCGGCTAGACTCAAAGGCAAAGATTCAGCTATGCCCATTCTCTCCCATTCTACCCTCTTCTGAGCCGATATCCTAATGAACCAAGATCTCCATCCCTTCAAATTTGTGGGCCAGGCTCTAAAACTTTTTCCCCACTCAGAAATATTATATCCTGCAGCCGACAACGGGAGTCTAGGGATCTCGTCATTAATAACCGTGTCGGCCGATATGGTACCTATGGGCCCTAGGTAAAATTGGTCCGAGCTTTGAGGAATCGGAATGAATACCTGCGAAGGGTCCATTTCAGCCGATTTCGAAAGAACGGAAGGAAGAAGATGAAGGCCGATGATGCGTGGTTCGGAGCTTGGAAGCGTGAAAATGACCGTGGGGGGGACCCCATATTTATACCGCGATGAAAGAAGGCGAGCGGGCGGGAACAGTTGCTGCATTAAAAACGCACTGAGATTATTACGGCGCCATTTAATGGGAGGTTACCAAGAATTTCCGATGACAAGCGATTACAATTTTTGAAAAGTATCAAGTTATCTTTCCAAAAATTGGGGGCATATGTTTGCGCCAAAATTCTAGACATGGCAAAATGGGTTTGAATCGGATAAAAGCAATTGTATGTGTTTGCATCTGAATTCGGCGTGTATTGAAATCAGTCCGAGACGAAAAGGAAGCGTTCGCATGGAAAGAAATTATCAAATGAATCGGAAAAGGAATCCGTTTCTAAAAGGAAAGGGAATCAGATAATAGGCCGATACGGATAAACGCACCGTATCCATGTACAACTCGGATCGGCCAGGCGTGTTATAAAAGGAGGTGGGTGTCAAGCGGCAAGCAATCAATCAATTCCAACAACACCTACTTTTTACAGCCTTTTCTTTTACATTGCTTTAGCTTCATAGATTTCTCTGCAAGTCGACGGAATCAACATAGCTGCGCATCGCCGATTGTTGATTTTGGCCGATTTCACCCAGGTTTGATTTGCTTCGTTTTGTTGCGCATCGCCTTCCCGAAGCCGATTTTACCTTAAATCCGGATCAACTGTAACTGGTTGATCTAGTTATCTCCCAATCGGTTTTTTGCCGACTAGCGAAAAGCCGATAGATCTTTGTTTATCGGCTTTGATCGAATTACAAATTCTACCTTGTCGATTTCAGGTCAAATCGACTGGCACGCTCTGCAAACCCGGTGTTTGTCTTGTGTGTTCGAGGCCTAAAACCCCCTTCACGTTTTTGGCGCGAACACAAGGCTTTATGGAAGACAGTATGACTTAAAAGTATCGGTCACACGCAGAGCCTTGCAACGGACAAAGATTTCATACCAGGTTGACTCCTTATCACCTTTCTTATGTTCGCCTGGATCAACTTCTGCCAACGAAGACATACAGGACAAAACTGATACTACCAATGTTGGTGGTAATGTCGTATTGATGTCCGACAAAATTAATCAACCAGCGGTGAGAATCCAATAAACATACTATACTTCTATCATTACCGGTATTAAATCAAAAGCATTTCTGTAGCCTAATACTTCACATGAAAAATGCTTAATTGTCTATGAACATCATGAGCAGCCAGGTAGCCCTAAAAAGATTCCACACCTTGAAAGCCCTGTGACTATGGTATCCACTCCAGCTACCTCCATGGATACTATTACAGAAGCACATCAAACTAAAAAGGTAAATTTTTAATTAGTGAATTGATTGCTGTAACCAAACAAATGATATTACTTATACATGTATACATATGCGTGTGTGTGTATTAGTTTATAACCTTTTATGATTTTCCTACATACATTCCTATAGCTGAACATGTTTACAGCACCTTCAAATTTTTCCGTTGTTAACTTATATACTATAGCAATTTGCACATGTATCATACGACTTTTTATGGAGATTGCCGTCTAAAAACATCCCTTTTTCCCTGCTATATACAGGTAAATATCCTGAAAGAAAACCCACAGCACAAGCACTACTGCCCTTAAAAAAAAACTGCAATCACAGCACTTTGATATACTACACCTTTTAATGGCTTTTTATATGTGAATCTATACAACAGGTTTTATGTAGATACTCATTTCTATACTTTACAGGCGCAACCAGAAAAAGATTATACACAAGATCAGGCGTCGCCTGCTACCCACTCTGATATAGCAGTTCCTGGAAGTAGCGCAGGGTAAATAACCAATTTTTTATTCATGTCAACATTATTTACAGCACAATACCAACAAATTTATCCTTTTATATGAAATACTTACAGCCGCACTAGAAAAAAAACTTCGGCTAAAAGGAAACTGCCTCTGGACGAAGAAGCCAGCTCACATTAACAAAAGGTCCTTATACTGATGATGCTACTCCTTTTTCGTTGCATTTCCCTTTTATACAGAGCATCGTTTCTCGCTGTATTACACTTTACTGACAACAAACGGTTTATTCTAGGGCCCTTTACTCATGCCGGCAAAACGTCACGAGACAAACGCTGATCCATGCTGTTATGCCTTCCTCAGCTCATGAAGTTTACCTGACATATTCCCAGTCCTGGTTATCTATATATGTATCTGTATGTGTCTGTATATATATGTGTATGTATGTATGTGTCCAGGCACCTACATGTAGCAGCCTGCTTAACCTACTTTAGAATTTCCTATCCTTTCACGTGGCCAGCTTTACTAGACATGCTTGTTATCTTTTGGACCAGCAAAGCTAACAGCCATAAGCCTTTTGCTGTTAATCCAGTATGAACCCTATCCTACCTTTTGCTCTCGATCAGAAACTTATGTATATGTCTGACTGTTCTAAACCATCTACTTCAAGTATCGGTTTATATATACTGTATATGGTACTGTCTATGAATATCTGCTCAACTCTAATGCTGCCCTCTTTACCTCTATGATTAGATTAAACTACTTACATATATACTTCAGATATCGCTCTTGTTAAACATAACCAAACTGCTGCACATCACCTATCGTATGAAGATATACTACACTATTACAGAATATTATATTCAGCAATGACTTTTTTCCCTAGATTACATATACACACAGATAACTCAGGCACACTCCTTGATATCAAACCATTCTCCGCCTCTTTATATATTTTTTTCTCTAACAATAACAAACATATAACGTTCCGAAACTTCCAGGAGCAAATAGCAACTCGCGCCAGCAACAGCTCGCAGCTTTCCAAAACTGCCGCGCGGCGTAGCGCGCTATACTCCCTAGTAAATATTAAGTAAAGGAGACACGATCGGTCGATGCTTGTTCCTATGCTGGACTAATTAGCAATGTTCTCAAACATAGCTTATTAGCGTCAGATACGCCCGATAAAATAAATACAAAAAGAAGCCACAGGTGGTGAAATGCTCCTCCAACGTACACAGAGCATATCACATCACGAGATGTGTTTCTATGCTCTTCCTTTTTAAAGTTGTATAAATATTAAAGCATCAATGAAGAGTAAATGAGGATTACTTACCTCTTCGTTTGCTTCAAAATTTATACAACTTGTATTAGGAGGGAAAGCATAGACTGCTTGATCAAATCACCAGTACACAATTACTAAATCTTGCTCGTACTAGTGGGGTGAGGTATCATCGAAATGGGCCACCAACTTCCTGTCAACTTTAATCAACTCCAAGTTAAAGGCGCGCCTTTGTATAGGGACACGGGACACCTACAGCAAGCAGCAGCCAATTATGCTGGTTGCTGCCCCATGAATGGATCGAGTTTTATTATATTGGAGAAGAATTTAGTACCTGCATTTGCACAATCTTTGAGTGCTGCTAAACATGACAGATTGCGACATTAAAGAAGAACCAACGCCAATTATAACTATTATATATCCTCTGAATTTGGATTATTCATAAAAAGGGGACTCCATGAGATAGAATGTTTAGGTCATAGTTACGGGATTCGCTTTAAACCCCCATGGATCACGAATCGAATTCGTCGAACCTGAACCAGTTTAGAGTATGGATTCTTGTTCGGAGTGGAAATTAGAAGAAAAAGTGACGAATTGTGAATTTGAATTATGTACCGCGACTTGGACGAACAACATTTCTGTTAACTATGGTTTAGGTCTAAGCCTATCTCTAAGCCCGACTATCTGATCGATAAGCACGAACTCACATCACACTAGCTAATGGTAGCATCTGAGATAAAAAAGAAATCTTGAGATATTTTTTCACACCTTTTCCTTGCATGACGTGGAATGATGTGGAAAAGGTCTATGGTGTTATGTATATTTTCTGCTTTCTTATCCTCCACCTTTTGATGGTTGCACACACTCACCTCGTCGTGTTTCTGAAATGGCCACTAGTTTTTCTGTCCCGAAGAGCTTTCTGCTACTCTTCACTAGCACTCTAGCAGAGGCAGCAGATGCGAGCAGCCTTGATATTTCTGCGTATAGCCCTGCTAGTGCTCCAGCGCACGAAATGTTGTTGACCGGTTGCCTTGGCTGCTGCATGTCCTTGTCTTTCACAACTCACACAGTTAGAGAGCAAAACTAGGGATGCAAATGGGCCGGTCCTAGGGTCATCTTTGACCCACTCTAGTTCATTTGTTTGCACTAAAACTTAAAAGGTGGAGTAAAAATTAAGTTTTTAGTGTAAACAAATGAACTAAAGTGGGCCAAAGAAGACCCTAGGGTCGGCCCATTTGCATCCCTAAGCAAAACTATGGTGAAGAAAAGGGAATAAAACCTAAGCAAGTAAATGCTGGTAACTGAACACCAATATGTGCATCAATTTCTTTCAGAAGAACACCTCTAAGCATTTCCCTGAAAACCACATGATTGCCGCCTCGATCCACCGAAGAATCCCCTGTCAAAACACGAAGATTCAGAGTCAAATTGTCGGTCCATATTGTGGAGCGATGGTGAGGTACATCCATTGAAGTTGAACGCAGTGGTGTTGAGATGAACGGAGCGGTGGTGCTGAGCTAGCCTGTTTCTATCATTACAAACAGATAGTTACGCAAAACCGCCTTCTCGGCTCGCAGTTGCGGCTTGTCGTTTTGGACTGGACCAGCCAGCACCCGTAGTCGCTTTATGACCCACACCGCATTCAGTGCTGAAACTCCGTACAAGCACAATCCAAATATGTCTCCCCATTCTCAAATAATTGTAAGATTACACTGACTGAAGTCTCAAGTGTACCAGCGGAATCAGGGTTTACAGAAACGTCCAAAACCGCTCAAAAATAACGGTTTTCCACCATATTCAGTCGGTTCGTTATTCAAAACCGTCTAATTTTAAAAAAAAATTACAAAATTTATACGACGTAAAACCGGTCAATTTTTGGTACAAACCGACCTATTTTCGATAAAAACCAATCGACTTTAGGTCGAAATCGTGTCGCAACGTTGCGGTATTCAACCGAAAGGTTAAAATCGGCTGGTTTTCGATGAAAACCGATCGTGACGATTTTCGAGTGATTTTTCACTCGATTTTTTTTATTTTCAAATTTTAATTTTACAGCGATTTTTTCGGTAACCCTAAGCGGAATCAGAATCACATGTAATTACATGTCTGAGCCGCCTACCAATTACACACGATGAATAGTTGCATGAGGAATCAAACTAGAAGCACATTTTTCTTTCCAGTTGTCTGGATGCACAGCGTGCGATTTCATGTGTGTTCAGAAGCCATGACAATGAGGAGCCATGGCCTTTCCAGATTTTTGTGTATCTCACTGCCTCCACGTCAGACTATGCTTCTCAAAGCATGCTGCTACAGTGAAAAGTGGAATATGACCCCTTTTTTTTCTGTTTTTTATTGTTGCTACAAAGATCGCAGAAATATATGACTAGTCTTAAAAACACTTGTAGAGAGCAGAAGTCTCCGAGCACATAATGTACACCACACGATCGATGTGTAGTAGTAGGTCAAGAAATATCAGATGAACATTTGGAAAGAGAGTGGAGGCCTCATGCGATGCGAAACCTAATGGTCTTGAGATGATTGGTAATGAGAAGCTAGCCTGAGAAACCATACAGAAAGCAGCAATAAAATGAAAATCCACGAAAAGCCAAAGCAAAGGAAAAAGAGGGAAAAGGTGGGCGGGCGGGCGGAAGAAAGCCCCTCTACAGTGTGTTTGGTTGATTGAATGAGATGCGGGGGGAATTCAGAAAACTTTCACGTCCTAAGCTAAACTTTGTTGATTTAGGTTATCATCTGTTTTGGGCCGAAATACCATATGCTAAGAGGAGATTTTATGATTCGGGCTGGACTAAAAATACATAGGTTATACATGTTGTATTTTTCTAAACCCGGGGCTGAAGTCCAGGCTGCCACGGGACTAAAAATACATGGGCTATACATATTGAGATGTGATGATTCTGTACTATTTGATTCTATTGTTTTAAGTTAATGGAATAGTTCAGCACCTATACGGATTATTTCTCAAATTTGTATACTATCATCCAAAATAAAATAATTTTATTCAAATAACAAAATATACAGATAACTATTTTTTTTTTCTTAAACCACCGTATATACAAACATCCAAAGACACTATCCATTCCTCTCTCTTTTTCCACATTTTTGTCCTCATCCATTTCACCATCCGTCCTTACCTGCAACTCGGTCTCTCTCTTCTTAAACCCGACCGACCGACCGATCCACCGCTGCACCCCTGCCACGCCTACCTCGCCCCACTTCCCTTTCTTGCGCGCCCACCCACCTCTGCACACACTCGCAAGTCGCAACCACCCAAGCCCATCGCGACGCATAGCCTCGCGCACACAGAGCAATTGATTTTACCCTTCTTCGTGAGCAATTACAAGTGCTCTTTTAATTGTCTCATCTTTCGATGGTTCTTGTGTGGAAACCCGGATCTTGTTGAGGGCTTTCCAAGGTTTCTGAGGCAACCAACGTAGCCAGCCAAGATTTCAGTGGAATTCCTGTTTATCTCTCGAGAAGAAATTCCTTGCCAGTTCTCGGCCGTGGGAGGACGGCCAAGTTCTGAGGTATTGGCGGTGAAACGTCGGCTTCTTCCTTGATCCTTGTGGTATTACTATTCTCAGTGTGAAGAAGAATTCCGTCTGAAACTTAATTTCTGGGATCTTGCCCAAGGATTGGCCGTCTGAAAGATCTGGACATTGGCCGTCCGATTCGGGGTCTATCACTCTCAGTGGTAAGAAAACTGCGTCTGCCTTCTTTCTTTAGCAGTTTTTATTTCGGTGCCAATTGCTGGAGTGATATGCTTTGTTTCCTGACGTTGCGTTTCTTTGCTTGATTTGGGCGAAGCTGTCTCTCCTTTTGATTTGAGGATAAAAGACGTACCGTTTCTTAGATTCCAGCAAAGCCCTCCCTTGTCAAGTTGGTTTACTCATGTTAACGCGAGGCCTAAACATACTCGTTAATCCTCAACGCGCAAATCAAGGCTTCGAACCAAAAGAAAAGTCTTAATTTTGCTGACCATGGATCGATGTTCTGTAATTAGGTCTAGCCTAATAAGATGCTCTGCTGGCCTTGAGAAGAAGTTGTGCCCCATTTGGTGATCTGTATGTCAAGTATACGACAATAACGACTAATTAATAAGTGAGAGTCCACTGGCCCTAGGAAAAGCTCTAGGCTATTCAGGTTGGAATATTATACTCTAGTTTGGGCCTGACTTACATCACACGATTGGAAATGCTCTACCATCTTCACTGGATCATTATTAAATCTCAACACGGCAGCATATATATGTCCGGACATACAAAATTACAAACAATCGCTTTTGAGCGTGGTGTAATTTAAGAGCTATAGTTCTAGCAGCTATGACTTTTAGATTGCCTCTTCTAATTGTTATCCATTACATATCTTTTTTTCCTTACCATTCAGGGTACTACTGGAATCTGTGATGGTCTTTGTCTGCGATACATCAAGGAGTTTTATCTCCAGATAGGAACCGGATGTAAGAGAATCTATGCTATGTTCTATTGTGTTGTATATATTGTTCATAGCAGTGCCTTTGAGCTTATTTCAGAAGATTTTGATCACTGCATGTGCTACTTGTGACTTGCAGTTTGTGCCTTTTTGCTGGTGTCCAGTGCTGCGGTTGGTTACTTCAGACTTACATCACATCTAAAGATGTCTTTTCAAAGCAAAGTTCGTGATTTCAGGGAGAGCTTTGGAAATTTATCAAGGCGGAGTTTTGAGGCGAGAATTTCAAGCATCCCAGGCCTTTCGGGTCATCACAGAGGGAAGTCACTTGGATCTTCAAGTGAACTGCACGATAGGCTTGTGGTAATTCAGCAAAGCAGGTGGGCTAGCCTTCCTCCTGAATTACTTCGTGATGTGATGAAAAGGTTGGAGGAAGACGAAAGCAATTGGCCATCCCGCAAATATGTTGTTGCTTTCGCTTCTGTTTGTAGAACTTGGAGAGGGATGTGCAAGGATATAGTGAGAAATCCAGAATTTTGCGGAAAGCTCACATTTCCGGTCTCTCTTAAGCAGGTAATGAGTGAGTTTTCAATCTGAATGCAGCTTGAGTTCCATGGAATTCTATTGGGTTGACTAATGTTATTGAGGGTTGAACCTTGCACCACATGCGTTTTTTTCCACCCCTCAATTATCATATCATTTTTTTTCCCACTTAATACTTAATAGGAAACGTCCACATTGAAATATTATGTGCTAGTTTGCCCCTTTTATTTTTATAAAATCACCCCTCCTTTTTCTTTTTGTTGAGATATGTTGTTTCCTTATCTCTTACCACTTGGTTGACTTTCTGATGCACAGCCTGGACCTCGAGATGGAGCAATCCAATGTTTCATAAAAAGGGACAAATCAAAACGAACTTATCATCTCTACTTGTGCCTTAGCTCTGGTATGTTTGTGTAATTATGTTGCACTTTTCCCATTGATAGCCTAATCAGCAGTTTTTCATTCAATTTTAATACTCAGCAGATATGTATGCCCATTGAACAGACAAACTTCAAAGTGGTCAAATCTTAGCCTTCAAATTTAAAAGCAACAGTTTTTTTGTTGTATGTTCTTGTGTAAAAACTCCTGCCTAATGCTTGGTGGAGCACTTTGGTGGCCATTTTCAGTAGTTTTGAAAGTCTTGCTCTAGCACGAAGTTTCAGTCTGTTCAGGAGCCGGAATACTGGAGGTGAATAGAGTAGCGTAAATCAGAACAACTTGAAGAGGAAAACTTGTGAGGTGCATGGAGATATTGTAATCATGCACTGAGGAATACACCTTAATGAATGCTTGAATAGAATTTGATTTTAATCGTACACTACCTAAGCCGTATGGTAATTATTGCCCTCAGGCCAGTCTTCTGTGATGTTTCTGCTTGTCTACTGCAGTTGTGATCTTGCAGTTGTGAACCATATGGTAAACTTGTGATCTTGCAGTTGTGCTGGATGAGAGTGGGAAGTTCCTACTAGCAGCTAAAAGGAGTCGGCGAATGACATACACTGACTACGTCATTTCTATGGATCCTAAAGATATCTCCCGATCAAGTAGCGGCTACATTGGGAAGTTGAGGTAAAGTTTCCCCCGACAACAATTTTCCTTTTCCTTTACCCCCCATTGTCACAATGTCACCTGGATGATTTTGGATGATATATATATAAATCCAACATACATCATGATATTGCAGGTCAAATTTCCTTGGCACCAAATTTATCATCTACGACACGCAGCCTCCGTACAACGCAAGGGCACTGTGCTCGCAGGAACGGACCAGCCGTCGGTTCTCTAGGAAAGTCTCCCCAAAAGTTCCGACCGGTAGCTACCCCATCGCGCAGGTGAACTATGAGCTGAATGTGCTGGGCAGCCGGGGGCCGAGGCGGATGCAATGCGCTGTGCACTCCATCCCAGCATCAGCGGTAGAGCCTGACGGCACTGTGCCTGGCCAGCCTAAAGAGCTCCTCCCGAGGTTATTTGAGGAGTCCTTCCGCAGCAGCACGGCTTCCTTCTCCAAGTACTCCATTGCAGATCACTCCACAGGCTTGAGCAGTTGCAGCTTCTCGGAGTTCGGGGGAGGGGCTCTGCAGGATGGCGACGGTGGTGCAGACAAGGAGAGGCCTTTGGTTCTCCGGAACAAAGCACCCAGGTGGCATCAGCAGCTGCAGTGCTGGTGCCTCAACTTCCGTGGCCGTGTCACGGTGGCATCAGTGAAAAACTTCCAGTTGGTAGCTGCTTCTGAGCCAGCGCAGCCTGCACAGCGGCAGCCCCAGTCTTCATCGTCCAACCATGATAGCGTCATCTTGCAATTCGGCAAGGTTGCAAAGGATATGTTCACTATGGATTACCGGTACCCGTTGTCGGCCTTCCAGGCTTTCGCCATCTGTTTAACCAGCTTTGACACAAAGCTGGCCTGCGAATAGATCAGCAGAACAGTATTCAGAGCGGTACCCCAATGTGTGAATAGATCGGCAGAACAGTATTCAAAGCGGTACCCCAATGTGTGAATAGATCGGCAGAACAGTATTCAGAGCGCCAGCGGTACCCCAATGTGCCTTTGTCTGCATGTGCACATCTTGCGGATCCAACCCGAGTGTGCTTATTGAACCTATAAAAAGGGTTGAGGTGCAGAGGGGTTTGCAAGGGATTACATCAGAAAGGTTCCATTGTGTTACTATGCATGTATTTTTATGTTGCTTGGGCTATGCGATTGTAAGGAGTTGAACTAGAATTTACATAGAAAGTAGAAACGCATGTTGTGTGAAGCATATGAAATCTGGAAATTTTACATTGTACTATTGTACTAGTGGTATATAGTAAGTAGTAGAACTCATTACTAGCGGTATATGATGATGGCTAGTAGAAATCATAATTTTTTTTAAAAAAATAATTTTTAGTGAAAAATTACAAAAATAATGATGGTAAAAAATAACAAAAATACTCATATGTAACCATTTGAAATGGTGACATCTTATTTGTAACCATTTGAAATAGCGACAGAGGGCTCTTGGGCAACGATAACCTCTCTGTCGCCATTTGGAATAGCGATAGAGAGTCTGAAATGGCGACATAGAGCACTGCAAGCAAAAAAAAAAGAGAGTGGAAGAGGAGAAGAGAAAGAAAGAGGGGGGGGGAGAAAGAAGAGGGAAGCGCATATGAATTTTGTCAAAATAAAAAATCTAAAAATAAGTATACCAAAAATAGGGCAGCGAGGCTGAAGAGTTTACTATTCTAGCCCGATTCGTTTTATTTTTTTAGTAAATAGCTGTTGATCAGATAAAATCACATAAATAATCCCCAAATAGTACATTCCAGTGGATCAGGAATGCTTGAAAAAAAAATTAAAACAAATTTCAAGCGGATCCGGACCGCTTGAATATTTTTTTATTTATTTTTTTCATTTCAAGCGGATCATAAAATGATTTCCGCACATGTGAGGAAAAAAAAAATTCAAGCAATCCAGATTCGCATGATTTTTTTTTTTTAAAAAAAAATCTAGCGCTCCAAATTTGCTTGAATTTTGTTTTAAAAAAAAACTCAAGTAGTCCTGATCCGCTTGAAATTTGTTAAAAAAATAAAAATAATTCAAGCGCTCCAGATCCGTTGGAATACAATTCTTTAGGCGCTATATTTACAAAAAAAAATAAAATGAACCGGGGTAGAACAGTAAAAATTTCAACGTGGCCTAGGTTTTTTTAAAAAAATGAAGAAATAATATACACGTTAACAAAATTTGACAAAAATTCGGGAGAGATGTTTGTTAAGTAAAAAATAATAAGGTGTAGAGAAATTAATAAGAAAAAATTCATAGAAGTAACGTTTAATGTTGGTGGAAACAGAATGAAGGCAGGGAGTACATGATATTTTTTGAATTTTTTGGTTCTTTGATGTAGAGAAAAATTAGGGAATTTGAATCGATAGTTTTTTAATTTTTTTTGGTTTAATGATGTACTGTGAAATTGTAGAATTTTAATTGATAGTATTGCTTTTTTGTTAAGTGTTGTACTCTAAATTTGTGAAATTATAATCAAATTGATGTACACATGATAAACATAAATATGCACAAAAGACGTATAAAATGATAGAAGATAGATGACGTATATGGAATCGTTGCATTGTATGACATATAAAATAAGTAAACATACGTGGCGCACACAGCTCGGTTCGTTGCCTATGTTAGCCATCAGACTTGTACGGTACAAATGGCGACACGCACGAACGATGAACGAGAAGTACAACTACTATACATGAGCACCTTTTGGAATTGTAAAGAAGTCATACTGCATGTCATAAAACTTACACGAAAGGATCTGTCGGTGCCTTCCCTTTGATTTGGTGAGGCTGTTGGCCTTAGCTTTCTTCCAATTAGGCCCGTACCCCAATTGGTAGTGAGAGATATTAGTGGCATGTTGTAGATATACAAAGTTATTCAGTGACATATAAGGAATTTTCCCAATTTAAAATGTTATGTTACACTACATTTACTGTTTTGCTCTGCAATTATATGGAAAAGAAAGTTTCGGTCACATGTGAAGTATTAGAAAAAGGAGTGAGTATATTATGTCCTATAATATATATATAAAAAAAATCAGAAATAGAGTTCTGCAACGATATATTTTCTAAAAAGCAAAATCACATACGTATTGCCAAGTCATTTAAACATACTTTAAGGATGATGCACGTGCAAATACGCGGACCACCTTGCAAGTTTGTTTAAGGATAGATCGGTCGGCCAGCGTATGATAGCCACTATGCATCATATTCGAGATATATGTAGTGAGAAAATGAATTTATTGTCTTTCGTTCATTCTAGTAAAAAGTCCATATAACATTATAAACTTTGCTCAAAAATCCGTCCATCACCTTGAACTATAAAACCAGCCATTTGACCCCTCTAACTTTGCAATCCAGTTCACATAACACCCTCACATGGTTTCAAATAGTGGTATTGCACGCGTGGCGTGATGAGTAGCCGATTTTACCACACATGATGACACAATGGGCATATTTAGGTGAATAACAGGCGGGGCTTACAAGTTTTTTTTTCTTCAAATCGAAATAGAGAGGAGGGGGCTGCAGGTAGGGGTGGCAACGGGGGCATTCCTCGCCGGGGAGTGCCTCCCCGTCTCCGTCCCCGCGAACGGAAAATTTCCCCGTCCCCGTCCCCGTTCCCCGCCTCGGGGGATAAAATCCCCCCGTCCCCATCCCCGTTCGGGTATCGGGCCCCCGTCGGGGACCCATCCCCGCGAAAATTTAATACAAGAGAAGAGTTCGTATGCCATTTTAACTCTAAAATCATATCAACAAGCAAGGAAAAAAAGAATGCATGGATTCATTGAAGATTATGTTGTCCCGTTTATGAAAATATGAATATGATGGGCTAGATAATATGTTTGCAATCTAACAACTAAACTGGACTAAACTAAATTCGAATCCCCAACCGGATCCCCGCGGGGAAAAAAATTCCCCGTCCCCGTCCCCGCCATCCCCGACGGGGGAATAATTTTCCCCGTTTCCATCCCCGCGGGGGACGATTTCATCCCATACTCGTCCCCTAATAGAGGAATTCCCCTCCGGGGATTGGGGAATGGGTCCCCATTGCCACCCCGAGCTGCAGGGGCCGATAGCCATGAAAGCTCGGCGAAGGAGAAGCGCGTGTGGGCCTCACCTCTTATGACCTAAATTGGCCAGCGTGTTATTCTACATAACAAAACTATCCAATCATTGCGCCGCAGGGCAATGTCATTATGCGAAATCGGGTCGAGGTGTTATTTAAATTGGATTGCAAAGTTTGAGAGGTTAAATGTCTGATTTCATAGTTTAGGATGCTGGATGAACTTTCGACCAAAGTTTAAGGGGGTATTATATGGACCCCTTCATTCTACAGTACTCCAATGTTTCATCTTTGAAAAAAAAGAGAGAGGTTACCCCCCATAAGATAGACATCATTTATACAGGTGGATAAAAATATTTAGATTATAATAGAAAAAGGTATGATAAATTTATCTCGAAATTGTAAAATGACTTGTAGTATCTGGAATAGGAGGGACTGAGTATAGTATTCGCGTGCAACGCTGGTTGGCTGCAACAGCCGCATCGGAATTAAATTAGCGAGCAAATCACTGCCATTAGAGCAAGTACAATACTAAAACTCACTACTTACTCTAATTCCCATCCATGTCATCTAGAGTAAACTAAAAGCCAGGTTGTACAATAACTGTCTATAAAAGTAGTCTCTAGATGTTGTGCAATAACTATCTCTTCTCTCTTATACATAAATAATCTACATATGCTCCCGTGCAGAGTTGACTCTTGTTTAAGAGTCAGCTCTCTTCTCTGTCCTCTTTTCTCACTCTTTCGTATAGATCAAAACTGATGTGTACAGATTAAAAATCAGCTAAGATAGTTTTATTATGCTTGCACTTAGTTGGAGTTTTATTATGCATGCACTTAGTTGGGAGTAGCTTGTGGTGTAGTTTGGGGCTAAGTAAAACTAATGCCCTTAGCTGGAGTAGCTTGTCGTGTAGTTGGGGCTAAGTAAAGCTAATGCTAAACAAAACAATGGTAAGGAAGGGATTTGATTTATTCATTTAAATTTATTTTAGACAGCTCGCAACGTGCCGTATGCGCTCGCACAAGGGGAAATGGAGATATTTTTTTGTGTGGGGGCACACCTGCCAGTGAGGCAGGATTGACGACGACGGCGGCCGGGCCGATCAAACTTCAAATATCACGTGACTTTGACCTTCATTGTGAGATAGGGTTCGTTTTCGACACGTGAGCTCTCCTGTGTGGTTGGAAGTGACCACGAAACCCAACACTTGCATGCCTTCCTCTGTGCCAAGTTGGTGCTCATTTCCTCTCTCCTCTGCCTCAAGTCAACCAAGCTTGCTTGGCCCAGCTTGGGCTTCTCTGATTACGTGATAAAACTACTCTAGTTAGAGATCAATAATTGGTTCGTCTTCATCTACTCCATATGTGGCTCTCTTTTTTCTTCCTAGAACAGGCCGCAGCTTTACTTTATTGTGTAATCAAAGTCGAGTTACAATCGGTCTTAATGCAATTTAAAAGAAAACTAAGAAGAAAGATTTGCGGAGATGTCAAATGGGCTATGAATATCAAAATTACCTTAAAAACTATGCAAAAGTACTCCCTCCAGTAATAAAGAGTTGTCGTTTTGGACATAGGTGTAGCCAAGCTTTTGAAACTTTAAATATCAATATTTTTTTTTAATATTTAAATTGGATAAATGGAAAATCATATGCGTAGATTTTTCTCATAAAGTTATTTTCATAATATTATAATTTAATTATGTTTTATTAATATTATAATAGAAATTAGCGATCAAAACTGTGTTTTGGAGGACGTGTCAACATTCAAAATAATGATTATTTGTGATCGGAGGAGGCGGTATATATGAATCTAATTGAGATGTAGTATAATAAGAGTTTCTATAGAAATGGAGTAGTGTTTTGTACACAGCACTAGCAGACATATGATACTGTACGGAGAGGAGCCGAGGCGGAGGCCAGGGTGGAGACAGCCGGCACTGGTTCAAGCGAGCCATCCATCCATTATTCCTTGGCGTCCCCCTCCAAATCCAACCGAAACCACCCACCGTCTCTCTCTCTCTCTCTCCCTTGCTCTTCCTTCCGCCTCTCTCCTGGGAGCCGAGCGAGCGAGAGAGTGGAGGAAGAAGACGACGACGAACCAAAACCCAATCAACCTTCCCTGCTCGCCGTCTTAACCCTAGCTCGCTTTGCATGCGACCCACAATGCCGGCCACCGACTCCTCATCGGCGGCCGCGCCACTCACCTCCTTCGGCCGCTCCATCCTCTCCGTCCGCCGCGACCAGAGCCCCTTCCACGCCCACGCCAACTCCTCCGACCTCCAGATCGACGCCTTCCAGCGCCACGCCGCCGACCTCCTCTTTCACCTCCTCCCCCACTACCCCGACCCCGCCGCCCCGGAGATCCTCTCCCTCGCCTGGACGCGCCGCCTTCTCGACTCCTTCCTCATCTGCCTCGAGGAGTTCCGCGCCGTCCTCTTCGGCTGCGGCGCCGCCGCCGCCGCGCGCCCCCCGCTCGATCGCCTCGTCGCCGACTTCTTCGACCGCGCCGTCAAGGCGCTCGACCTCTGCAACGCCCTCCGCGACGGCCTCGACCTCGTCCGCCAGTGGCGCAAGCACCTCGCCATCGCCGCCGCCGCGCTCGCCACCCCCGACCCTACCGCGCCGCTCGGGGAGGGCCAGATCCGCCGCGCCCGCAAGGCGCTCACCGATCTGACCATCCTCATGCTCGACGACAAGGACGGCGGCACTGGCGTCGTGGACCAGCGCAACCGATCCTTTGGCCGCGGGAACAGGGACGGCCACCATCGCCGGAGCAGCAGCGGCGGCAGCTCAGGGTCCGGTTCCGGCTCCCATTTCAGGTCGCTCTCGTGGAGCGTGTCCCGGTCGTGGTCCGCCGCGCGCCAGCTGCAGGCAATCGGGGGAGGCCTGCCGGTGCCCCGCGCGCACGACATCTCCGCCACGGGAGGCCTCCCTTCCGCCGTGTACACCATGGGCGCCGTGCTCTTTGTCGTGGCCTGGGCGCTTGTAGCCGCCATCCCGTGCCAGGACCGCGGCCTCCAGGCGCATTTCTCAGTGCCCAGGACCTTCCCCTGGGCCGGCCCCATCACAACGCTCTACGAGCGCATCCTCGAGGAGTCCAAGAAGAAGGAGCGCAAGCACTCGTGCGGGCTGCTCAAGGAGATCCACCAGATTGAGCGGTGTTCGCGGCAGCTCATGGAGATCACTGACGCCTCACAGTTCCCCTTGGCCGAGGAGAAGGATGCGGAGGTGCGGGAGGCTGCGCGGGAGCTCGTGCAGGTGTGTGAGACCCTCAAGGATGGGCTCGACCCGCTTGAGCGGCAGGTGCGGGAGATGTTCCACCGGATTGTGCGCACCCGGACAGATATCCTTGACAGCTTGAGTAGGCCGCACAACACCGAGTGAAAGAGGTAGGCGACGAGGCGTGGTGCAGTTGTTCGTTGTGATGCCGCTTCATTGAACATTGCGTGCAATGCAGCCGCACCACCGATTGAAATGAGGTAGCTTTTCCCTGCATATGTTAGCAACTACATATACATGTGTCTGCATAAAGGCGTGGCCTTCTGATAATTTGATGAGTTCTTATATCTGTTTTTTTCCCCCTTTGTAGCCTGTCAATCCTTAATTGGGCAGTGCTTCGCACTAATGGTCTAATATTATTGTTTCATTCTTCTCATCTCGTTTGGTTTGGTAATGTTAAACACTTCGTTGATTGGGTTTTGTTCGTGATTAGTCTGTGGAACAGCCCAACAGACTTATGGTGTGATGTGAGTAATTTATATTGTCCCAAGGGCAGGTTTAGAGTTTGTGAGGCAATGCTACTGTTATGATCCGCATTTTGTGCCCAACAAATGTATGTACTACCTAATCTACAAAGAAAGAAAACAACATTTCATTCATTAATGCACATATATTTTGCTTGTCTTAGTTTTTAAAAAAGGTTTCTTACATCCATCTTTACCTCTTTTCCCCCTGTGTGTGTTTAGGTTTGAAATGGACATGTCTAATGCGCGCTTTGTCGATGCAACAATGCAAAAAAAATCAAATGGAAGGAACATAACCCAAGCTGGGGTAATTTGGTAGTAGTACATCCTTACTGTAGAACTAAGTACCTTTGCTGGTGCTGTGGCTTTTATCATACTCAAATTTAATTGTATCTTACTTGGTCCTATACTCAAACTTAATTGTATCTTGCATACATATGCTATTCTAATGCACACGTCATCATTAGAAGAATTTTTGCTTTGCTGCCAATGAATTTGTCTTCCACAGTGCTAGGATAATTTTTCAACAAAAAAAAATTGTGCATTTTGGTTGACACACCTCGAATACTATAGTACACCTCTATGCTTGGCTGCTTGCTATAAAGCAATTATATTAATAAGGTTGTTTGTATTAAGCCTATTAGGGATAATAAGCCGGATGTAAATTTGCGAAGTTATTCCCTTGATTAGTGACGTAGCCAGAAAAAAATTGAGGGTGAGCTCGAAGAATTCAATTAGATTGAGATAAATATATTAAACAGCTTACGTTGTATTCTTATCAGTTCAAGGATTACTAATAATACCTTATTATTAGTATAATATTCGCTTGTTAAACTTTTATAAATCTATAAACATGTTAACACTAATCAATCAAACAAATTGGTTATTGTCTCTATTCAATCTATTTACATAGTTACAATTGACAATAAAAAAAACATAAATAAGAAGAAAGGCTCACACTGCCTATTTGTTGTTTTGGTCAGCACACTTAGCCGGTCAGGCACGCTGCGCTATCTTCCTTGCCCGCTCACCATTGCCGTGGTGGGTTACTTGTCACCACATGCTCGTGCTCTCGCTGGTTTCTCGACATTCGCTCTTCGCGACGCGTATCAAGCACCCTTGACTTGGTAGGCTATCATATCCTTGTGAATGAGAGACGTTGAGCCGGACCCTCTCTCTCTCTTCCTCTATGATCTTTGCGTTCATCTATGGTTTACGTTTAGTTATGCAAATAGCAAATAAAGTCACCAATTGCTAAATTAGGCCTCCAATAGCCTGCGGCCCACCAAGCCACATCATACACGAAGCAGTTCATTCACCTAGCAAAGCTTATTTTCTTCCTTAAGCCACACCCTACCACGTGTGCATTTATTGTCGCTATACCAAAAATTAGAGAAGATTTGCAATGCATTACACTGCTAGTATATAATGGATAATAGAAATCAGATCTAACCATTGATTTGTTGCGAAAATTATACTATTCTACTACTAGAAGAAGTATAACTAAATAGTAGCTAATCCGATTCATTGGATGAAAAAGAATGAACTGTCTACATTGAATTTAGTGTATCTTAAAAGAACTTAAAAATTAAACATCGATATAAAAAAAATACATATTGTTCAACAACTGAAGGTGCTCCAGCCTAGCGGAGCCCCCCCGCTAGCTACGCCCCTGCCTTGATTTATGTCCCTAGATTCAGATAACAAGGAGGGCCATTAAGAAAAAAGCCGCATTTTCATAGGCGCTGCTAAGATCAAGGTTCCAAATTTTGTTTTCGGTATATATCTCAGAGGTGGTCGAAATCCGAAATTTCGGCGGAATCTCGGAATTTCAGACAAAATTTGGATGAAATCCAAAAATCAAATTTCAAATCTCGTTTTTTTCAACCGGGATTTTCGAGATTTTGGTCAAAAACACCGAGATCTCGGTCAAATTGAACCAACCAAAAAATAGTCAAAAAAATTTGAAATTTTTTGTGGATGATTCTGATGTATTATTAATGTTCCTACAAAATTTTGAGATGATAATAAACCCTGAGGAATTTTAAAAAAATTATGATGTTCTACCATGACGATAAATATAGCTAGCATGTAATATGTCCGATTGAAAGAGAGCTTCCATGTCGTTCTTATTGGACTTGTATAGTAATCTCCTGGGGCCTTTAGATATATGGTACATAATAGTTTTTGGTTCAGTAAAAATGTCAATCAATGCCTCATTCACATGTGTCTATGTAGTTCACTTACTATATTCACAGCAAATATGTTTCTAAATCACAATCGTTTGTGTTGGCTATCAACCAAAATTTTATAATCACTTGGATGGGAAAATATTTGTTACAACTTTTGAATAATAAAGGCAAAGGTTAACAATATCTAGCCTGGTGACTAGTCAAGAGTATATTACGAGAGAGGTGAAGCAAAAGCAAGTACAACTGAAGAAAGTGGCAGAACATCCGTGACCATCCCTTTCTTATTACTTACTGTTATAGTTGGCCAGATGGGCCGTGATAAACGGGCCGGCCCTAGGCACGGAAGATGGGCCCGGCACTAGGCACGGCACGGCACGACATTTATAGTGCTCGGGTCGGCACGGCACTACCACCCGTGCCGTGCTTGGGCCGGACCCTTGGCCGTGGTGCACGCGACGCGACGGAAAATGGGCACGACGGCACGAACGCGGAATGGGCACGCGACGCGTGAAGGTCGCCCGACCAGGCCCAGCCCATGCGGAGGCGAACAGGCGAAACCGCGAAAGCCATATAAGGCGGCTCCGCCCCATTCGACCCTTCCCATTCCCCGACTCCCCGTCTCCCGTGAACCCTAGCCGCTCCGCCCGCCCCCATTCCCCGTGAACCCTAGCCCCGCTCCCCTCGCCCGCCGCTCCACCGCTGCGCCTGCGCGCCTCCACCGCTCGCTCTCCGGTGTCCCCAGTCCCTCCTCGCTCTCTCTCTGACTCTCTCCAATCTCCTCTATCCTCTCCAGTCTCTGGTCTTACCACCGCGTGAGGCCAACGATGGCGGAGGAGCTCGATCCTACCTCTATCGACCACGATCTCAGGCTGCAAGGGGACACCGGAGAAGATTTGGGCCAAGATGACTTGTTCGGTAGCAGCGCAGCGGAAGCTGCTGGCGGCGACGCCGATGTTGATCCCTCTAATGCCGCAAGTCCGTCGCAGGGTGACGGTGCAAGCACCGGAGCCACGTGTCGTGGCCGTGGTAAGACTAAGAGGCCCAGAGCCTCCACCTCTAATGTGTGGAACGACTTTGAAAAGTTGTTTAGAAACGATAATGGCAAGAAGGTGAGGTATGCTGCTAAGTGCCTCATCTGCAAATCTACGTTGTTCCGCTTCTTTCTCGGTGGTATCGACATTTGTCACGACACCGTGATAGATGCAAATCGAAGTTTGGCCATTCGACCAGGATTCAGTCCTTGATTCAGTTCAATCCTGACGGCACTGTTCGTCAATGGGATTACAGTCCTGAGGTAGCTCGTACTGAACTTTGTCGTTTGATTGCTAGAGAAGATTTGCCGCTTTCCTTTGGTGAGTCTGCTGCTTTTGAGGAATACATTAGGCGTGCCCATAATCCTAGGTTTTCCAGTGTCTCCAGGCAAACCACTACCAGAGATATGGAGAAATATTTCAATGAACGTCGTAGTAAGCTTATGGAAACTTTGCAAAATTCTGTTTCATCTGTTGCACTTACTTCTGATATTTGGTCTGGTAATGCTAAGGAGGATTACCTTAGTGTGGTTGCTCATTATGTTAATACTGATTGGGAGCTAGAAAAAAGGGTTATAGGGCTTCGGTTGATTGATGTGTCACATTCAGGTGACAATATAGCTAACCGTGTTTCCTTTGTGATCAGTGAGTTTGGCTTGTCTGATAAGGTATTTTCTGTTACATTGGACAATGCTTCTGCAAACACTAGTGCCATGGATAAGCTTAAGCCGTTGTTTAGTGGTTATGTTGGATCTGTCTTCTTGCATCAACGTTGTGCATGCCATATAATCAATCTAATTGTTAAGTCCGGTTTGAAGCGGCTGAAGCCTTATGTTGAGGCTTTCAGAACAGCAATTTCTTTTTTGAATTCTTCAAACCAACGTATTGCTGCATACAAAAGCTATTGTGTTGCTATGGGGGTACGCCCTCGCAAGTTTGGTTTGGACATGGATGTGAGATGGAACTCCACTTATCTCATGCTCAAGCACCTCATGCCATACAAAAGCACTTTTTCAGTCTTCATACATACTCACTATCCCCAACAGCAGGGGGGCACACCCTACTTCATCGATGCACACTGGTATGTTGGTGAACAAGTTCTACAATTCCTAGAGCTATTCTATGATTCAACTGCTGTTGCTGTCTGGTATTTATTATCCCACATCTCCATTGATGTTGCATCACATTCTTGACATTCTTTGGACACCTTAACTCACATGAGAATGATCCTGCGCTAAGAGATGTAGTTGTTCCTATGAAAACAAAATTTACGAAATCTTTGGAGGACTATCCCAATGCTATATGCTTTTGCATTTATTTTGGATCCTAGAGCTAAGATCGAGGTTTCAACAATGTTCTTATGTTGTTATCTAATCTCACTAGTGCAGATTACTCTAGTTATTTAATTGAGGTAAGGGCTGAATTAAATAGAACCTTTTCCAAATATGAAACCAAGTTTGGTGCGGTGAGATTGCAGAGACCTTCACACCAACCACCGGTATTGGTAAGAAGAAAACTGATTGGGGCAAAATCTTTGGGGCGGTGATTACGCATCTTCGCTCTGTTGCAAATTTAGGTGATTCTGCACCTTCCGCTTCTCGTGTTCGTGTACCTTCCAGTTCTCGTGGTGGTGGGAGATCATCATCTGTTTCAACCTCGCCTTTCTTTGTTCCAAAGATCTATTTACGAGTTGTCAACTTACCTGGATGGACAACGCCGCCACTCTGACGATGACTTCGACATTACGAATTGGTGGCATGAGCACAAACTTACTTATCCCATTTTGTCTATATTAGCTAAAGATGTGATGACAAAGGTGCTGTGTCCACTATATCTTCGTAATCTACTTTTAGTCTAACCGCAGGTGATCGAGGAGCGGCGACGGCGTTTGAACCCTGAAATGGTGGAGATCTTGTCTGCATCAAGGATCGAGCTAGTGAAGCTAGAGCTCAACACAATGTGGAGGACAAAGATCTTCAAGATTCATACACAAACTTGTTTCTTGATGAAGTTTACATTCTTCGGTCTTTGGACCAACACCAACCGATGATACTATTGCTTTCTTGATGAAGTTTACATTTACATTTATGTAATGGGCTATATGGATTGTAGTATTGTACTCTCTTAAACTTAAAACTGAGTTGGGCTGTACTCTTTTTTCCTTTCTAGGGTTTTCTCATGAGGTATGAGTTTTTACCTAGAAAGGTTTTTAATGAGGCAGCCAAATATTGTATAAACAGCTCAAGTTTTCAAAATCTGAATCTGGTGATTGTTTGCTCATATTGCTACTGCTGGTCTGAAACTCTGAATGCTGGTCTGAACTCTGAAGCCCTGTTTTTATTGCATAGTGTTGATGGGCCGACACGGCACGTAAAGCACGACGTGCTATTCGTGCCCGGCACGACACTATTTTTCCTCTTCGTGCCGTGCTTGGGCCTAATGTTAGGCCCGTGGGCCGGCACGGCACGGCACGATTAACTGTTCGTGCTTTCTCGTGCCGTGCCTAAACGGGCCGTGCCTAGTCGTGCTCGTGCCGGGCCGGGCCGGGCCGCCCATTTGGCTACCTATATTTACTGTGGGGACTGTGGGACGTCTGAGAACAAATCAAAATACAGGCCCAAAACCTTTCATGCACTGAATTGGCAGCTTTGTCGTTTCCACCTGGGCCACATCATGTGCAACTGCATTGCCGTATTTATGTATGTTTTCGCCAAAAGTTCACGCAGGAGAGTGTTCTAATTTTAGCAGGACGATCAGCTAGACGTTTGCTTGTAAGAAAGGGTCCAAACTGATTTAGAGTTAAAAATTAAAGCCCCAGCGGCACCGATTTATCACAAAAATCGACAACAACCGAAGGATTTTAAAATCAAACTTTTTTAAAACAAATAAAAAATTTAGAAAATGAAAATCGATCGGTTTTCACAAAATTGGTCCATTTTTAACGAAAACCGATCAAATCGATTGGCATATTTTGCGACCGATTTTTTGAGCAATTTTTTTTTCACCGATTTTTGAGCAATTTTATGCGACATAATTTTTTCTGAATTTTTTATTTTTTATAATTTGATCGGTTTAGGTTTCGAGCCGATTTGATACGATCGGTTTTTATGATTTTCGAGCCGATTTTTGCGATAAAGTGAACCCTGGTAAGGAGGCCATTTTAGCTACTGGTAATTGAAGGCGAAAATAAATCACGCACATAATTCATTCATTGATCTCAAGGGTTTTTATGGTACAACCGGATAGAGCCCGAGATAGAGTGAATAACAATACATGGCAAGAGATAAGATCTCGGATGAAACATGGAAACAAACTCGTGGCGTGATCCTCGATAAGACCGGATCCTGCTGATCCTGTGGCGCACGGAACCGTGGCGGGATACGTGTAGCCTTGAAGGTGTGTATGACTCAGAGCAGCGTGCTCAAGGAGTCAAGGGCAGTCATAACTCAAAGCCTGAGTAAAATTGCCGGCATTATGATTTGAGCTTCCTAAGGTGTTCTGAGGCTGTGTTTGTTTAGGCTGGTGCTGGAGGAGAAGCTGCTGGAGCTGGAAGAAGCTAGCTGGCCTGCTGGAGCTGGAGGCTGGAGCTGGAAGAGACTTGATGAAGGGGATGGCAATTTTTTGTAAATAAGATCAAGTTGCAAAGGTACCAGGTGGGATTTTCAGAAGCTCCAGCCAGTCCGAGAAGCATCGTTTTCCTTGCTTCTCTCGTGTAGTGCAAATTGGGCTGGAGCTTCTCCTCTCCAGCTAGCTGAAAAATTACTGTTTGTTTTGGCTTGTGACTTATGAAGGCCTGGAAGCCAAATAAGCCTAAGTAGAAGCCTAAACAAACAGACCCTGATTCATACAGCCTCGGGCTGCTGTCCATGGGATGGGATTTGTAAATCTCTGGGATGGTATTTGTACGATAGATTTGCGCTACCACAGCAGTATCAAGGGAAATGCTGTGGTGCCGAATGTGCTGGGGTTATTCTCTTGTTCTGTTTGTTGTTTTAGGCGGGGCTGTTTGGTTACCTGCATGTATAAAGATTTGCATATACAGATACAGAAACTTGCTTGCGTACGAGAATGGGCAATGTGGGTTTGTTGCGGGGGTCGAAGCAAAATCACAGCCGGTGCCTGATGCATCGCATCATCAAGCGTTTTGGTAGGTTACAACAGATACATGTTACTGCTCACAATGGGAGGGAGATGCACGGAGGAGGAGGAGGAGGAGGAGAAAAGAAAGCTACATGCAGATCATGCACTGTGCCATGTACTGCTGCGTGAAATGGAGGAGTCGTGCTTGAGTTGGTACTTGGTACTGAGAGCGGGCTAAATTACAGTTCCGACCAGCTGTAATTCTTCTATCTAGTCTTCTTCAAGGAGATAGAGGAGGCCACTACCACCAGCCGGCCTGCCTGGCACCGTTCGTCCTTCCCGACCCCCTCAAAGGCCGAAGCAGCGATCTTAGGCTTCTTTATTCATTTTCAGAAGAACTGTTGATGGTACCTTACTTGATTAAATCATCTAGCATTTTCTTGTCCCGAATTTTAGCAAGTCGGAGGCATCTAATTCCTATAGGCCATACTTTACCACTGCTGCTGTCTAGCAGGTTGTTTTACATTCAGAACTGCCATACTTAAGAAATGTAACATATACTTTATTAGTTAGCTGCATAACTATTTGTTCTGGACATGGCAGTTCAAACAACAAAGATTACACAACAAAGATTATTTGCTCTGCAGTGAAGTAATTAGACTGTAGTTTTATGTTTGTAGGTTCTCAAGCACTAGTGCAATACCAATCTCAAGAAAGTGCCATAGAAGCAAAGGATATGCTTTAAGTATGTCAATTCGTTATTCTTTAGAATAATGAAGTTATGAGCCTTCCATAGGAGCATTTATGATTTATCATTATATATTTACATGTCTATTCTGCAGGAGAAGAACATTTATGATGGTTGTTGACTTGTTGTAAGTTGGTTGGATATATAGTTTTCATAGTGAGTAACTGAGTATCATCTTTTTTCTTGCCCTTTTTTTTATATGTACCTTTCAGATTGATAACAGTTAATCTTAGGCTTCTTTGCAAAATTTCCAGTCTCACTGAGCTGCAAGTTATCTATAACAATGATAGATTCAGGTATGTGGACTGCTGCAACTTAATGGTGCTCCATTAGTTAGTAGTGGTGTAATTTGTCCTCTATATTGTGTAGCATATTGTTCTTACTTTCTAGTTTTGCTATTGCTCTTGTTCTGTTCAGGGACTTCACAAACCCATCACTGCCCGCTGATAAAAAACGTAGATCTTCGCAGGTAGGATACCCACCCACCCCCACCTTAATAAGTGATGTGCTTCTATGTATACCATCCTGTTGACAACATTGCCACTGATTGCATTTTGCATGACTTTGTTAGGTTGGATATGGTGACCGTGGAAGCTTTATGATCTTCAGCCTAGCGCCGGAGGTGCTTATAAGCATTTTTGTACCTTTCTTGACGGTATTTTGTCTCCAATTCACCGACTTCTTCTGTCCTTTCTGCCTTTTCTGTGCAGTGGAATCCGCTCAGGTGACTTCAATTTCACTGTCTGAAATTGATTATAGGCAACTTTTTTAGCAACATAAGCTTGACATAATTGTCTTATCTTCTGGGTTATATGGACAATGCAGCGGCTATAGCAGCCGTGTTTGGAGAGGACGTGTTCCCAGGAATTACTGGAACCAATGACAGGTGCACAATTTTTGCTAGCTAGAGCCTGATGTAAGCTTCTTCACCTCTCTTCCTGTGTATAAATACGGTTCATGCTTTATGATTTACAATTCTAACTTACTGGTCTTTCTGCTTTGCTCTCCTGCAGAAAATTGATGACAACAAGCTTTTCAATCTGCTCCCTTTATATGTCAATATCATAAGCATCAAAATACTACATAACAAACCAGACAAATGCTCTTATTCAGATGGCTGATGGCTCTCAGGCAGAGCTTACTCTACACTTCTTGAAGGTTATCTATCATCTTATACCACTGATGTTTCTTCTTCTTGTTTTTTTTAGTTTGTGATAGTTCTACCTGCTATATACTAGTATAATATATCTACTTTGCATTTAAGTAAACATGAACATTGTAGTTTGTGTGCTGTTTAATCTGGTCTAGCAGATCTTCAAAAATACAAGCATAATGCTTGGGATGTTGGGGATTTATTGCCTAAAACATTTTTTTTTAAAGAAAGGTAGGAGCTCTGGCATGCATTGAAGAAGAAGAAGAGCAAATAATGTAGTACAAGACTGCGACAATGTCACTACCAACCATTTGAGCAAAATATGTTAGACAAAAATCTATCTGCAAAGATGAAACAACACAACAGTGGGGTTTTTCGTACTGATGCCTGCCGCCTGTGACTGTCCTCCTCCTTGTTCTCTCCCAGCTAGCTTCCCTCTCACTCACAATAGCAAAGAATTCTTCCTCCATGGCCTCTGCCCTCTCGGATTATGGGTCAGCCGCCATGGCACCATGGGTTGTTGTGACCACTCCTTTCCAGTTTCCAACATCCTAAGAGTTAAGTTGAAAATGTTTTGAACTGTCTATTATGAATTTTGAAAAATTCTCATGTTCCTCTCATTCCATATGTTCCAAAAGCCGTATACGAGGACTCCGTCCATCTCCCTCCTCTGCTGCGATTGTAGGGTTGAGGATACAACTAGAGAGGTGAATAGACATTATTAAAAATTCTACTCGCTAAAACGATTACGCTCTAATCAACCCATATGTCAAAATCTAACAAATAATAATACGGAAGTGATAAACTAAGGTTTTAACAATTAAGGCCTAAATCAACTAAGCTCACTAGCGCATTAATTAAATTATGTTTCTAAAGAAGAATTGCTATGTTATCTAACAAGCAAGACTAAGCAAATCTACATACATCAAGTAATAAATAAAAGTGCAATAATGAAAATGCATGAAAGTAAAGAGACAAGGACATGATACTTTTTCCCGTGGCTCCTCTAGTTCATGTTGAGGTAAGCCCAACTCATTTTGGACCGATTCCACACTTGAGCACCTACCTCGAATCCACTAATAGTAGCTTTCGACCCCTCCTGGTAAGCTAAGGTACAACCCTCACAAATTTCGCCGAAGCTTCTCACAAACCTTGAAAGCTCCTGCGCACGACGCTCCTATGCCGTCTTAGAGGCGGCAACCTCTAAGGGTAATAGGTCGAGCCTCTACTCAAGCTTCACCTAGCGCAATACATACGCTCCGGTGACTGCCTAAGTGCAACACATGCACAAGGCTCCCCTCAAGTGCAACACATGCACAATGAGGTCTCAATCCTCACTCTAATTGTAACACATGTAATTAGTCTCCCTCTTACCTCAAGAATCAACTTGAGGGGATGCAACACATGCAAACCACCTTCAAACAATCACACAAGAGCCAATAATACTTCACAATCACAGCAAGCCCTAATGTGAGCCTCCAAGGTTCTTTTTATAGCCTCCCACAAGAAACCTAGCTGTTAGGGGGCAAAACTGGCAAAAATCACCTTTTCCGGTACTACCACCCTACTAGGGTTGGTAGTACCGGCTTCCATACCAACGGCTAGAAAACTAGCCATTGTGCAGGAAACCCGGTACTACCATAGGCACAATCTCGATAATATCGCTTCTTTGATACCGACCTCGGCTAAACTCTAGGAAACACCCACTTCTGGAATAAAGCTACCAGAGGCTTGGGCACGGTACTACCGCTCCTTCGGTAGTACCGCCCTACTAGCCCACTACTACCGGACTTCAAATCCAGAAAAACCCCCCATTGCAAAACAGCTACCGGAGGCAAATGTCTTGTAGCATCGACCGAGCGGCACTACCGCTTCCGTAAGCGGTGAAGCGGTAGTGCCGGCCCAGCGGTACTATAACATTTGCACTGCGATAGTGCCGGTCTTAAGAGAAAAACAGTGTTGCTATTGGAGCCGTCCGTGTTCTTCACGTCCCGACAACATCTTAGTATGCGGACATGTTCACCAAGGGGCTCCCCTCATTGTTTACAGAATTTAGGTTCAGTCTGAACGTCCGCTCTGCAGCTGTCTGACCATCTGCTTCACTCCCGCTCCGATTGCAGGGGAGTATTAGACAACTATACGTGCATCACACGTATGTGCCGGACTGGAAGCGCTACAGCGCTGGCCTGGCAACGGCCACGCATGATCAGCGGGAGACGGCATCTAAACGTGCTTGCAAATCTTCTAGTTTGCTTCTTGTTTTGTTTCCCTTTCACATATCCGTGTACTCTATATATGTGTGCCATTCTGGCTAATGGAAATATGTCGAGTGATTGAGCCAAGTCCAAACGCTTTCATTTGAGACAAATTTGTACATATGATTTCTAGGTATCCAATTTAAATATTTAAAAATATATCGACAGTCAAAATTTCAAAAGTTTTAATGAATCTACGTCCAAAACGACAACTATTTGTAACCGGAGGAGCATTAATTCCCTGAAATCACTGGGGATAGGTTAGAATCGTACTCAAATAAACTGTAACACTAATCGGAGTAACTGAGACTGAACTGTAACATGCTATAAATCAGAGTAACGGAGATTAAAACCGTAACATGGTATATGTTTCGACGTGTCGATTCTTGTATGTGCAGGGAGCTATGTTGTTTGGGGAGCCGCTTGACTTGGACTATTCAAAGTTTACACATGTCACACCATCTCCGGATATCCATGAGTTTGCAGGCTCTAACCTTAATCGGTTCAACAGCAACAATTATAAAGAACTACTCCTACTTGGTGTGATCACTGCAGCTGCTACTTGGATCATCAAAGCAATTAACGACCAGATGGATCACATGTTATTAATGACCACAAACACGCAATAAGACCATGCAGGCATCAAGCACCCGTAGTAATTAATTGAGCTAGCATCGACGATCCCTCAATTACGCATCGGCCGAGAGCCCCCGGTCACTGGCGGCGGCCTCGAGGCCTGAGGTGCCGGCGTTGGGCTTGGCGCAGGTGAGGCGGCGGATCTCGCCTTGGTTGCCGGTGAGCACGCTCATCTGGCTCATCTTGACCACGGAGGTGGCGAACTGGTCGAAGAAGGCGGTCTGGTTGAGGGCGAAGCGGGTGGCCATGCGCTTGGTGGCCGGGTGGTTCATGAGGCCCTGGTCGGAGGCGAAGAGCCCCTGCTTGGCAATCAGGTCGAAGTAGTACTTGTTGTCGAAGGCGTTGGGCGTGCGGACGTCCAGCACCTGCGTGGCCGTGCCGGCTGAGTCGTTGGCGCACTTGGCCTGCAGCTTCCTGGCGAACGCCGGGTCCATGGTGGGGTCGACGACCGGCTGCAGGCGGTCGCTGAAGGAGGCGCAGTGGCCGCGCCCCACTGTGTGCGCGCCGGAGAGCGCCACCAGGTCCGCCGTGTCCAGGCTACGGTTTTTGAACGAAGAGATGAGCGTGGGCACGTCGAAGAAGGGCGCCGGCAGGTCGCCCACCTTGTCGCTCGGCGCCGGGGCCAGCCCGTCGCGCCGGCCCAGCGGCACGTCGAAGTAGGGCCCGCCGGACTGCAACGCTCACGCATGCGTTTCATTCATCCATCAGTTCCAAATTCAAGATGTGTTTCGGTCGATTTGGACATCGATACAATGTTAAAACCCAACTTTGACTATTAATTTCTACTGTAATATATTTAAAATATCTAATAAAATTATAATATTATGGAATTACGTTTCGAAACGAATCTATACACAAAAATCTAAATATTTAAAAAGTTTTCAAAGTTTAACTGCCGTATTTTATTTTAAATCAACAAGTTTTTGTGAAGCGAAGAAGTAATTAGCCAGGTAGGCAGTGTAGTGTACGTACCGCGACGACGGCGTCACGGGTGGCGAGCGTGGTGATGTCGGCGCAGGAGACCTCGGGGCCGCAGGCGGAGTGGAGGGCGGCGCGGATGTCGTCGATGAGCTTCAGTGCCTCCGGCCGCAGCGTCTGGTTCGGGATCTCCAGCTGCTCGCTGTTGGGCCCCGACAGAAGGACAGACGCATCGCACCCCTGTAGTAGTAGTAGTAACAGTAGGGGATTAATGTATAGAAACCATCGTTTGGCGATGGTCCAATATTTCCTATTAACACATATATACCCGGCCGGCCCTGCTGCACGTACCTGCGGCCGGGAAGCAATCGTGGAAGAAGATGCGGATGAGCCCGCCGGCGATGCCGACGTCGCGTCGGAGGGCCTCAGTGACGTGCCACCACACGATGCCCTGCAGCGGCGGGCACGACCCGTCGTAGAAGTCCCAGGCGAGGCCATCGGCGATGGGCTCGCCGCTGACCGCTGAAAGGACGGCACAGGATCGCAGAAGATCGCAACGAGGATGGCCAGCTTCATCGTCTCTAACTTGCTGATCGATCACGGTGCTGCACCTGGCTTCCTTAGCTAGTTAGCTACCAAGCAAGCAGGCAGATCAGCTCGCCGCCTGCCTATTGGCCGCTATTACATATAGTAGCACGTATGGGTATGTTGGTGCGGGAATAAAATTTGGTGCAGCCAGTATGCAAATCCTTTTTCGTGCATATCTAATGCTGATTGATGCAATTTAACATTGTTTCCAATCCCAGGCGTTGGATGGCTTGGCTCCCAGGCCAAGGCGATGGACGCAGCTCGGCTCCCAGGCACAGCGTTGGATTGCAGGAGTGTCCACGTGGCATCAATCGGCATCAGGTATGCACGAAAAGATGTTTGCATGCAGGTTCCACCGAATTTTTTTCCGTTGGTGCGTGGCTCGCTCAAACCCAAGAAAAGAATGTACTAGTAGCGTATATATAGCGTCTCTTATGAACGGTTATCTCTAACAAGCTAATTAAGATAAGAGAGGTGTTTTATGTTTTTTTTTTAAATTGTATAAATATTAAAGTATGAATGAATGGTAGATATATAGTGATTATTTACACTTTCGTTTGTTTCAAGATTTGTACAACTTGTATTAGGACAAGAAGCTTAGAATCACTCCTAGATAAGAGAGGTGGGTCTATCTGATCCAAACACGTCGTACAGATTAAAGGCGGATCAGCGCTGGCAGCTGCAGTTTAATTTGTTTATGACCTCATGCAGTGGCTTCCTGGCTTTCCTTGCATCTTTCCAGGGTATGCATTGCACTGCACTGCACCTAACCCTGCTGCATAATGTATGTGTTAATAACAAAGGCCGGCAAAGCTGACCAGACTCCATTCTTGGTTTTACCCATCACTTTGTGATATTCTGTGGTCTGATGAAGTCTTGCCATGGCATTGCCTCGATCATTTAGTTCCGTGGGGAAGAAGAAGAAGAATCAAGTGGTGCCCTTGCAATTAAGTGTAATATCTTGGCTATGCTGTACAACCAAGTGTTAATAGATTCTCTTTTTCATTTTTCTCATAGTTTCGCTAGCTAGTACATTTGGAGCAAAATTTATTGTATGTAAACTGTTTTTAATTTGTTTTCATTAATAAATCCTTGTTAAACTTATTTCTATGTCTAATCCTTTTGGTCACGCTAATGCCGGTACGTGGTATGTGGGAAAACAACACTGACAGATCATGAGATACGTCTAGCATTAAGGCAAAAAAAAATGGTCTTTTTGGCCACACCACTATCTCAGGCGTGGCCAAACAATGCCGCCGTGCCAGGAATGGTAGCACGACAAGTTTTGGCCACACCATGATGACCAACATGGCATTGTTATTTGGTGATGCCACACCCCATGCTGTGGTCAAAAGGGTCAAATCTGAAAATAAGTTGGGTAATGATCTTACTAATAAAAAAATAAATTTAAAAATGTTAAATAATTAAAATTTTCAATAGAACGATGAGTAGTATTCGGTGCAAAATTAGTGTGATGTTCTCTCTATAGCACTAATAAATATCTATATTTACTTTATATTCTCTAGATGCATATATATAATATAGTATTTAGTGATAATAATTAGGAGTAATCTAGTCATTTTTAATATTATTTTATTTCTATATCAATAAAAAATACGTTTTACAAATTTGGACCAAGGATTTGAAATTACGGATGCATGATACGAGCTGTTTAGTAAGTTATGGTAGGGAGCAGATGCGGTGGCCGGCTGGGAATGCGTACGTTGGGGAGTGTCTCTAGGATGATGCCTCCCACTTGTAGGACAAGACAACTTAAATTGCGGAGGGCACGTGCCGTCCTGTCCATACGACTAGTCTACTAGCCTAGCTACATCTAGTCGGTCGTTCCCACTTCCCACCCAAGAGTCAAGCTGCTCCTTTCACACATTTCCCATGTGCTCACTTACTAGTAATTTCATCCACTGAACTAACACAGCTGCCTGTATCAGCGTTGAATTCCATCATCACTACTGTAGTACTGTTATATGCCGCTTTAAAGGTTTGTAGCTATAGTTGAATGGTGATAGTATGTTTAACCCATTCCTTCCAGGTTTTCCCCTTATTTTCCTTCCTGTACAACTGTTGTGTTCGTCAACGAAGCAGGGGACTACCCTTTATTTCCAAAAAAACAAGCCACCCAAAATATAGCATGCATGGATCGATCGAGCAAACAACATGCACACAATTAACAAAAATGTTAGAAATCCATCGGATGATTTTTTGTTCCGTAAAAATCAATCAAATTTCTCACATTCCGATCCGCCCCTGAAGATTTGTGCTCCAACGAGCTCATCCTCCTCTCCTGTGCCACTATGTCTATGTCCCACCATCGTCAGGCTAAGACCAAGGTTCACCGGAGCCCCAACCTTAGAGAAAAGGAGGGGCGACGGAGGCGCATTGGTGGGAGATGATGGTGGCGGTGTCACCTTGACCGCAGAATGGAGGAGGATGGTGGGTGGTGGCGGAGGAAGGTTCATCGACAAGTTTAGAGACATGGGAGGTGGTAGGGGCCGTGGATCCGACGGTAGTGAACTGCCGAAGACCGAGAAGAGCAAGCCGGTAGAGGAGATGGTGAAGGGGCGGTAGAGGTAGAGGTAGGCAATCTTAGTGCCTATGGTGGCGTCGGCGGCTAAGGTGGGAGGTGGTAGTGGCAGTGAGAGGTGCTCGCTGACAGTGGCGAAACTAAAAAAATTTCGTTGAGTGTGTGCACATCACAAATACAATTATATATATTCTTGTACAATAATTTCATAACATCGTAAATCTAACATGTATATTTAAAATTTATTAAAAGTACAATGCATATAGTTCTAAGGTCTTAAAAAATTCAAACCATCAAAATCATAATCAATTCCATTAACAAATTTGGTTCATTAAAAAGGTCATATTGTAGTACTTCTAAATTATTTAGAGATGCTGGGGCATACCTGGCACCCCTTTAGTACCGTCCTTGCTGGCCGACAACCTAGGCACCGATGAGGGAGGGGTGGTGGCGTATGTGGTAGGGTGGAGGTGGCGTATGCGGTAAGGTGGAGGTGGTGTCGGTTGGCTCGAACGGTGCTGGTGGGTGAGGAAGGATAAAACGGGAACAAGGATCCGATGCAGTCTTGTGAGGACTGCAACTTAAAAAGTCTCTGCAGGACCGTCCGATTAAAAATGAATGGTCTGGATCTGCTAAAAGCATTGTACAAATTATTTTACCGTGCGAAAACACTGTAGAAAACACTGTTTATCCGATTTTTAGCCGATCTGGATTGTCCGGTGCTTCGATCAGACGGTTCATGCCTGTGGGGACTGTTTAAGTTGCAGTCCCCACTGCACCGGATCCCTGTTCATAAAACGGTGGGCAGCTGGGGTTTAGTTGTTGCATTCTATCATATAAAAAGTGATTTTTTTTTTACAAATTTTATTCAACTGATGGATGGATAGACAGTTCCCACGATTAATTAATGTAAGACGATACTACATGACATATCCTAAAGAGATCTCTTATTCCAAACATCAGACTAGCTAGCCATCTTGATCAGCAAACGATGGCACGGCACAAGAGACAGGACGCGGTAGCAAGCTCTAGCTTATTACGTGGAACGCACACTGCACTGCAGTACTACGTAGTACACTAGTACGTACCATGCAATGACTAGAATGATCTAGAAGCTGTAACATAATTAAGCGGGCACCCTGCTAATTAGCTCTTCACATGCAACAACTTCGTCAACGTTGGTCTCAAGCAGAGGCCGCGTGCCCCTCGTCGCCGGCGGCGTGGAGGATGATGCTCTGTCCGTTGGGCACGAAGCAGCTGTTGCGGCGGATCTCGCCGACGTTTCCCGCGGGCCCCTGGATCTGCCCCAGCTTCACCATGGAGCTGCCGAACTGGCCGAAGAACCACCAATGGTTCCCCGCGAAGCCGTCAACCAACCATTTGGTGCGCCCGTCACCGGTGAGCCCCTGGTCGGAGGTGAACACCCCCTGCCTCGCCACCAGGTTGCTGTAGTACTTGTTGTCGAACACATCCGGGGTGGCCACGTCAAGGTCCTGCAGCCGGTTTCCGTCCATGGAGCAGTTGGCGGCGAGCCTCCGTGCGAAGTCGTCGTCCTCCGAGAAGCGGTTGGAGAAGGAGCTGCAGTGCGCCCTCCCGATGGTGTGCCCGCCGGACAGCGCAACGAGGTCGACCGGGTCGAGGTTGCGTCCCTGGAAGAGGCTGATGAGGGTGTTGACGTCGGAGGTGGGCGACGGGAGCTGAAAGACGGCGTCGCTGGGAGCGGGCGCGAAGCTATCGAGCCGGCCGAGAGGCACATCGTATCGTAGGCCACCGGAGGCGACGACGGCGTCGCGGGTTGCGATGGCGGTGATGTCGGCACAGGAGACGGTGGGTCCGCAGGCGGCGTGCACCTGGGCGCGGATGTCCTCGATTAGCTGCAACGCCCGAGGCTGCAGCGTCAGGTTCGGCGGCAGCTGCTGCTCGCTGTTGGCTCCCGTCAGAAGGATGGACGCGTCGCAGCCCTGCAGTATATCCAATTAAAAGTTAAATCAACTGTGGGAGATGAAGCTTTTTTAAGAAAAAAAAACTCGTATGCATGACATGAGGATACGCGAGCACCTGCGGGAAGCAGTCGTGGAAGAAGATGCGGAGGAGGCCGGCGGCGAGGGCGATCTCCCTCTGGAGCGCGGCCTGCACGGCGGAGCGCACGATGTTCTCTAGCTGCGGGCACGAGTCGCTGTAGAGGTCGAAGGCGAGGCCGTCGGCGAGGGGCACATGACGACGGTGGTCGGTGGGCAGAGAGATGAATGACAAGGCTGGGGAGAGCAAGGCGGCAAGGCAGGAAAGTGCAAGGAGCAGACCTATGGCCAATGTTGACCTGCTCGACGCCATCATGTCGATCCTTCCGAGCTAGTATACTAGTACTACTGTGAGTGAGTAATTAATTAAGCAGCTAGCACCAGCAGTGAGTGAGTGTGGCTTCCTCGCTTCCCATGGTGCTGTCATTTATAAGCTAGCAGGAGATCGAAGCAGCTAGCTGATCAGTTACGTTGAAATCAATCAATAGTACTAGTATACTCTACTCCTACTATATAATTAAGGCAGAGAACACGCGCGCGGTAGAGACTAGAGACTGGGATCGACAATGGATCGCGGCAGGTGACTGGTACTACTCAATATTTAAAGGTTGCGTTTGCCTGAATTATTTCCGCTGACTGCGCGAGTTGAAAGATCCGAGAAAGCATCGTACTATGCAGCTCGATCGATTAACTACATGTCTACATGCATGCCGACTGGGTGGGTGGGTGCAGAGTACAGACACATACAATACTATTAGGCTATCTCCAATGGCTTGGGAGCTAGTGGAGGCGGTAGTGGTGTCACGTGGATGCCACATCAGCTAGCACCTCCACTAGCTCCTACCCCTTTCAATGGTGGAGATGGGAGAGAGGTGTTAGTGTGGACCTATATTTTACTAGCACCTCTACTAGCTCCTACCCCTCCAATGATGAGGTGGTATAGAGGCGGTAGCAAGTGGGTCTAAGATATTTATATGTGTTTATTATTCTTAGTTAAATCTATTTTTTATTTGTTACATAATGTGAAATATAATTAAATATGTAAATACAAATTAAATATTATTGATAATAATAATATATAATAATAATAATAATAATTAGCTACCTTTTGATGCCATAAATTTGATTAGGATTTGAGATATATACATGCGCAGCAATAGCAGTCGTTCATTCCATCCAATACGATACAAAAAAAACGTACAACTATGCATGCATGTGCTCATTGCATGCTTCCAACGCGACAACTTCCGGCTGCTGCGCCGTTCCAACGCGCGGAGCGAGAGCGACGCCAGCGCAGTGGGGCCAACGCGCGGGCGACGACGCGACCGACGTCGCTGCTCCGTTCCCGCGCGTGCGTTGCGCCTCTCTCTCCTCCACGCTGGCCTCTCTCTTTCCTCGGCGTCGGCTTCGCGTAGTTCCGTTCAGGGTTCACAAAACCGACGAAAACCGCTCGAAAATCGCGGTTTTCGACCGTATCGAGCCGGTTCGAAATCCTAAACCGGTCGGTAAACCGATTCAATTAAAAAAATAATTCAAAAAAATCAAAAAATTTGAAAAAATTTATGCGATGTAAACCGATCGAAAACCGGTGAAAACCGAGCGATTTTTCGAAAAAACCGACGAAAATCGCTCCAAAAACCGATCGCCTAAAACGTTCAACTCGCCGATCGGTTTTTCGAGAAAACCGACCGGTTTTTCGAGAAAACCGATGGGTTTTCGAGAAAACCGAATGGTTTTCGTTTTTTTAAATTTTGTTTTGAATGTTTTTTGTTCAAATGCTCGGTTTTGAAACTCTTCGGTTTCTAACGATTTTCGAGCGGTTTTTGGTTCGATATTTTCGAATTTCCAATTTCGGTTTTCCATCGGTTTTTTCGGTTTCGGTTTTGTTAACCCTGGTTCCGTTGGACACAGCCTTAGGCAACTCCTACTGCTCCTATATCACTAGTTTTTTAACTATACCATGTAAGATTAATGTTGATGTGAAGTGAAAATTAAATAAAAAAGAGGGATAGAAGCTACTTCTTTCATGAGAAACAGCTTAGTCACACAAACCCAATGGAAGATATAACAAAAACATGCATTGGGGGAAGAATATGGTTGTATCTATTATATTGTATGATATTTATTTGATGTTCTCTATGTATTTGTGCTAATATACAAATGGTTGAAGGGGTTGTATCTAGTACTATTTATTAATGATGTGGATAGTTTTAGATATGACTAAAGAAACTTTGTATTAGGAGTGCCCTTATAGACATATGACCGATGTCTATATATTCTCATATTATTTAAAGACAAAACTAAAGATAGCTTCTACAATAGATAACATGTTTGGTTGTCTCTATGAGATTCCATAATATTTTAATTATAGCAGGAAAAAGTGTTTATTATAGATAATAAATCACGTAATAGTATTTATGCTGTCTATATAAGTATTTTATTCACGAAGAGACAGTTATAGTATCTCTGTCCTTCTCTCTCCTCTATATGAGCAAAGTTTTATACGGTAAAGTATATAAACAACTAATATTACATCATTGTACGTGCCCTTAAAAGTCTATCAGCTGGTGATTAAGTAATACTCGGATTCCAGACGTTTGCATGTGGCGCGCGTGTGGACGATCTATTCTACACCCCGGCCGGTAATTATACGCATGTATGGTTTCCAGTCTGTAGCTACTTTGTACTGACAGCCAACCGTAGCATAGTCTAGTTAAGAGTAAGAATTTTTCATTTTAATTGTCCGGGATTTTGACGTTGTCCCACCATCTAAAAATCTTTATACTGACGGGTAGAAACCGGTGTGTATATATATGTTTTTTTTTTGTTTTTTTTTTTTGAAAAGCCGGAGCTCGTATTAAAGGAGAGAAATAGGAGTTAAATACAAAGTGCAAGAGATTGCACTAAAGAACAACAACCAAAAACCAGAGAGAGAAAAGAGGAGAACAGAAGAGAACAAAAAGACTAGAGGACTCGCGTTACGGAGGATGAAACAGCAACTTTTTGATCCCTCGTGCCCCAACAAAAGACCAGCAAGAGGCCTCATCCTTGATGTCTTGAAGCAATTCGTCGTTTGATTTTTGAGTGCGTTGAAAGATTCTGTTGTTTCGTTCCTTCCACCATCGCCAGCAAGTTAGGATAATGAGGCTTTTAACCCCCTTTCGGCAACCCAAATGGCTATTGGCTTGCTGTAAATCCCATTGTGTATATATATGTGGTGAGGCCCATGTGCAGGTGCGACAATATATATCCGGTGATCCATCTGGATGCACAACAATCAAGCAAGGTGTAGCACCCAATGTTTGGGCAGTATATACGGAAATAAATTTGGTGGAGCCGGTATGTAAACGTCTTTTCATGCATACCTGACGCTGATTGATGTCACGTGGACAATCCTGCAATCCAACGCTACAACATTAAAGTGAGGACTTTTAACCCACCTCTTGCTTATTTCGATGCAAATTTGGTTGTAATTCAGATTTAATGTCGTGGCGTTGGATTGCAGGGTTGTTCACGTGGCGTCAAGTATGTATGGAAAGGAGTTTGCATACCGGTTCCACCAAATTTATTTCCCATACATATGTACGAGTCTTATTACTGCATGGACGAAACTTAGAAACACACGCGGTGAAGTTGACAAACGATACGACGAGGCGGACACGACTGCAAGGCAGGGCCGGGATCAGGGGCGGATTTAGGCCCATGGCACAATGGGCTGTAGCCCGGGGTTTGAAATTTTAGTAAACATTGAGCCCAGGTAAGCCCAGGTTGTAATATGGATGTTAGCCCGGATTGTTTCTCCTCAATTCAGGCTATTGAAGCCCAATAGCCCAATAGCCCATGGAGCAGCTCAGCAGCCCACCAACTCCACGTCATGGAAAACCCTAGACCTAACTGGCGGCTGGCCACTCTTCTCCACATCCAACTCCACGTCTCCACGAGAGAAGCAGCCGCCGCCTCTCGCCGGCCCGAATCCGCGCCGCCCGGCCGCTTGCTGGATCCGCCCCGCCCCTCATCGGATCTGCGCCACCCCTCGCCGGCGCGCTCCGAGTCGCTTCGCCCGCGCTGCGACCACGCTGCATACGCCGGCCCAGACGACGATGTCGCGGCCGCGCCATCGCCGCCGGATTCGCCCGCCCGCTCGCCGGATTCGCGCCGCCCTCGCCGGCCGCGCCAGGCCGTGCCACCCAGGCGCTGCGACCACGCGTCGCGCCGGCCAGACGCCAGATCTGCAGCCGCTGCCGTTGTCGGATTCGCCCGCTCGCCGGATTCGCGGCTCTCGCCGGTCCGTGCCGCCAGGCGCTGCGACCACGCGCGCTGGCCCAGACGCCCAATGCTCGCCGTCCCTCGCGGCCGGATCGCGCCGCCCCACTCGCTGCGACCACGCTGTCGCGCCGCCAGACGCCTAGTGCCGCCGCGCCGAGCGACCCTCGTCGGTTTGGTATATTAGTTCGATTGCTATTTGCTTATTGTATATTTGTATGAATCAATGAATGTATGCAATGTGATTCGGTATATTAGTTTACTTCGATTGCTTATTATACACACTTATACAATGTTTTGCTTGGTTAAGTAGTTCGATTGTTTATTGTATGAATGTATGCAGTGTGCTTATTGTAGTTTACTTTGATTGCTTATTATACACACTTATACAATGTTTTGCACTGTTTTGGTTGGTTAATTAGTTTGAATTGAACAAATTTTTGTAGGAGATGAAGAGGACCAAAACATTAACATCTTATTTTTTCACACAAGGTCAATCTAGTTAAACCCCTTCATCTATAGAAATAGGAGCTAGTAACACACATCAAAACAATCCTCATATTGTACTTAGTCCGGATGACATTGTTATTGATCCTGGGCTACGGAAATAAATTGAGGATTTGGATGTGAACATAAATTGATGCTCTTAATAGAAGTTAGTTTCTTAAAGTTTAGCCCGGGGTAAATTCAAATTCTGGATCCGCCACTGGCCGGGATCGATTGACTTCGCTTCGGGTTGAGAGCATCACGATCGATCAAGCAGAAGCCGCAAACCCCTCCTCCTCCTCCTCACCGGCGTCGACGTCAGAGTCGATCACGCGCTGCCCATTGCGCCTGAAGCAGCTGCGGCGGATCTCGCCGACGTTCCCGGCGGGCCTCGGTGCGCGGCTGAGCTTGACCATGGACTTGGCGAACTGGGCGAAGAAAGCGGTCTTGTTCTGCGCGAACTGCCTCACGATCGGGGCCGTGCTCTTGTCCTTGATCAGCGCCATGTCGGAGGTGAACACCCCCTGGTTGACGTTCAGGTCGACGTAGTAGCTGTTGTCGAACAAGTCCGGCGTGCGCACGTCCAGGTTCTGCAGCCGGTTCGGATCCCTGCTGCAGTTGGCCGCCAGCTTCCTGGAGAAGGTGTCGTCCTGCCGCGCTGACCGGTCGGCGAAGAAGGGGCAGTGTGCCCTCCCGATGGTGTGCGCGCCGGAGAGCGCCACCAGGTCGGCGGCGTCGCGGAGGCCCCTGCTGCTGAAGGCGCGCAGGAGCGCGCGGACGCTGGCGGTGGCCGGCGACGGGAGACTGCTGACGTCGTTCGCGGAAGCAGGGGCGAAACTGTCGAGCTGGCCCTGCGGCACGGCGTAGGATGGGCCACCAGAGGCGACGACGGCATCGCGGGTGGCGAGGGAGGTGATGTCGGCGCAGGAGACGGTGGGGCCGCAAGCGGCATGCACCTTTGCGCGGATGTCCTCGATGAGCTGCAGCGCCCGAGGCTGCAGCGTCGTGTTGGGCCCCATGTCCTGCTCCGTGTTGCGGCCCTTGAGGAGCACAGACGCGTCGCAGCCCTGTACGTACGTACCCGTCCGTACACACAACAACCCCACTCAGCCATCCAAATCATCAATTAATCTATTATCTAATATAAATGCTGATTACATTTGATCTATGGTGGAAAGAAATACGACCGACAGAAATTTTCGCAAAAAAGAATAAACATGCATGTGACCCGTAGTTTGGTAGGCAAACTTTATTTATAGCTTTAGGGTTAAAAGCTGTCTCAGTGTCACACTCCGACTCCGGCCGGCCATTAGTTCACATTAGCTTTCGCTAGCATGTGATACATGATGCATTGGCCTGGCCAGTGGTACGTAGCGCTTTCGGGTAAAGACCTTTTGGCCCAAGGAATGACGAAAGCATTACCCACGGTGCTACACAGCGATTTAAGATATGCTTCAATTCACCGGCATGCAAATTTTAGCGAACCTTAGGCCGCCGTATACCATTACCAACCACACTACTAGGTATGTACAGTGTGCAATAGCGCGGGCAAAAAACCTGAGGGAAGCAGTCGTGGAAGAAGATGCGGAGGAGGCCGGCGGCGAGGGCGATCTCCCTCCGGAGCGCGGCCTGCACGGCGGAGCGCACGATAGTGTCCAGCTGCGGGCAGGAGGCCGCGTGGAAGTCGGGGGAGAGGACGACGTCGTCAGCGACGGTGAGGAGAGGAAGCAGCACGGCGAGGGTGGAGACGAGCAGGATGACCACCGCGCAAGCGCTGCTGCCGCTTCTCGCCGCCATTTTAGTTGGGTGGCGTGGAAGCTAATGAAGCTGCTATCTTGTGGCCTGCTTCCTCGGGTCAAGAAGTGGGCGCTATTTATAACCGGCCGGCCGAACGAGTCGCAGCAGCACTGCACTGCACTGCTCTGCTCCGCTCTGCTCCAATGGCTCCCGTATGTCCCAAGAAGAGAGGAAATAAAAAAGAAAGGCGGAGAAATTAAAGATCAATGCGTAACCACGTGGGGACGGGAAAGTTGTACCGTGCGTTGCGTTTACGATTTATATATATATATATATATATATATATATATATATATATATATATATATATATATATATTGTATGGTTCAAGCTGTACTGTGCGTTTGGTATGGTGGTGTCCGAGTGCCTGCCATTTCGTGGGTTGTTCACGTCCCAAAGGCAGCTTCACCTACTACTCTACTAGCTGCGCATTGCAACTTGCAAGTGCGGGGGCATGCCTTGGCACGTGCACGGCGCTTGAAATCTCCTCTGGGCCGACGCCCATCCTCTTCGGTCCTTTTCTTTTCCCTCTGGCTCAGCCCGCTTCCGCTTTTGCCCTAACGCACCCCACCGCCGGCCCTCTCCTCCTCGGCCTGCCCAGCTCAACCGGCCCTGCTTGCCCGCCGTCTCTTCTTCTCTCTCTCTCTCTGCCGCGTGGGCCCACCCATCAACCCATTCAGTGACATGGGTTGCGCACGAGGTCAATCCATTCGATCGATCGAGAAACTCGCTATTTATACGTGCAGTGCCCCCGATTCAGTGACATGGGTCGCTGCACCTTTGCCCATGCATGCGGATGGATGGATGCAATGCCAACCCGGAACGACGTAGGAGTACGCCACTAGCTATCCCGTACCATCGCAGGCCGCCGTGCCTCCGCCATCTCTGTAACCGATCGTCGACGCGTCTTCTGTGCCACCCTCAGCTGTTGTTGCACGTCGTCTGTGCCAACTTGGGAAGGATAATGGGAGAGGATCGATCAGCGATGAAATGGACCTACATGTCATGCTAATACTCTATTAAACATTAGCCGAGAGTTTCCCGCAAGGAGGGCCTATCCACGTCGCCCGACCGTGCAGGCAAGCCCTCGGGGAGTTTCTTTTTTACGCGCAGGTCCGCACGCGCTCCCGTCGTCGTCGCTCTTTCGCTCGACGCGTGCGAGTGCTCGCGAAGCTTCCGACGCTATCCATTTCTTTGTGTTCGATCGCTCTGCTCCGCCTCCACTGCTCCGCCTTCCACTCATCTCCGCGTCTCTCCGTCTGTCCCCTTCGATTCTTCTCGCGCCGTCGTGGAATTTGTCCCAGCTGGAGCCCTCGACGACCAGCAGCCCTCGAGGGTGCGCCCCCTTCTCGCTCCTGTGGCTTACCCTCCGTCCGCAGACACCGCCCGGCGCCAATCCTCGCCTCCTCCGTTAATGCGCCTAGCCAGTCCCGGCGAGCCTGCACGTCGCCCACATCCCCCCTCGTGTATGCATGTTCGAGGCCCCCTCGGTGGAGCGCGCCGCGGACCGTCGCTCCCGCCCTCGGTGGAGCAAGCTGCGGGACCATCACTCCCGGTCTCTGCCTGTCCATGTCACTACGCCAGGAGACGCTCGCCTCCGCCACCCCCGACCCCTAACGCCGCCTCCGCGCAGCTCCAGCCAGCGAAGGTTCCCACATCTTGACCCTATCGTGTTGGTGTTTGGTTCCCACATCGTTTGCTTCTGGTTCCTTTTGTTCCCTTCGCCTTCTTTCCCCTCCCCGAGCTCTTGAGCTCACCATCCCCATTCCATGCTTCTTTCATCAGGCACCCTCATCTCCGTTCCCTCCATGGCGGCCAGCCTCCTTCACTTCATGTGCTCTGCGACGCTGAGGTCGACGACGCCATCTTCTCCAGCGTCGGCAAACTCTACAGCTACTGCTCGCCCAAGACCATGTCCGTGCTCTCTCTCTCTCTCGTGTTTCTTGGTCTCTGTTTAGTTTCTTTGGGACTAATCACAAAGATGCAAACTTTGACTTGATGTTAGGCTGCCAGGATCTTGGAGAAGTACCGGCCCAACTCCGAGGAGATATTGTGGGATGAGAAGCACAAGGTGCGTGATTGTCCCATCCAAAGGTATCGCCTTGTTTCGGTACCAATCGAATAGAAATGTCTCCAAAATTGAATCTTGGAAATGTTTCAGAGCCTCAGCTCTCTGTGTTGTTCTGGATTGGACGTTCGTCGTGGGGTGCTTACGTTTGCTGCGCAAGGGCAGGATGCTATCTATCAACTCCTACCACAAGAGAGATGGAGTAGCTGGTCTCTCTTCTAGCCTCCCTCCCCATTCTCTCTTACTCGGTTACACAGCCCCAGATGTGAAATTCCTGTCCCATCCCGTTGCCTCCTCACAACGCACCCGCACAACGAGCCGCTTCTTCTTTGCATTTTTCATTGTCTCTCTCGCTTTCGCTTCAAGAAAAAGAGAATTTATCTGCTTTTGATTGGCTTGGAGTAATTTCACAAATGTTGGGATTTTCTCCGTTGATTTTGCAACCGGTGGTGGTTCGATGTTTCATAGTGATAGGAAGAGAAGGATAGGCCGGTGATGGTGACCATGGAGGATTCCAGCATAGCCACTAAGGTAAGGCTAAAGCTCATCCAATTGCGTCTTCATCTTCTTCCTTGTCTGTTATTTGTTAATTGTTGTGAGGATATGCCAAATGGATTCAACGTTCTTTACTCTTTCAGTTGCAGGACAAAAGAAATATAAAGAAAAAACCTACAAGGCTACAAGGAAGTACCCGCTCGCATCATAGATACCTATATTGTCCCTGTTCCGACCAGTCTTTCTCCTACGATGATGATTATCACTTCCCTCCTAATTCTACAGCGTGATATGGAGGAATTATGATCAAATTGGATGGCAATTAACACTTTATACAGTGAGGCAGGTGTAGCTCACCATGAACAGCCTTATGTTATTTCTGAATTTAGATCATTTCTCGTTGATCCTTACAAAAGTATAGATGGTTTTCAAAGAACGTAGATTTGATTGGTATGCTAAACCTTAATTTCGATTATTTATGTGCTTCATCAGCTTTGTCTACTGTATAGGCAATTCGTGCACTACAAACAGCTGGCGCCTGTGTAACGCCTACAAGTGGAGTTCTTCATAGATTGAGATCATCGGCTCAGAGAATACCCTTTGGATTGCAGCACTGGTTGCTGCTCCAAGTATCTGGTTAATTCTTCATAAAAATATCTTCCTGCAAAATACCAAAAAAGTGATAATATTTTATGGTTTTTTCCACAGTAAACACAGTAGCATATGGTATTTATGTATACTTATGTATACTTATGCGACTTTGTAGATGCGTAGTAAAGAGCTGAATTGAGCGTGACTTGGATGCACCCATACATATCAGAGCTCAGATATGAACAACATATAAAAAAACTCATCCTATTTTCATCATTACTTTTCTGTGCTAAGTACTCTAACCCTTACTATGTCTGCTTTACTAAGTTTTCCTATTTATAATTGTTGTGTTCATTAGCCCTATGCCAGTTGCCATCATTACAGCTTATCAAATAATTCTTCATAAAAATATCTTTCTGCACAATACCAAAAAAGTGATAGTATTTTATGGTTTTTTCCACAGTAAACACAGTAGCATATGGTATTTATGTATACTTATGCGACTTTGCAGATGCGTAGTAAAGAGCTGAATTGAGCGTGACTTGGATCGAAATATATGCTAAGTACTCCAACCCTTACTATGTCTGCTTTACTAAGTTTTCGTATTTATAATTGTTGTGTTCATTAGCGCTATGCCAATTGCCATCGTTACAGCTTATCAAAAGTATGCATTTAGTAGCATTCTATTCTGACTTGGTTAATGTTAAGTAGTCTCAAGATTTTACTGGAAGGCTACCATCGTTTTGCATGAAAAATATGTAGCGGACCACAATGGATCTTGGTGTTGATCATATTGCCCACGAAAAAGCAGTTGACTCATATACAGAATGCATGGTTGAAGTGGAACTTGATTTGGAATCAACATGCATCGTCTTTAGTGCTTCACGGGATGCAACTCACCTATATATAAGGGCATACCAACACAGAAATTGCTTGACTTATTAGATTCAGGCGTTGGGTTTTGCATCGACAACATACAGACATCCTTGTTAGTTTCTCTGTAATTCTGTCTCTGGTATTTGAGAATCAAGCTCAGATGAGTTTTTTTACGGATATATTGTAGTACAGACCATGCTTAGTGACTCATTATATAACAAAAATCAGTTCGTTATATCAGAATGCATCTTTCATCTGTCTGCTGGTCCCAATAAAGACTTTGATTCTGATGATTTGCCAGATGAGTCTACAAGTGGTTGCATTTCTGCTTCTTTGGGACTTTTCTATTTTGTTGAAGTTGAATTTACGGAAATAGTTATATAAACATTCCTTGAAGCTTTCCGGTTCCCTCAGCGTGGCCACGTCGCTCCAAATTCCCAACCGTCCGATCGCGCGCGCGAGCAGCCGAGATAACTCCACGTCAGTCCGCGCCGAACATACTATAAAACGGAGCCGCGCCCTCTTTACTCGCCGAAGCGGGCCGCTTGGCCCAGCGGTAGCGCCGCTCGTTGCGTGGCCTTAGGTGCGGGTTCGAATCCCGCAAGCGCTCGCGCGCGGCCGATTTTCTCTGTGCGACGCGTGGCTAGCCCGCGTCCGCGTGTGCGCACGTGGCGCGTCGGTTTTTTGCCAAGGGCCCCTTTGGATTTCCGAAATTACAGGTAAGTCCTTGTTTTTTGCGGGAAAAAACTTTCTTACCACAAAAGCCCTCTGAAAAATGCCAAAAAAACTTGAAAAATCAAAAAAAAATTACATGGAGGTCCAAAAGCCCTCCGAAAAATGCAAAAAAAACTCAGAAAATCCGAAAAAAATACATGTAGGTCCAAAAGCCCTCCGAAAAATGCAAAAAAAAACCGGAAAAAACAAGTGTTCTTTTTTCCCGGAAAATGCCAAAAAAAACTTGAAAAAAAGAAGAAATTACATGGAGGTCCAAAAGCCCTCCAAAAAATGCAAAAAAAAACCGGAAAAAACAAGTGTTCTTTTTTCCCGGAAAAAAAAATCTTAGTGCGAGAACCCTCCAAGACGAAGTAAAAAAAAACTCAAAAAATCCGAAAAAATGTTTTGGTCTATTTTCCCGCTCTGATCCATTTCTCCTTTAGAAAAACGTTTCTTTTACGGTTTCGGGTCATGGCCGTCCGAAAAATTGGGAAAAAAATTAAGCAAATTCAAAAAACATGCGCGTTGCTCCATTTTTTCGTTCCGATCCCGAAAAAAAACAAAAAAAACTCAAAAAATCCAAAAAAGGTTTGGAATTGCATGTGAGCTCTATTTTTCCCAAAAAAAACTCTTTCTTAGCACAAAAAATTTCGAATAAAAGCAAAAAAGACTCGAAAAATCCGAAAAAAATGGCTAGGTCTATTTTCCCGCTTTGATCCATTTTCCCTTTAAAAAAACGTTTTCCAAATAGTTTCGGGTCATTGCCGTCCGAAAACTTACAAAAAAAACTCAAAAAATCCAAAAAACATACGTGTTGGTCTATTTTTTTATTCCGATCCGTTTCCCCCCGAAGATACTGTTCTTACTAAAAAAGTATGCTCCAAAAGGCTCTCCCAAAATTTAATGAATAGGTTTCGATCCATTTTCCCTAAAAAAAACTCAAAAAAAACCTCCAAAAAACTCCAAAATTATAACCGATCACGTGCGCGGCGTGCGCCGCGCTAACCTTTCTAGTTGGCTAATGGGAGAAGAAAAGGCACCTTAATTTCAGACGGCGGCGGGCTATTGGCTCACCCGACCAACGAGCCGATGTGCTGGATGCCCACTCGCGGGGAGTGTTTGAACATTCAGATTATTAAACCTCGACGACCACGTTTTGCATATCACAAAAACTAAAAAACAGTATACCTCTGAAACTCATGAAACTTATGATTTTTTGCACTGAAACTCATGAAACTTAGCACTAAAAACTGATAAAATATGAAACTGATGAAACTAAACACTGAAACTCATGAAACCAGCACTGAAACTGATAAGTTTCATGGCTATACCGTTGCAACGGTATACCGTTCTCTAGTCACTCTCTTTGCATATATATGATATATATTTCCTCCGCCCAAATTTACCAGCCTTATTATTTTTTTGCTATATAGACTAAGAATATATTAAAAATGACTAAAGTACTTCCAATTATCATCGATCACTAAGTACTATATTTAATGCATATATGTAAAGAATACAAAATAAATGTAGATATTTATTAAAGGTATATAGAGAATATTAACCTAATTTTTCATTAAAAATTTGAATTATGTTTCATATTTATAAATAAAATTATTTATTTATCCTAAACGTTGATGGATTCCAAGGCAAATTTCAATACATCCACAATTCATCCTAAAAATTGTCATTATCTGATTTATCCATACGCTCCATACTCAACCCGGCCAGAATGAGAATACCATAGGTAGCCTATTTTCACCCTGGTATTGTGCTATTTTCACTCTGGTACTGTGCAGGAACAAGATTATTTCCATGGTTCTCTATTTCATCAAATATAGAGTTGATTAAGCCATCAGGTATACAATGACTTCATAAACTTCATTTTTCATGAAATGGAGAACCATCAAAATAATCATGTTGCTCTGTCTCGTGCTCAATCCAGCCCCGATGGAATCCGACCCCGAATCGGTCCGGACCGTTTGTAACCCTGCACGCATGGTACATCGTTTCTAATTGCGACCACAGCTTGGTGTGCCAGTCAGACTTGCTCTGCATAATCTTTAATTAGGAGCTAGCTAGCTAGCTACTCCATAGTATTACTACTAGTTACATGCCCGTGCGTTGCTACGAAAAACAAAATTGATAACGAAAAATAAAGATTAAAAAATAAAAAAAATATTTCACAAGATCAAACATCTATCTTTAACGCTTCGTTTCTTGCGAAAGCTGGCTAATTAAAGCAACGCTTCATTTTTTGCGTAGGGCAATTAAACAGGGCAATTAAGTAGAGCAATTAAACAGGGCAATTAATAACGCGGGTAGAACTCACCACTGCCACCAACTGCTGCTTTATAATAGTAGAGATTATATACTCGATGCTAGCTAGGCAAACGACGCGATTTAAAAGAAAGGAGTACCTAATTAAAGATCATCTCAATCAAAAAGGCTTGCTCCCATTTAATTACGTTTATATGCATGCATCCGAGAACAAAAAAAAATAGAAACCTTCTTGGACATGCATACACGTACGTACATATTGCTGTGACGGCCACTGATCGATCCATGCTGCAAAGAAACCAAAACGGTACCGGTGATAAAATACTAACATGCATGTGTCTCAAACTTTTCCTTTGCCTCAGCATACATGCATGCATAGTAGTACATGTAGTAGTAGTAGTCGTCGCAGCAGCAGGAAGTTGAGCCCACTACTCATTGTAGGATGAGAGGAAGAGATGCCAGTCCAAAGATGAAGCTCCAATGAGAAGATGACGCAGGCCGAGCGGCTGCACCGGAGGCGGTGCCCGCCGTCGAGACCACCTCCTGTGCCTCGTCTGCCTCTCTACTACTACTACTACTCTTGGGAGGCGCTGCCGGTGGAGACGGTGAGGGGGGAGGCGATGGCATGACGCATGTCCCGAACGTTGCGTTAGCCTGCAGCCACAAGACATTCCAAAGAGGTGACGAGAAAGTTAAGACATGGCCTGCAGTGTGGTCGACTGTTGTTAATTCATCAATGAGATGATACCGTGCGTGATGCTACTAGCCATGACCCCTTACCTGCCTACTGCAATACGCAGTAGTACTGACACTGTGACACGTACACTGTACTTAGATTGAGGCTAACGAAGTACGTACGTAGGTACATATATACATGCATACCTTGCAGTAGGCTATGTTGTCGCAGCCGCATTGGAGATGGCCATTTGCCACATCGGTCGCCAAGGGGGCTCCACCACCGTTGCTCCTCTGCACGATTGAAACGGTTAGCTAGCTAGCTACGTCATACGTGTTGTTAATTTGTACGTTTAATTAGCTGAATGAAGCAGCTGGTATATAGCGGCTCGATCTGGAAGCTAGCATGCATACCATGTAGAAATCAACGGCGATGAAATTGGGCCAGCGCTTGGCTGAAGCGTCGTAGCAAGATTTGAGCTTGGCGATGAGTGGCTTAGAGTTGTTCCCGCAAGCCCAACTCTGGCTGGGGTTGGTCGTGAAGAAGTTGACGAGAAGAAGGGAGCGGCTGGTTGAGTCCATGGGCGGCGACTCGGCGCGGTTGGGGCATGCACCACCCACCAAACCTTCGTTCCCATCTGCAACAAAGCTAGCAGGCGCACGTCAATATATACAGTACTGCTGGCATGCTATACTATCAGACATCCATCCATCCCTTAATTAATTTGTATGTATGAGTGATCGATCAGAAGAATCCCGCGTGCGTACGTACAAATACAATACAATACAATACAATACATACATTGGCTTTCCGCAACATAGCTCCACTCGTGTGCTATCCCTTCGCTTGCTTCCTTGCCTTGCTTTGATGTGAACACTAGCAGGCGCTGGTTCTGGCTGATCATGTCCTTGAGCAAAGGCCAGTCGCCGCCGCTCTTGGGCATCTTCGCCACCGGGAACCAGTACTTGGTCAGGCCAGAAGCGCTCAACACCCTGCCAAGGGCCCCTGGAGCGGCGTAGTCCTCCACGAAGATCGTGATCACCTCCGATGGGTTTGATTCCAGGAACGCCTGGATTTCTTTAAGGACATTCAGGGCAGGTTGCTGATGGCACAACAACATCAGAGTTCATTAATTAGTTTCGTGCTTCGTATGTGCGGATCCCTGCATCACAATCCACCCGAAGAGAAAAAAGACGCATGCATGTCTCACTACTGATCAGAAGCTGTCCTTACATAGGCAGTGAAGTTGTAGCATTTCCCATTGAATGAGTGGCACAGCCACACATCATTTTGGAAGTCGTATGTGTCCAGCATGAGGCCCCTGACGCCATTCTGCACATTTTCAGGTAAAGTAATGTTCCATGCATGATTAGTGTTCCGCTTTGTCTCGCAGCATCTTTGCAACAGAAATTTATAGTACAGAATTCGGTGTGCCATTTTAAATGCAGATCAGTGGTCTATTTTTCAGATTTTGGATTCGGAATCGGATACTTCTTCCCGGATATGATATCAGATTTGAAAAAAAAAAGTATTATCGGATTGGGAGCTATCCGAAAATTTAATCGGATAGTATCCGGTAAACTTATATCGGATATCTGAATATCAGCCCAATAGACAAGCCAGTGAGCCCATAGCCTATAAGTACATAACTAGCTGCTCATTGGGCTAGAGTGGGCTAGAGAGAGAAATCGGTCCATGAGGCCATTTTAATATTTAAATTAGTTTTATTTTTGAAAAATATAGAAAATTCAAATAAACAAAAAAAAAAGCAAATGAACTTAGAATAATTATAAACAATTTAGGTAAATACGTTTGAACATAAGAAACTTTTTTTTAAAAAAAAATACATTTGAATTTAATCGTTGTAGACAAATTTGCTTGTTGAAATTCTAATAAGTTACGTTTTAAACATGTAGTATATATGGTTAATTGATACTTTCATGTGCCAAACATATGGGTTCTGTTTTTGCGTGATACCCAACTAAATATTCGTGATCGAGACTATCCTCGTTCGGTTTGATATGTATTCTCTCCATATTCATGATCTAGACAATCTCTACTATATAAAGTGAGAGTTTCTTCCCACGTCACATTAATTGCCCTGTTTAATTGCCCTACTTAATTGCCCTGCTTAATTGCCCTACGCAAGAAACGAAGCGTTGCTTTAATTAGCCAGCTTTTGCAAGAAACGAAACGTTAAAGATAGATGTTTGATCTTATGAAATAGTATTTTTTTATTATTTTTTAATCTTTATTTTTCGTTATCAATTTTGTTTTTTCGTAGCAACGCACGGGCATATAACTAGTTTGTATTTATATTTGTGTCTGATACGGATTTCGAAAAAAAAGTGGGATAGAATACGATCGGGGCATCATACACCTGGATTCAAGGAAAATGATGAGGGTGACGATTAATTATGCGTTGGGAATCAAGCTAGAAAGGGTCCATGAAAAGAGCGAGCGTACTCCTATTCTTTATTTGCGTGATCTTTCTCGATTTTAGTGATCGAGATGTTGCGCCCAACACAATTGAAGGGAGAAGGTTCAAAATCCCAACAAAAAAGTTTGGATTTAAATTTTGTTCGGATTTCGTCTGAAATTCTGAATTTTGATCCCTTTCACAATATAGTCTGAAAACAAAATTTGAAACCTTGGAAGTTGGAAGGGAGGGTGAAGCAAGTGTTTGGCGGTGTTTAAACCGGCAACATATCTAGTGCAATTAAAGTTTTTGTGCAACCGTCGTGCAACCCTACTAAAAAACGTTTCAAAAAATTCTGAAAAAAAAATCATGAATGTACATCTCAACTTACCCCATCTACGTATAAAATTTCATGATCAAATACTCCAAAAATACCATGGTATTGACAATACCATGGTTTTCAAAACAGAGTTTTTTGGGTTGCTTCCAAACACCATGTTGCCAAAAATACTACGGTATTCTTCAAAACCATGGTTTTGCCTAGAAACTATGAAAATATTTTGTTGCCAAACTGGCCCTAAGGGTCTCTTCCGTTTGAAACTAACTTTGTAACATCTAAGCTTAGGTATATATGCTGCATATATATTCTTATACGGGTGTTTGATTCATTACCGGAACTATGGCTTGTCATATTTTTTTAGCCCCATGTACTGCGTGTCATAGACTCAAATTTTTGCGAAATTTTGCCACACTTGTGACGCTAATATTTGTTACCACAAAAGTTTGGTAAACCACGTACATTCACTTAAGATTAGTTATAGTCAAATTGGCTTCAAACCAACCAGGTCCAACACTTTATTTTTGAGCTAGAAACTAAATAAGAAGGTACTTTTCCTACCGTTCACACGCTGCCACCTAGTTAGAGAGAGAAAGATGACTGACTGTCTACAAAATACGAGCAAAGGGCAAGAAATACAATTTGCATCTAATTCCCTTAATACAACGAAGTTCAAATTAAATTGGAACCTATAGATAGGGTATATATAATTTTAAGAAACTCTCAGGGTGTCCGTGCATATGTACTAAGCACTCTAGCTGGTTCCACAGTTCCACTCATGAAGATAAGAGCATGTACAATAATGCGTAGCGTGAGGCTGGGTGCCTCGCAGGCCATCTAGGCTCACATCACATGCAGGAGAGAATGGGCGAGACGGTGGCTTGCGGATCGAGGTATCAGAGTGGGTTCTATTAGGTACATTCAACAGTGGAAAGGAGCGTTCGATCTACCCAAACGCTGGCCTACACGACTCAAAAAAATATATTTTGAGGGCTCAAATAGAAAATTTTGAGGGCTGACATGCAAAACATTATTGTGGTTCAGTGAAACCGCCATGGATTGCATGGGTAGATCGATAGGAGCCTGAGTGAGTGACTTAGCTTAGGTGAAGGATGAGAGTGAGACCGACCACTACGTACTTAAGACTAGCATGCATTAATTGTATTATTATATATGTGCGCCACCGGCCGTACGTACCTTGAGCTGCGCAGTGACGGTGTCCTCCTGGTTGGGCGGGGCGATGATGGTGGAGCCGGTGGGGGAGACGGTGCCAGCCACGGCGAACGAGTTGTGCGTCGTCAGCCACGAGTACCTGTTGAACGGCAGCCCTGTCCCCTGCATGCACCAACACCAGCTAGCTTATGCACAACGCCGGCCGGCCGGCCATCAAAACCGGTCGGTCGGTCACTTATGCGCGCGCTTCGACGCCACCGCGCGCTTACGTACAATACTGTCAGCTGGGATGTTGTACGTACTACTATATATATATGTGCAAGCTAGCATTCTAAGATTACGTGACGTACGTGTGTCTTGGGGTCGACGGGCGTGGTCCGCGTGCAGACGGTGGGTCCCCGGCCGGCTCCCGGGAGTGGGGAGCAGCTGGCGCAACGCAGCCCCGCGCCACATGAGGAGGAGGACGACGACGCAGCGCACGTGTCGCCCACCAGCGCGGCCCCCGAGGCCCCGGCGAGGGAGCCGCTGGCAATTGCCGTGGCGAGCAGCAGGAGGACGCGGCGGACGGCAGCCATGAACCGCAGGTTGCGGGGGGGCGGCCGGGCCGGGCCGGGGACGCGGCGGACGTGAGAGATGGAGGGAGGCACGGCGCCTTACGCGCCTCCCTCCGAATACATATATATATAGTTTTAGTTATTACCATGGATCCATTCCTTCCTTCCTTTTATTGGTTGGCCTGGCCAGCTGCTGCCATAGATAGTGTACGTACGTCTGGCTTGGCTTGGCTTGGCTTGCTGCCTATACCTTGGTAGTATTTCTGCCGGTATATGAGCGGCTGCATGCAGTGGCATCCAGCGAAACCCAACAAACAATACCAAGTGGTTGTCATGTGCGGCACAGCCGCAAAACGCGCAGCGTCTTCTGTTAGCTGTTGCTGCTACGCGCTCCTGGGTGCCCTGCCCTCTGCTGGTGCTAGTGGTACCAATCAAGCCTCTGCTTGTCAGTCCCTGCCTGCGGGGGCCGCCCCATCCCTAGGCTTTCTCTCTCTATATTATATATTAATCATTCGTATGCTCTGGATATTAAACCTTCGTCTGTGTTTGTATATTATATCGTTGGTATGCTCTGAATATTAAACCTCATGGATTTCCCGGTCTCTCCACGCTCCACCTCCATTTCCGCACGACATGGCTGTGCCGCATTGACTGTTTGGAAATCCCCTTCATACGTGTTAAGTATTTTAACGCTGTTGATTCTCAAAAACACGCGCGTAGTGCACCGGTACACCACTTTGCTCCCAGCCAAACGATCGCGTGTTCGATTCCCGCATTGATCTCAGCCCGACGCTGGAGCCGGCTTTTTTGCAAGAAGCCCCGGAATTTCATATAAATTGCATTTAAGTCCTTTTTAGCGAAAAGAGACCCCCCCTCAAAAAAAATATATATGTATTTCACTAGTTTTTTTTTGTGAAGGCCCCTAAAGATTTTGTAAATTACATCCATGCAAGGAATTTAAGACGATGAAACCCTGAAAATTACATCTGGGCCTTGGTTTGTTTCTCGAGTTCCCCTGGCTTTCACAAATTTCATATAAATCACGTTCATGTCCTTTTTAGCTAAAAGAGCCCATGTATTTTCCCATTTTTTTTGTGAAGGCCCCCAAAAATTTCCATATCAAGGATTTCAGACGCCAAAATGCCAAAAAAAATCAGCACAACAAGTTCGATAAAGTTTGGCAAAAAAATAATTCTATAACATATGAGACATGGGGCTAAGAAAATATGATAAGATATAGTTATGGCAACGAACCAAACACCAATATTAAAATCAGTAGCATACCTAAAATTAGATGTGATAAAGTTAGCTTCAAACGAAACACACCCCTAGTCTCGTCTACTCTGATTTTTTTCTTTACACTCTTTTGCCCTCTCTACCTCTTCACCATCCCTTCCTTCCCTTCCCTTCCCTATCTCTAAGAAGAAAATATACTCCTATGTGGGTGGGTGGCCTCCTCTCGCTTCCTTGCCTCTTTGACCTACCAACCACTTTGTCTCATCAACCTAAAAAGGCAAGATCAAGGAGAAAAGCTGTAGTGCCCTGCCCATCTCAAATGGACTCGTATATTATGACGACTTTGTAGTCAAATTTTCAAAAAAAAAAAAATTTGACAAATAGCATCGCGGGAAGTCTACCCACCGCTAAAATTCCAATTCAAACCTCAACCAAATGTGTTGCACAACGAGAAAAAAAGGAATGAATGAATTTGAAAATGAAGAACTGTAAAGCCGAATATGATGACCAAAGGAGGGTGAATATATAGGAGCCTACACAAATACCATTCTTTTTTTCAAAATCTTTTTCTAATAAGAAATCAAGAATCTTCACTACAATATATAGTCAATAAAGGCCATATCAAGATGTAAATATCAGAGCTTAGAGACTAGAATGAAATCTTGAGAAAAACCAAGCAAAATGAGCCTCGACAACCCTGGGTGGTCCGATCTCTCACGACAATATGACCTCTCCCACAAGACATAACTGAAAATCGCCATGATTTCAAATACTTAAAAGGGCATAACTTTTCACACAGAGGCTCCAAATGACTTGAAACCTGAACTAATGCTAGATAACAAATATTAAAAACATATTTTAATTAAAAAAAATCAAGAATATAATTACCAAAGTTGGAATCTTTTGGGTCTTAAAGCTATGCAGCACCAAAATCGACCTCAAACCACAAAAGCGACCTAACTTTCAAGCTAAAGCTCCAAACAAAATGAAATTTCATACACATTAAGATCAAGACCCCAGAAAGCTATTCCAATGAAAGTTTCCAGGTGATTGCCAAAAGTTGTGACCTTTTCTCACTTGAGCACGAGAGGCACAAAAACTGGGCAAAACTGTGAAACAATGATTGAGAGGAGCTCAAAGGAGGAATCAAGCTAAGGTGGCTAAGGATGGTTTGCACACATCCTGGTAGAATCCTCAAATCACAACAAGAACCAATCGAAATGCTTTCAAGAACAAAACCTCAAATTCACCTTTTCTTAATTAAAAAACGGGCAAATGCAAGAATTTGCAAAGGTAGATGCTTAGATGGATAAGAACTAGTCTCCAAGAAATATCTCCATCACTTGCACGTCCTTGGTATAAAGCAAGATCAAGAGGGGAGAAGGAAACACCAAAAACCAATCCAAATTAAGATTTCAACATTTGACCAAAGAGTAGAAAGTCTTGGATGATTTTGGATATCTATTGATACTTGGAGATGAATGTTCACAGCCATTCCTTATGGAGGACAAAACCCTAAGGACAACGCGCGTGCTCACGCACACACACAAGTGCTCACACCTCTTCCTAAAGATCTACATCTCAATCCCTTTCTTGGTGAGTTGGGGGAGACACATATTGGGGAACGGGTAAGCCACTGTAGCACAAAATCAAAATTTTATACCCCATAACCTAGGAACCGCTACAAGTAATAGATCATTGAATTAGTCCTAGTCCACCTTGTCATTGCCTACCGTGTTTATCACTTCGGAAGCCTCGATCATCTTCCAATGATACCATGATTGTATGGACCTTAGCTCACCTAGCTAAGTCCCATCCCCCTCTGTCTCACCGTGATGTAGATCTAGAATCCTGCAACCATCACAAACACGCAAACCTATCACGTAGCACCGCACAAAACAGAAATCATCAAATGACACAATTGATGAACCAACAACACATACCTCCATGCTTCGCTCTCGTAAGCATCACCCTGCCTCAAAAGGTCGTTGCTCAAACCTTTTGTTTCATGGTTATTGTCCATCTTGCATCTTGCTAGAGTCCAACCGTCTCACCTAACACTTATGACCATCCTAGACCCTGGTTCTCCTAACCAAATCTCGGTCCTCCTCACCATTGACCATAATTGACTCCACGCCACCTGCATAAAAATAGTTAAATAGACCAAGCAACCATTTCCAGGCACAAGTTATTCACAACTCGACCCACGTTGGCCCAAATATGCATAATGCAATCCGTATGCACCAATCCCAAGATCCTAGGACCAACTCTAGTATTTTAGCTCATAACCACATCTCACTTGTCCTGGAACACCACAATCAGTTCGATCACAACCACCATGCTGGTCAGGTGATAAACATTGGCTAGTCTGACTGTGCCAACTTCATCTCGAACGGATTAAAGTCTTCTCGGGTAACAGGATACTAGTCTGACAGGTGTTGGCACTCCAATCAGACCGCCAACCAAAGGTCGATCAGATCGCCTGGTCTCAACACCGAAACATTGCTCTCTGTTAAAACGCAAGGCTGGTGCAACCACTCACACTAGTCTGACTGCCCAACCAAAGCTGGTCAGACCAACCTCTGTCAATCAGCAACAACAAACCGTACAACTCGCATAAAATCAAACTCAAACTCTGGTAAGTTCATCGTATAGTCAAATATACTCATCATAAAACTTGGAGTGATCACCACACAGTTTCATAGGAGCCACAGGCTTGCTGCCGCATTGGTTTATGCTCACAGGATCACCAGCCATGAGTGAAAGAAGATGTGGAGATTGGAATATGCATGTAAATGAATTGAGCTCGAGCAAGTATAGCCTCCCACGCTCGAGCACGGTAAATGTCCGGTAACAATCAACAATTCAACGTGCACTATTGGAATGCCGCCGCCACAGTCACCTCCCTTTGCCCAATAATAGACCAAGCAACCATTTCCAGGCACAAAGTTTTCACAACTTGACCCATGATAGTCCAAATATGCATAATGCAATACATATGCACCAATCCCATGATCATACGACCAACTCTCAAAATTTACTCATAACCACATCTCAGTTTGTCCTGGAACACCACAATCGATCCGATCGCAGCCACCGTACCGGACAGACTGCTAAACATTGGCTGGTTTGACCGTTTGAACTTCATCCTGAACCAATTCAAATCTTCTCGGGTAACAGGACACAGTCTGACAAGCGTTGGCACTGCAATCAGACCGCCAACCAAAGGTCAGTCAGACCGCTCGGCCTCAACACGAAACACTGCTCCATGTTAAAACGCAACCACTAACTCTAGGCCGGTGCAACCACTCACACCGGTTTGATCGCCCAACCAAAGTTGGTCAGACCAACCTCTCTTAGTCAACAGCAACAAACCATGCAACTCACACAAAACCAAATTCAAACTTCGACCAGCTCATCGTATAGTCAATATACTCATCATAAACCTTGGAGTGATCAACACATAGTCTCATAGGAGCCGTAGGCTTGTTGCCGCATTGGTTTATGCTCCCAGGATCACCAGCCATGAGCGAAGGAAGACGTGGAGATTCGAATATGCCTGTAAACGAACCAAGCTCGAGCGAGCTTGGCCTCCCGAGCTCTAGCAGGGTAAAATCTCGAGCCGAGTAAGCTCAATAATGATCAACAATTCAACATGCACTAATTTATAATAATAAGAAATGCTCAAGCTCGAATAAGCTTGGTAAAAATTAACATGCAGTAATATTTAACAAGCGATCTGCAAATTTAACGAGGCTCGTGAGCTATTCGAGTTCGGTTCATTAAAGCTCATGAACTCGAGATCAAGCTCTAGCTTGGCTGATTTAGAGATCAAATCAAGCCTAGAGCAAGCTGAGCTCCAACAGCTCGTGAGCCTCGAGTTTTTTTATAGTCCTAGATTGGAATGCGGTCATGCAAGTGTGGTCGACACGAGTGGTGTTGCGTAGCATTTAATTAGGAGATCAGCTTAGCTAAAATTATTATTTTTTGGGCATGGAATTGAATTCAAGGATGGCCCAACCAATTTGATCCGCAATTAGTAAACGACATCCGTCTGTACAATACTACTCTACAACGCAGACAGTCCATTTCTGTGTTGTCACGACACAGTCAACTCTCCTCCTCCGATATAATACTCCTACACAATGCTAGCTGACCTCTCATTGTCTTAGACTCGTACAACGGTACACATTTTTTGTTTCAATCTTGTCGTAACATACTGTATAGCTTGCGTCGTAGATTCGTACTACAGTAATAGAGTTGTTTGTGGACGGTATTTTACAACCCGACTAGACTTTGATGGAGTCGCATCACATTAATATATTGTAGGGATGTATGTCAAATTTCCCTACTTGACATGGAGCAGTGAGCAAGAATGCAAGCGAGGAGAAGGCCCCAAGATGAAGGGCTTTGTTTGTTTGTCACGGGAAGCCAACGGCGAAACAAAAGAAACCCCAATAAATTCATCGTCAGCCCAGCTGAGCTGAGCCGCCCGAGCAAACCAAAAAACCTCTCAAATCTCTTCTTCCACACTCCACTACTCGCACTCCCCTCCCACGCCTCCAAATGCCGGCGCTGCCCCTCCGCCGCCTCTCCTCGTCCTCCTCCGCTCCACTGATCCTCTTGCTACTGTCATTCTCCTCCCCTTACTTCTCCCCCATCCCCGCAGCAACCGCCGTCGGAGGTCAGTTCCTTCACTACCATTCGTGATCCGTCCATTCTTGTGTTGGCTTCTTGATGTTGGGGGATCGTCCATTCTTGTGTTGGCTTCTTGATGTTGGGGGATCAGAGCGCGATGATTACTGTAGGATGCCTGAACTAGAGAGTGATCCCTCGCGCGCTCTTGATTTGAATAGTGTTGATGCCTGATTTGATCTTCTCAAGGATGAATCATCTTCCTTGTGTGCACAGTGGTCAGATAAAGCTAGCATCTTTGTACTAAAACCCGCACATATAGCGCTTCTAGGTGAGCTTAATTGATTTGATGCAGAGCGGAGCCGATCGAGCAATAATTAGGCGTTTACCTATTTTGCACATTTTCTGTATCTTTCGAATTATTAGGTTTTTACTAAAAGTAGCGCGTTTCTGTACAGATTGCCCTTTGGATTTTAGTTGGGCAAACTTCACATTAGCTTCGGCTGCGTGCTCTGATCCGAGCCAGCGGGCAGCTTGCTGCCGTTACATCAATGCATTTGTCGCCATTTCCATTGCTCGGTACGCGAATGCCACCGGCAGGCTGGGGGTCCCGCCGGCGTTCTCTGAGATGTGTCTCAGCTCGGTGTCTGAAACCTTCAAGCTACGGGGAATACCCACCGATGCCGATGTGTTTTGTGGGCTGGGGCCGAAAATAAGGGTTTCATATCAGTGCGCCGGACGGGAAACTGTGCTGGAAATGATGCAATCCCCGAATTTCAATGATGTCGTCGGAAGCTGCAGGGGCCCTCTATCCTTGGATATTACCTGCAAGACTTGCTTGAATTATGGCATAGTTTACCTCCATCGCCTAATTGGCTCGGATGATAATGTTGCCCTGAGTGTGTGCCGCAACGCAATTTTTGTCACGCTCGCGACTCAAGAGGGGATTCTTTCATATGACGATATTGTCACATGCTTCTTTGGTGTTCAAGGAATCACCACCTTTCCGGGTATTGTTATTGCTGCACTACAATCATGTTTAAAAGATGACCAGTCTGTAATTTGTATCTAACACTGGGGAGTGTACCAGGGCCATCATCTGTCACATCGACTCCAGCTTCTTCTCCAAATGTTACTGTTGATGCTCCAGCTCCAAAGATCAGAAGTGTTCCACACAAACATCGCCAGCCTTACCGGATTTCAGTGATTCCAGGGATAGGGATAGGAGTTATATTGCTTGCAGTTCTGCTTCAACTTATCTTAGTGGTACTAATTCGTAGAAAGAGCAGGGAATTGAAGAATGCTGACCTTCCTACTCAGAATCCAGAAAGTGCATTTCATCAGAGTCAATCCTGGAGATGCCCAGAAGGTTTGTGCACATGTTTCTATTCTTATATCGAACACTGTAGTTCCCATTGACACAGATGCTTTAACTTACAAACAAAAAAATTGGTTTTGACTAGTTTGTGGTCTGACCAATCAATCATGTATATTGCCTGCCTAAAAAAACGTTTAGGTTCTTATGTTTGGTTGTTATGTTTATGTTGCCTTGGACATCAGAAGTTTTGCATAATGCCAACTAATTTATGCACTCTTGCGTCAAGTTTGTTGTGGGAAAAGAACAAATGCTAACAAAAATAGTCTGTTATTCTATACTGTAATGCATTGGCAGTGATTTTGCTTGGGCTATAGTATGATGCTAAGAATTGAACAGGTCATCCATTGTTCTTTTGTCTTTGTTCCAAACCACTCTGTTTACCTTGTTCTTTAGGTCAATCACCAATGTTTCAAAGGTATAGCTACAAAGAAACAACGAAGGCAACAAACAATTTCAGCACAGTTATTGGAAGGGGAGGTTTTGGAACAGTCTATAGAGCTCAATTTAGTGATGGCTCTATCGCCGCGGTAAAAAGGATGGACAAGGTTTCAAGACAAGCTGAAGAAGAATTCTGTCGGGAAATGGAGCTCCTGGCTAGGTTGCATCATCGCCATCTTGTAACCCTCAAGGGCTTCTGTATTGAAAGGAAAGAAAGGTAATGTCGTTTTCTTTGGATGCTAATGTACTATAATTCATACATAGTGGCCATCTCATATTTTGCTCGTCAGGTTTCTTGTATACGAGTACATGGCAAATGGAAGCTTAAAGGATCACCTGCACTGTAAGATTTTGTTTATTTCATATCTTTTATAAATATAAATTGTATCTTGAGTTGCCGTTAAGTGTTCTGATTTGAATCGCTACAGCATCCGAAAGAAAGGCATTAAGCTGGCAGGCTAGACTACAGATTGCAATGGATGTAGCAAATGCTCTGGTAAGTTTACAACGCAAATGAAGTTGCTTCCTTTGCCTCGTGAATGTTTGTTTAGTAATTTTGTGAAAATATGGGGGAAACATCATTCAGCAAACATGCATCAAGTTGTGTCAATCAACACTGCTTTACCATCTGTAGTGTTTGATTATTGGTGTATCTTAATGTTTGATCTGTAAGCTGAAAACACTGCCTAGGTTAATGACATTTTTTAATTTCTGTTTAGTGCACCCGTTAAAATCGCTAATACAAGCATTGAGCCAGGAGACTAGATTACAGATCACAGTGGAATATCTCAGGAGAACAAAGCAAATATTATTCTTTTTAAGATCAAAGCAATTATTATTCAAGCACAGACAGTTGCACTCACTGTAGCTTTGTACCCGCCTCTACCTCGTCCGCATAGAGCGACCAGTCAGGAACATGCCAATCGCCTTTTAGTTTCTCTTGTGCCTCAATCGAATTTTGAAAAGAGAGTAGTTTGAGTTATTCCTTAGAGAGAAGCCCCTCTATGAAAGTCTATTCGAAAATTGGTAAAAGAATCCATCTATTATTATGTGTGTAACATGATAGGATTTCCCCCCTTCTGAGGGAGATGGCCCCTGTCTGGAAGTCCTATTTGAAAATTTATTCAACTATTAATGTGTAGGACATGATAGCATTTTGCCTGCTTCTGGGTTCAATTTCTAGGTGTGCCACTGCAACAACAGCATGCAGGAATTAGGACTGACCATCCTTATTGGCATGGGAAAAATACCCTGGGACATATAGATAGGGGACATGCACTTGTACCAGTGTGACATTGCTAAGCAAATAAATATTTTATGGCTTATGTCTGTGGTCCTGCCATATAACCTGTCATTTGGCACTTTTGACCTGTTTTTGGAGCATTTGCAACTACAGTGATCTTTAGCAGGTTGGAATTACGGTGCATTGTTCTTCACATTTCCATAAATAAGATAGGCTTGTGGTATTGAGAGAGGACAACATTGAATAGTGATACATCATACATGCCCAACTCCATTTACTTCGGCCGAGGCTTTTGTAGTTTTTTTGGAATGCAGTTCATTTCTTGGCACTAACACTACTAGCTCCCACCATGTTACCGTGTTTCGTGCATCTATACTTCTGGCTTGGGCTGGCATTGCTGGTTTACCAGCCAGTACGTTACGCTCTTTGAGAAGATCCAGGGTGGAAAATCCTGGATTTTGTGTTCAGGATTAAACTTGAGCTACCTTTAATCAGTTCCACTGGCGTTTCACTTTTATTGTATAGATGACTTCGTTTGATACACATCTTACTGCACTATGGTGGGTGGTCATGTGTGTTTTTTTTCCTTGCAGGAGTACCTCCATTTCTTTTGTAACCCTCCGCTCTGCCATAGAGACATCAAGTCGAGCAACATTCTTTTAGATGAGAATTTTGTTGCCAAGGTGTGGTCTTGTGATACGCTGATAACTTCTAGCTCTAATTATCTGTACTCTCTGAAAAACCTTCCTAATCCTTGTGTTTAGGTCGCTGATTTCGGGCTTGCGCATGCATCAAGAACTGGTGCCATCAGCTTTGAAGCTGTCAACACTGATATACGAGGAACCCCAGGTGAATTTTACAGTATGAATCAGCTGGAGAAACTATATACAGCAGATTAGATTTGCATTCAATGGGTTATCCCCAAATCTACTTAAGCAACGAGAACACCTTTGTAAACGATGTTAGATTGCAAGTTTGGAACACAGATAAAGAAGATTTGGCAGTCCCTACTGCAATGACTTGTAGAACACATCCATGAAATTTTATAGACTAATAATACCGGTACGTTTGCTCATCTGTCTCTTAATGAATCAACTGCATGCAGGGTACATGGATCCCGAATACGTGGTAACTCAGGAGTTGACAGAGAAGAGCGATATATACAGCTACGGTGTGCTGCTTCTGGAGCTGGTCACTGGGCGTAGAGCAATCCAAGAGAAGAAGAATTTGGTTGAGTGGGCACAGGAGTATTTATCGTCTGGAGTGATCCCTCCTGAGCTGGTAGACCCAACTATGAGGGACCTGGCTGACATGGATGAGCTGCATTTGGTGGTTGGCATTGTCCGGTGGTGTACCCAGAGAGAAGGGCGCCAAAGGCCATCCATCAGACAAGTGCTCAGGATGCTGTCGGAGAGGCTGGATCCGGGGAATGGCAGCTTTGGTGAGGGCATGGAAGATGCAGAAGGCGGGTTTTATCCTCGGAATAGCAAATGCGGCATCCACCGGAACGAGTTGATCCCCCACAGCGGCGACATGAGGTCTCTTCAGTCCTCCTCGAGCACAACAAAATCCTATTGCAGCCGCAGCATGCTGCTTGAAGCTGGCCAGGCTCACTCCCCCTCCGAAACTCTCTGATCGGACTTTTTGAGTTCTCATGTAGCAGCTGTGAAATTTTGTTCACCCTCGTAATCTCGAGACTTGCTTTTGGTGAAGCGTCCAAGTTTATTACAGCGAGCGGCGCGCGCCTTCTTGATCAGCGTTGGGTTTTATCAGGCAGCTATTTTATTTTTTTTGGTCAGAGGAATCTTGTGATATACTAGATGTTTTTGTTGTAAAATACTACAATTTGTGTGCTTGGGGAGGCAAAGTCAGAACTCCGACTATTATTATCGGCTAAATGCTGGCACCAAAACCATGCACGTCTGGTGTTGCAGATTGTTTTATCCGGTTTTCCGAAGGTACGTTCTTTATGCAAGTGTTTCAGTTCAGTGACCGCCATTGATGCAGCAAGGTCCGTCCGTCCAGTCGCAGTGCGAGTGTGCTGGCTGGCAATGGCAAATGGTTTGTAGTGGATTTGGCCATGTGGAAAGGAAAACAAATCTAGACAGCCTTGAGATTCCATCCTCGCCGATTATGCGTGTGTGTTTTTTTATGGTTTTTGGAGGCTCGAGATGGTGAGTGCACGCAATGTGTCCCGCGGGCAATGCTATGGTAGGTGCAACAGTTTCTCCCTTTTTAGTTGCTATTATTATCATCTCTGTGAGGTGCTTAACGGTAGTTGCAGCTCTTAATAAGCGCATACGTTACATGTGGTCGCTGCACATATTTTGACTGAAAAAGGCAAGTAACTGTGTGGGTGGGTCGCCCTGTCGCCGTTGGATCGATCCTACTTCAAGATTGGCGGGATCACATCGCCATTACCATTAGGAGGCAAATACCTCTGTCCGCGACACTAATATACGAGAGTGTATAGGCATCTTCCGGATATTTTTATTTTAAATAACATCCAATACTCCCAGATTTGAGTGATTTCAGCGAACAAAAACAGACGATAATCCCTGGCATATTTGTTTAACGACCTGGACATTTGTCGTGGTTGAAATGAATGGTTAAGGTGGCAGCACGTACGTCACTGTCGGCGCCGCGTCCACCGACGATGGAATGGATGCGATCCAACTAACAACAAGGCCTCCTTTTGTTTACTACAGTAACATCGTTAGTGACTTAGTGGTCGGTCGCTGCTGGAAATGGGAGGCTTCGAAGGCCTTCTCTTCGATTATAGATAGTAGCAGCTTCCTCCTCCGTATTACTCAGCCAGCCACATCTAAGGAGGCGGAGGCAGAGGCGGAGCCGAGCAGCTGCCGCCGCCTATTGCCGTGCTTGCTACTGCTGCTGAGCAACAATTAAGCTAGACAAGATGCACGCCAAGACGGACTCCGAGGTCACCAGCCTGGCGGCCTCGTCGCCGCCGCGCTCCCCGACCTCGCGCGGCGGCCGCCCCATGTACTACGTCCATAGCCCCTCTCGGGACTCGCACGACGGCGAGAAGACGGCCACGTCCATCCACTCCACCCCCGCGCTCAGCCCCATGGCGTCGCCGCGCCACTCCCACTCCTCCGTCGGAAGGGACTCCTCCTCCAGCCGCTTCTCCGGCGGCCACTCCAAGCGCAAGGCCGCCGAAAAGAGCAGCCGCAAGGGCGCACCGCCGGGCAAGGGCTGGCAGGAGATCGGCGTCATCGAGGAGGAGGGGCTCCTCGACGACGACGAGGAGCCCAGGGGCGTGCCCAAACGCTGCTACTACTTGTTGGTCTTCGTACTCGGCTTCGTCGTCCTCTTCTCCTTCTTCGCGCTTGTCCTCTGGGGAGCCAGCAGGTCCCAGAAGCCGCAGATCGTCATGAAGGTACGTATACCGCCACCAAACTGTCCATCAACGGGGAAATTGCAGTTGCCAAGATTTGGATCTGAGTCTGCAGGACAAGTAATTTCAAGCATTAATTTAATTTAACTTGCTGCTGCTGCTGTGGTGGTGGTGTGTGAGCAGAGCATTACGTTCGACAACTTCATCATCCAGGCGGGCACGGACGCGTCCCTGGTGCCGACGGACATGGCGACGACCAACTCGACCGTCAAGTTCACCTACCGCAACACCGGCACCTTCTTCGGCATCCACGTCACGGCCGACCCCTTCCAGGTCTCCTACAGCCAGCTCACGCTGGCCTCCGGCGATGTAAGCTAGCCTTCTAGTTCTGTCTGTGAAGTGAAATCTGGCTGTGCAGAATTACTTCTTTCAAATCAAGTGCATTGGATCTCAAGACAGAGAAAAAGGAAACAAGGCACTAATTTTTACCAGGCGCGGATCAATCGATGCTAATTAATGGACGCATTATTATTGTGGTGCAGCTGAAGAGGTTTTACCAGGCGCGGAGCAGCCGGAGGACGGTGAGCGTGGGCGTGACGGGGAACAGGGTGCCGCTGTACGGCGGTGGGCCGACGCTGACGGGGGCGCCGGCGGGTGCGGGCCGGAGCGTGGCGCCGGTGCCGATGACACTGAGGACGACGGTGCACTCGCGAGCGTACGTGCTGGGCGCGCTGGTGAAGCCGCGCTTCACGCGTACCGTGGAGTGCAAGGTGCTCATGAACCCGGCCAAGCTCAACAAGCCCATCTCCCTCGACAAGGCCTGCCAATATTCCTAAACTCATTAGCATCGCTTCTCTTCCCCTTAATTATTCATCTCTCTCTCTCTCTCTTGTATGTGTATTTTCTTTTTGTTGTTGCTCTTGCGAATCTTACACGACATGCAGATATACATATAAATGTATGTATGTGTACATGCTATATCAATCGCCACACACCCGCGAGTACTCCCCAAGTCAGATAATAATCAATTCTTTGCAGTGTCGGTCGATCCTCGAACACAACAGAAGAGAGCAGAATCGGTGTGTGTTTTTCTGTAATTAATTCAATGGAACGAATGAATGATATACAGCAGTGCATTTCGTAATGGCACAGCGTGTGTTGTTGCAGTGATATATACTTGCTCGATCGCATGCATTAGGATAGGAACGCATATGCGCTGCGACCACAGATTCGTGTTACTGCCTATAGAATCTCATTGTTGTTGCGACGGATCCACGAGCACGAGCTGGAGCTGATGGATGGATGTGCAGTGCAGTCCGGCAACCTAGCTGTGTTACTCATTTGGTTGGTTCCTGACGAACCGAATGGCTAAGTCGAGGGATGAATACATTTATATAATCTTAAAAAGCATACATATAAAAGATATAAAAGATGTGTATTCCTTTCTGAAGCTTTTATTGCGATAGTATAAAATTTTGATATTGCTATATCATGTATTTTCATAAAATCTATGTGCTAGACCTTAATATATAGTGAAACAAGATTAGAAACCTAATTATCTAGCTAAATTAACTATATGATGTTTGTTTGTCTCTATAGAGTAGTGAGAAGAATTATTCAATTTGTGCTTTGACCGACAAGGCCTTGTATCTCTTGTGTTACTAGATATTGCGAAAGCATCTCTATCATGACCTTCTGTGGTTAAAACCAAACTTTACCTTGGAATGGATAGATTTGTAGGCCCAACAATAACGATTAGCATTTTACCCAGGTCAATCAATGACACTTCAATGAAATCACATGAACAGAAGGAACACACATAATGTTAGGGATAAAACTCTCTCTTTTTATTCGATTGATTTTTCTGTACAAAACAATACTCTATATATAATAGAGAATTCTTAAAAATTAATTCGAATTCGTGCCCCAATCGAAATAATCCTGCCATCAGGAAACGGACCCTAACCATATCGAAATACTCCCGTCCGTGCTTGTTGGTGAGGGCTCTCTCCCCTCCTGCTTCCTGTCCAAAGAGGAGCGACCGAGACGTTCTCCGGCTTTCTCCACCGTTCGCGTCCCCCTTCCCCGGCGACCCCCTCGGTGAGCCCTTCTCCTCCCCTTCCTTTGTTTCCACCCGTTCTCCAGAACTCCCCCTCCCCCTTCTCCGGCGACCCCCGCGGTGAGCCCTTCTCCTCCCCTTCCTTTGTTTCCACCCGTTCTCCAGATCTCCCCCTCCCCCTTCTCCGGTGGCCGGCGCGGTGAGCTCCTCTCCTCCCCTTCCTTCGTTTCCACCGTTCTCCAGATCTCCCCTCCCCCTTCTCTGTCGGCCGGCGCGTTGAGCTCCAGCCGGAGATACCCCGTCAACATCCTTGTGGGCGATCATTTCTTTCCTCTGAGCAACCTCATCCAAATCTTTCTTTCTGAGATGGATACTCCAATCCGGAAAAATTCAGTTTATTGCGTGGTGGAGTACTACTAGCAGTTTATTTTGCAAAAATTTTGGGGGTTCAACTGAACCCCCATGTCCCACGTTAGGTCCGCCCCTACCCTCCCAACTAGGTTCAGTTGATCGATTTCTAATCGAATCCCCGCAAACAAGAAAAATGATTTTAGATTTGTTTCACCGCATGCACTTAAAAGAATGTTTATTATGGTTCAGTTTGTGATTTATGGATTCTGCCTTAAAAAAATTGGGATGTTTCCGCCTACCTAATGATCAAGAGATAAACGGACCTCCACTTCGGATAGTCGGCCAAAGATGTCTTTTGTTTCTAATGCAAACCCTGTGATGCCGTTGCATAATCTCCCCTGCAATGCTTATTCTTGTTCTGCGGAAATCTTACTAACATTTTGGGTCACCGTTGCAGCTTATCCTTATTCCCAGAGAAGCAGCCCTCACATGGCGACATCTGACGAACAGGCTAAGAAGGAGTATGCTGATTTCGAGGAGAAGGTCAAGAGAACAATATATATCGATCACCTCTCCCCTCAGGTTACAAGTGCAGTAATTAAAGCAGCTCTTGCCCAATGTGCAAATGTTGTCAACGTGGAGTTCATTGTGAATTACACAATCCCCTATGATATTCCTTCTGCTGCATTGGTGGAACTGGATGACGAAATTCAAGCTAAGGCTGCTGTAGACTTGATGAATGATTTCCCTTTCATAATTGGTGGCATGCCAAGGCCTGTAAAAGCTGTCTATGCAAAGCCTGAGATGTTTCGGGATCGCCCTCCTCGCCCTGGCATTAAGAAAGAGTTCCGGTGGGTAAAACAAGGAGATCAAGAGTATGAAGGAATGAAGAAACTGAAGAACCTTGCAAAGAGGCAAGAAGCTGAAAATATATCACTCATCAAGGTAAAGCTGTTGATTTATGACTGCTTTATAGTCAAATTATGTACTGTATCTGCCTGCTGTCTTATCATGTTATGTACTTATGTTTTACTTTTGCTACTCCTAAAACAGAAAGGTTTTATGCTTAACTCCCCTAATATTCTGAGTGATGCACGGTTTTGTTAACCTGGAGAATTAATGTCTGTAAACGCTATGCTTAAACCATCTTGTTTGTGTTCTAAATTCCTGATGGATAGTTGAATGCACATTCTGCATTTATCACAACTAACTAGAACTAGAGTCTTAAGTCTCAAAGAAACTATATATTAGCTTGTCAGGTTGGTGTTTGTCCAAGTACTATGCTTGCACAATTCGGATGAGCTTAGCTGTAGTACACAACTACACACATTATTTGAGGATCTTGATGCTGTTGCCCTTTTTTCTTTTTTAAATATAATGCTGTTGCTTTGATCCTCAGTTGTATATCAATCATGAAAGTACTTCTATTGAATTGTTTTGTGTACCTCTCAGAATCTATTGGAAGAGGAGAAGGAGCTGGCAAAGCAGCAGCAGGAATTACTCGATGGAAACTATAAGAAGTATGAGATGCTAGAGAATGTCATGCAAAATGGAAACATCAAGAACCTCGCTCACCATTATGGATTCAACCTGGCCGATGACTGATCAATGTTGTCAATCATGAAACTGCTGCGAAGAGTCCAGTCCCCGGTTCAAGCAAAATGATTTATAACATTTTGTTTTCTGGGGTATTGGTAAATGACTAGTTTGATGCCACATCTTAGTTGTGACCTAACAACTGCATCCTCTGTGTAAAATAATTTCTGTATTGTGAGACAATAGCGGCAACCTTAGTGTAACACTAACAGTTGTTCCTGGATTGTGACCCACTAACGGTATTCCAGGTTCTAACATGGCATCGAGATGATTCACTGTTGTCTGATACTGTCTCAAGGTTCTAATGGTATGTGTCTGCGTGAAACGTCCTTACCATTCGAAGCTTACATTCTTATGCCAATAGTATTGCCCTATCCTATATTCTTCTCGTTTTCTGCTGTTTCAGAAAGTGATTGCCGTCCTGAACTTCAAGCAGGAGGGAATCATCAATCTTACTTGTTTGGTCATTCCAGGAATGGACTCCTTGTCACCTCAGTTTTGCAGGAGCGGCTACGTGCTATTCCTGAAGATCAATTTTGTTCAGTCCCAGCCATTTTTCCTTTGGGATTAGCAGGTAGAGTGGAGTCCATTCCTACCTCGTATTACGACTACTCGTAAGTCGTAACCATATCCATATGCACAAACAGAAGCAAAAGAGATGCAAAATGTTTTGTTAGCTTCTTAAAAAAAGATCTAAAAACTTCACAGCGTTTATGAAGCCACCAATCGACCATATTTTTGAAAGTAGACTATTGTAGGTTTGCTGTTCTTTTTTGTCTACGTCAGTTTGTTTGCTGTTCTTTTCGCTACCATGGTATGCTTTATTAGAATGATTCATACAGAACTGGCAAGCATAACTAGCTACGCAACAGATGAGCTCATTAGCTGCTATTGTCATATCCAGTCAGATGATTGGCAAATTATATGGAAGTATGGACGATCTTGCACAGCAAAAGGTCATTTTCCAAAGTAAGGAATAGAGAGAGAGGGAGAGGAAGGAAAGCCTATATAGGAAACGAAGAATCTGAGGATGGAATGGTAGGATCGACCAAACAATGCAAGAATGCATGGTACACCTGGCCCTTCCATTTGCACCGCCTGCAATGCAAGCAATGTTTATCTTGCTTCTTTGGCCATGCCCGACCTCCCTCTCGCGTATTCTGCTTCCTCTCTCTCTCCTCCATCTCTTCATGCTGCCATACCTACAGCATCACCCAGACATCGGTTTCCGTGCACAGCAAAACGGCCATACATAACATGCTTGAAGACCGTGGTGTACTACTACTAAGCAGGAGCTGTGTGCTTTAGGTTTCGCTCTTTTCCTTCTTCTCGTTTTCGCATTGGAAGGGAAACATGGGTAACTCCCCCCAAGAGGTTCTCTGCTGTTACTCCTGTTTTCGAAAAGAAAAGGATCGTCATGCAGTTCTCTCGCTTTCTCCTGCTAAAAAGAGCAGGAATGCCCCCTCCTTTTCTTTCTCGCCTTTTTTTCTTTTCTTTTGCTGCGTCAAGTGTGTGTAGCTGAAATGTTTTGGGTTTTCTCGCCGGTCATGTCTATTCTGCTTGGAAATAATCACCATTTGTTCATGCATAGGGCAGCTAGCTATTACCCATTTCCTTCTTGTCAGTTGATGCCATTGTGCACGTCATATTGAATGAAGCTAAATCAATACTCCTAAGAGCATCTCCAAGAGAGAGCCCTAAAAATGAGCCTTAAATTTTAATTTAGGACCCCAACTAATTCGATTTAGGGCTCCAACGAAATATTCACTCCAGCAATTAGGCCCTAAAACCCAACAAAGATAGGGCTCAATCACAGAGTTGCTAAATATAGCTACTCTCCTAGGGGCCCTAAAACAATTTGCTAAATTTTAACAATTTAGGGCTCTTGCCGGAGTTAATCTTTTCCCCAAAAGCCCTATAATTCAAATTAGGATCATATTTAGGGTCCCTCTTGGAGATGCTCTAACACACACTAAATGGACGGCATAAGTTATTTGTAGCATGGTAAATTTGAACACGTTAGTTAAAATTAGCTGGAATTAGCAGGGGAGAACCAGCTAATGAGATAGCTGTTAGTTGGTTGTTGGCTAACTATTAGCTGGGCTTTAGCTAGGCTGTTTGGATCCACTTCAGCTAATTTTACCAGCTAACTGTTAGTGCTAATGGATCCAAACATGCCCTTAGCTAAATTGCACAACACCACATCAATTCCACAATGGATAGGTACAATATTTTCCCCAAAACCAAACAATGCCATTAACTAATCTGCGCTTACTAAAATGAAATACATCACAAGATGAATGTAGGGGGCACATGATTTCACCTTTGAGGTTCAGATAACCTCCCGGAGGTGGATGTTAATCCACGTGTCGAAGTTCACCGAGTGCTTGTTATACATCTCTCTATTCTTGAGCTCCACAAGCTAAAGAACACACAAAGCCACACACAAAAGAGATCAAAACCCTAATCGATTGAAAACCAACAAGGATCAAAGCATGATAAAAACAACCTAACTAAGGAAGAGGTGGACGCCGAGGAGGTCGCCAAGGGGAGGAATTGAGGGGGAGGGCATCAGAGAGAGGAGGTCGCCGACAACAGGGCTAGAGTTTGGGAGAGATGGGCCATGCGGGAGACTAGAGTTTGGGAGAGGGGTAGGAGGCCGGCGGGGGAGAGGGGGCCGGTGAGGGGGAGGGTGTTGCCAGAGGGAGGACTTTGGTCAGGCTTGGGGGATTTGAACTCAGCGTACCTGAGCAATCGGTTGAGGATAGGGCTTATAGCGGTGGGATCATAAACGGTTTTTGGCTAAAACTGTTTGTGATGTGCATTTATATTACAGATGGTTCAAGCAAAAAACCGTCTGTGATGATGGTAATGCACATCACAGACGATTTTTGGCTAAAAACCGTATGTGATTGTGACAATGCACATCACATACGGTTTTTGGATAAAACCGTCTGTGGTGTGCATTTATATCATAAACGGTTTTAGCCAAAAACCTTATGTGATTATAGCAATGCACATCACAGATAATTTTTTGGATAAAATCGTCTGTGATGTTCACTCATCACATACGGTTCTTTAAAAACCGTCTGTGATTAGATTCAACACAGATGGTTTTTAAAAACCATTTATGATGAGAAATCTAATATAGTCTTTTATGTAGCAGTGGAGGGGCATTGAATCAATTGCTATGATCATGCATGCTTGCAACTTCCCTTTTGATCTAACACGCACATACCTCTTCGCAATTCATCTCTGACAGAAGCGAGCGAGCCACTAGTACAGTATAAATTAATTCCATGCAAAACGTCAAGTGTTCTTACTGAAGAAAAAGAAAAATAATACTTTCTCCTTTCTTGATGTTTCGAATTAAAGTCTCACGCCCGAACCAGATGAGAGCAGATCGGATATTTTTTGAATACGGATTAGGTCGGATCGGATACGGATTCGGTATCTCGCTATCTATCGGATACAAATACGAATTTAGATTATCCGATGAAAAATGGGTTTGGATATCCGGCCCGGTGCACTGCGTGTTTGTCCCTCGGACTCGGTCCAGTACTCCAGTCCAGTATCGGGTGAGGCCTTGAGTCCTCGGCCTATTCATCTAGTCTTGGCAACTCCCGATCCATGAGTCCCTTAGGCCGAACGGGAGGATTCTAGATAGATTCTCTGAGAATCAGAAGCTGATTTCTATATAGAATCAGAATCTGGCTGAAAACCTGATTCTCACTGATTCTCGTTGGCTCGATCCGGAACCTAGAAGTTGTAGCCGGCTCGAACCAATTCCTTCATAATCAGAAGCAGCTTCTCCCATAATACATAATCTATAATCCAAGTTGAAACGAACTGGGCTTTAATCAATGTTGTGACTCCCGTCAGCCCCAGATCCCTAACTCCGTGCGGCGTGCATATATTTCCAGCAACAGTACTGGTGCAGACTGACTCAATAATGCTGCATATTATATTCCTATGTTTTCTATGTCATACATACCTGTCGGGGATTGGTTATTTGGCAAAAGACCATGGTACCCTCGGGTTATTCTAAAGCCTGCCGACCATGCAATGCCAACCAGGGATGCTCGGAACGCACGGCGGGCATAACACCTCCCGAGCATATGTGCTCGGCCCTTCCCGCACGACCATTTCTACCGACCACGCCCAAGCAATGTTCGGGGATCCACATCGTATCCCGGGGTATGCTCGGTGGACTTGGTCACGCGGCGCTGATGGAAGGCTGCAACCAATCAGCCGGAGATCAGGGGAGATCTTACCCGATTTGCGGATTAGCGCGCGGAATAAGCACCGCAGATCTCGGACGTAACTGCATGGCGTAAATCCAGGAGGTAGTTACCTTCTTTGTACCTCTAAACTTGATATTTAATCCCCCCCCGGACGTCTGTAAGGGGGGAGGCTCAGGACTAGGGAATACAATACACTGGAGTAGGGCTATTATCTCGGAGGTGAGAGGCCCGAACCAGGATAAACACCGTGTCGCGTGTCCACCACCTGGCATCGCTCGAACGAGCTCCTCGATCCGCACGACGGGGCTCTGTTGATCCCTCAACTCAACAAGTAAGCTCGGCGGGAGCCCGTTCTCCAATCGCCGACAGCTGGCGCCGTCCGTGGGGAGAGACAGTTTTGATTCCCGTGCGGATCAAGATCCTCGAGGATGCCAAACTCAGGAGATACTCGGAATCTTTGCGTTTTCGACGACGTTGAAGACGAAGACATGTACTACGCCGACGACGGCGTGGCCAACGTGACCGATCCCATCGGTCACACTGAGTCCGGGAGCTCTTCCCCGGACGCGGGAATACGAGGACAGGGCCTCCATTCCTCAGGCGCTGCCCTCGAGGACTCTGATGATGACTATGATGGGCTCTACGGCCAGTGCTGGACATACCTGACGATCTGGAGATCGATCGAGAGACTGCGTCCCAAGGGGATACCATGATGTCTCCGTCGCATTCATCTCGCTCTCGCCATGTCAACATGGCCGGGGGCCGTTCCGAGCCCGAGATACGGTCCTCGGACGCTGCTAAGCGCGATCACTATGAAGCAGCCAGGCTCCACCTAGAGGAGTCCCTGGGCAAGACCCTCGCGAGCATACGCCGCCAAGCAAAGGAGAAGCGCGTGTCCGGGGAAAGAAACTCTCATGGGTATCGAACCCCCGATCGTGCCCAAGCATGTCGTCGGAGCTCGCCGCCCGCTCGCGAATCGGGAGCCGCAAGCTTTGGCAGCGGTCGTGCGCGACCTTCGTAGCTTCCCCGAGCAAGTGGACTTGGAAGCTGTAGGCGAAGTCATGGCTAAAGATCTAGAGAGGCTTGCCGCCGAACTGAAGGTCTCAGACGCCCCTCGCGACCAGGATGCTCGGAGCACGTCCCGAGACTCTCGCAGACGCTCTCCAGTGCGCTCCCGCAGGGACGAATCTCGGAGTTATACTCGGAGGTCGTCCCAAGTCGCTAACCTGCCGCGGGAGAGACCCCGGAACGGCTCCCGAGTGACCTCAGAGCGTCGGGTCAACGATCGACCAGGCCACGAGCGCTCCGAACGCTCCACGACCGAACGATCATTGGCACGACCTTCACGAGAGGTCTTCTCGCGTCTCGGCCCGCGAACAGGACGCTGGGCGGAAGATACGCATGGGGACCATCATGGTCGATGGTTTCGCCGCGAAATTCCGAGCTTCGGTTGCCCGGCTTTCACCAGCTCTCTCCGAAGCGTCGCATGGCCGAACAGATTCAAGCCCAGCCACATTGAAAGATTCAACGGGACCCAGAACCCGGACGAGTTCCTTTCGATATACACCACTACCATCCTGGCCGCCGGAGGAAATGAGGGGGTGATGGCGAATTATCTGCCAACGGTCTTAGACGGGGCCGCTCGTACGTGGCTCTTCAATCAAAGAGAAGGATCCATACGGTCCTGGGGGCAGCTCAGCGCCGCGCTTCGAGCAAATTTCCAGAGCTGTTACGTTCGCCCAGGAAAAGAACGCGACCTCGAGCGCCTGATCCAGACGGACGGGGAAACTCTGCGACAGTTTGTCCAGAGATTCATCCAAGTCCGTAATTCGATCCCAAACATATCAGATGAGGCCGTCGTCCGAGCTTTCAAGTTCGGGGTACGAGACGTACGCTTCAGTCAGGATCTGGAGATCCATCCGGACCTGACGGCGAACGAGCTTTTCCGAATGGCCGATCGATACGCCAACGCGGATGAAGCTGTCCAGTGGAAGAAAATCTTTGGATGAGGAAGTCGCCACCTCAGCCCGGCCTAGAGACCTCGGCTAGCAAGAAGGGCTTGAGTTCCGTGGACAAAAAGATTAAGAAAAAGAAGAAAAAGCAACCTCGCTTGACCATGGTCGCGCGGTGGAACAACAACAGCCTCGAGCAACCCAACCGCAGCGCCGGGGGTTTAACGCTCGGGGAAGAGGACAACCTCACAGGCCCCGAGAACGAGGCGACCAGGCAGATCAACGCACCGATCTCTACTGCCCGCTTCACCAAGCTCGCGGCCACGACCTTCGAAATTGCCGCACGTGGACCTACCGCTGGAACAGTTTTACAGCGCAGGGGTCCCATGCCGGCGCTCCCAGAGCAGGGCGAGAATGGCAAGGGTAAACGGCCCATCGAAGAAAGTGAGGACGACATGAGATACCAAGAACCAGAGAATCACATAGCGGTTATCTTCGGGGGCTCCTCCGCCTACAAGTCCCGCCGGGATTTAAAGGACGCCGCAAGGGAGGTGCACCACGTTACCCAGGGTAAACCTCCGGTACAGCAGCTAAAATGGTCTGAGATGTCCCTCACGTTCTCCAAGGATGATTGTCCCCTTGGAATGACCAAACCGCAGAAACTTCCAACGGTCGTGAGCCCCACCATCAGCAACACTGTTGTTGCTCGGGTCCTCGTAGACTCCGGAAGCTCCTTGGACCTCATCTCAGCCAAGGTCTTGGACGAGATGCAGATTCCCCGCTCGAAGATCAAGAGCATAGCCGTCCCCTTTTTCGGGATAGTCCCGGGCACCTCGGTCAAGCCTCTCGGCCAGGTCGTTCTTCCCGTAACTTTCGGCGGCCCGAGTAACTTCAGGACGGAGCTAATCACCTTCGAAGTAGTAGACTTCGAGTCGGCCTACAACGCCATCCTTGGCAGACCAGCCTTGGCCAAATTCATGGCCGCTTCACATCACGCATATCAGTGCTTGAAGGTTCCAGGGCCGAACGGGGTGATAACCGTGAAAGGAACCACAAATCCAAGACCGAAGTTGCGATTTAAAAGGCTTTGGACATGGTCGGCCAATTGCCTGCTCGCCCCGAACAAGAGCCGAAGCATTCCCGACCTAAACTTGCCCTCCAACCAGGAGGAGAGACCAAGGCTATTCCGCCAATGAGACGGAGCCAAAGAAAGGCCGTTCTTTTGGGATCTTACTTAGATCCCAAATATGAACTATAGATCATCACCTTCATCCGGGCAAGCTCGAATGAGTTCGCCTGTGAACACTCCGACATGCCCGGGGTCCAGAGGAAGGTGATTGAGCACAAAGCTAGCGATTCACCGACAAAAACCGGTCTGAGAAACTTAGACGTTTTTCCCCGGAAAAACAGGCGATCATCCGGGAGGAACTCAACAAACTCCTAAAGGCCGGCTTCATTAGGGAGGTCGAACACTCCGAATGGTTGGCCAATCCAGTCTTGGTCAGAAAGAAAGGAGGCAAGTGGCGCATGTGCGTCGATCATACGGGCCTAAACGCGGCATGCCCAAAGGACAACTATCCGTTGCCTCGCATAGATCAATTGGTCGACGCGACGGCGGGGTCACAAACCATGAGCTTCCTAGATGCTTACTCAGGTTATCATCAGATTAGCCTGTCGCGTGAAGACGAAGAAAAGACTTCCTTCATCACCCCGTTCGGTACCTTCTGCTACACGACCATGTCTTTCGGTCTAAGGAATGCGGGAGCAACCTTTCAGCGCCTCATGCAGAAAACTTTCGCAGACCAAGTAGGTCGAAATTTGGAAGTCTATGTCGACGACATAGTTGTAAAAAGCAAGAGCACTTCAGGTCACGTTGCTGACTTAGAAGAAACCTTCTGCAACCTCAATAAACACCGAATAAAGCTGAATCCCGAAAAATGCGTGTTCGGCGTGAAAGCTGGCAAGGTGCTCGGTTACATGGTCGGACCGCAAGGCGTCGGGGCAAACCCGGAGAAGATCGAAGCCATCGAGAACATGAGGTCGCCTACATGCGTAAAGGAAGTACAAGCTCTGACCGGGAGAATGGCCGCTTTAAGCCGATTCATTTCCCGGCTGGGAGAGCGAGGACTACCCTTCTTTAAAGCCCTCCGCAAGCACGATGGCTTCACGTGGACAGAGGAAGCTGAGCGCTCATTCAAAGAGCTAAAACAATACATTTCTGAACCGCCCATCCTCGTCACACTGCAATGGGGAAGAATTGCTGTTATACTGGCGGCAACCCCGCAGGCGGTAAGCGCGGTGTTAGCGGTAGAAAGGGGTAGTTCCCAACGACCTATCTATTATGTCAGTGAAGTACTTCATGGACCAAAAGAGCGTTACCCCGAGGTCCAGAAACTACTGTACTCATTGTTGATGGCTTCCAGGAAGTTGCGCCACTACTTTCAAGCACACAAGATCGTGGTACCGACCAGTTTCCTTTCGCCAGTGAAATCACGAAAAACCAGGGCGCCCGGTGGTCGCATAGCCAAGTGGGCCATGGAGCTTGCTGAATTCGAGGTAATATTTTCGGCTGACGGCGATCAAGTCACGTGTTACGCTGACTTCGTAGCGGAATGGTCGGCTCCAGCACCTCCGGCCTACGAAACCGCCGGATCAAGGAAAGACCGGTGGACCTTGTATTTCGACGGGTCCCGAGCATACGAACGCTCGGGTCGGGCGCTGCTTTTGGTCTCCCACGATGGAGAGCAAATCCGATCGCCATCCAACTACATTTATTTGCGACCAACAACGCGGCCGGAATACGAAAACCTCTTGGCGGGACTCGGCGTGTAAAGCGCTAGGAGTCCAACGACTCACTGTGATGGGCGATTCACAGTTAGTCGTGAACCAGGTTAACAAGGAGTATCAGTGTTCCGATACCTCAATGGCGCTTTACCTGGTCGAAGTAAGGAAGATGGAGAGATACTTCAGGAATTTCGAAGTAATCTACATCCCCAGGAAGGATAATTCCCTGGCCGACCAAATGTCTAAGGTCGGTTCCTCTCAAACCACCGCTCCGGCGGGGGTGCTTGTCGAGCACCTATACAAGCCCTCCATTCCCTCTGAAGAGGAGGCGTCAGAGGCCGTCGGTAGGGTCTCCTTCCTCGAGCAATGCGCAAGTTGGATGACGCCATTCGTCCAATACCTTGCGCAAGGGACATTGCCCAAGGAAGAAGCCGAGCGTTCCCGGCTAACTAGGCGTTCCTCTCAGTACAAACTGATCGAGGGCGACCTATACCGAAAAGGCGCACTAGGAATCTTTTCCAGGTGCGTCTCTTAGGAGGAAGGCCAGTACCTTCTTCGTGATATCCATGGAGGAATGTGCGAAGCTCACTCGTCTTTCAGAACGCTTGTGAGCAAGGCCTTCCGTCTAGGGTATTATTGGCCCACGGCCTTGACGGACGCACGGTCAATCGTAATGACCTGCCAAGCATGCCAGTTTCATGCTCGCAAAGCCCGTCAACCAGCATATGCCCTGCAAACCATACCACTCTCATGGCCGTTCTCGACCTGGGGGCTCGACGTCCTTGGACCTTTTCCCCGGGGGCAGAAAGGCTGCAAGTATTTGCTCGTGGCCATCGACACTTTCACTAAGTGGATAGAGGCCGAGCCTGTCTCAACCATCTCGGCCCAGGCGGCCAAGAGGTTCCTCCGCAGCAACGTGATAACGCGGTTCGGGATTCCCAACCGTCTCATCACTGATAATGGGACCCAGTTCACCAGCGAACTGTTCCAAAGTTACTGCGAGGAGGTCGGGACCAAAGTCTGTTTTGCCTCTGTGGCACATCCACAGAGCAATGGGGCGGCCGAACGAGCAAATGGGCAATTGGCCCAGGGCATAAAAAAGAGGGTTTTCGAAAGCCTCGAACAACACAAACAGCAGTGGGTGGACGAGCTCCCTGCCGTCCTTTGGTCCGTCGCACTACCACGACGATCAGACTACAAAGTAAACGCCTTTCCAACTCATCTATGGTGCGGAAGCTGTCTTGCCCGCAGAAATTGTGTTGGGTTCCTTGAGGGTGCAACTGGTCGATTCCATCGACCAAGAGGTCGAGCGCCTCGTCGACCTAGACCTCGTCGAAGCGACACGCGATCGGGCGTTGCTCCGGTCTGCGGTTTACCTCTGAGCTCTTCGTGAGGCACGCAGCCAAGACGATCCGACCGAGGGTCCTGCAAGTCGGCGACATGGTCTTACGAAGAGTTCAAGACCTATCAAAAGCCAATAAGCTGACCCCAAGGTGGGAGGGACCCTACACGGTCGTGTCTACAGCACGCCCGGGGGCTGTTCGCCTCGCGATGCCGGATGGTCGGGAGCTCACCAGCACCTGGAACATTGATCAATTGCGTAAATTCTACGTTTAGACGCGTATTACAATCGCACCCAAATTCCGTTCCCTTCGTTAAAACACTCTTCGTTACTCTGTTTTTTATCCTCGCTTTATCAAAATAGCAATACCTGTTACCGGCTACCGACGTCGCAAGCGAGCTTAACCAGCTAATATGTACACATCGCCCCCCCTTTTTTTTGGCCACCGGCCGGACACTCGCTCATCCGATCACTTTTCACAGTAGCTCTTCGCTGTATGTGTGGTCGGTCGCGAGCATCCACCAAAGCCCGGTTCGTCGCCTACTCGGGTTCGGCAACTCTACATATTTTTCGGTCTAAGCCCGACTTGCTTTACGCACATAGCAATCCTCGCGTTCGATACGATCAATCTATTTTCATCGCTCAGAGTCACGCTCGAAGAGTCCCTCTGTTTTTTCCATGAACAAGTTCGTGCTCGCAATATTAGGGGCACGACCCTTGTTCATGGCGGGGGCTCCAGCCGGCCGAGAGTTTTACCCTCGGTTAAGGACTCTTTTTCGCTCGTAATTCCTTCTTGCTCCGCGCTCTTTGCTCGGACTACTTATTTACTCGAGTTTTTCATCTTATTTGCTCGTGTTCGTACCCATGTGGAGGGACCCGGTCTTCCCCTTTGCAGGAGCATTTTTCGAGCAAGCACGCAGTGAAAGGGAAGGATAGGCAAGTCCTTAAACATTCATTAACTTCTTCATTAATTCAAAAAAGATTGTTTTAACAGGTTTCGCATGAGCTGAAGGAGGAAGAAAGAAAAAGCTAAGTCCTACGCTCGGCCTGGAGGGCAGCGAGCTCGTCCTTAAGGGAGTCGACCTCCGCCTCCAAGTCCAGGACCTTCCGCCGGGCCGCGCGACCTTCGGTTGCGCTTTCCCGGAGGCGCTGCGCCTCCTTGAGCTGGGCTTCCTCGCGCTCCGAGCTCGTGAAGGTCCCGCCGAAGCTTCATCAACTCCTCGTCAAGCTCGGCACATACGCTCTGAAGTGCTCTTCGCCGTCTCGCTCTGGAAGAGCTGGTCTCGGAGCCCGGCGATGAGGTTCCTCGCCGACTCCAGCTGCTCCAGGTCGGCCTCACGCACCTCGGAGACCCGACGCTCAAGATCGGTGATCTTGGCGTCTTGCTCGCGGTGGTACGACCAGTACTCTTCTGCTGAGACCGAGGTAGCGTCGATATCCTCCATAGCCTTCGCGGCAAACTTCGGGCAGAAAGATAAAAGAGAAGGGAAAAAGCTGAGCAGACTCCCAGGAGATCGTTTCACAGGAAAAAAGAAGAAATAAGAAACTTACCAGAAGAGCCCGGCTGACCAGCTTGTCCTGAAGCCGCTGGCGGTCGGTCGCGCCAGCCCGAAAGAAGGGATTGACCAAATCATCCCGGACCGGCGCGTCGGGGTTTTGCTCCTCCTGAGCACCCGGTGCTCCCAGGAGAGCAACGGCGTCACCACCTTCGATCAACCCGGGGCGCCCGAGGTGATCCTCTTCCACGCCAAGCGGCTCGTGGCCGCTTCCCCTCGCCACCGCTCGGGGTCAGACGCCAACCACGAAGCCGCCACTCCTTGCTCCGCGGTGGAAGCGATTGGTCGTTAACGACCACCTCCGCCTCTTGTCCCTCTGGCCGAGGCGCAAATGCTCACTGAGGAAGCGATTGGTCGTTAACGACCACCTCCGCTTCTTGTCCCTCTGCGGCGGGCGACAAACGCTCCGCGACCGGAGGCAGTGGGTCGAGGGCGATCACCTCCGCTTCTTGTCCCTCCGCAGTCGGAGGCAACCGATGCTCCGCGGCCGGAGGCATATGATCAAGGACGATCACCTCCGCCTCTTGCACCTCCGTGGCGAGAGGCGCTGGTGCTCCAATGCCGGAGGAGTTAGGTCGGGGACGACCTCCTCCTCTCCTTGGCTCACGGCCAAGGGCTGTTGGTCGGCAGCGACCAAGCTCCCTTCCTCGGGGCTCGGCGCCTGAGCCTCGCCCGCAGTCGTCTCCTCATGAGGGACCAAGGCCATGGCGCCTTGGTCCTCAGCCCCTTGCGGGCCCTGCTCCTCTCCAGTCGGGGTCGTCGCCCCCAGGGGAAGCTTGAACCCCTCCAGGGATGCGGCCGACTCCCCCTCGTCCTCGACCTCGGCCATCACCCGGTCGAAGACACGGTCGAGCTCAGCATCAACTGCAGAATTGAGAATCCCCTCAGCCATCCGATAGAAGTCCGGGGACGACATCCGAGCTTTCACGCCCACGCCTAGAGGGGTGGGGTTAGCTCGGAAAAAGACCAAGAACAAGAACTGGAAAAAATCAACAAAGGGCTCGACCGAGACTTACCTTCCGCTCGGCGAGCAGCGGCCTCCTCCTCGGTCTCCTCGCTTTGGGCCGCGGGTGTCCTACCCGCAGCAGCCTCGTAGGCCTCGGTCACGGCCGCAACGCGCTCCTCCGCGGCGTCGCTAGAACGTGCCATCGCCGGGTCGACGTCGTCCATGTCGACCCCCTCCAGCGCCGAGGTCGTTTGAGAAGTCGATCTCCTGCTCCTTCTGACCAGAGCATAGGGGGGCTCCTCCTCCTCCTCCTCCTCGGAGTCGTCGACCACCCGAGCAAGCTGGTCCTGGAGGGCCTTGATCTGCCTCTCCAGCCGCTCCTTGCTCGGGAGGGACCTTGCCTCCTCTTCGGCCTTTCTCGCCTGCTCGGCGAGCTGTTCCAGGCGACCCATCAGCTCTGGCTTCTTCCGTTTGAAATCATCAAACCAAATTCGAGGCTCGCTTACCTCCCTCCTGTCAGTGTACTCAAGATGGCGCGTGGGGGGAGTCCCGGCCGAAGATCGGCGCCTCGACCGCTTGGCGCGAGGAGGAGCGGTGGATGCTCGGCCACCTCGACCCGCCGACCTCTTGCGAGAACCTCTGGCCGGGGTATCAGCCCGAGGCGGAGGCGCAACGTTCGCCACAGCGATCTCGAGGGAGGCCCTCTCCTATAAGCAAAAACAGAAGGAGATGAGCACGAGAAGCTTCGACTTCGATCAGGAGCGAACTAAAGTACTTACCACTTCGCTCCGATCAAAAATATTTTTTGGGACCTGACGATTGGGCGTCAGCTCCTTCTCCCTCAGGGCGCCGAACATCTCGGCGACCCTTTCGTCCGCCCAGTCCCTCCTCGGGGCTGCAACACGACCAAAAAGTTAGAAGAAAAGGATAACAAATCTAACACCGAGAGAACAGCAGCGTGCAAGGAAGCGACCAAGAACGTACCTGCGTTGTCCTCACGGGTGATGTCGTGCCACCCGGTCACCTCGAAGAAGGGGTGCTCGCGGCGCCGCAGGGGAGATACCCGGTTGAAGGTGAAATCCCGGGCAACATCCCGACCAGTGAGCCCCATCACAGGGTGAGCTCGATCGTCCTTAGCACCCGCTCCTCCTCGGGCTGCACAGGTGGGGGCGCCGTCTCGAAAGGCGGCGGAAGTTCCCCGGTATAGACCAACTGGGAACCCTCCGCCTTCTTCTAGTAGAACCAGAGGTCGGCCCAACCCGACACCGAATCCTTCAGAGCAACAAAGGGGTACTCGTATGGTCGGTTGGGCCGGAGGCGAAGATAAATGCAGCCGGCGGAACCACCCCGGCCGGTGCGGAAGGGAGAGTAGAAGTGGAAGAAGAGGCTGGCCGTGGGTACTACGCCCACGTAAGCCTCGCAAAGGTGGGAGAAGATTGCAAGAGAAAGGATGGAGTTGGGGTGGAGATGAGAGATCTCGCACCCGCAGAAGGCGAGCACGGAAACGAGGAAGTCGCTCTCGGCGGCGAAGCCCGTTGATGGCGTACAACTCGCAGGAGACGATCTCCGTCTCCCGCGGCGCCGGCGCCGCATCATCCCCGGGCGATCGACCCGAGCTTGGGTCAATGTAACCCTCGTCCGCGAGCACTTGGATCCTCCTACGGGTCATATGGCTGACTCCGAAGCGCGCCATGGCCAGGTGTGGGAGGAGGTCGAAGGGCGTGCTTGGGGCTCCAGAAGCTTTTGGAAGTTTTGGCCAGGGACGAGCAAAAACGCGATGAAAGCTTCGTCCTCTCAAGCGGGCGGAGTTAAAAGGGCAACGAAGGGGCAGGTTAAAAGCCGCACCTATCGCCAAGTGACATCTGTCCTGGCCAAGAAGAGAAATCGCCGATAAATGCGCGCGTTAAAAAACCGCTTTCTGCTACAGGAGGCTTCGAGGAAGGAATTGAAGAATAACCGAACAAGGCTCCAAAGACGGAATCGGGCGCGCGATGTAAGGTCGTGTCTCCGACGTGGGATGGTCGTAAGCACGACCAAAGAGATATTTAACCCCTCCTTCAGGTCTTCTTAGGCTCAAGGGAAGCCCGATAGTTCCCGCTTGAACCTCGGGGCTAGCTGTCGAGGATTGGTTATTTGGCAAAGACCATGGTACCCTCGGGTTATTCTAAAGCCTGCCGACCATGCAATGCCAACCAGGGATGCTCGGAACGCACGGCGGGCATAACACCTCCCGAGCATATGTGCTCGGCCCTTCCCGCACGACCATTTCTACCGACCACGCCCAAGCAATGTTCGGGGATCCACATCGTATCCCGGGGTATGCTCGGTGGACTTGGTCACGCGGCGCTGATGGAAGGCTGCAACCAATCAGCCGGAGATCAGGGGAGATCTTACCCGATTTGCGGATTAGCGCGCGGAATAAGCACCGCAGATCTCGGACGTAACTGCATGGCGTAAATCCAGGAGGTAGTTACCTTCTTTGTACCTCTAAACTTGATATTTAATCCCCCCCGGACGTCTGTAAGGGGGGAGGCTCAGGACTAGGGAATACAATACACTGGAGTAGGGCTATTATCTCGGAGGTGAGAGGCCCGAACCAGGATAAACACCGTGTCGCGTGTCCACCACCTGGCATCGCTCGAACGAGCTCCTCGATCCGCACGACGGGGCTCTGTTGATCCCTCAACTCAACAAGTAAGCTCGGCGGGAGCCCGTTCTCCAATCGCCGACAATACCATTCTATAATTTTGAGATAACCTGTCATCATCATCTTCTTATATATCCCCTTTTTGCTATTTCCAATATTATTTAATGCTATGTACTAAAGTAACACACATTAGCAATAAGTAGTTTAATAAAATAAAGTAATTTGATTTTTGTACACTTTACTTGGTTGAAATGCTTAAACATGCGAAACCAGTTATAGATCGCAACCTAGCACACACTTAGGCTATTCCCAATGGATAGTATCATGCTCATTAATTAGATGTCACATATGATTTTTTGCTGATGTGGCAAAGCAATAAATAGGAGGGAGAAGAAAGCTGTATCTTGAGCAAGATACAGCTTTGGTACGATATCTTAGGCCATGGCACAGAATCTAATGCTCTGGGTCCACTTTCATAGACACAACATCACACCAATTAATTATTTTAAACATATAAGTATGATACTATGCATTGTAGAGAGTATTTCTTCAATGTAGTATCATACTTTTCATCATATGTGGCATTCTTGGATATTGGAGCATGACACTTTGCACTGGGAATAGCCTTAATTTCACGAAAGACAAGTGCATGTAGAGCTTTGTTGTTTCTTGGAAGTTGGAATAGTGTACTGCATACTCCCTCTGTCCCACAAAGAGTGCATTTCTAGGATTTTTAAGACAGATTAGTGTGCAAGGTAAATGACTAATGTGACCCTCATTACTCCATACACAAGAATGATGATGCTTCGGTTTCCACAAGCACTTAAATGAGCATGCATACACTTACAGCTGGGCCCTACGGACTAAAGATGCACTCTTTGTGGGACAAAATTTGAACACTAGAAATACACTCTTTGTGGGACAGAGGGAGTAGTGCATACTCCATTTGCCAAAAGCTGGCCGGCACCAAATATTGCTATGGTCCTGGGCTCCTGGCTATGGCGTGCATTCATCACATGTGGAGTACAACATATCCATTCAGCAAACCGACAGGCCATGTTACGGCGAGAAGGATGGAAGAGACCCACAAATACAATAGCACATGTTCTATATTTGTGCTTCATTACGCAAAAGGCCAGAAATTACGAGCTAAGAATAATCTGTAACATCGATCATTCTCGTTATCAAATGCGCGCGCGTGCATGACCTGATGAAGAACATTTATGAGAAATAACATCTAAGACTGCCAACAATTAACATAGTGTAAGGAGGGAAACAAAAACCTTGCAAGGAGGAAATTAAGGAAAGGAGCTAGCGTAGATGAGGATGGGTGAGAGAGAGAGAGAGAATTGTCAGCTCAGCAAGAGCTTCATGACCTCGGTGGGAGATCTTGAGGACAGATACGCCTGAAAAGACAGGGGCTTAACCAGGACTAGAGGTGGGCGTCGTGCCGTGCAGTGCCGGTCTGGCCTGGGCCCATCGTGCTTCGGGCCGGAACCGTGCCGTGCCACGACGGTCCATCGTGCCTACCGTGCCGGCCCGACTCGTCTTTGGCGAGCCCAAGCCTGGCCCATTTGCGTTTCGTGCCGTGCCGGCCCAGGCCCGACCTATTTTCACTATTGTGACGAGCAAAGAAATAAAACACATCACTACTACTAAACTACCTATTTTATTTACATAAGAAACTAATCACATCAACAAAATGTCAAACATAAATGCAATGCTTGAAGATGTTCTGAATCAACAATATCTGCCAACTTTTAGGTCTTAATCTGTGATTTCGTGCACGTTCGTGCCTTGCCGGCACGGGCCCGGCCCAAACGATCGTGCCGGGTTGTGCCGCCTATCGTGCTCGGTTCTCAGGCCCGGCACGGCTCGTGCTATAGTTGCGTGCCGAGCCGGGCTTTGCACCGGACCATCCCGTCGTGCTTCGGGCCGGCCCAAAAGAGCCCGGCCCAAATGCCCACCTCTGACCAGGACACAAAGAAAGAAAAAAGTATTTTTGAGACATGAAAGAAGCAGCTAGAGAAGGCCAATGATCGAAGAAGCCAGCAGTGTAGGTGAGAGCGAGTGAGTCCATGCATGCTGTGCATGTCCGGGAGCAGCATAGCACGCCACATGCATGCATTCGAGTGCACTTCATCCGCGGCCATGCACGGCGCCATGATCACGATCCATCACAGCCGGAGCAACCCACATGGAGATGGAATGCATTATTTCTCTCCACGTACGTGTCACTCTCACCCACTCAGTCTTCCTATATATCTAGCCTGCCGGAGCTCGATCGTGTGCTCCATAACATAAGCTCCATTGAAATCGGTGCCGGCTATCGCTTTGCAAATTTCCCGACACGATTTAAACTCGAACAAATTAAGTACTAGTCCTAGTTTACTGAACAAATTAAGCTTACACTGTACTCCTACGTAGTGGACTAAGCGGAGTACTATGCATTGCTTAGGGTTTACGGTATATATGTAGCTTGCGTAATCGAGATATGCTTTGTTTCTTTCGATAGCGGCAGCCCGTCGTGCTTCCTCATCTTATTCGATGCCACACTGACATCTAGAGCAAACTTAATTAATTAAAGCTAGCGTCATTTTATTGTTCCAAGCAAGCAAGCAAGCAAGCAAAGGTGCGAAAAAAAAATCTGAAGAATCCCACGGCCAAGGAAGAAAAAGATACAGAGGAAACTACACGTACAGTAGCAGGGAACTTCCCCAAGAACAATGTAAAGAAGCATATATATATATATATATAATTAAAGGCCATGAGCAATGCATGCTACTGCTCCAGGTAACGCAAAAGTAAAGCATCTAGTAAGTAAGCCGCAGCAAAGGGGGAATATATGCTTGCTGGATGCAAAAGCGTGCGTCCTCCTCTTTATTCTTTGTTTCCCCGGTTGGTCGATGCATGCATGGCTCTTGCTTGACGCCTCCTCCGCTGGGCTGGCTACCATGAGCATGCAGTAGTGAACGAGTGTTTCTAGTAACAGTTGGCTGTGTGCATCTTAGTACGCAGAGGTCGGAAGTATAATCTATTTTTCCATTATCTAAAAAAAAGTAAGGGTGTGAGTTAGTGATCTGCAGGCACATGAGAAGAAGACCTAGAAGTATTTTTTCGCAGCAGCAGAAGAGGGTGGCCGGCCGGGGTGAACTGGTAAAAAGTGGGGAGGGAGCCGAGGGAGGGGTCTTGACTCTTGAGTCTGGAGGAGGACCGGCAAGTGGCCGGGCTGGCTTCCAGTTCCAGCCTTTCTACGGACCCCAAGAAACCTCCCTGTCCTCTGAAATCATGGACACAATGCAATGCAATGCAATGGCGCACACAGACACACTGCCCATAACCAATTTAACTGGCCTCCCTCCTTTATCTTTCCAGATCCATAGACATCACGCTGCAACTGCCGCTGCCATGGCCACTAGTGCACACTGCAGACGAATCCAACTAACAGCCAAGAAAAAGGAATGGGCACCTACGTACGCATGCCCGTTCAATGCCGCATCCTCAACTTCGTGAGCGTAACGAGGCCCGACGAACGAGCTGACCACTCGTGTGCCGAATCAATACATACAGTATCGGCGGTCCAAACAAATTCGTAATAAGCGCGCGTGCAGTGCACTTCTAGTTCTAGTTGCTCGCTTCATCTTCCTACTGTCACAACTCACAAGGGCACCTCAACTTGCTCTGCTCTTGAAATGGAAAAAAAAAAAAAAATAGGAGACCTTGGATGCCCTGCTGTACTTGTATTAGTATACTACTACTACTAAGTACTTAGCTAGTACGGGCATTTGGAGTCACTCATGAGGAATATGTCCTCCTGGAGATTCGTGTCAGCGGCGCATCCCTATGCTATGCGTGATACTACAAGTCGGGGGGTCAGTCAGTCAGTAAACAGCATGAGCCGAGCGTCAATGTATGCCTTCGGCCTTCCTTTAGCTCGTGGGCTGCTCCTTCCATTGTCTAGTTTTTCAAGGCTCAGACGGAAATGACACTCATTCTGTTTGAACTCAACAGCAGACGATAATCCTCGGGATTTGCTTGGGTATACCTCTTTCAGGAAAAGATTATTAAGATACTTCACGTAGCTAGGTGATTGCAAATCTGTATCAATATATCGATCCCAAGCGGCGAAACACCTCAACTTACTTCTCAGATATGTATAATAAGACCACTCTAGCTTACTCTTAGAATATATACATTAGCTTTGCCATATACGAAAGAGTGATAAAAGAGGAGAAAGAAGAGGGCCAGTATCGCACGGGAAACAACATAAATTAGTTATGTACACTAAAGAAGGGATAATTATTGCATAACATCTAGTGACAACATTTATAGATAGTTATTGTATAAACTGGCTTTATTGCTTACTTTAGATAACAAGGATGAAAGATGGAGTAAGTAGTGAACTTTGTTATTGTACTTGCTCTTAGCATATACACATCAGTTTTGTCCTATGTGAAAGAGTGAGAAAAGAGGAGGGAAAAGAGATCAGGCTCTTATTTAGTAGACAGATTTGTACGGGAACATAAGTAGATTAGTTATATACAAGAGAAAAGAGATAATTATTACACAACATCTAGAGCTAATCTTTATAGATAACTATTGTATAAAATGGTATAATAAAAAAATAGAGTAAACAGTGAACTTTGTTATTATACTGCTTTAAGTTGGACTCTGGGCCTAGTCACCTCAGTCTAAGAGTATCCAGAACATCATTAGTGGAGTAGTACTAACCATGCTGGCTGGATATGGCCATTGTTAATCCACAAAACTGAGTAACTCATTCAGCAAACCATTAAGTTCCCCCTCACCGTGGCGGGCTTCCCCAAAGCATAAATATTAATAAAGCAGCAGCAGGAGCGAGCGAGCGAGCCGGCCTCTTTAGAGAGCTAGCTAGTCTAGCCTGGCATCATTCATTCGGAGAGGATCCGAAACAAGAAGAAATAAAGGACGAAACAAAGAGGAAAGCTCGCTCGCTAGGATCCTCTGGGTATCCCTTCCAATGGTGGAACCAGGCAGATCAGCAGGGTCGAGGGAGGCCAAGAAAACCACCACCTCCACGGCCATGAAGAAGAAGGAGCTGACAACCTCCAAGGCGGAGAAGGAGAAGAGTAACAAAGAGACACTGAGCAGCAAGAAGCAGAGCAGCCATTGCGCAGAGCCAGGGAGCCCTTCCTACAGGTTAGCTCTCAAGAGCCTCTTCTCCTGCAGAAACAGCCATGGCCACAGCCACGCCCCCGACAGCAGCAAGTGCAAGAAGCTCGGCTGCTCCGCCTCCATCTGCAAGCTCAAGGACAGCTCCAGGGTGATGCGGAGGCAGGACCAGGACGCCACAGCGCCGCTGGTCCCGCCGGCCGAGCCGTGCAAGCGGCGGGCGTCGGTGAGCGCGTGCAACAGCAGCAGCGAGCGCTGCGTCAAGAAGCCCCTCAGCGAGGTCAATGCGTCCAAGCAGCACGGCGGTTCTATGTCGTCGTCGACGACGGGCGGGTCGTCGTTCAGGGGCATGCAGCTGCGGAGGCTGTCCGGGTGCTACGAGTGCCACATGGTGGTGGACCCCATCAGCGGGGTGTTCCGGGACAGCTCCATGAGGGCGACCATCTGCTCCTGCCCCGACTGCGGCGAGATCTTCGTCAGGGCGGAGAGCCTCGAGCTCCATCGGTCCATCAGGCACGCAGGTAATCACATTTTCCAACAAGAAAAACGTTCGCATGCCATCACTTTTTCTTGCCGATTCTTTAGCCCTCTTCCCGTCAGTTACTTACTCCTACTAAATTGTTACTACTAAATTGTTAAGAGTAGTAGTTTTGTTTGGTGCATCGATCGATCTTGTGGTCCTGTTGTAGCGAGCGCAGAGAGATTAAATGAGGTGTGTGTGGTTGCTTTTTTAGACCGGAGATGTACGTAGGGGTCGATCCGGCTTTAATTGAAAGGCAGAAAGCCATCACCGGGCCGGGGTTAAAGCATCCATTTTGACCAGAACAGTAGTACCGCGGATTACGTTAAGAGAGGTGCTTCTATGCTCTTCCTTCTAGTACAAGTTGCACAAATCTTGAAGCACACGAAGGGGTAAGTAACCACCATCTACCCTTCATTCATGCTTTAATAGTTGTGCAACTTTTAAAAGGAAGAGCATAGAAGCACCTCTCTTAAGTTAATAATTGTGATCATCCTCCGGCTCAGTAAGAGTAATTAGCGCGTGCATGGGAATGCGTGCAGTGTGCGAGCTGGGCCCCGAGGACACGAGCCGGAACATCATCGAGATCATCTTCCAGTCGAGCTGGCTGAAGAAGAAGAGCCCCGTCTGCAGCATCGACCGCATCCTCAAGGTGCACAACACGCCCAAGACGCTCGCCCACTTCGAGGAGTACCGCGACTCCGTCAAGGCCAGTGCCAGCAGCCACCAGCTCGCCAAGAAGCACCCCCGCTGCACCGCTGACGGCAACGAGCTGCTCCGCTTCCACTGCGCCACCCTCGCCTGCTCCCTCGGCCTCCACGGCGCCACGCACCTCTGCGACGCCGCCTCCGCCGGGTGCAACGTCTGCGGCATCATCCGGGACGGCTTCAAGACGGCCGCGCCCGGCATCCGGACGATGGCGACCAGCGGGCGCGCGCACGACGCCGTGGAGGGCGCCGGCGAGCGCAGGGCGATGCTGGTGTGCCGGGTCATCGCCGGGCGGGTGAGGCGGGCGCAGGAGACGGCGGCGGCGACGCTGGAGGAGTACGACTCGGTGGCCGGGTCGGCGGGGGTGTACTCCAGCCTGGACGAGCTGGAGGTGTTCAACCCCAGGGCTATACTGCCCTGCTTCGTTGTCATGTACAAGGAGGCTTAACTCGCCCGCTCGATTCAGCCACTAATCCATCCGTACCTTTTACCTTGCATACATCTTTATAATTTTCCCTTCCTTTTTCTTGTCTCGATTAATTAGCTAGAATGGTACGTACGTGTTTATTGTTGTGTTAGCTGGTGATCAATCGATGTTACATGCATGTACTAGCTAGCAGCTATCTGGTGCGTAGCAGCAGTAGTATTATCGCACGCACGATATGTTGTTCTGGTTGGCTTCTGCTTAATAATAATTACTAGATGGTCTAGCCATGACTTGATCAATTTTTTTTTTTTGACAATAGGGCATTTAGAGATGCCCCAGTTTCAATTATAGGAACTAACAAAACAGGGTACAAACTTGTTCAGCAAAGCACTATTTAAACAGTCCCAGCATCTAACAAAACACCCACCAAAAAGGCTATTTCTTATCTTCCATCAACACACAGCTCAGGAAGTTCCAAAAGTGAAGATAGATCAAACATAATGAGTATCAAAAAGGGTCAGTGTTAACACTTCTCTCAATCTTCGTTCAAGTTATTTCAAACAGAAAAACTAAAAAACGGTATACCGTTGCAACGGTATACCTCTGAAACTCATGAAACTTATGATTTTTTTCACTGAAACTCATGAAACTTAGCACTAAAAACTGATAAAACATGAAACTGATGAAACTAAACACTGAAACTCATGAAACCAACACTGAAACTACTAAGTTTCATAAGTTTCATGGCTATACCATTGCAACGGTATACCGTTCCCTAGTCACTCTCTATTTCAAAACCCAAAAGCAATGGCGCTTGAAGTCTTGTCTCCAGCTTTTTGCAAAATCGGTCTAGTTGAACTGCCATCCCTTCCTTGTATAACATTCTCCAATTCTTTAGCAAAAAGAGCATTTTTCTCCAAACCGTTTTTACACTTGACCAGCACTGAAAATAAAAAATCATGTTATTTCTAATACTCCACAAACTCCATAAGGTTGAAGCACAAATAGTATTCAACGCCGTATTTTTTTGTTACTCAACCAAAAGCGGGCTATAGATTCGAAATTATATCCAATTTCTATATCAAAAAACTCACCAATTATGTCCCAAGTATTCTTAGATACCACACACTCAAAAAAAGAAAGATGTATAACCGATTCAATCTCATCACAGAAACTACACAAAACTCCTCTATCCATACATCTTTTTAACAGATTGTCTCTAGTCATAATTTTGTTGTGAGAAAGAAGCGAAAGGAAAAAATGGATTTGGGGGGGGGGGGGGGATTAGGCTCCAAGTAGCAAGAATAAAAACAGGTAGAACACCCCTAAATTTGATAATAACATATAGAGATTTAACAGAATATATACCATTGATGTTGTATTGCCAAACTAATGCATCATCGGTATCCACAAGTCTTATATTTTTAACCACTTCTAACAATTCAAACCAAATAATCATCATTCTGTCGGAGAAGATTCTTCTAAAAGTACACTTCGAATTAAAACCATCCCAGATTTTAGCAATCGTGCAACCTTTCTCATTAGTCAACACATAAAGCTCCCAAAATTGTGTAGCTAAGCAAGACATACCAAACCAAATGTCTTCCCAAAATCTAACTTTAGTGCCATTCCCCACACTCCATCTGTACCCAAACTTAATAGCTTGCATGGCCCATAAAATACCTTTCCAAAAAACAGAATTGTGCTCATGTTTACAAAGAAAAATGTTCGGGTTATCAGTTTTATATTTGAAATTAACAAAGTCCTTCCACTGTTTGTTCTCAATACTATAAAACCTTTTAATCCAGGAAGCTAACAAACATATATTTAGATCTCTAATATTAGGCAAACCAAGACCACCATAGTTTTTCTCCATACAAACCAGGTTCCAATTATCCAAGTGGAGCTTACTATAACCTTCAAAATCATTCCAAAAACAATTAGCCATATGAGAATTAATAAACTCTAAAGCCCATTTAGAGATCTTAAAAAAGGAAAGCAGGTATAGAGGTATACTAGCAAGGTAGGATTTAATAAGAATTAACCGGCCACTATAAGAGAGTAGTTTTCCCCTCCACCCCGCAATTCTTCTCAAAATTTTATCAACAAGCGGCTGAAAATCTTCCTTTCTAATTTTATCATAATGCAGAGGGATGCCAAGATACTCGATAGGAAATAAGCCTATTTTACAACAAAGAATACTAGCATAACGATCTGTCTCACTTTTATCACAACCAAGAGAAATCAAGTCGTTTTTATGAAAATTAATTCTCATACGAGACATTTGTTCAAAGCAAGTCAAGTACCATTTAAGATGCAAAACATTATTCTCATGCCATGACTTATCATTTTTGTTTGGAGGTGATCTTAGCCAGTGTCTTATTACTGCCTGCCTACGAATACGATGGAGTGTTGAGAATTGTTTTATCTCTGCTGCATGCAGCATGCGTTAACTTGGTCCTGAGGAGCACGCACGCACGCCAAGCGTTTTGTATTTGCCTCTTTGGAAGGACGGAATTAATAATTAAGGAGGCGCGCGCGCACGCACGCACGGCACCAACATTTGAGCCGTTGATGATGTACGTATGTATGTATGTATGTATGTATGTATCCTTGAGTGCGGTCACGGACATCTGCTGCCTGTCATGCAATGCACGCACCCTTTCTATCACATGTATTTTTATTTTGCTCCATCGGGGAGCGTCTCTGCACTGCACATCAACTTTCTTCTGGCGCGTATGTATGTATGTATGTTTCCCGAAGAAATTACAGAGCACCGGTGCTATCAGAGTTAGTAACAGTTGAAGACCAGCTAATGGCTTGGAAGGGGAAAAAAAAGTACCATACATGACCAGGGAATTTTTTTAACAAATAACCCACAAATTTATTGATATAAAAAAAATCCTAAAAAAGCAATCCCATTGTGTCCTTTACCCCATAGCAAGGTATACACCATTGTATTAGAATATTTTAGTCCCAACGCCTCAGTAAAGGAAGCACCTAGAACGACACCGTACACCCGGTTCGTCCATACTACTTCGGCCTACCAAAATGCAAGGCTAACCATAACTACTTTACAAAGTTAAGACTATTCCATACTAACAAATGTGGTTGCACAAATTAACTCAGTGATAGCATCAAGTTCGGTCCTTAGGTTGACTCAGGCAAGTATCTTCCTTGTTCTACATGTAAGTCCATCCCTTGCATGGTACAAGTCCATCCCTTGTATATCCAATCATAATATATCTCGCTCGTGTCTAAATCATAATTTCATTTTTATTTTTACCAGAATATCAACAATCTTTAATCATGTCCAAAACATGTTTCGAATTTGACCAACTAGCATTCATTTCCTTTCAATTTCTATAGCATGGCTAAGCATATGCAATCATTATTTGTTTATACACATTCAACATTTCATAGAAGTCTAAACTTGGCTTAGGGTTCATCAAGGTACTCATGTCAACATGATTAAGAAAATCCCACAATTTTTAGGATTACAACAACCGATTCCCACAATATAGCAATATTTACGATAATTACACGCATGCATAATAGTTTGGTAAAACAAAATAGACACCGTAAAATATAGGATCAAAATAATCAAAAGAGAGTGCTTGCCTTGTTGCTGGTCGTCGGGTATGAAATAGGGATTGGTGGTGGGATCGTCGTCAACGTACTCAAACTTGTTGGCGTCTACTCATCGTTTGGGAAGAAACATAACAAAATGACAAAATAACTGGCTTTAACATAGTACAAAAGGAAGTCAAATGCAAGGACCGAATCAAAACTTACCAACAATGATGTGTGTAGTTTTAAGATTTTGGTGTTGTTAGTCATGCATGATGATTCTATTAATTCTATTATTTGCAAGTCGGTTCTTTTCAATATATCAAGTCCAAAACAACCTAGGGTTCGGTCTAGAGCTCGAATTCCATGACTTTCATGTTTATGTCATTTTTATTTATCGAATTCAAGAAGCTAAAATTATGCTAGATTCTAAAGAATGTGATACCAAGCTAACATATAGTGGCGAACATATATTTAAGGCAAACTTCACGATTTCATGTTTGGAGGAAGGTGTTAAGGCATTTTAATCTTAAAGTTTATGCTATTGCTGCACATCACTTTCAAATTCAAATATTTTACACATGTGAACATTTTACAACCGGTACTACCACACTTACGGTAGTACCGACTATCGACCTAAGGTACAGACGGCCTCCGGCAGTACCGCTCTCGAGCCCTGATTGTACCGATGTTTAAACATAGAGAAACATGCTCTCTGGAATAAAGCTACTAGCCTATTAGGCGTGGTACTACCGGCCTCTGGTAGTACCGGCTCTAGAACAGCGGTACTACCGCGCTCGGAGCAGGGGCGTTTCAGAGAAGCTGACCGGCCGCGAGGGACAACCGGAATTAGCTGGCCGGTGGCAGGGTAAGCAAGAGGGGGTGGCCATTGACCTAGGGGATTACCTCGGAGGGGCAAGGAGAGGCCGAGGCAGGTTGGCGGCATGCGGCCAGAGGCAGAGAAGAGGGGTGAAGCCGCGGCGGTGACTTAGGCGATGAGAGCTGAAATTGGAGGGGGGAGAGGGGAGTTAGAGGACCAAGTGGATTCTCATGGCCGAAGTAATTGGAGATTGAGCTCACCCAGGTGGTGGATTTGCTGAGGAGAGCTCACCGGCTATCCCGTGCTCTCGACGAGCTCGAGGCGGCGAGAACAAGCGAGTGCGAGCAGGAGTGGTAGGAGGAGCTTCGAGTCGACTTTAAGACGGACGAGACGGAGAAGGTGAGGCATGGTGTAACATCCCAAAATTTTGCTTTTATTGAATTTATTAAGTTAATTGAAATTTGAAATTTTTTGGAATTTATTTTGATTTGTTTTGAATTAAGTCTATTATTGGATTATTTAAATATTTGAATTTTTATTCGTGTGTATTGAGCACGATTGTATTTCTGTTAATGAGTGATTGAAAGTGCCTTTTATTAGAAAAGGAATCCTCGTGGAAAATTGGCTGTGAAAGGTCGAGTCTTGATGGAACGATTGAAAATGTATTGGGCCATTGGAATGGAGGGCTTGTCATGTATGGGCTGGCAACCAAGCGGCCCAATGGTTTGTAGCTTCCGAAGGTGCAGACTACAAACTACGGCCACAGAAACGAACGAGTCGGATTTGGATTCGGAGTGGATCTGAACCAACGAGTCGGATTTGGATTATGACGGGGTGCCATGTATATATATGGCCGGCCGGAACAGGCCAGGCCACTAGGCCAGAGTCCAGCCGCCGGCCAGATAACTTTGCCAATTCTCTCCAGAGCTCCATCCGCTCTCGTCGCGACCTCCGTCACCGTCAGCCAGCAGCCAGATCCCCTCCCTCGCTCGCTCTCTGCTCTGCCTCTACATGGCCGTGCAACCGGCGGCGGAGGAGGGCATGGGGAGGGTGCGGAGGAAGAAGGACTTCTGCCACATGGAGCCGGTCGACGGCCGCATGGTCAACGTGCTCCAGGGCCTCGAGCTGCACACCGCGGTCTTCTCCCCCGACGAGCAGAAGAGGATCGTCACCTGCGTCCACGACCTGCAGGACAGGGCACGCCGCGGCCTCCTCAGAGGTATGGTATCTACTGCGCTTCTCTGACATTAATTCTTGTCCCCCGAGCCTACCCACCTTGATTTCTTACCAGCTTCTGCTTCTTGTTCTTGATTTCTTGATTTCTTACCAGCTTCTGCTTCTTGTTCTTGATTTCTTACCAGCTTGCGCTTCTTGTTGCTATTGAGTATATTGTAAATTGTAATTGAAAATGTGTATATTACCAGCATACTCGGCCAATCTCATCTTGCCTCACCTCGACAGCTCGCCTCCATCTCCTGATTCTCCTGTCTCCTTTCTTTTGCGTTCAGAGATACTAACCAACTTGATGCACCTAATTAATTTCTATCTTGCTAGTCCTGAACCCAGTGTCATCGTAATACTATGAATTCTTCTGTGCACAGCATTGCTGCTGACCGCAGCAACCTTAATTTAATTTGCGGTTGATTCCTGTTCCATCTATCTGTCTTGCCGCTTCGCTTCTTCAAACTTCCGAGAGCGAGGCAGCGAGCTCGTTCTTTTGATTGGTTTTTTCCCCAATTCAGATAAAAAACATGTTCTAACTGTTCCATGGATATATTATATATTTTGATTTTTTTTTTCAGCGCGGACCTACTCGGAGCCGCGCAAGTGGATGCGCGGCAAGGGGCGCGCGACGATCCAGTTCGGGTGCTGCTACAACTACGCGACGGACAGGAATGGCAACCCGCCGGGGATAATCCGCGACGAGGAGGTGGATCCGCTGCCGCCGCTGCTCCGGGCCATGGTCCGGAGGCTCGTCGAGTGGCGCGTTCTCCCCCCCACCTGCGTCCCCGACAGCTGCATCGTCAACATCTACGACAAGGACGACTGCATCCCTCCCCACATCGACCACCACGACTTCCTCCGGCCCTTCTGCACCGTCTCCTTCCTCACCGAGTGCAGCATCCTCTTCGGCAGGGATCTCAGGGTCGTCGCCCCCGGGGAGTTCGCCGGCTCGGCCTCCATCTCGCTCCCCGTCGGCTCCGTCCTCGTGCTCAAGGGAAACGGCGCCGACGTCGCGAAGCACTGCGTCCCGGCGGTGCCCGCCAAAAGGTAGCAAAAAAAACATCACCGTGTTCAAGGGAACCGGTGATGCCGTCACTGCTGCACCGTTAATTCTTGGTTCATGACCAGTGCTGCATTATTTCAGGATCTCGATTACGTTCCGGAAGATGGATGACAGCAAGCTTCCCTTCAAGTTCAGGCCTGACCCGGAGCTGCAGAAGCTCGCGCCGTTGCCGTATCCGGCCCCGGACCGGGCAGTGGCGATGATGAACACGCCAACTCAGCCAAAGTACGGAGCAGGGGAGCAAAGTCAGAGGAACCCTGCAAGCGCAGCACCGCCGGCGAGAACCCCTCCACAGCAAGCGGCCCCTCGGCGCGCTGGTGGTACGCCTGCAACACCTCAAAATCAGCAGCAGCAAGAGCAGGCGGCTAGAGCGCAGCGACCTGGTCAGTACCAGGCCGCGCTCCGAGCGGGACAGAGCCCCAGCAGCGCCCCTTTCATTCTCTCCGCTGACGAATTCCCAGCGCTCGGCGCTTCGCCGGCCAGTGGACGCCGGGGTAGGCGGTAGAGAGAGAGAGAGAGAGAGAGAGAGAGAGAGAGAGAGTGTGCAGGCGGCTTCTTTTTATTTCTTCACCTGCATCTGCAGCCTGTAACAGCATTCATCCATTTTTCTGATGTAATATTACTAAGGAATAAGCGATGCAATTGTTTATTGCCATTATTTTAATTGAGCTCCCTTTAGATTTCCATGACTGGTTAAGTTGGTATTTTAACCACCGTGGATACATACAATGGTGTGATTTTAGATGCCTATAATTAATAATTTATACCAGTTACCTATATGGTTTACTACATAGATTTTTTTGTTGATATTGGGAGAAAGAGGAGAAGGTGTAGCCGTCGGTCTATTTGTAAAAAAAGTAACTCAAGCATATAAATTTAGAGCATATAAACAGCGCAAAATACTATTGTGTAGGTAATTATCTATAATAAACATTTTTTCCATGCTGTAATTAAGTATAAATACTATAGGATCCCAAGAAATAAATTTAAAAACAATATATTATATAAGTTGCATAAACCTTACGGGCAAGGATCAAGGTTCCAAATCTCGTTTTGAGTCAAATCTCGGAGGTTCCCGAAATCCGAAATTTCGGCGAGATTCGGAAATTTCGGATAAAATCCGGACGAATTGCAAAAACCAAATTTCAAATCCGTTTTTTTTTCTACTGGGAAATCCGAGATCTCGGACGAAATCACCGAGATCTCGGGCGAAATCACCGAGATCTCGGCCAAATTCAACCGGCTCAAAAATGGTTCAAAATACGTCAAAAAATTTTGAAATTTTTTTTGGATAGTCCTAACACATCACTAATGTTTCCATAAAAATTTGAGATGATGATCAATGTTGATGAATTTTTAAAAAATCTAACAATGGTAAAGTCGTGATAAAAATCGTATATAAAATCAGTTTTTGATTTTTCAAATGTAACAAATGAACTTCAAGTTATTTGAAAAGTTTTATATATGTTCCTATGTATTAAGGGAGGTTCTTTCTTTGAAACCACCTGATTACGAGGAGATTCTTTCTTTGAAACCACCTGTAGTTTTGAATTTTGACCAAGAAGAAAATATCAATACCATAAATATGAGCGCCGATCATGTATATGTGAATCTCAGCCATATATACATAGGTGAGTTAAGACTGCACTCCATTTATAAATACATGTTATCTTAGGTTTTAAATTTTGTTTTTCAATATATGTCATTCAATAATTTTGAAGTGGGTTTTGTACCACTGTTTCCACTCCACTATTCTCTCATAATCATACACAGATTGATTCCAACTATCAATGTCAGTATCAGATATCATTTCTCTCTGCTGTTTCAATGCACTAGAAAAGTTCCTATGTATTAAAAAAGTTCAAACCACTTTAGAAAATTTTGAAATTTTTTGTGAATGGTCCTAACACATCCATAATATTCCCATAAAATTTTCAGAAGATAATCAATATTGAAAATTTTTAAAAAATTCTAAAAGTCCTAACCGACATATTGAATCAGACCAAAAATGGTCAAAACCATGTTAAAAATTTTTGAAATTTTTGTGGATGATCTTGATCCTAAACCCAAGCAAATACAATGCACAAAAATCAAAATCCGCAAAAACATCAAATCTCGCTTGAGATTGCCGAGATTTCGCCCGAGATTGCCGAGATCTCGCCGAGAAATCCGAGATTTGAATTTTTTAAATTTTTTTGAATTTTCTGGGATTTTGAATCTCGGAGGGGTCCAAAATCCGAGATTTCGCCGGGATTTCGCCGAATTTTGGACCCTTGGCAAGGATAGAATTAATCCTTTTTTTTTAAGGAAGCAAAAGGAGAGGGGGTTGAGAGGAAGGAAAAGCATTAGCACAGACTTGGGCTGCACTGTAAAGCCCAGTTCATTTCAGGCCTTACCTAACAAGCCTTCCCGCACTGTCAGCATCAGCCGTCGTGTTGACCTCTCCTTCTCCGGCTCCGGCTCGGCGAGCGGAGTGGAGCCATGGGCAACATGACCCGGTCGGACTCCCCCATCTCGCGCCGCATCGTCCTCTCCTTCCTCGATTTCCTCAACTCCGGTCGGTACCACCCCACCCCCCGCGCCCGATTTACTACTACTCGATTCCCCTTCCCCATCCGCCTCCTTTCTTTTGCGTTTCCTTACTGCTAGTGCTACTAGTAGTGCTCGTTCCCTTCCTTTCCTTAGTTTCTCACGCCGATCGACCGATGGCTGCTGCTGCTTCCCGGGCGAGCGTGGTCGCCTCGCCGGAGGGATCGAATCGCGTGCTCCACTCGCGCCTCTTACCGATCGGTTGAGCCAGGGAATCGCCTCCACCTACTTTACTTGCAGTTGCGGCTTCACCTACCAACTAGCTAGGTTCGATTTCGGGTCATTAAACCTTTTCTCGCCGGTTAAAGTAGGGTTCCGTTTGACCTGATATTGTCATCCAATCCCGCCTGGGACCAAATTGCACGGGTTTAAGTGCTGATTTCGGATTCGAGTTGCAAGCGGTGGCTTGCCAAGTGAGACAACATGCAGATAGTAGACGGTTCAGGTGTGCATGTTAATGTGCGGAGAGGTGCTTCTATGCTCTTCTTTTTTAAATGGCACAAGTATTGAAGCATGAATGAAGGGTACATGAGGATTACTCACCTCTTCGCGTGCTTGAAGATTTGTATAACTTGTATTAGGAGGAAAAACATGCGGTTGCTTGCTTGATCTGGCGCGTTGCTGCGCTACTGCGTTATGATTTCTTTTGTTGAGAGCATTGAGTTGATTAACTCTACAATTATGGTCCCTATGATCTGTTATTGCCACTTGTGCGCACTATCCATGTGTTTCTGTCATGTTGCTCCATGCTTTGGGACAAAAATGACACCTGGTCGGAGTAGCATGAAAAAGCTATGGATCTTAAAATAGGAGTTATGACCTTTTAGTTCTAAGAAAAGGCTAAGGATCTTATGCCATTCTTTACATCCAGAAGACTGGCCAAATTTGGGACTGATATATGTTTGTGGCATTCACTGGGTATAATTTTTTGTCCAGCCGACAGTATATAGCTGGTGCCAACTTTAAATTACATGTGGTGAATGTGAGTATATGTCAATAAAATCATCACCCTAATCAATTTGCGTTGTTTTTTTCTTCTTCTCCTGATGAAAGTATCTAATGCATTAAAAAACCACATGGAATTTGGTAATAGCTATTAGCTAGCTATGGTAGTAGCATATGTTTGCCACAGTTATAATTAGAAGAGCAAAATATGTCAATAAGATAACTTGCACAGGAGGAAGAAAGGATGAGTTTAATTCTTGTTAGCACTACTGAGGCACATTGCTGCTGTGGATTTTCCTCAGTAAAGAGAGTTTTTTTTTACCATTGTCTCTTCTAACATTGGAAGATGGAACCATGATTGCAATGCAGTTGAGTTAGTCCCTGGGGCTGATCCTGAAGCTCTCGAAGTTGCTAGGGAATGCCTGGAATCCATTTTTAGTATCAACTCATCCACTACCGAGGGGATACAGCCAGGACTGTTACTTGAACTATTTAGTTCTCTGGAAGCTAATGAACGAGATAAGTCAAAACCAGATCCGGTGTTACAATCGGTGTCAAACAAACCCTCTTGCAGTGCGAGTGCTTCCAATATCCAAGAAGACTCAAACAAATGTACAACATCCGATGTATGCTCTCTCTCTCTCTCTCTCTCTCTCTCACACACACACACACACACACACACACATTTTAGACATGGTTTGTATTTTTCATGTTGATGCATATTAAATGCATGTTTATATTTTTTAATCGACAATACCATCAGACATTCATTTAGACATATACGGTGGTTGGAACTTCTTATATATCTATATCATATGTTCTTTATTCCTTCAGTTTTATTGTTCCCCCTAATAACCGTCATAAGATATTAGCTTCTGATACATTCTTTCTGCATCTCCTGATCAGAGTGAAGGCCAAGAGGAAGATACCTTTGACTTAGGTATAACTATGGCATAAATTGTAGACTCTCTCTATAATCAGATGTCCAGATATGGTTGTAAATATCAAGTTTGTTTTTGTAAAGGTTTGCTGCCTGGTGTGTCACTTGATTCCATTTGTAGGTTCTTGGTGTTGTCACCTAATGAGGCATATAAAGAGAAAAAAAATCACACTGACATTTCTCTTTTAGTCTTTTCTCATGGAACTTGATTTCTTTTTTGGTTAGATCATTCAGGAGATGAACTATTTGCAAAATTCTATGCCGCACTTGATGAAATCAATTTCTTCAAGACATCACCTGCTGGAGCTGAAGATCCTGGTCAACTTTCAAAAGCATCACAATACTTTGATGACACATTACTGGTATAATGTGCTATTTTTGCTTGTCTAGCATTTTCAGATGTAATTAAGTAAAAATTTGATCATGTTCATATTGTCTCCTCTACCGAGAAAAAGCTATTATAGATGCTTCCCTATTTTCTAGGGCATCTTGTGTCATAGTAGTTTCCCCGCATGCTAGGTTTGCTTTTATTTATTGTACAGACATTTTTAATGATGAATTGTGATTTGTCTCTGTTTAGGAGGTGCGTAAGTCAGGAAGGAAAAGGGCAAGCTTAGGAGACCTTGCAGAGTTCTTTAAGTCAAAAGGTATATAGTCACAATCCTTGGTCGTTTCATGTGTTCAATTTTTAGTGTTGCATTATATTTGTTGATTCATTAGTTTGTGCAGCAAATTTACATCTTCTGACTTGGAAATCTTCATTTTCTTTTAGTTGTAAATGTAAAAGCTAATGGCTTTGCAGTTCAAGCTTTCTATGTGCATTATGTTGTGGATTCGGATGTGCAGAATTTTAGTAGCTAATTGCATATTTGTTTATCAGGTAACGAGTTCATGAGGTCAAAGCAACACCTTAAAGCTGTAGAACTGTACACAAGTGCAATTGCATTAAGCAGAAAAAATGCCATTTACTATTGTAACAGGTATGAACAAATAACTGAAACTTCTGATGGCTTTTTTGGTGAACATGCAGCATGCAAGTGTGCAATTGTAGCTTTGTTGGCTCTCATGGTGACATCTCATACTGAGTTAAACTTAGTATGAGTAAATTTCAGGGATAAGAACCAGAATGAATGGAGCTAAAAAAATTTCGGGTTGATTTTTCCCATTTTCACGAGTAATAGTGTATTTGGGATTTGAAATTTGCTTAAGTGACCAATAGTGGATCGTAAGCATCCATTTTAGATACCTGCCTGAAACAGTAGATGCATATTACTCTATTGCTTCAAAAGCCTGTGATGTGGCGAGGAGTCTCAGGATCTGTTATTGTTTCTTCCTACTGCTATTAACAAGGTTCTGAAAACTGGTGGAAACTAGCTGTAGCTTGTTACAAATCATACATCTCTTGGCTATTTTTCACCGGGAAGAACTACTTGCCTACTTGGAAAGTTGCTAATTTGCTATTAGAGATTGTTGAATGCTTAGGAAACACAAACATTTTGTAAAATAGAAAGAATGAGTTGACTGGAAATCCTCTGGAAACTGGCCAATTTCTGGCTAGGTGGCTACCAGAGGGGTCTTTAGTTTTTTTCTTGTTCCAGTAGTGGTGGTATTAACCCTGGTATGGTAAGTAATACTCTCGTTGTTCACAAGACCATTTATGCTTTTGATGTCACATGAAAAGTATATGCTACTTCCAGGGCTGCTGCGTATACCCTTCTGAATATGTTCAATGAAGCTATTGAGGATTGCCTGAGGTCAATTGAAATTGACCCTAACTACAGCAAAGCATATAGCCGACTTGGATCTGCTTATTTCGCTGTGGGAAATTATCATGATGCCTTATACAAGGGATACTTGAAAGGTGCGCACATCAGAAACTCGGTTGATTTTGTGGAACTGTGACATATTATGCTATTTTTTGGTGTGTCTTTCCCTTCCTCGTAGGTGCTACATGTTGCCAAGTTTTTCTGTGAGAAGTCCTTTATTTGAACTGTAGGCTGAAAAGTTGAACATTGTTTAACTCATAGTAGTATCCAACCTAAGAACAACTTTATCTCTTTTTCTCTTTTATGTGGAGCATCCTGTTATAATTCATCTTACCACAATGTACTAAAATCTGTGTTTAAGGGTCTTTTCTTCTACATTTAGACATCTAATGTTATTGTTACCAGACAACCAATTCAAGTAAACAAACTTTTACTTGATTCCTCTTGACCAAGTTCTGTGACCAAATCCATGTCATCTTTGTTCTCTCTCTCTCTCTCTCTGAGGAAATATGTCATTTTTTTATGGTGACTTTCAGCACTGTATAAACTCTGATTCATATCAAATGCATTCTCATCAACTTTTGGTGCTTCTAACATTTAGTGATAATTATTTTCTTCTGCTTGATTAACGGTTCCATTTGCAATTCTTGAATGAATCTACATTACAAATTTAATATACCCAATAATGTGTGGAACTGTGGAATGCATAGTGAACTCACTTTGTTCTTGTTGCAGCCTCTGAACTTGATCCTAGTAATGAAAATGTCCGGCAGAATATTGAGGTGAGAGTTTTTCTGCTCCCCCCCATTTTTCATTAGGAGGCTGGATGGATTTTCTGTTCTTCGCATCATGGCATTACCACTAAACACTAATGAACTTCTCTTTTTCTCGCTGTATAAAAACTTTAGGTTACCAAAAAGAAACTGGCTGACCAACGAAATCCACCAGAAGGACAGGTACTGTAACTAGAAAGCTACATGTGCTTTTTAAGTGGACTTTGAGATGTGTCCTAGACTCCTAGTCCTGGTGTTGACTTAACAAATCAGGACCGTCGTTTTTTAAAAAAAAATAATTTACACATTCAGAGCTGCTACTTGGAACTTCTATTATATGGGTAGAATGCTGATATTGTTTGGTTACAGCTATGATTTTATTTTATTCTTTGGTCTTTTGAAACCACCATGTAATCCATCTCCTTGTTTATAGAATACACATGCAGACCAAGATCAACAATCACATCCACGGTTCACTAGCCAGGCAAGTAGTGGTGTTCCTTTCTCACTATTTCCCCCTGGAAGCTCTCCTCCTGAATTCTTAGCCAATATCATCAATCGTGGGTCTGATCTTGGTCAACGGCCATCTGAACATCCCATAAATATAAATCTGAATGACATTTTTGGTCATGCAAACGTCAATGGGAATGGCCAAGGATCAACTCAGGCAGGGAATTCAAGTAACCACACAACATCTGCCGCTTTCCCAACCAATGCTGCAGTTCCTCCTGCTTTTGCCTTCATGGGCTCGGGTACTGAAGGAAATCGTGCACATCAAGCGTCAAGTGGACATGAAGGGGAACATGGTGAACCAGGTGTGCACAGGGATGCTGGCATCCAAATAAACTTGGCAGGACCAGAGCAGGCTACTGAGGCTCTGAGAGCTGTGATGCAGATGTTTGCACCACAGATGGGCCCAAATGAAGGCGCACCTAGAGGTTCGTTAATAATTAAATTTATTTATAAGAGTGGTTTCTCTTGAGTGAAGTTTTCAACTTGGTCATACTTGGAACAGAATAGGGGACCGTCTCTTCTCTGAAGGGGAAAACAACTGGTAAATGACTATTATGCTTGTCTGAACAATCATCCCAGTGTGTTAAACAAAATAGTGGTGGTATTTTTCTGTTCCATAGATGATTAAATGAATAGGTTGTTCTTTGGCATGTTCAAATTTTGTGTGAAAAATGGTTCATATTTGCACTACATGGCATTCATAGTTTTTTTACATTAACATGTGGTGTATTTGCTTTGACAGAAAATACGCTTCTTCCTTCTAGTACCAATGATCAACATTTTCTTATGGAAAGTAGCTCTGATCCAAATAAAATGAATTACTGCTTGCAATACAAACAGGAAAGCAGAGAAAGTCATCTACTTCCTGTTTCCCATTTTCGTTTTAACTTCCTCTGTTGAGTTGGGTTTTTTGTTGTTGATAAAACTGGATTCTCCTCATCACTTGACTGCCAGAAACATCAATTTTTAAAAAAGAAAAATCTTTGAACAATTGAATGACATAAATATGAATTATTTATTATTGTAATCCATCATTCCATCATGTCTATTGTGCAGGACCAGGTTAGAGCTGAGAAGAAAGAAAATGTCTAACGTGGTTCATAGTTCAATTCCTATATTCAGCAATGCTATATGGATATGTGCTCATGCTCTTCTGGTAATTTTCTTTGGTGATCAAACATGGAATTTTGTGTGCTTAAAATTCATCTTGGGCACCTTATCGTTGTTGTACATGTGCTGCCTTAATTTCTTCGTGTATTTGCTATGCTGGCACACACTCAGTTTACCTGCTCTCTATTTGCATCTATGCATCAATGTATCATTAATTTTCACTGAAGTTTGATTGATGACATCTAACAATGATGCTAGAATTTTACCATTGCATTTTATTTGCGGGTCTTTTATATGATCTGCAGCCATCTGTTATTATACGATTTGCTTATTCACTTGTTGGTTGACAATTCGTACTTGCAAAGCCATTCTAGCTATTGCATTAAACTCTGGACGACTCATCCAATATGGATGTTGTCACCGGCAGGCATCCGATCAAACTTGCCAAATGGTCTTTCAAAAATCAATTTTGTCAAATGACGTTTACTTTAATGCACACATCTGCCTTGGGGACGGTTTGGAAACATGGGGTACGAAACTACGTGGGCAAGCATAACCGAAAGTGTACTATTTGTTGGAGCAGATGGCACAGGAGAGTTGTTAAATGAGGGATAGCATCCAAAGTGAATCCTTTGCTGTACATCATTGCTGCTTCCACTTTTGCATATAAGGAGGAATAAAATGGATGGCTGGCTGGCAAGTCTCAGTTACAATCTACGATTACCTATTGAGAATCGATCGCCTTTGGTTGATATCCCCTTTCCGAGCTTCATATTTTATTTTTCAAACCCCCAATAGGTGTAGTGAACTCCACGAGTTCGGCTTATTTCTCAATGCGGCACAGCTACAAAACAAGACGTGACTGCTGGTCCTTCCCATCGCGCGGAAGGTTCCCAAAACGCAAATGGGGGGAGAGAGAAAAAAAAAACTAATTTTGCGAGATCGAAAAGCAACACTTCAGATTGATCTGAAGTAATGTAGCAAACAGATTTGAATGATCCGGGTTGTTCGATCGGTTCACACTGTATGCAACTGTTTAAGTTGCAGTTGCAATAGCTACTGCAAATGATCCCTGTCCTTTTACGAGACACCTTTCATGATCAGATAGAAAGCTAATTATTCGAGAACGTTTAAATGAAAACTAGAAATTTTTTTTTTAAAAAAAATACTCAATGAGGTTAGAAAAGGCAAAGCTTCGGTACGACGAAGAGACCTAAATCGCTACTGTTTTGTTGGTTGAGTGCTCCTTCCTAGCGCAGAGACAACACACGAGGCACTCGCACGCCTTGCCTACACTGCTCCCTAGGTCTAAATTTGGGGGTGATTTTTTAAATGAAATTATTCATAAATATATAATATATTTTATATATAAATACAAATTATTATAATGTTTTCTTTATATATCTAATAAATATCCCCATTTTTTAAATATAATGTTTAGAGATGATAATTAAGATTGCCCAGTCATTTCTAATATGAAAAAAGTTGATAACTTTAACTAGCCACATCTTACTCATACGTAGCTCTCATCAAATCATCAATTTTAGAATGGCAAACCATCGAATCCGCCTTGTAATATATCTTCGATTACGATCCCCTGTGAAACTCGACGGAGGGAGTAGAATGCAATTTCGCGATTAAATGGTATGGGTCCATTGTTTAGTAAGTAAAGCAAGCAGTAGTAGTACTAATAAACCATGGAGCGAGGCGAGGCGTGCGTGTGAGAGAGAGAGAGAGAGAGAGCCTCTTGTTGTCATCTGCGCCTGCCCCCTCTCCACTCGCAAACCCTCGCCTCGCATCTCATCGCCCTTCCGCCGCCGCGTCGGGCCTCGAACGACCGCAGATCTCCCCGGGCTCCCAGCTCTCACGAACGGATCGCACCACAGCCGTCGCCACCGCGGAATGGGCCGCCGGATTTAACCGCCGCAAACACGCCCGGCTCTTTTGCGGACACATTTCGCTGCGATTTCGCCCGCCGCTCCCCCCCGAGCTCCTCCGCCCTAGGGTTTCATGCAGTCGAGGTCTCGCATTCGCGGCCGCGACCCGCCGCCGCCCTCGGGCGGACGATACCACCGCCGATCGCCCTCCCCACGCCACCACCGCCGCGCCCGCGACCCGCCCCCGCCCCAGCCGCAGAGGCGCAGCCCCGAGCGCCCGCGCCGCCAGGCGGAGAAGCCCCCACCCGACATCGGCGGCGGCGCCGCAGCACAGCGCCGGTCGCGCGCCGACATCCTTCTCGAGGCCGGCCGCCTCGCCGCCCACTACCTGGTCGCCCAGGGCGTGCTCCCCAAGCACCTTCTCCGGGCCAGGGAGGAACCAAACCACAACCCCAGCTCCCGCCCGGAGCCCCCCGCTGCCGCCGGATACGTCAGGAAGCGTGACGAAACGTACCATGACGACGACCCGAGGTGTCAGAGGAATGGAGGTGGTGGGGACTGGGACCGCGACAAGGGGGACGACGACAGGCTACCCCGGAGGTCGGGGTGGGATAGGAGGAGCCAAAGCTTTGACGGGAGGCGTAAGTATAACGATGGAGGAGGTGGTGATGGTGATCGGGGTGGCCGCCGGAGCCATGAGTACGATGAGCAAAGGAGAGCGACCATGTCACGGTCCTATTCGCATAACGATCGGCGGGCCTCGAGTGATGGCAGAGTGGATCGAAGGCGGAGAAGTAGGAGCAGGAGCAGAACCAGGACCAGGAGCCATTACTATGGCAGCCGGAGGGATTCGGATGGGCGAGGAGGCGGTGCTGATTTGGATCACAGCAAGGTGCCAGGGTCTGGAACTGTTCGTAGTGGTGATGGTGATGCGGACTATGGTGATGTTGATCAAGTGCCAAGGGATCTGAAGGCACCTCGTTCGGTGGTGGTTATGGAGGTGAATGACGATGCCAGCAATGAAGATGCAGAGATGGAGTCGGAGGTCATACGGCTGGATCATGGTCAAGATGTCCGTGGAGACGAGGATGGTGAGAATGCAGTTGCTGGCTTCAATGGTGCAGATATCGGTGACATACACCAACTATCCAATGTGAATGTTGTTCATCCATCAGATTCTGTTGAGGAACTGGTGCATATGCAGTCCCAGCCCAGCGATGTTGAGGGGGACGTGGAGGCTAGCATTGCACGCAGGGATGCATGCCTGGTAGAACCAGTGTCTGAAAACAATGATTTCTCTCAAGTTAGGGATGAAATGGAGGCTCCACAAAGTGAGGTTGGAACTGATGTTGGTGATCTTGCCAGAGACGAACAAGAGCTGCCAGCTTGGTACGGAATTTTTGACCTCAACATTGTCGGAACACATGAGAGCTGTGAAGTGTCTGATATTTCTGGTGATCCTCCTGCAGACCATGCTTGTGATTCTCTGCCTGATCTAGTTGGTCGGATGGACCAACGAGCAAACTATGATACTTCAGAAACTCAAGGTCAAGGTGAACATGCACATGAGAACCACCAGTTGGAGGATGGCCAAGTGCTTCTAAATCAAGGTATTGGTACACATGACTTGAACAAGTACGATCTGAACAATGAGCAAAGGCTTCTAAATCAGAGAGCTGACGAAAATGCACAGGATAATCGCTTGTCAAATAATGAGCAAATGCATCTGAATCACAGCATGGCCGTGCAAGATTTGGACAATTGCCATCTGAACGATGAAGAAATGCTTCTAAAGCAAGATGCAGATGAACAAGAGGATCGTAATCAACAGACGGAGAATGAGCAAGTGCTTCTAAATCAGAGCACCGCTGCTCAAGGTTTGGACAGTTACCATATGAATGGTGAGCAGTTGCTGCTCAATCATGGTGCAGATGAACACCCGGACAATAATCACCGGATGGGGAATGAGCAAATGCTTCTACATCATGTTACAGGTGTGCATGATTTGGATAAGTACGGTCTAAACAGTGAGCAACTACTTCAAAATAATGGTACAGATAAACCCGCAGCAGGTAGTGGTCAGTTTAAGGATGAGCAAATGCTTTTAGATCAGGCTGCAGATGGACAAGCTACACTTCAGAATCTGGGCATCAGGCGAATGATTCCTGTAATTAATCTGGAAGATGATTATGAAGAGCAGTCTGATACCAATGAGTTTTTGGAATCCAAGTAAGCCTTTTAGATTCTTTTTATCATAGTCTCAAGGGGGAGAGGAAAATCCTTCACACTTGAACATGTTCACAATACAGAAGTGACACCTTACATAAACACATGGATAATGTTCTACCAGAACGTATGTGTTCTCAAGACCAGCAAGCCTCGAGTTTTCCTGACCATCCTCAGACCAACATCCCAGCAGCATCTTCTTCATCGGTTACACCAAATTTTGGAAATAGGTGGACCGGAAGGAGTGCTGTTAAAGCACAGGTGAGATGGCTGTTTAGAAACCAGATACTTCATGCTTGTCCTTATTTCGTTCAATACTCTTCTTGCAGCAAGTAAAGCATCTGGTTTGTAAAGTGAATTGTTAGGGGGGTCACTTACTGATTAATGCTAGTAGTTACACTCCTCATCATTGAGCTACTCATATGCTCTATGGAGATTGATTTTGTCCTTGTTCCTATTGGCATCTGTTAGTACTTTCATTTTCTGTCGTTATTCTCCTTTGGTTGCGATCAGCAACTTTGGATTTCTGTCTTGTAATCATAAAATTCTGTTAGTCTGTTGAGATATTAAAACCATATTTTCACATTTCTTCAGGGAATTCTCAGTGACGATGACGCGTTGTATGTTGCATTTGACAAAATACCATTAGGTATGTTCTCCTACTTCTGGGAATGTGCATGTTTCCTTTCTCAGCTTATGTTTGTTCAATTTCTTGAACCTATGACTTATCGTTCTAGTTGAACTTCTTATGTATCACAATCACATTATTTGATCTGGGACATGGATACCGCAATCCCCACTCTACTGATCTATTCTGGTGCTAGAACTTAGAAGTCCCTGCTATTTATGTTAAATGGAATAATTGGTGATGAGCCTTATGTATTGATTGGATTACAGCTAGTAATGTAGCAAAGCAAAATACTTACATGTAGCCTTTGTATACATATTTTAGTATGTAGCAAAGCAAAAGTTAATAAATTGTAGCCTTTATGTAGCAGTAGAATAGAGTAGAGGTAATTCTTTGACCCTTCCAAATAATAATGGTGGGTGCAATGTTTACACGTTCCTGCTGTAATGCACTGGCCACAATTTATTAACTTTTGATGGGAGTTCTGAGGATGCTGTTTATGCCAAGAAGTCAAGCTTCTTCCTTAAAATCTTACATGTGCCTTTGTATACATATTGCAAAATGCACACTCTGCTGAATCCAACAAACTTTGTATCATCCTCTGTAGCTGGGCCTGGGATGAACAGGACACTTTCTTGAACTCAACATGGTGTAGTTGTGTATGGCCCTTAAGGGGACGCCTTGACACTGCTAGACATGCCAAGTTTTATGCTACGATAAACATTGTTGTGTTAGGCACTTGTAGTAATAGCACAAGCATGAAGTTTAGTTCTTCAAGTTGAGTTTCAAGTGTAGTTGAAATATAGATAGATAAATGGATGCATCATAGGCTCCTAGCCGTCTAGCATGATACTGAAATATGTGTAAATCTTTGCTGGAATTTCTTCAATTTTCAGCCAGTACTTCCTGGGCACAAGCTCTGCATGACCACATGATACATGCCAATGCAGCGAACCCTGGGTTAGACATTTAAATGATGAAATTTGTCGGTCATTTCTTGAAACTGGACTGTTTTCCATTAGTTCTAGTTGGTTATTACTGATAAACATGTGTATTTTGTGCTGTGGTGATGAATATTATCTTAATATAAATCATGTCTCCAATTCATAAACAAATCGGATATGTATAGGATATTCTTGCTTCCTTTTCTGCTTAAATGTACCCCTTTTAATACTACTTGCATGAATGTAGATAGTTTTTATGCACCGCAGTTGTTGAGCACAATGACTGGTTCTGTCAATCATCAATCAGGCTCTCGTCTTGTTTACTTAAGTTACTGTATGTCGTTCAATTCTTCGGCCCACTGCTTGTTTTATCAACTGAACCTACTTTTTGGATGCGAGTGACTTTTACAGCTTGCCGTTGCAACAACTGCTAGGGTGCTGCAGTTACATTATCTGTTACTTTATGGTCATCATCACCACTTAGTTTTTACTTATTTGTTTTTTTTTGGTTTCCACAGAAGTAATTAATGTGTGGGACCTGCAATCATCTGAGCTTGGGAAATACTTATGAACCATGTTGTTTGTGTACTCTGCTCCTACATTAAGCTTCAGCTTACTGTTATCCTGGACCATGGGAAGCTGAAGTTGGTTGATCGGTCACTGTTTTGTATGTTGTGCAGTTGTAACATTTTTAGATTTCCTAGAAGTCACATTTCCATGCTGGACTAGTGAGGCGCCCTACCCAGAAATTAGCTGATATCAATGTAGATGTCACGCGGAGCTCGTACTTTGCTTCTTTTTTTTTTACTGCAAATGATATGGATGTTGTACGTCCATTTTATGCTGCGCTTGTGCTCCTGTTTTACTCTGAAGCGCAGAAGGATACTGAGAGTAGGATATCATTCGCGTGCAGCTCATCGAGCAGAGATGGCTTCACGGAAGCTGCTAGCAATAATCTATTGATTCCACACCCAAACTAACTATACAGTATGCATCACATGGCCAAACACTGTCCGTCAGCATCTGCCTTGCATTCTTTGTTCCCTCGATTTCAAGTTTAGAGGGGGGCCTGTCAAATGCAGCAGCGTCTGAACTATCTGGACGGTATACATCAACAGCGCATTCTGGTGCAGTACACCCTTGGAGGAACATGAGCTGGAAAATTCGATACTGTAGGCGATGCATCGTATCGTAGGGTCTTTGATCCCAATTCCTGTGTGCGTGCTTGTGGGGATGGGAACAGGCTTTCACAAGGAAGTTGCTGTATGAGTGAGAGACTGGGTGCCTGGTCTTTGTGACCTGATTGTTGTGCGTGTACCGGACTTGTCGGTCCATTGTCGAATACTGACCTCGATAGCTCTTGTCGATATGTGATTTGTTCGACACCGCTCTTGTCCGATGAGAAGATCTGCTGCTAGCGTTTGTGATGGCCCCCCACCCCCAGCTTGGTTTGGTGGCATGCCCGTGTCCGCACTGGCGTTGGCGTTGCCATTGCGGCGGCCTCTCCTTCCCTGTTGAGGTGAACGATGTCCTCTTCTCCGGTCCAGTCCAGGAGGCATGTCAGAACCTACAGAAAATCCTCTCCTGTATAGTATATATACTCATACTAGTAGCATGCACATGTATGCTTGCTTCTGGCATGCTGTGTCCAGATTTTGCACATGGTTTTTGCAGGGGGCAGGGATCCCTGGTTGGCTTCTTTCTTCCTCTTTTTCTTCTTTTTTTTTTTCTCAAAAAAAAAAAAAAAAAACATGGGATCTTTGGAGGGTAGCTCTTGCATGTTTGATCAACATGTGATCATCAGGCCGGCCGCCCGGCCAGGTCTCAGTTCTGGCTGTTTCAGGGTACGTTTGTGCTTGCCAATGCTCCGTGTTCTCGCATCGCATGGTATTATTAAAGGCAGAAGAAAGAAGATTCTTCTTGAGTATTGGGGACAAGGGCACGCTGATGCTCAGTCCATCCGGTTATGGTTTGGCACAGGCAGGAGAAGAGGAGGGTTGCTGAAATAACCGCAAAACTCAAAACAAATTTCAAATTTGAGTTTGAATTAGTCTCTATTTGCATTTTATATTTTTTTTCTGAATTTTTCGGATTTTATTTGAATTTATTTGGATTTATTTGGTTGCATTACGGCTTTTTGCCATTTTCGGAAAGTTTCGGCGCCTGTGCGCCTTCCTCTTTTGGCTTTGCGCCTTCGCTTCGCTCCCGCGCATCGCCCGCTCGTCCGCCTCCCGCCTCCGCCCGCGCCCTCGCGCGATGCCGCCTCCGCCTCGCGCGCCCCACGCCCGATCGCAAAGCGCCTTTGTGCTTCTCCTCACTGCGCCTCTGCCATGGCAGAGCCGCGGCTCGCCGCGTGACCTGCCGCCCCGTCCCGTCGCTCACCGCCCTAGCCCGTAGGGCACTTCACCTCTCGCCGCCCTAGCTCCGCCCCGAGCCCCGCGCAGCCGTCAAGTCCCCTCGCCGCTACTCCGCCCAAGTCCCCTCGGCAATGATCAAGCCGGCGACTTCGCCGCGCCCGCCGGCTATTTAAGCCCTTCCCCGGCCGCCATTCTTGGTCCCCTGAGTTCGCCGCACTCTCCTCTCCCTTTTTTTCCTCTCTCTCCCGTGCCCTCCCGAGCGCTCTCGTGCCGCCCCAAGAGCTCCTTCCCGCCTCGGCAGCCTCCTCCGCCACCTCTCTCACGCCCTTGGACTCCCCGAGCCGTGCTCCAACCGTGGTGAGCCCTCTTGCATTTGCCCCTAGTCCCGTGAAACCCCATGCCCTAAATCGCAAAAAGCCAGTCGTCTTCCTCGCCTCCGGCACTTCTGGCCGCCTCGCCCGGCTCGGCCAGCTCCCAGTGTCATCGCCACCCGAGGCCCTTTGTCGCCCCTCTCTCTCACTCTCCGCCGGACCCCACCCGTCAGCCTCCTCGCCCCACGACCCCACCCGCTTGATTGCCCTCTCTCCTCTCTCCTCACCGCCACCCGGGCCCGCTTGTCGTTCGTGAGCTGCAGTGAGCCGGGCCAGGCCCGATGGCCTCAAGCCTTCGCATTCACGGGCTGAGCCCGGTTTTGGCGCAAGCCCAAAGCAACAGTGGCCCATTCCTTTTTATTTTCTTTTATTTTATTTCCAGAAATTCGTTTTAATCCATTTAAATACCCAAAAATACTCCAAAAATACCCGAAAGTCCAAAAATGCCCAAAAATACATATTCCGAACCGTTTCGAGCCACTGAGTCCAAAAACGACCTCCGTTCCGCCAAACCAAGTTCCAAAAATTCCCAGAATGCCCTCCGACCCATTTCCGGCTTATTTTCTCTCTCGGTTTTTCTCTTTTCTTTTCTCTTCTTTCTTTTTGTGTTATTTATTGTTTATAGTTTATCTTATGGTGTTTATTTACACTAGAGCCGACGACCGAGCAGTACCAACTCCCGGAGCAGACGCAGGAGCAGGAGCAGTACTGGGAATCGGAGCCGGACCAACGTGACGCCGAGTACGACTACGCCAACACCGAACTAGGGAACCCCTCCGCCCCGCAAGGCAAGCCATACTCCATTGATCATGTTGAACCTAGTATTCCTTAAAATAGTTCATAATTATTTTCTACCGTATTATTTCCGAACTATATGTTGAAATATCGCAACGTTGGTATGTTTGAATGACATGATAGCTAGTTAATGCCAAAAAGGCTCATGGAACTTCCTTGACAAATATTAAATCCGAATAATCCTTTGTAACCCTAGAACATCATTATTGTCATTATTTGGCTAGGTATTCTATTATAGTTAATTAGACCATTTTAAAAGGAAACATGAAATGTCGATGTACTTAGATATGGAATGTTTATGAATTGTTGCGGTCCGGGGGACAGTATTGGGCTAACTACCGGATGGGTGTTAGTCGATCCGTACGAGGACTGATACCAAGGTATGGATGGATGATGGTACTGCGGATACCAGGGGATGTGGAATGTAATGGTTTGGTCTATGACAAGTAAGGACTTACAACCTTGGGCAAAAGTAAATAACTTAAGAAACCGTTCAACCACAGGTTGGGCCGGTCAACTTCGTTGGCCTGATTCAACGTAGCTCGGTACATTGTACTTTCCCCGGAATACCTATAGGAGCAGTGGTTACCTTCCGGTATGGGAGATGGTCCTTGATTATGGGGTGAAACGAAAGTGTGCACGAGGAAGCTGTGGCATTTCGGGTTCACAGCGGTAGGTGTCCACGATGCGGGATCGCGAACTTCACTCCGGCGGTGGGGACCCCGGTTAATGTGGACCGAAACTCTACCGGATAGGGGCTAAAGGGGAAAGATCCAACGAAAGCTATGATAACCTCGATCCGCCGTATGCATAAAAGTTGCATGTTAATCGCGTGGCATAACGATCGTGGAATCTTGTGGGTAAAGTGAACACCTCTGCAGAGTGTAATTAAATGGTATTCGAATACGCCGTGCTTAGGTAAATGAAGTGAGTTAAAATGGGGTGAATCGAACCTATGCTCAAGTAGATCTTTGAATGAACAAGTGTGGAAGTATATAACTTTGGAAACCCCCTGTTTATTATTATGATTATGGTTTATGTTTCAAATGAAATGTCAAATCTTATAAAAACTTGCATACACAAATGAGACATATGGCTATCCTTGTTATCCGTTGCATATAATAATCAGGATTTACTGTATGGCTTGTTGAGTACGTTGTAGTACTCACCCTTGCTTAATTAACCCATTTTAGAGTATCAAGATGTTGGTGACTTCCAAGAGATCGTAGACGGCGATACAGTGTGGTTCTAGTCTCAGTCTTCGCTCGACTCGCCTGTGGAGTTTTGCTTTTGCGCTGTTTAACTTTTGTGATGTAATATATACTTGAAGCTCGTCGCTTCCCTTGAAAACTCTGGCCGATAGGCCTTATGTGATGTAAAAACAGTTGAATCATTCGTTTGCGGGCAATGAACAACTTGGTTTCCGGTGACTAATCTTCCTGGGTAGTCATTTCGGAATTTAAACGCACCCCTGAAAAGGCGGTCCGTCACAGTTGCTCACTGCATGCATGCCACGACATGTAGAGGCAAAGCAAGCAAGGAGCCTCCACGTGCCAAATTAAGTTGTCTGTGTCTCTACTCCGTACTACCCTGCATTTGCGTCCAGTCCAGCCCAGCTGCCCAGTGCGTGCTCTGATCCGACGACGCATGAGGAAAAGTTTGGATACTGTGCTTCCGGAGGCATTTGGGTTATATGGAACAGCTCTGTGCTCTCTGGTGAAATGATACATAATTTGTAATTTGCTTTGACAGAAACATACTTCAATACATTATTTGGAAAGTTGGACTTTAACTTGTGTTTATGAACCATGTGATAATTCAGATCGTGCTCTTTTTGTAATTCGGTTTCAGGACTCGCAAATTTCAGATGATGATAATTGGTTCATTATTGGGATTTCAGCTTTATTCGCTCAACGTGGAATCGCAATAGGAGTGGAGGAAACATGAATGAAATTTTCATATTCAACTTGGCTTAATTGAGCTCTTTCTTAAAGGACGATCTTTCACATGGAGCAATATACAACAAACCCCGCTTCTTCAACAGCTCGACTGTTTTTTTTTACTTCACTAAATTGGACAATAACCTACCCTAACACAATAGTCAAACCACTTACTAGAAATATTTCTGATCATATTTCATGTGTGGTCTCAATTCAAACTACTATTCCAAAGGCCGCCGCGTGTGCATTGTTCCATGTGTGGACAATAACCTACTAACTCTTTCTTGAGAGTTTTCGGCAGTGGTACCATTGTTGGCCCCAGCCATGAATACGTAGCGATCCGTGCTACTGCTGCGACAGCTGACATCAGCGTTGTCACTGTCGCTATCGGTGTCAATGTAGTTGAGGACACTAGGCTCCCTCGGGTCGAAGTCGATGAAGGACACTTCTCGGCATGCATTCCAGGAGCGGGCTCGATGGAGCCGATGTGCTCGAGTCCCGCATTGGGGGTCTCCAACAGAAGAGCATGGTCCCGAAGATGATCTCAGATCTGACCATAGGGGTGTGGTTGATGTGAGCCCCCGAGCCGACATCGTTGCGATGGTCGATGCCGGAGAATCCGTTGTAGATGCCCATCGGAGACATGGTTGATATGCAAAAACAGTTGAAGGCTCCTACCTGGCGCGCCAACTGTCGAAGGTTAGGAATCGATAATAAACATATATTCGGGTACCTTCGGGGATGCAGGGTCAACCAAGGAATCGACGGCACGCAATATAGACAGGTTTGGGCTTCGGGATCAAGTAATACCCTACTCCTGTGTGGATGTATTATGCTATTACCGAGAACGGACTTACAGAACAGGGAGATCAAGCTCTTGTTTATAACGAGGATTGCTTTTGTGGAATAACAAGACCCTGGCCTAGCTGCTAACCTAGGAAGATTACTTTTTGCCTATCCTGTCTGGGGTGCGCGTGTGCTTGAGTCTCGACTAGCCTGCGCGAGTTGCTCTTGTGCTGCCTCCGTCTTTTCCCTCTTGGATGTTCGCCCCCTTATTTATACGGTCAGGGTAGCCTCCTGTTGAGTCGTAGTCGGCTTGGAGTACCGATTGTACCCGATGAGGAGTCCTTGGTTCCAGGATCTTCGTGGTGTATCAAAACTTCCCGTATCTTCCGGCGTGTTCGGATTGGTTTCCTCGTAACGGGAACACGATCGAATCTTTCCCAAATATGGGGATACTCTTTTCCATGTATATCTGATCCCGTGTGATCCGAGCCCGATATATTATTAACTTCTTGACACGTGTGTTTCCGTGTGTAGGACAATATCTAAGTTTTCCATGTATAGATCTTTGGTCCCAGTTGGAGAAGCTGATATATCCCAGTTTACAAACAGGACATGCATATTGGTGATGATTTGAGTCTCTTCTTGTTTATAAGATGGCTGAAAGTCTGATATTTATGAATGAGTTATGATGCTGTTATTCTTTTTGACCCAATGGGTGGTTTGCTGCGAGAGATATTTTAAAACAGGCTTGACATGCTCACCAGAAGTGCTGCTGATTTCACTATTAGCTTAGTTATCAAAACAGGGCTCATGTGAGGAATTTATACCTTTTTTAGTTACATTTTTCTTCTCCTCAAAAGTTAGAATGTGGCTGCTCAATTGATTCGCGCTTGATCCTATATTCTTTTGTTGGTCAAAAGTAAGCAAATTGATTCGTGGTTCAGTGACAATGGCATTCATTCATTTAGTTTCATGTTTTGGTGGTTTTCTTATTGGATTTTCAGAGATAATGTGATTGCTATCTTCATAGGGCTAGTTTGTAGGGATTTTGTTTGATAATTAAGATCGGATCTTTGCAGCTAACGTGTTATGTGGTAAATTGAAGATGTCTGCTTATGCCTGTTTCTACAAAGTTGAATCAGTTAATTGCATTTGACTGTAAATAGACCCATACTTATTCTTCATGCTTACCCATGTAAACACCACCTCTGCATGTCGAAGTAGTTTTGCTCTTTGTTACTAATCTGGAAAAAAAAAGGGAGAGTATAGCGTGTTTTAATATGAAAAAAGAGGGTATTGCTTGTCTAAATCTTTAATTTCTTTTCTTCACATATTTGATGGATAGTTCATGTTTATTTTTATACATGTTAACTATGAAAGAAGGCATGCTTGAAGCATAGTAAAATATAATAGCAATATAAATATGTTCATATGACTGTCACTCGTCAAAAATTGGCAGATTAACACCATAGGTGTAAAATCGATTTTACTCTCTGTCACTTTGTATAATTGCATTGTAAATATTTTAAAATGACCACATATGCAATGAAGACAATGGGAAAATGTGGTACTATCCAGGGGCGGAACCAAGGCTCGGCCAGCCTGGGCCCGGGCCCGGGCTTAGCCCATGTAACAAACATCCTAAATCTCATATTCACGCAACCTGGCAAGTACAATCTTCAAATCAAAAACGAAAATATAGAGCATGAATCTACAAGCTTTACTAGAGTCTTGTAAAAAACATCCTAAATTGTATAAAAAGTTAGCAACTAAAATTTAAATAGCTTTGGACTTGTTGTCCTTCTTTAAACGTGCCCGGGCTCTAAAAAATTCCTGGGTCCGCCACTGGTACTATCGATATTAGAGTTTATCAAAGCACTTATAGTAATCCAAGCATGCATGCTAATATTTCACCTGATCAGTAAGGTAATAGCAGCACAAAGATTGATGCTAATCTACCTATCAAGAATGTCTTCATAAGTCACAATGGAAGTTCAGTTAGAACTTACATGAACGAACAAATAGCCATTTGTGTATTTAAACTAAATGTGCAAGTAATGCAATTAATCCATTGAAAATTTGCAATGGAAAGTTTTCTTACCATGAAATTTACTGCACTTTCTGTTTAAAATTTGTAATTTACTAAACATAGTGGTACCAATCTTTTCCTAAAATTTGTATACAAGGAAATTTTTTAAATGATGTGGGTTCGGATTTGCACAATCGGGTCCCGATATGGACAAATCCGAATTTATCTTGAGGAGTTTTCTACTATATATATTGGGCAATGCCTTGTAATAAAACAAACAATATTACAGAGAGAATTTCTTCCTCTAAATTGTTATCTTTCTATTTCTATTCGTGTGATTGCATTGACATGTGTCAATTGGCACGGGTAAACAATTAAGTATTATTATAACACAGTGAACAAGAAAGGCAAAATATAGCAAAACCGTGAGAGAGCATAGGTTGCAGCGTATATGCACGCAGCAAAGAAGTAGGAAAAACTCAAGAGCAAGTTTGGACAGGTGAGATATAGATATACCCATCATCCAAACACCCCTAACGCAGACGGATGCAACTAATGGTTCAATAAAGTTATGATTTTTTATATCCTTGCATGTTACTTGGTAGGAGGATAATTTAGGTTTTGCTGAAGTAGGGAGTTGAGCGGGTATCTTCAGCCATAAGAGTTACATCGGAGATAACAAGTATAGTTGCAGTGCGATGGCATGTCTCTCTTTAGTCTATCTAGCACAACATATAGGACGCAAATCAAGCCTGGCACAAGCTTGCAATATCACAAGAGCATTGGTTCCTTGTCCAATTCAATGTACTTAAGATGTAGTTGTATCGCCTACATTTGAACATAGAAAACAACTTCAATAGCGAGCTGATAACAACAGCTAGTTATCTACTAGTAAAAAACACATTGCAAAGTTCAAAATACTTTCATGGTTGCAGGAAGGTAGGCTGGCTGCCACCGACAACCGAGCAAGCGCATCCAGCACAAGTAATAGGCGATGTAGTTGTTGTCACTGCAGGGTTGGAAGTATTATTGGTTAAGGGACTTGAGGCTAAGGGGAGCGATGTGCGTTCCGGAGTCGAGTCCATTACTTCATCCTTAGTTGTTGACTCTGGAAGGACCGGTTTGTCACCTTTCAAGCTGGCAGGTTGGATATGTTCATCAAGATATTGGGTTGGTTCAGCAATAGCAGGACCATGAGAGCGAGAATCATTATCCACTGCAAGTTGACCAGCTCATATGGATGAGTGGATGGAAATCAAGATATATAGACGCAGACAGAGAAAGCACAGCCATCAAGGGACAAATAAACACAAAAAGATCAATATCTTACAAATGTTGCAGAATGTAAACATGCTATATATAAAGATGATGCACAATATCTTACAAATGCTATATATTAATTACCCTCATCTCACAAGGAGCACAATTTGGGACAAAAAGCACTGTCTTTTGCAATCATTTGCACAATCCGGTCCCGACATGGACAAATCCGAATTTATTTTAAGGAGTTTTCTACTATATATATTGGGCATTGCCTTGTATAAAAACAAACAATATTACAAAGAGAGAATTTTTCCCTCTACATTGTTATGTTTATATTTCTATTAGTGTGATTGCATTGACATGCTGTCGATTGGCACGGGTGAACAAGTAGATATTATAACAAAGTGAACAAGAAAGGCAAAATATAGCAAAACTGTGAGAGAGCACAGGTTGCAGCGTATGAGCACGCAACAAAGAAGTAGGAAAAACTCAAGGGCATGTTTGGACAGGTGAGATCTAGATATACCAATCATCCAAACACCCCTAACGTAGACGGATGCAATTGATGGTCCAATAAAGTTCTGATTTTTTTATCCTTGCACGTTACTTGGTAGGATGATAATTTAGGTTTTGCTGAAGTAGGGAATTAAGCGGGTATCTTCAGCCATAAGAGTTACATCGGAGATAATAAGTATAGTTGCAGTGAGATGACATGTCTCTCTTTAGTCTATCTAGCACAACATATAGGAGGCAGATCAAGCCTGGCACAAGCTTGCAACATCACAAGAGCATTAGTTCCTTGTCCAATTCAATGTACTTAAGATGTAGTCGTACCACCTACATTTGGAGATAAAAAACAACTTCAATAGCGAGCTGATAACAACAACTAGTTGGCTACAAGCAAAAAACACATTGCAAAGTTTAAAATACCTTCATGGTTGGAGGAAGGTAGGCTGACCGCCACCCACAACCGAGCAAGCGCATCCAAAACATGTAATAGGCGCTGTAGTTGTTGTCACTGCAGGGTTGGAAGTATTATTGGTTAAGGGACTTGAGGCTAAGGGGAGCGATGTGCGTTCCGGAGTTGAGTCCATTACTTCATCCTTAGTTGTTGACTCTGGAACGACCAATTTGTCATCTTTCAAGCTGGCAGGTTGGATATGTTCATCAAGAGATTGGGTAGGTTCAGCAATAGCAGGACCATGAGAGCGAGAATCATTATCCACTACAAGATGACCAGCTCATATGGATGAGTGGATGGAAATCAAGATATATAGACGCATACAGAGAAAACACGGCCATCAAGGGACAAATACACACAAAAAGATCAATATCTTACAAATGTTGCAGAATGTAAACATGTTATATATAAAGATGATGCATAATATCTTACAAATGCTATATATTAATCACCCTCATCTCACAAGGAGCACAATTTGGGACAAAAAGCATTGTCTTTTGCAATCATTTGCACAATCGGGTCCCGACATGGACAAATCCGAATTTATCTTGAGGAGTTTTCTACTATATATATTGGGCATTGCGTTGTACAAAAACAAACAATATTATAAAGAGAGAATTTTTCCCTTTACACTGTTATATTTCTATTTCTATTCGTGTGATTGCATTGACATGCTGTCGATTGGCGCGGGTGAACAAGTAGGTATTGTAACACAGTGAACAAGAAAGGCAAAATACATTTGGACATAGAAAACAACTTCAAAAGCGAGCTGATAACAACAGCTAGTTGGCTACTTGTAAAAAACACATTGCAAAGTTCAAAATACCTTCATGGTGGCAGGAAGGTAGGCTGACCGCCACCCACAACCGAGCAAGCGCATCGAGAACATGTAATAGGCGCTGTAGTTGTTGTCACTGCAGGGTTGGAAGTATTATTGGTTAAGGGACTTAAGGCTAAGGGGAGCGATGTGCGTTCCGGGGTTGAGTCCATTACTTCATCCTCAGTTGTTGACTCTGGAACGACCGATTTGTCACCTTTCAAGCTGGCAGGTTGGATATGTTCATCAAGAGATTGGGTAGGTTCAGCAATAGCAGGACTATGAGAGCGAGAATCATTATCCACTGCAAGATGACCAGCTCATATGGATGAGTGGATGGAAATCAAGATATATAGACGCATACAGAGAAAACACGGCCATCAAGGGACAAATACACACAAAAAGATCAATATCTTACAAATGTTGCAGAATGTAAACATGCTCTATATAAAGATGATGCACAATATCTTACAAATGCTATATATTAATCACCCTCATCTCACAAGGAGCACAATTTGGGACAAAAAGCATTGTCTTTTGTAATCATTTGCACAATCGGGTCCCGACATGGACAAATCGGAATTTATCTTGAGGAGTTTTCTACTATATATATTGGGCATTGCGTTGTACAAAAACAAACAATATTACAAAGAGAGAAATTTTCCCTCTACACTGATATATTTCTATTTCTATTCGTGTGATTGCATTGACATGCTGTCGATTGGCGCGGGTGAACAAGTAGGTATTGTAACACAGTGAACAAGAAAGGCAAAATATAGCAAAACCGTCAGAGAGCACAGGTTGCAGCGTATCAACACGCAGAAAAGAAGAATTAAAACTCATGGGCATGTTTGGACAGGTGAGATCTAGATATACCCATCATCCAAACACCCCAAACGCAGACGGATGCAACTGATGGTCCAATAAAGTTCTGATCTATTTATCTATGCACGTTACTTGGTAGGAGGATAATTTAGGTTTTGCTGAAGTAGGGAATTGAGCGGGTATCTTCAGCCATGAGAGTTACATCGAAGATAATAAGTATAGTTGCATTGCGATAACATGTCTCTCTTTAGTCTATCTAGCACAACATATAGGAGGCACATCAAGCCTGGCACAAGCTTGCAACATCACAAGAGCATTGGTTCCTTGTCCAATTCAATGTACTTAAGATGTAGTCGTACCGCCTACATTTGGACATAGAAAACAACTTCAAAAGCGAGCTGATAACAACAGCTAGTTGGCTACTTGTAAAAAACACATTGCAAAGTTCAAAATACCTTCATGGTTGCAGGAAGGTAGGCTGACCGCCACCCACAACTGAGCAAGCGCATCCAGAACATGTAATAGGCGCTGTAGTTGTTGTCACTGCAGGGTTGGAAGTATTATTGGTTAAGGGACTTAAGGCTAAGGGGAGCGATGTGCGTTCCGGGGTTGAGTCCATTACTTCATCCTCAGTTGTTGACTCTGGAACGACCGATTTGTCACCTTTCAAGCTGGCAGGTTGGATATGTTCATCAAGAGATTGGGTAGGTTCAGCAATAGCAGGACCATGAGAGCGAGAATCATTATCCACTGCAAGATGACCAGCTCATATGGATGAGTGGATGGAAATCAAGATATATAGACGCATACAGAGAAAACACGGCCATCAAGGGACAAATACACACAAAAAGATCAATATCTTACAAATGTTGCAGAATGTAAACATGCTCTATATAAAGATGATGCACAATATCTTACAAATGCTATATATTAATCACCCTCATCTCACAAGGAGCACAATTTGGGACAAAAAGCATTGTCTTTTGTAATCATTTGCACAATCGGGTCCCGACATGGACAAATCGGAATTTATCTTGAGGAGTTTTCTACTATATATATTGGGCATTGCGTTGTACAAAAACAAACAATATTACAAAGAGAGAAATTTTCCCTCTACACTGATATATTTCTATTTCTATTCGTGTGATTGCATTGACATGCTGTCGATTGGCGCGGGTGAACAAGTAGGTATTGTAACACAGTGAACAAGAAAGGCAAAATATAGCAAAACCGTCAGAGAGCACAGGTTGCAGCGTATCAACACGCAGAAAAGAAGAATTAAAACTCATGGGCATGTTTGGACAGGTGAGATCTAGATATACCCATCATACAAACACCCCAAACGCAGACGGATGCAACTGATGGTCCAATAAAGTTCTGATCTATTTATCTATGCACGTTACTTGGTAGGAGGATAATTTAGGTTTTGCTGAAGTAGGGAATTGAGCGGGTATCTTCAGCCATGAGAGTTACATCGAAGATAATAAGTATAGTTGCATTGCGATGACATGTCTCTCTTTAGTCTATCTAGCACAACATATAGGAGGCAGATCAAGCCTGGCACAAGCTTGCAACATCACAAGAGCATTGGTTCCTTGTCCAATTCAATGTACTTAAGATGTAGTCATACCGCCTACATTTGAACATAGAAAACAACTTCAAAAGCGAGCTGATAACAACAGCTAGTTGGCTACTTGTAAAAAACACATTGCAAAGTTCAAAATACCTTCATGGTTGCAGGATGGTAGGCTGACCGCCACCCACAACCGAGCAAGCGCATCCAGAACATGTAATAGGCGCTGTAGTTGTTATCACTTCAGGGTTGGAAGTATTATTGGTTAAGGGACTTGAGGCTAAGGGGAGCGATGTGCGTTCCAGGGTTGAGTCCATTACTTCATCCTCAGTTGTTGACTCTGGAACGACCGATTTGTCACCTTTCAAGCTGGCAGGTTGGATATGTTCATCAAGAGATTGGGTAGGTTCAACAATAGCAGGACCATGAGAGCGAGAATCATTATCCACTGCAAGATGACCAGCTCATATGGATGAGTGGATGGAAATCAAGATATATAGACGCATACAGAGAAAGCATGGCCATCAAGGGACAAATACACACAAAAAGATATATATCTTACAAATGTTGCAGAATGTAAACATGCTATATATAAAGATGATGCACAATATCTTACAAATGCTATATATTAATCACCCTTATCTCACAAGGAGCACAATTTGGGACAAAAAGCACTGTCTTTTGCAATCATTTGCACAATCTAGTCCCGACGTGGACAAATCCGAATTTATCTCGAGGAGTTTTCTACTATATATATTGGGCATTGCCTTTTACAAAAACAAACAATATTATAAAGAGAGAATTTTTCCCTCTACAATGTTATGTTTCTATTTATATTCGTGTGATTGCATTGACATGCTGTCGATTGGCGCGAGTGAACAAGTAGGTATTATAACACAGTGAACAAGAAAGGCAAAATATACCAAAACCGTGAGAGAGCACAGGTTGCAGCGTATCTGCACGCAACAAAGAAGTAGGAAAAACTCAAAGGCTTGTTCGTACAGGTGAGATCTAGATATACCCATCATCTAAACACCCCTAACGCAGATGGATGCAACTGATGGTCCAATAAAGTTCTGATTTTTTGTTCCTTGCACGTTACTTGGTTGGAGGATAATTTAGGTTTTGCTGAAGTATGGAATTGAGCGGGTATCTTCAGCCAAAAGCGTTACATCAGAGATAATAAGTATAGTTGCAGTGCGATGACATGTCTCTCTTTAGTCTATGTAGCACAACATATAGGAGGCAGATCAAGCCTGGCACAAGCTTGCAACATCACAAGAGCAATGGTTCCTTGTCCAATTCAATGTACTTAAGATGTAGTCGTACCGCCTACATTTGGACTTAGAAAACAACTTCAATAGCGAGTTGATAACAACAGCTAGTTGGCTACTATTAAAAAACACATTGCAAAGTTCAAAATACCTTCATGGTTGAAGGAAGGTACGCTGACCGCCACCCACAACCGAGCAAGCGCATCCAGAACAAGTAATAGGCGCTGTAGTTGTTGTCACTGCAGGGTTGGAAGTATTATTGGTTAAGGGACTTGAGGCTAAGGGGAGCATGTGCGTTCCGGAGTCGAGTCCATTACTTCATCCTTTGTTGTTGACTCTGGAAGGACCGGTTTGTCACCTTTCAAGTAGGTAGGTTGGATGTGTTCATCAAGAGATTGGGTTGGTTCAGCGATAGCAGGACCATGAGAGCGAGAATCATTATCCACTGCAAGATGACCAGCTCATATGGATGAGTGGATGGAAATCAAGATTTATAGACGCAGACAGAGAAATCAAGACGATCAAGGGACAAATACACACAAAAAGATAAATATCTTACAAATGTTGCAGAATGTAAACATGTTATATATAAAGATGATGCACAATATCTTACAAATGCTATATATTAATCACCCTCATCTCGAAAGGAGCACAATTTGGGACAAAAAGCACTGTCTTTTGCAATCATTTGCACAATCCGGTCCTGACATGGACAAATTCGAATTTATCTTGAGAAGTTTTCTACTATATATATTGGGCATTGCCTTGTACAAAAACAAACAATATTACAAAGAGAGGATTTTTCCCTCTACATTGTTATGTTTCTATTTTCTATTCGTGTGATTGCATTGACATGCGTCGATTGGCACGGGTGAACAAGTATGTATTATAATACAGTGAACAAGAAAGGCAAAATATAGCAAAACCGTGAGAGTGCACAGGTTGCAGCGTATCAGCATGCAGCAAAGAAGTAGGAAAAACTCAAGGGCATGTTCGGAAAGGTGAGATCTAGATGTATCCATCATCCAAACACCCCTAACGCAGAAGGATGCAACTGATGGTCCAATAAAGTTCTGATTTTTTTATCCTTGCACGTTACTTGGTAGGAGGATAATTTAGGTTTTGCTGAAGTAGGGAATTGAGCGGGTATCTTCAGCCATAATAGTTACATCGAAGATAATAAGTATATTTGCAGTGCGATGACATGTCTCTCTTTAGTCTATCTAGCACAACATATAGGAGGTAGATCAAGCCTGGCACAAGCTTGCAACATCACAAGAGCATTGGTTCCTTGTCCAATTCAATGTACTTAAGATGTAGTCATACCGCCTACATTTGAACATAGAAAACAACTTCAAAAGCGAGCTGATAACAACAGCTAGTTGGCTACTTGTAAAAAACACATTGCAAAGTTCAAAATACCTTCATGGTTGCAGGAAGGTAGGCTGACCGCCACCCACAACCGAGCAAGCGCATCCAGAACATGTAATAGGCGCTGTAGTTGTTATCACTGCAGGATTGGAAGTATTATTGGTTAAGGGACTTGAGGCTAAGGGGAGCGATGTGCGTTCCGGGGTTGAGTCCATTACTTCATCCTTAGTTGTTGACTCTGGAACGACCGATTTGTCACCTTTCAAGCTGGCAGGTTGGATATGTTCATCAAGAGATTGGGTAGGTTCAGCAATAGCAGGACCGTGAGAGCGAGAATCATTATCCACTGCAAGATGACCAGCTCATATGGATGAGTGGATGGAAATCAAGATATATAGACGCAGACAGAGAAAGCACATCCATCAAGGGACAAATAGACACAAAAAGATCAATATCTTACAAATGTTGTAGAATGTAAACATGCTATATAAAAAGATGATGCACAATATCTTACAAATGCTATATATTAATCACCCTCATCTCACAAGGAGCACAATTTGGGATGAAAAGCACTATCTTTTGCAATCATTTGCACAATCGGGTCCCGACATGGACAAATCCGAATTTATCTTGAGGAGTTTTCTACTATATATATTGGGCATTGCCTTGTACAAAAACAAACAATATTACAAAGAGAGATTTTTTCCCTCTACATTGTTATGTTTCTATTTCTATTCATGTGATAGCATTGACATGTTGTCGATTGGCACGGGCGAACAAGTAGGTATTATAACACAGTGAACAAGAAAGGTAAAATATAGCAAAACTGTGAGAGAGCACAGGTTGCAGCGTATCAGCACGCAATAAAGAAGTAGGAAAAACTCAAGGACATGTTTGGACAGGTGAGATCTAGATATACCCATCATCCAAACACCCCTAACGCAGACGGATGCAACTGATGGGCAAGCTAAAGATGATGCACAATATCTTACAAATGCTATATATTAATCACCCTCATCTCACAAGGAGCACAATTTTGGACAAAAAGCATTGTCTTTTGCAATCACACTGTCTTTTGCAATCATAGGCGGAGATAAATCTGGATGAAAAAGTTAAGAGCTGATTAAACAGTTTGTTTGGTAGGTCCTGACAATCCTGCTAGCTAAATTGTGAATTGTAGCCATCCACTTATAGACCAAGTTAACCAAATCTACACTTTCAGCTGAACTTAATTAGCCAAAACTAATTTGGGGGTTTGTTCTGTGAGATTACAAATCACAGGACAAAGAAACTGTGTTCTAGACCCCTAGTCCCAATATGTTTTCCGAAAAATGCTTAATACCCCTAAAGCCCAACCTTTCTCACCATCAATTTACTGATCTTGGTGCCTAAAAGTTAAGGACAGAATACATACTTGGGGCCAGTCAATGGATGCATCCAAAACAGCAAGTCAAGATCCAGAGAATAAAGCACAAAGCCAAAGATTTCAAGAATTAGCAAATGAGAAAAGAAGAAAAAGAAATATGTAGAAGAGAAGCACAGACAAGCTACAGACATGAGGGGAGCAAGAAGACCGATCGAAAGAAAGGTTAGTGAAGAAGGAAGTAAACCCCAGATAGAATAAGTGGAGGCACTAGCTTGGAAATTGTCCTTGTTGCCAAGAGATTGGAATGAGCTCGACAACCACCTATATATCTTCATCCAAAGGTTAGTATGTTAACTGGAAAGGAATACAAAATCCGTATCACCATTTACAAGTCTTAACGCTCTAGCCTTAAGTAGGAAGTGTCTAAGCTTAGACAAATCAGATTGCTATTGCTATTAAGACTAGGAATTTCATAATCAAGGACGTACTAATAAACACGATACACAATACAGTACGATTCGTACAACACTATGACATTCTCCCAAAATCAGCAGCCCTACTATATATAAAATTAGGATATGTGCATGGGCTGGCCTTTGGTTTGAGGGGATTTCTGTTTTAATGCTCGGCCTTATTGCGAAGTATTGGTAATCAGGTCATGTCTGGAATTTTTTTTAAGGAAAATAATCTGATACACCATGAATATGCATCGGAGCTGTACTGGTACCCCACATGTACTGGGGTATTGGTACAAAAATTGGTTAGCGTATCAAAGTATCTAGATCATAATGAACGGAAGTATGAGTTGAATTTCATGAAGAATGAAGTTTTCAAAAAGGGAATACCTTCATTGTTCAAAAATAGCTAATAAGGAAAGCTACTAGAAAATTTACTACTCTGGTTGGCAAGTTTGTTCCTAGTCTGAAGCTCATTGTTTCAATAGTTTAAATGACTTACTATCTTGGAAATGTTGAAAAGCAAACTTAGCAGCAATCATCTCTGCTTGCTTCTTAGTGTTCGTTGGTTCTCCATGAAAACTTTTGCCTTGAATCTCCACAGTTGATCTGAAGACAGAAGAATGACTCGAACCATCTAAAACTGTATTGTAGACAGGCAAGGGAAAGCCTTCTTTCTATGCTAATTCTTGCAGAAGATTCTTATACGACATTGCTTGAACATACAAAAGGTAAAATAATTCATCAAATTAGTATTACCAAATTCAGCGCATACCTTACAAAAATATTTTTGTCTGAATAACCTGTTTAGGATATTAAATCCCCATTCATTACTGTTCTATGTAAAAGCCATTGTCCTACTTAAAAAAATTCATTTTCCAAAAGATTCAATGTAAAAGCCAAGTCATCAAATAGACCAAACTTCACAGTTTCAATATGTACCAGTGAAAAGTAATTAGTTATCATAAATAGGTGAGGCAATAGTAAATAAATACTCCATAAAAAAATATTAAACCAACCGGCAACTGCTCTTGTAAGCTTGCTTCCTGAGGTAAGGACATCAGAGCAAGTTTTGCAGCAGCAGATTCTGCCTCCTTGATTGTGTGACAATATTGTGGACTTTCAAATGTTTGCCCATCTATGGTCAATATTGGCTTGAATAGAGGTGCATGAGGTGGGTGGTACTATTGCTACAGGGCATCATGAAAAGGTGGCTGTTTTATGGGACTCTTTTAGAGATAGATTAGGAACAACTATTCTAACAGTAATGCCTTTTAATTTACAAGAGTTGATCTCTCATGTGCATAGTATGGAAACCCTCACGGCAAGGTTAACTACTGACGAAATTGATAAACTTGTGAAGAACATGCTTATTGATAAAGCTCTGGGGCCGGATGGTTTTAATGGTCACTTCATAAAAGGTGCTGGCACATTATTAAGTATGACTTCTACAGGCTTTGCAATGATTTCTACGACAATAAAGTTCAGCTACAAAGTATAAATAATTCACTTATTACTCTAGTCCCAAAAAAGTCATCTCCTGAATGTGTAAATGATTATCGGCCTATTTCTTTACTCAATTCCCCTCTCAAGTTCTTGACAGAATTACTGGTTAACTAGCTGCAGAACATAATTCTACATCTAGTACACAAAAACCAATATGGGTTCATAGGAATAGAACAATTCAAGATTGCATAATGTGGGCTTTTGAGTACATTCACCAATGCCACTAATCCAGGAAAGAAATTAAAATCCTAAAGTTAGACTTTGAAGACTTTTGATACAATAGAACATACTACCATTATTGAAGTTATGCAAAGTATTGATTTTCCTGAAAGATGGATAAATTGGATAAAGGTCTTACTCAGCTCAAGCACATCTAAAGTCTTACTAAATGGAGTCTCAGGGAAGCAATTACAGTGTAAGAGAGGCATCAATCAAGGTGATCCTCTATCTTTTACATATTGGAACTATGTCTTTTACATATCCGGGTTTACCTCTAGGGACTTCAAGACCGAGAATAAGTGATTTCTCACCATTAAAGGACAGAGTCGGGCGAAGATTATCAAGTTGTGCTTCTTATTTATCTTATGGAAGTCATTTGTAAATGATTAACTTTGTTTTGTCAACCCTACCAACCTACTATCTATGTTCATTGAAAATTCTAGTAACAGCAATCAACAATATTAATAGAGCAAGAAAACACTGTTTGTGGTGTGGCTCTGACCTTGACAAAAAGGGAAGAAATCTAGTAGCATGTGAACTTGTATGTCGGCCAAAGTCCAAATGGCGTCTTGGTGTTATTAAACTACAAACCCAGAATAAGGCACTTTTATTGAAAAATCTCCATAAATTTTATAACAAGCATGACCTTCCTTGGGCAAGAAAACACTGTTTGTGGTGTGGCTCTGACCTTGACAAAAAGGGAAGAAATCTAGTAGCATGTGAACATATACACATCAGAAAAGTTCTATCGGTATTAGTTTCATGCAATGGCTAAACCAAAACCTTTTAAGTGGATTTGGCAAAGTAAATGTGCGATGAAGCTCAATGTGTTCGTATGGTTATTGTTTATGGACAGATTGAACATTAAAGATATGCTATATAGACCGGCTTTAACTCTATCTTTTACATGAAAGTATTATTATCACAGCTTAGGAAATATGGAAATAAAGAAATAATTGGATATTTGATAGAATAGCTCCAAGTATATCAAACTGAAAAAGACTATTTATGAAATACTTTTTACTCCCGGGAGTAATTACTCCCATATCTGAAATACCACCCAAACGAATTTGAAATACTCCTCTATCACTTTGGATACACTCATATATTAATTATAAGATACTCCAATGAGATCCACATGAAAAAAAATTACAAGGGAGTACATAGTTTTTAATCTATTTTACAAATACCTTCATATACACACAAAAAGGAGTATGTCTAAAAAGTGTACATACCACCTCTGAAAAAAATGTAAATACCGCATAGATGGTCTTATATACTTGTATATTACACGTACATACCCTCTGTTGCACGCGATACTCCGTACGTTGTGAGATACGGCATAGGGAGTAATTACTCCTAAGAGTAGAAAAGAGGCTTCCTATATATATATATCTCTACTATTCTAAAGCAGCACTTGGTGGCAGTGGTCCGTTCTTTCCATGTCATTAATTGCCCTGCTTAATTGCCCTACGCAAGAAACGAAGCGTTGCTTTAATTAGCCAGCTTTCGCAAGAAACGAAGCGTTAAAGATAGATGTTTGATCTTGTGAAATAATTTTTTTTATTTTTTAATCTTTATTTTTCGTTATCAATTTTGTTTTTCGTAGCAACGCACGGGCATGTAACTAGTATATATAGAAAAATGATTCTACATTAGAAGTGGGAGTATGTACCACCTCCAAATCTCAAGTTAGGGTTAGGATTCATCCGGTCATTTTGAGCCCCCCTCCCTTGAGCATGCCATACATAATATGTACATGCATGCACATCGATATATCCGTTTAATTCCAACAATCGAGATGCATGCCAATATTGCTGCCCCTTTCTTTAGCCAGCCTCAATTTATTAGGCGAGGTCTCTACTGTTGTATTGTACGTGCTGTGCCCTGCTGGGATCGGATCGGAGGAGGAGAAGAAGAGATGGAGACGATGGGGGTTCGGCGCGGTGGCTTCCCACAGCCCATGTGCATGTTAGGTTAGGTTGCTAGCTGCCTCTCCGTCCATTCATCCTTCGCCTAGTGTCCTTAATTGGGTTTGCATCTCTCTCTCTCTCTCTCTCTCTCTCTCTCTCTCTCTCTCTCTCTCTCTCGCTAGCTAGCTGCTATATATTCACCCAGGGACCAATTCAGAAATAGTAGCTGCTATATATTCACCCAGGGACCAATTCAGAAATAGTACATACTTTGGGATCCATCCATCATCCATCTTTTGTGTTGGCTGGCCATCGACATCCTTCCATCCATCGTCACTCGTGCGGCATGCGTGCTACTTTGCTTGGGAATTCATCTTTCAAGACAAGAAAGATATATACTACCAATATTAATTATGAACCTATATATCAATCTATAAATCTATAGCAAATCGATCGATCACTACTCCAGTACGTACTAGTTGCTATCCAAACATACATACATCAACCTGAGATCGACTAGCATGATCCAATGCAAATTTTCTTACATTAACAAAGCCAGCTCACATCGATCATGCATTTTTCTTTCTTTCTTTCTTTCTTTCCCGCGTACGTGTTGGTCGTGTGGTGCCTCCTCAGCGCAATGCTAGCTAGCTAGCCTAATAATTTGGGAAGGCTTGCATTGAGGCGTACGTACGTACTTGTGGACCATCGATCCCTACCTAAAGCTTGGCTGCCGCGCGCCATTCAAAACGGAAAACAGATCACCAATGCATTCTAATTAATTAGCTTTTAAGACAATTCAACGTGTAATTTTCATATATATGCCTTATTAATAATCGGCTTAGCTTGCTCAACAAACTGAGGTTTAGGAATTAAGCGGATTAGCTAGGAACTTGAGATCTGCTTCTAGCTAGCTAGCTGCAGTTAGGTGGTCCTTTTCTCCATGAAAATTGGACCACCCCAACTCGACGGCCAGTTCCATCGATCACTCGTTGTCGTTGGTCCATTCGTTGCTGTAAATTGACCATTACGACAAATTAAAATGCAATTGCCCATGCATGATATATGGCCTTCTATGTCCGTCTTGTTTGGCAGCATGTTTGTTATAAAAAATATATATATGTATATGTTTCATGTCCGTCACAGGAACAGTGCCACTACAAAGAAATTAATAAAACCAGCCATCACCTTGCCTCTCTGGCTGCTAATTTTTTTATGACCCCAAATTTTTATAAGCAACTATTCCTCCATACATATGTATATGTATACATATGTATATGTATACATATGCAGGTCCAGGCAGACAGATTTACTTCAACGTAGACACGTTAATTTGTCATTGAGCGTTCATAAAGACGGATCGATCATTCATATGCAGAGAACTCGTAAATAAATAGTATGAGCGAGTACGTGATGGAGCTTGAAGGAGGTCCTCGATCACTATATATATGTATTATGTATATATATAATGGCCGTCGGCGTCGATCGGCAGGAAATTAAGCTCTGAAATGCATGCACCATTTGTTACGTCGTCACTCATCGACCGACCACATCCACATGCATACGTATGCTTGCATGAGGGTTGAGGAGTACGTACGTACGTACGTGGATTGCAATTAATTATGGACCGGACGACGGACGTACTGGACTGGAGCATGCATGCAGTACCGTTTTGGACACCGGTACTGCGCATGCCTCTCATCATCTAGCAGTAGCAGTAGCTCCCTTAATTCCGAATTATATACGCTCGCCTTCGTGTCGATCGACACAACACACTTGCTCTCCAATCTCTCAAGCATCCATCTGGCTCCAAACAGTACGACTAGTTAGCCCAACTCTAGATACATGCATGCAAATCGTCGACACAAATTAACCAATGGAAGTGAAGCTAGCTAGGTTGGCCGAACAAACATTCAGATATTTTTGTGGATCGTCCATGTAACAATAATACTTGACTGGAGTGGAGTGGAGCCGCGTATGTAGTTGTACATACTACATACTCTTCTGTCCTGGGTTTATTTGCTGATTCCAGCTCCAGTTCATAAAAGGCTTCCACAATCCACAAGGCAGGCGCCGGCCGGCCGAACACTCCTAATTTAACGCACCAATAATCTGGCTCCAAACAGTACGACTAGTTAGCCCATCTCTCTCTCTCTCTCTCTCTCTCTCTCTCTCTCTCTCTCTCATGTCCCATGCATGGCCCTCATCTCTGATTAAAAGAATGAAAAAGTGAATGAACGACGGAGCTGCTTCCTTTACCCCTCCAATGATCCAATCCTAGCCAAGCCAAGCCAAGCCAAGCACGGAGCTAGGAAGCCTCACCCTCAATGTCTCGTGCATATATTGACCTCAGTCTTTTAGCCTCTTCCTGCTCGCTGCATGCAACCCCTCCGGCCCTCACCTAGCTAGGTTGCCAGTTATCAATACTACTAGTGTTAGTGTAGGAACAGAGCCATGAACAACGCGTACGGCGCCCATGGCCATGGAGGACGAGGAGGAGGCGGGCAAGGCGACAGCCCCTTCTGCTGCTTCCACCCCAGGGAGCTCGTCGTCGGAGTCTGCGCCCACTGCCTCAAGGAGCGCCTCCTCCTCGTCCTCGCCTCCAAGAATACCCCCGACAGCGACGGCGGCAGCTACCTCTCCTCCCGGCCGTACAGGGCGCTCCGCCGGAAGACCAGCAGCATCTCCCTCCCCAAGGTCTTCGCGCTCGGCTCCTTCCTCCAGCGCCTCGACTCCAGACACCACCGCCCCGACGACGCCAGGTCAGACGCCGACAACACCTCCATTGCAAGCCTCGATGGTACGTACGGACACAATGGCGCCCCAGCCCCTAACTATATATGTATACTCACTAGCATAATTAACCCATATATATACACATAATTCCTTGTTTTTTTTCCAAATAAACTGCTTGGCCTTTTCTTTTGGAACACAAAAAACAGATTCCTTCATATCGATCAAGTTCGAGGACAACGGCAAGGCAACGTGGGACAGCCAGAAGGCGAAGGCCGCCGCCAGTGAAGTCGGAAAGGCTGAGCCAAAGACAGACAAGGCGGCCTCGTTGAGGTCGTCGTCTTCGACGACGGTGGTGGAGCACGTGAAGCGGGGCAGCGTGACGCGGTGGCGGAAGCAGGTGATGGGGCGGCTGCTGCAGCTGGCGCGGTGGAAGAGGTCCGGGAAGGCGGGCGGCGCGGCGGCGTGCCAGGTGGGGCTCGACGGCAAGAAGGCGGCGGAGAGGTCGAAAGGGCGGCCGGGGAGGAGCTGGATCCGGAGCCTCACCAGGAGGCGCCATGGAGAGAGGGCATGGTCGTGAGCTTTGGAGCTACGTGCAGCGTGCGGACACCAACACTACACGTGAGTGCTTTAATAGTTTGTGCATAGATCGATCGATCGACATAGGAATCATATATTAAAAATTAAGAAAAAGAAATGCAGCTGCAGGTATCTAGCATTGTGTGATGCATGCAGATCAGAGAGATCTTGTTTCTTGCGGAATTATTCTCATGAGTTCTGACCAAAAAGAAAAGAAATGAAAAGATAAAAAAGAGGACTTGTATCATGTAGATGTCTCTTTATTCGTCAATTGTTACTCTGCAATATTGCCTGTGCTGTAATTTTGCCTAGGATGGAGATGTAACTGCAGCTGCAGATGATGGCAATAATTAGTAGTACTGTTTGCTGGACGGTGTGTGAGCTGTGGCAGTGGCCGAATGTTTGTTTGAGGGGTGTAGGCCCCCGGATCGGCTATCCGGAGTCCTCTGTATTTCTTAGTTAGGATCGCAGCTAAGACACACAATGATCAAAAGTGATGAATCAACAACCATATCACGAATACAAATAATTAAATAAGAATAATACCAAATAAAAGCAAAGACCTTATGGTCAAGGTTTACCATTACGGCTGAGCAGTCGAACAACTTGAACAACTGCAGCGGAAGACGAAAACGCCAATGCGACCCATCCAAATGCCCACAGGCAATCGAGTGGAGAACGCACCCTAGTCGTTGGAAATCTTGAACAGCTTCTTTCACTTCTGAGAGAGGATTAGAATGTAGCACGTGAGTACATAGAGTACTCCGCAAGTCTAGGAAATTATGCACAATGTAGGCTTATCCAAAGATGGCTTATTATGGTTCTTTTGCATAAAGCCAAGTTCCAACAAATCATACGTGATAATAATTTTCCCAAAGCGTAATTGAGCAATTCTTTTTAATAGTTGAATTATGTAATATTGCAGTGAAGGTTCTAACCACCACTCACTAATATACAGGCTCTATCCGCCACATCTCAACAAATTCAGGGTTCAATCCATGCACATGGCTCTATCTCGCCACGATTCACAAATCGAGTTCCTTCCACCTACCGGCTAGCCGCTAAGCACACCCGAGAGGTCTAACCGCTCCGGATCCCAAAACAAACCATTGTTTAGTTTGAAACCAAAACCAAAGTCTACCAAAGATGAAAGCATTCAAAGAAGCTTTGCCCTTGACCGTAGGCACGGCTATTCGAATAGTTTTAACTCTGCAGAGGTGTACAACTTTACCCACAAGACATGATATTCCCTTGATGCCACGCGATTAACACACTTCCTTAGGTGTGCCGGCAGGGATATCATGACAAGGCCTTTACAATGTATACGCCTAACCTGACTCACCCGCTGAGGTTTCACCGCTGTTAGGGTTATGTCCACCCAGTACAGAAGCCCCCTCTTGCGCCGTGTGAGACAAACAACAACAACCACAATAATAATGCCTCCATCCGGCTCTCACACAACCACCGAGTGGTGAGTCTAAATTAGGTTTCTACAAATTATTCAGCCAGGTCGTGCCCACTTTGACATGTGGTTGTACGGTAATGCTTAGAATGGAGACAGTCATAAGCGTCGGTCCTTAATTGACTTGGGGCGGTACTTGCACAAAAGGATCAAGGCTTGATCCGCTTCCACCCGACATTCCATGCCGCCCGAGTCGAAATCATTTTTCATTTGATTTTTAATTTTGTAAACCAACGGCAATACTCCTTGCCTATAACTTTCAACACCAAGTTTTCAAGATATAGTTGAAATCCCACCCATAGGTGAATATTGACCGTTTGCGAGTCTAAGCATTTCTACCGTACTATTCTATTCCACCAATAGTTTATTTTACAAAAGGTAAGTTGTAGGGTTTGGTTACAATTCTTAAAATTAATTTTGTAACCTCCAATAACCTTTAAATTGTCATACTCTTACAATCATACGAAGAATCCAATCCAATATAGTATCCACAAGTAGGAAGTATATCCTGGTATTATCACAACTCCGAAATCATATTGACTCACAATCATATTTGTATAGGAAATCTTTCCCTTGAACTCTAACTTGTAATATTGATTTATCCACCAATCATACGGCGATCAATCTTATCATCCACTAAGAATATTTCATAAGGTCATCTACTAATCCACCGAGAATACTTCACAATATCACACCTCTAACCATCTAGAATACAATCCATCGATATTACTTCATAATATCATACGTCAAATCCTTCACATTATCACCTCTAAATCGTCTACTTTAGCCCACCAAGAATACATCTTATTATCATTTACTAAACCACCAAATATTATTCCATTTAACCCCTCGGGTATGTTAGATAATATCATTTACTAATTCCTCAAGCATCATTCTCAACATCATCTAACTACCCTTCACATTGACGTCTCTAGATCCCATAATACATTGATTAAAGTCTCCCGAATATGCTTCTCCTATTACTTGGTTCGATCCCCAAGTGTAATCCTCAATATTATTGATTTAATTTATCGACTATTATTCTTAATATCATATATCTTCTCATTTCCCCCAATCCATACTAATTATGTTGAGAACTACTATCACAATCCAACTCCTCAACATTGTAATTATCACTACGCCAACTCCTTAACATTTAAATGATCACCACTATAGATCAATTTCATAATATCAACCCCCACATTATCACTAATATTCATCCGTCTCCAAGTTACATTGCCCCCGATTTACTCTATTCAAACTATCTGCTAAATAGTCATTTTCCCCATCAAAATGTATTTTATTAAAGAATATTTATTATGGTGGATCCCTGTTCTAGGTCGACCAGGGTCATGGATAGCAAATCTCAAGGAGGTATAGACAACAGGTATAACTAACAACTTAACGTTTAACATCATCATTTTATGTAAATAGCAATGCAATTTGTAAAACATGGTAAAACATTTATAAATTGTAGGATCAACATGCGTCAAGGAGACTTGCCTCGGTCACAGCGAGAATGTTGCACTCTTTGAAGTCCGGCGGGCTCATGGACTCATGAAATCGTCGACTACGCGCAAAACGAGACAACAAATAAATAAAAGAAAATAAATAAAATCCAAAAATTACAAGAATAGTATCGGCAGGTAGATCTTGATTTTAGATGAATTTAGGAATTTGAATGGAGTCAAGCGGAGTTCGGATGAGAAAGTTATGAGCTTCAAGTTTTAATTTTGAATAAATAGAAAACCAGAATATTCAGGAATATTCTCTTCGGTTTGACTGGTCAACGTTTGACTGGCTGACTTTGACTTGGTCTTCCTTACATGTGGGGCCACCATGTCATAGGGCTAAGCCCTTCTTCATGCTTGGCCTTTGGCCATGGCCAAACAGAGGAAGTGGGAGGGCTCAGCCGGCGAGGAGAGTGGCCATGCAAGTGAGGCCGGCGTGGCCAGTGGTCCAGCGGCGTGAGGCGATCGGGCGGAGCGACAGCGGCTGGGGAAGGCGTGGCGCACGCGTGTGGCGGCTTGGCAGCAAGTGGGTCCGGCGGCTGGGCGAGAACCGGAGGCGAGGCGGTGGATGGTTTCGGCTGAGCGGCCCGGCCGGTATGGCGGCATGCATGCGCGGCAATGGGCGCTGGCGCTGGGCCGACGGAGTGGCGGCCGCCAGCGTGGCAGACGGCGGCGACGGTGGAGTGGTGGCCGGCCGGAACGGCGACGACGGCGGCAGGTCGCCGGCGACCGCGCGCGTGGGCAGGGGCAAAACAGAGAACCAAACTTTTGCCCAAAAACTCGAAAATTACAAGGATTTTGAATGAAGCCCCAACAATTAATGGATGTATCAACTAAAGAACAACCTAAAGATTGCGTAGATGGAAGGAATTGCCTCAATTCTCACCGGAGACGGAGAAATCGGCGACGAACACGAGTCCGGCCGAGGCGATGAAAACTCGAAATTTGACGTCAATTCTTGAAGAATCCTGAAATTGATTGAAGGAATATGAGCACCACTACCACACGGACACGATGGTTCAAACGGAATTGGATTTGGCTCACCGAGGAAGAAGCTAGAAGGATGAACGCGAAGAACGCGAAGAACGTCTCGTTTTCGTCGGTTTTCTCGATCTCACGGAAGAATGAGAAGGAGAGGCTAAAGGAGAGTGATAGTGCTGGAGAGAGGACTCCAACACGAAGCTAAAGGAGGTGGAGGTGCGTGATTTGAGGAAGAAACGGAGAAGTTATGGCCATGAATGCGATTGTCGGTTTTTGCTCCACCGTTCAAATTCCAGCGAGGGGGAAGAGGAAAGGATACCGGGGATGGCAAGAGCTCGTCGCTACGGTTCCAACGGATCCGGCCTTGCACGATTTGGACCATTATAGAAGGAGTTAATGGCACTCAAATGGAGAGAAACCAAATAAAACTGCTTCTGTTCTTTCCTGGGAATGGAAACCATCGTGAGGAAGAAGCTGGAATAGTGTCATGCCACGTGGCGACCTCCGGTTGGCCGGCTAATACGCGAAAGTGACGCCCTAGAGAAAAATAAGGAAAAATGGCCTAAAAATTCCGGAAAAATTCCTAGAGCCATTTTAGAATATTTGGGACCCAATAAAATTGGTTCCGCTGAATTTGGAGGATTTTCGTGGAATTGAATATTCCGGAGCGAAATGCGAGCATTAAACAAAAGCCGCGCGAGATAAAATAGGAACGGAGGCCCAAAAATCCGGGGAATGATTTCTAAAATCATTTTGGAATATTTGGAACATTTTAGAAGTGGTTTGGAGGTTTTTGGAGCATTTTTGGACTCGGGTGAATTTTCGGATACCGGCGGGAACTGGAAAATCCGATTTTTCAACGGGAGGGGAATTAATTCCCGATTTTGGATGGAAAAGGATGCCAGGTTAATATAAACACCAAAGAAAGACCAAGTTTTGAATTTAACTTATTTAAATTAGGTTTTTCTCTAGAAAGCGAAAACTAGGGCGTTACAAGGGGCTAGCTAGGGACAATGGCAACCAATGATTTCTTTATTTTCTTTTCTTTTATTTTATTTTATTTTATTTTATTTTATTTTATTTTCTTGTGAAGTACTGGAAGGAAGTGACGAGACGAGTAAACTTTGGACAGGGACGGATAGACAAACAGTAGAAATGAATGTGCACGCTTGAGATGATTTCCTCCTCCTCCTCCTCGAACTTGAGACCATTTCTACTACCTTTCGATGAAAGCCGCCACCAGTTGGTGGATGAATAAACAAAAAAGCAGCAGCAGCAGAATAAACACTAGCAATTCTGAAATTCGAGGAGGGCCTGCTGCCATAAGACCGAAATCGAAATGGGGAGGAGCTGAATCGATAATACCGTCTTCTAGTCTTCTTGAGACGTCCAATCCAATGTGTCGGTGCTCCTGTCTGTGGACCCAGCAGCCATCCTTACAACAACATTATACTTCCATGGGTCATAAATGCTATTCGTCTTGGGCATTGAAATGGTCTCTAAAACTCAATTTTAACTGTTAGTAATTTTTATTATAATATATTTAAAAATATAATAAATTTATAATATTATACATTTACGCTTCGAGATGAATCTACACATATAATTTTTATCATCTAATTTTAATATTTAAAAATATTCCGATAACTAAAGTCCTAAATGTTTGAAGTGCGACCGGATGGAGTAATAACTCATGTTTTGCACTTGATCATCGCGTGACGCATTCCATATTAATTAATTAATCGATCAATCTATCGTGTGGCAACTCTTTCAACTTTGGTGAGGTAGGTGGTGAGTTGCCTCCTCCTTTCATCGCTTTCCAACAGAAATAGACTGCTCGTTTGGACAGACCTCATGCTTTTTATAATCAGTGAAGTGCAGTGCAGTGCAGTGCATGCATCCAATCAATCTAGAGTAGAGCACCCCCCGCACAATAATTCCCAACACCATCCATCCTATCGATGAATCAATCACACACACCAAGAATGAAAAAGGTTTTCCTCATCAGCTAGACAGTTTCTAGGTACTCCTTCCGATTTCATTTTTTTTTATCGCTCGAGCGTTTTACAATCCATTGAAATTTGTTGTCGCTGACTGTTTGTTCGAAAGCCGGTTTTAGATGAGATTAACCCTCTTGTAATCAATAGCACCAGATTTCCAAAGTATATGTATTGATTGCTGAGCTTAAACTCTGCATGCACACGTGACGATTGGGTATCCTTGCTTTAAGAATTAAAATCATATCATTTCCAAACGGCTTGATATAACCATAAAGAAATTAGCACTTTATTAATCACTTTTTAATACGTACGATCATGTCTAAAACGACAGAACATATGATACTAGAGGGAGTAGTAGGAATCACCGAGCCACTTCAAGTGGCGCGCGTGCGTAGCATGCTGCTTACAGCGCCAACCGGAAAAAAGGAAAAAGTCAGAACAGCAAGCAAAGAGCAAAGGCTGCCACAGACTTCAGAGATCAAACAATGTCGCAAGATTAACAAAAAAAACTTTTTTTATATATCAAAGTAACAATAGTTCCCCAAGGGAATAATTTATCAGACCAATAAGAGTACCAGCAGCGACGTCAGTCTAACAAACTATGCATGTGCAGATGGGAAATTCTAACGGAAACAGATAAATGCCGCTCCTCTGTAACATGCAGCTCTAACAAGGCAGCAAGGGTTGAATCAAATCCCCTGGTTGGTTCTCTAGATAACAACTACTACCAGAACGAAGTTAACTAGGGCGCTGGGCCAGCCTACTAAAACTCCGGATAACTTGCATGCATCAAACCGCAGAGGGGTGAAGCAAATCACATCAAAATGCTGAGACAGATCTGATCCAACCATCTGTAAAAGCACGGCAAACAAGCAATCAGTTAAACAAGTGACCAATAACATAGACATACATTGTATATAGGCTTTGCTTTTGCTTTTGAATTGATTGATCGATACATCAAAAAAACATATGGTTGCTTTTAAATTGGCTAATGCAACCAACTGACAAGCCAATAAAGGAACAGGGAGAGCAATAGGCTTGTAGAATGCATGTGGGCTGTATCAGTAATGAATCATAAGCTGCACGAATTGCAGCAAATGCAGGGTAATTAGAAAACAATACCTACAGGCAACCACTGAGTTAATGTTTAATTTAACGACTCGGGTCTTCACTTCACTGTTATCTGAGTGACCAATGGTGGTTCGTTTTAAGGGAAAAAAAGGCAACCTACAATTGGCCCGACAGGCACCATCATCTTGTCCGCTTCCACAACCAGATCGGAAAGTTCACCCAAAGATATTTCTGCATTTTCATTGTAAATAAAACGAAGGAATGTTAATGAGATCGTACCTTCAAGTATAGCTGCAAAGATCATAAATGTATGTCACTTCAGGATCCTTGCCTAGAATCACTTTGGTTCTGCCCATCATCTTTATTGAGACGCCAGTCAAGTAGGCTTGTGGCAGAAGCATCTTCACAAGCAGTTCCATCAACCACACCATCAGGAACTTGGTTCACTTCTTCAGAAGCACCGTTGGTGGCACTTTGCACAGGTGATGTGATTGTGGCGCCAAACAGCTGTATGCTCCTCATTTCGTCAGAAAGGTCAGATGGATGCATATTCACTGAGTTGTTCGGCGGAGATTCATTTTCAGGATTCACAACCTCAGAGGAGCCACCACTCAGGCTCGGTGGAACCGGAAGATCCCCAGGGAACAGTATCTGAGTTGCAAACATTGTAGCGGACGAAGAGGGTACATCAGTAGGGCTATTATGCCTGGCTCCCTGCATGCCCGCAGGAATTGGTGAGCCCAGTGGTATCGCCATGTTCTGACTTTCAGGTCCCATCAATGGGTCAGCAGCGGCCCCATTTCCAGAGCACAGAGGTGGAATGGCTTCAGAGATCCTAAGCCTCTTCAGAAGGGGAGGGTATCCAGCAAGTTGGACTTGCCAAGCATTAACATGTCTGCTTTTTGTTGAGGTCGATGACGTCGAGTCATCCCAGTCTATCTGCAGATACATCAAGCAGTAATTTCACAAAGTCGGATAAGAATAGGCAATGCAATGGTAAACCAAACAGAGCAGCTGCATCTTCACTCGAATGGAGGCGCAAATGATCTTGGGACCCTAGTGATAATATAAAGAACTAGAAAAGATACAAGATCAGTTGATCTAGTTACTGTTGAAAAACCAACGAACTGATGGAAGCAATAACATAAAACACTAGAGAGGGTACTAGCCAGTGTGTTATTCAGGCACCTGTATCCAAAATTTTGTGTCGTCAGACACCAGGAATCCGAGTCGGATTCCAGCGCCCATATCTGATTCCATGTAGTATTTCCAGTCCAAATTTTTTTGTCGAATCGGACACCCTGAATCCGTTCCGGCTCCCGTACCCGTATCCAAATAACACTTCTCCACAGATTTGTCAAATATTTAGTTATTACCATGCGAAAAGAACACAGCTGAAACTAACTTGGACTTCCATGACTGCGAAGAACCAATAACACATACTCTGCTTTACTACTTCAGTACGTATCACGTTTTCGCGATTTCAACCAAAAAAAATACTGGATACAATACAGCACATGGTAAAACTGACAGGACTTGGTGTATTAACACAAAAGGTAAAAGTGCATTCGTAATTCCAGATCAAATTCGATCCAAGTGCCACAGGGAACAAGAGGGAGAGTCAGATGAACAAGCAATGGTTGATATCAGAAATAGGCAGAGGCGGTCCTGTTGGAAACAGACAAGTGAAGCCATCCGACAGGGCAAACACCACCAACCCCACCCCACAATATATGAAAAGACGACAAGAATGAAGAACCAATCATCAATCGACAACGGCAACCCTACGCGTACAACAAATCTAAGCCTAAAGTACGAGTGACAACCAAGGGTTGTTATTAGTCCAAGATTGCTTGCTACTCGTAACGTAGCAAAACAGTAAGAAGGTGAACGCATGGCATGGCAGTGCTAATTAAACCAAACAGACTACGTACTCTCGATCGATCACATGCACTGGCTGCTTCAACAATCAACACAAAACAAAGCATATATGAATTAGCGGGCGTTGATTAGAATACCTCGAGCATGCGCCAGATGGTGGAGGGATCGACGGCCTTGACGGTGCCGTTGGCCCAGTCGGAGCGGCGCGAGTCCTCGACCACCATGATCTGCATGCGCACCTTCATCCCGGGCTCCCAGTTTCCGTTGACCGCGTCCTCCACCTCCTTGCGCGGCACGACGAACTCCCCCGCGCCCTGCCTCGGGTAGTAGGTGACCGTGAACGGCCTCCCCTCCGCCGCGAACCGCGCGGCGTCGAGCACCTCCTGGGGCGGGACACGCGCCCGCGCGTTGCGGAGCTGCCCGGCCGCGTGCAGCGACACGGGGTACCTGGGAGCGCGGCGCACCCCGACGAGCAGCTCGCCGTCGGGGCGGCGCATGAAGACGACGTTGTCGCCGGCGACGAGCAGCTTGGCGTTGACGAACTTGCTCCAGCCGGTGGTGAGGAGGTGGCGGCGCGGCGTGCCGCGGTAGATGTGGCGGAACTCCCAGGGCTTGCCCCGCAGGTCCCGCATGAGGAGCTTCTGGACGGGCGGGTCGGCGTTGAGGTCGAGATTGGGGAAGATGAAGTCGGCGCAGAACCTGGGGACGGAGAAGCCGCCGCCGTTGTTGGCGTCGCTCTGCGTGAGCTGTTTGGCGAAGAAGCCGAAGGCATTCTCGCCCTCCCTGGGGTTGGCGTTGGCGTTGTCGAGCTGTGGCAGCGTGGGGGATGGGCCGCGGTGGGGGCCCGGGAGGAGGGAGATGGTGGCATAGGGCTCGTCGGTCTTGGCGTCGGCGAAGAGGTCCACGGCAGCGACGGTGCAGGGGAAGATGTGGGGGAGCGGGAGCGGGGCCGGGAGAGGGGCGGGGCACTGTTCGGAGTGGCCATGGGGCAAGTAGTAGACCTGGGAGCCGACGGCGGGGAGGCGGGAGAGCGGGACGGCGCAGGCGAGCCAGGCGAGGCGGTCGACGGGCGGGGCGTCAGCGGCAGCGGGGGGCTGCGCCATTTGGGGTTTTTAGGGTTTGGGATCGCGCGGGAGAGGAGATGGAAACGACGGGGGTAGGGTAGGGGAGGGGAAGATATATGGAGGACAGAGACAGAGGCGAGGCGAGGCGCGTCGCGTGCTAATATACTCTACGGACTCCTACATTGTATCCTTTCCTTGGTCTCGGATCAGTCTGCATCCGCGCCGCGTCTACGGCCCATCCTTTTCGCCGTACGTCTGAAACTGTTTCATTTTTTTTTTTAATATAATCTTTAGAGAATTTTTAGGGTGATATAATTTATTTGTTGTTATACTTTTTTATATAGAGAATTTTTTATAGAGATAAAATCTATTTGTTAATACATTGTTTTTCTGTAGAGAATTTTTAGCGAGATAAAATTTATTTATTGGTATATGTATATTATTTTTCCTACCTTTGATAGAGATCTCTTGGGGAGCTGTCACAAATTAGAGACGGAAGGAGAGAGAGGATGGAATTAAGAGTTAAAACCGAAGGGTAGTTTCTTTTCAAAGAGTAAAGATAAATTATTTTCTTTGTCCTTTTTTGTTGTATCGCGGGCTCTGTCTTTTGATGTCTTAATTTACCTCTCACTGGTAGTTGGTTGCGTTTTAAGCGGGACGGGCGGTTTGTTGCATGATGAATCCGTGCGTAGGATAACAACCTAGACGCGATCGATGCGATGAATCCACAGTTCCATTCCACACCACCACACGTACGGAAATAAAACACCAGACCAACCAAGAGTGCACGACACATGCATTTTGCTTCCTTTATCGAAAAAGGAAACGGATAAAAATAAAACGGAGGACACCTTTCTGTGCAGCATGCCCTCTCGTCATAGTATGGCTCTTGGTCTTACAATAAGGCTTCACTCACATAGCCACGTATTAGAGTGTGTTTAGTTGGTAAGATGAGATGGAATGGTTACAATTTTTTTCTTAAACTATCTCGTACATGTATCACTTAATACAAGCAATCAAACACACCCTTATGTACACACGTAACTTGAAAACAGATAATTCGTAGCTTATTTAGCCCATGTACCTCTTTTTTTTGCAACTCTAGCCCCTCTCCGCATGCATTTGCAAAATTGGGTCCCTATCCCACCGCGGAAGGCGCGACAGGCGACATATGTCTTCTGCCATGCCCAGGGAGTGCGGAAGCTAGCCATCGCCGCGGTAGGGTCGGTGGCCGGCAGCCAGGCAGGGCATCGTGGGAGGGGCAACATGGTCATGTGCACGTGTGCGGGAGGTGCGACTGCCACGCCTGGGTAAAGCGGAAGGAATCCTCCCACACTCCCCGGGCACAACTGGTGACACGTGTCACCTACTGCGCCTTCCGAGGGGAGGAGGGGGTTAATTTTACAAATGCATGCATATGATGCTAGATTTGCAAAAAAAATATATAACTATACTAGATGTAGGGGCTAGATAAGTGATGGTTTCGGAAATGAAAGCCAACATCAAATAGCTTTCATACTAGAATTATTTTGCAGAAATAACCTACTCACATGCTACATCCTCCCTCCAGTCACAAATAGTTATCGTTTAATTTAGACATATGTGCTTTTAAACTTTCAAAAATTTAACTATCAATATTTTTTTAAATATTTAAATTAGATACATGAAAATCATATGTGTAAATTTGTCTCGAAAGTTACTTTCCTAATATTATAATTTTATTGGGTTTTATAAATATATTATAGTAGAAATTAGTGGTCAAAGCTATGTTTTAAAGACCGTGTTAATGTCTAAAACGGAAATTGATTGTGACCGAAGGGGGTACCAATTATCACTTATGCATATCATACTACAATATGTCAAGTGTCATTGGCACGTATCATACTTTTAGTAAAGCCTGGTAGGCCACACCTGTCATCACTTCACACTGTAGAATGGTATGCCTGAGGCAGACGATCATACCTCGGTAAACCTAGTAGATGGCAGGTATCACCACCACGCACCATACAAGGTATGCTTGGTAGAAGTCACCACAGATCATACCTCGGTAAACCCAGTAAGCAACAGCTGTCGCCACCATGAATCATACCTCGATAAGCGACAACTATCGCCACTGACAATAGCTGTCAACACTGCACACCATAAAAGACATGCTTGGTAGACAACAGTTGTCACCACCACACTATACGAGCTATGGTTGGTAGAACACAACTGTCACCACGACTGATCATACCTTGGCAAGGATGGTATGCGATAGTTGTCACCATCACAATCACATCTTGGTAGGCCCAGTAGGTGACAACTATCACCACTACAAGGTATGTTTGGTAGAAGACAACTGTCACCACCATGGATCATACCATGGTAAGTCCGTAGGCGGCAACAGTTGCCACGATGAATCATACCTCGATAAGCTCGGTAGACAACAACTGTCGCCACCACACACCATAAAAGGCATGCTTGGTAGATGATAGTTGTCACCACCATCGAATCATACCTCGGTAAGCCTAGTAAGCGACACTTGTCACCACAACAAATCATACTTCGATAAGCCTGGTAGGCGACAACTGTCACCACCCCACACCATAAAAGGCATGTTTGGTAGACAATAGCTATCATCATCACCTGATCATACCCCCGGTAAGCCTGGTAGGTGATAGCTGTCACCATCGCAAACCATAAAGGCATGCTTGGTAGACGACAACTATCACCACCACTAGATCATACCTCGGTAATCTTGGTAGGTGACAACTGTCGTCATCGTGGATCATACCTCAGTAAGCCCGGTAGGCGACATCTGTCATCACCGTAGATCATACCTAGGTAAGGTTGGTAGGATACAGTTGTTGTTATACCCATGTATATTTTTTTAGCACACTATAATACTAATTATAAGATAATCTAAAGTAAGTTCTATGAAAATGTCATCGAAGTCCATTCTTTATAGCATAATATATGTAAGGGGCTTGGCCCTTGGAAGCAGCATGACACGTGCTCAAGTCTTTGAGGCGATGATTTTTGTTGTTTTTTCTTTTTGGCACAGTGCACCTCCCGTCGACAGAACAGCAGCTTCTCATCTGCTATACGTGTTGAAGCACCGCTTGCGCACTGCCCGAGCGGACACGGAGTTGCTTATTTTGATCCTTGATACATTTTTCAACAATTGGTATCAAAGCCTGAGTTCTTGATCCGTTGCCCAAGAAGATGTCGAAAACTCTGAGAAGTGGCAACACCGGTGGTGAGGGGATGTCAAGTGCGATGGTGAAGGAGAGGCTCGCTATCTTGCTGCACTATCTTATGCTCACGAAGAGCAATTATGCATCAGAAGATGTACATGAGGGCTCAAGGACTGTGGGAAGAGATCGTAGACAACAAAGTCGATGTGCGCAAGGATCGGATGGCTTTGGCGGCCATCTACGAAAGCATCTCAGAAGAAATGCTCTTCCTACTGGCCGAAAAGGAGACGGTCAAAGCTACGTAGAAGATGTTGAAGACGATGCATCTTACGTTGATCGTGTGGAGGCAAAGGTACAGACCCTTGAAAGCTGAGTTCGAGGGGCTGTGCATGATAGAGATGGAGTCAGTCGGCGATTTTGCCATCTGGTTGATGACAATCGTCAACAAAATCAAAGGGATTTGCGACAAGATGGAGGAAAGTTATGTGGTAAGAAAATTCCTTAGTGTTGTCCCTGACAGGTTCCTACAAATCGTCTTCTTTCACCATTGAGCAGTTCGGCAACCTCAAGGTGATGATGACCGAGGAGTTGATTGGTCGCTTGAAGGCACATGAGGAACAAATTAGGGGATCCGACAGCGGTGAAGAAGAACACCTACTACTGACGCACACTGAGTGGGAGGCCAGATCGTCAAGGCGCGACGACGAGGGCTCCTTCGGTGGCTCGAAAGGCGATGGTTGACAGGGCCGCAAGAATCAAAAAATTGACAAGGCAAAAGTGAGATGCTATAATTGTAGTGATTATGAGTATTTTTCTTCGGAGTGCCGCAAGCTGAAGGAGGAGAGAAAAACGCTCCTTGCCGAAGCTTAAGTGACGATGAACCAGCGTTGTTGTGACGCTATGTCAAGTAAGAGAGTTGAATCTGGGACATTAAAGAGATGCGTTCGTCGTCAAAACTCATGTTCGTCGAAGATGAGACCAAGGCGTTGAGGAGATGTGTTCGTCGTATTGAATTAAGTATGTTTAGTACGGGGGTATTGGGGAGATGTGCTCTCCATCCTGTGTCAAATAAATAAGTTGGGCAAATCGTAGTTGAGACCGATTACCTCAATAAGTTAGGATTGTGTCAGAAATTAGGTGTTACAAGATAAAAGGGGTGAATGTCAGAACTAATCTTATAAACATTTTAGAACCGAGTAGACCACGGATTGATTGCCATGTCCGAGTTTAACGATGTATGCAAGCCGAGTCGGCTATGGAGAAAAAGCCTTTATAAGGCTATTTTTTGCAATTACGTTCGGAAAGAGAGTAAATTTAGGGGGAGAGTTACACATGAGACTAAAAAAATGATGAATGCGATGAAATGTCAGAATATTTTTTTCGCGTTCAAACCTGTTGCTGCAACACTTTTTCCCAGGAGGAATCAAATTGCCTAGGAAGTCTGATCTAACCATTTGCATTCATAACCGCATAGCCACTTGAGTCATGAATGGACACTGAGACAAGAAAAAGAAACAAGGAGATATTTCGCCCACACCCCCCTCAACATTCAAATTGCAGTTTTGTAGATGAAAAGAAAACCAATCAGCAGTTTAACCGTAGCATTTCTGACTGGACATTATAGGCCTCCCATGCAGCAAGAAATGGAACTTGAGTGGCCAGTGAGGAGGCATGCGCCATTGGGCGACGCGGGAGATGGCCTCGTCGCGGGAGTCCGCCGATCGAGCTCATGGCGCCGCCATTTGAAAGACCTTCCCTATAATATAGTCATTACACAACTTCTTAGAATTTGATGTGCATTTGACTGAGATTTTGCATTTGCTTTCCTTATAATACCAGGCTCTATACATGGACTATATATATATATACATACATCAGCAATTGCACGAGACTATCAATTTCATTTCGGGTTTCAAATTAAAATTGAAGAGACTATGAATGAAGTTCAGTCATCAGCAACATATTTCTTCCAAGTAATGTACGTTACACCATCTCAGTTTTGTCACCTGGCGCGATATCCCCGTGATGTACAAATTGGTTCCAGCAGTTTCTATACGCAGCAGCTTAAACAGCTGATGATCTTGGTGTTCTTTTGAAATTAATCTCATTTTCTCAACGATCAAAGCCAGGGAGCTAGATAGCAAAGGAGCAAACTTCCGAGACGTTAAACGTTGCTAAAAACTTATAATAAAGGGCAAAAAAAATTAAAAACAAAAAGAGGTCCCACCGGGATTCGAACCCAGGTCGCCAGATTCAAAGTCTGGAGTGCTAACCACTACACCATGGAACCGATCTTACCAACCTGTTCGACAAAAGTACGTGTTATGTTAACAGCGAACGCAACCTTCCAACCAACTCTAGCTTAGCACTCTATCTATCAAAGTTTTAAGATATTAAAAATAACTCAATTAATATTAATTATGATCTCTAAGCACTATATTTAATTCATACATGTAGATAATATTAGGTAAATCTGAATATTTATTAGGGGAATATAAAAATTTGCATTATAACATGAAATGCACCCTATATTTATGGATAAGACCATTAAAAATATGTCATATAAACTTGGCGGAGAGGGTACAGGAGAGATAGGCTTGACCTGAACTTATCCCAAGAGTAATAAACAGGGACACATATCTAGTATAAACCATCTTTATTGTGTAAACTACATGAAAATCACATATACTAGTTTTCAACAATTCTTGAAAAATTACTACACGTAGGGGAGGTGAGCTTCTACATTCAGTGCTGACGCAGCTCATGCTAAATTTCTATTTGCTGTTTACTTTTCATGCATGTATTGACCCATGTTGTGCCTTCTCTAATCTTTCCGGTAAGCCTTGTTTTCCCGTACAGGTTTCTCCTCGTTCATCCAACCAAACACACAACAGAGCTCCTACTGTTCCTCTAAAAAAAATACGCAATCTTGTGCGAGTAGGAGCTCTACAAAGGTCCAGATGAAAGAATATTACTTCTTATTAAACTTGGGAGGTTCCGTGAGCTCCGGCCCTATCCACGTCGCTAGCTCTGCAGGAAGGCCCTCCGCAAGTTTTGTTTTTTCGCTCGGCTCCGACCGCGCTTCCGTCATCGTCTTGTGACACCGCGCCTCCTTCTCGATCCTTCTCGCCCTCCTTTTCCTCCCCTCGATCCACCTCGCGGCGCCGGCGCCCTTCCAAACTCCGCCCTCTCCTCCCCGATCCAGCCCAGCCTGGCCTCCATTATTCTCGCCCTCCTTTTCCTCCTCTCGACCTGCAGCACGCCGCCGCCGCCCTTACGAGGTCCTCCACGCCCCCTACCCATGTTTTCCCTCCCCGAGCCCACCTCATGCACCCCTCCTCCAGGCCCCGCTCACCGCGCTCCTCGAATACTCTGCCGTCGTCCCATCCGGCACCGCCTCGCAGACGCCGCAGCCGGCGGTCCCGTCGTCATCTCGGCCTGATGGGCCGCCACGGGCTGGGGATGGGGAGGCGTCAATCCAGACCTAGGGCGGCCCCGGTAACCTGGAAACGACGGGCGTAGCGGCGACGACAGCCTTTGCTTTCCGCCGCAGTGGCGGGGATCGCGCTTAAACGCAATACGGCATGCACCATTTCGCACGGTGGATCGAGCAGATACTGCCATTCTCACTGCTCCTGCTCGTCATCTTCATACGGCAGCATCTCCAAGGTTTGGTACACATTTCTCTCCCTACTCAAAAGATGTTCTCTTTGCACAAATGTTGTAGCGATTCTAAGTTATGAGTATAATTAGTTAGATTGCTAAACAGAATCGATAGTTTTTAGATCTAATTTAGCTCGGATGTCTTAATGTTTGTGATCAGGCTTTGATACATTCTATACCAAATGTTAAAAAAAAGAATGCGGTGTTTAGAGTGCGGCAGCATAATTCAGAAGTGTTATTTTGTTAATATTTGTGATTAGGCTCTGATATGTTGTATTATGATTCGGCATAGCATCTATTTCAACTTTCCGAGGCGTGTGGGAGGATTATGTACTTTATTTTTGGATCATTGTGGTTGGGAGGATAACATGATTGCTTGGCTTTAGTCCGCTTTATAGTCTGGTACCATCAGCTTTAGCCTTACTCAGTAGATAAATTCAATGTGGAGATGATTTGATAACTAGGTCTTAAGATTTAGCTGGCCTAACATAACATAATTGGACTTGCTCAAGGTAAGGCTCCTCTATTAGATGGGAGTTGTTCCTTCTCCTGCCCAATCTGGTGGAACTCGTGATTGGTTGATGAAGCATTTCTATCAGTATTGTATGCTTACAAATAAATGTGTTTTCTTCATCCCTTAAGTGATCGTTCTGAAGGGACATGTCCTTTTATGCGTACCACACTCACAGACCTTACTTCGACCCATAGAAAAAAAAAATAAGATACACACTCTTTACCTGAATACTTTTGCTATGCTACGAGAATTAAATTATTTACCTTCCATGTACAAAGACATGCACCACAGAATCACTTGTTGCCCACCGTTCTCCATCTAATCTGTAATCCTATCTTTGTTTCTTTGCTTCATTTTATGTTACATATTCATTACTTGATACTCTTCCTCTAAATTTACTAACAATACTTATTATTGCTTTTCTTCTGCGCATGTCAGGCCTTATCACAACGCTGTGAAGGTACCGCCACGCTGCTCTTATTCCAAATACAGAATATAGCTTGCTCTTCACAGATTCTATCCTTAGCACTATTGATTTCTAATGCTACCATCTCATACAGCATATTGCTCTTCAATACTATACTACATCCCGCTCTGTATTATACAGTTCCATACTTAATAAAACTAAATCCCAAAACATATCTAAAGTATTGGTTACTCATTGAATATGGCTGTATTTGTTGCTTTACAAAAAACTAGCCTGTTTCCACATCCTTCACGCTGACATATCAAATTTTCATCTTTTCAGATTGCTGTTTGCATTACAGATCAGCTATCGGAAGACCAATGCGAATTTTGAATCTGTATGCTCTCGGCTAAATTTCTAGCCCATCCATTTACTTTCAGTATGCAATACACTCTTATTATATTTCATACTATATAATGTTAACCTAAAACAATGTCCTTCCAGCTGCTTGCCTTAGTGTACTTTCTATCTCTCGGTTCCATTACCCACTATGTTCAGATCTTTACATCCGTCTGTCAGTCAACCTCAAACAGTAGCGCACCACAAATTAGAATTTTCATCGCGCAGCTTTCCATTCAAAAAGAACAAAACAATGCTATGCTACACTATTTTATCAATAGTTATTAATTATTACTAAATGTTTGTTTGGATTCATACTGCTATTACCAGCAACTCTCTTAGCAGCAAACATTTTCCTTCGCATCCAGCATACCAGATTAAACAATGCCACTGCTATTCTTTTCGCACCTGCTGGCGGCGCTGTTTATTCATCATTTCTTTTTGCCCCCCCCCTCCTCTTATCTTCCCTTAAACAGTTCATTATGCTTTCCTGTTCATCTTTCCTTCTATGCCTCTCTGCAAATTTGCTATAGGACTAACGCAGACAGACTTTAGCAAACTTCAACGCCTTATATAAATTACCTATACAAATTTTTAGACTTATTCGTGTAGTAATTACCTTTACTCTGCACATGTGCCCAATTCATATTATGAATCTATTTTCAGCATTGTCTGATCGCTTCATGCATTTGCAAAGACACAAACAACATCTCGTTATTAATAACATATTACCGACTGCCACACCAATCCTTTAGTATAGCGCTATACCTTGCTGCTACAAACTGTTTTTGTTCCGATTTCGTTACATCCTAGATAAAAGCACATTAAAACGAGATGTTGTAAGCGAGTAGGTGAAGGGACGGCATAAGACACTTGTTTGCTCACTCATTTTAATAATTCCGCACAAACTTGTTTGCTTCATTTTAATAATTCCGCACAAACATAAACATACCTATTTGCTCACTCATTTCTGCTTTATTAAATTAATCATATATATTTCCTTACGCGGCGTGCCGCCGCGTTTACGTGCCTAGTACTACTACACTACGTACAGCAGAACCTTCACCTGATTGCTCTACAAAGGTCTCGTACTGAACGCACATGCCTATTTTTATTGGAGATGAGGACGCGCGTTACACTAGTAAAATCGAACGCTCGGTCCTCCTCTCTGGTCTTACAGTTGAGCTAGAGTCGTGCTACTACTGCTACTACTACTAGTGTATTATTAAGAGAAATTTTATGATAAATTATACTTGTAGTATAAAATATGTAGTAGAAATCACATCTAACCGTTGATTTGTTAAGGGTATTTCTACTACTCTACTACCAGGTGTAATATAAATAAACTCTAGTTAATCTGATCCATTGGATCGAAAAGAATGAACGGTTCATATTTAATATAAATAAAATAGCTCATTATTAATCCTTTTGTTTTAGTTCAAGAACGAGGGAGAAAATTTGGCAGTCACTCGCTGGTTAATTATTATCGTCCAAAACAGGAGGAGGTACACGTACGTAAGGGGTAGGCATGCCAAGTGTGGCTACCTAACTGCGTATATCCAGTGTGATTCAGCGCTCGCGTACGAATCAGTCAAGCATGCATCTTCTTGTCTGAAACATCAGGAGGCTTCTAGGTCTAGTATTTGTGGCCCAGGCATTGTTGTTGGTTGTACACTTGTACATGAGCAACTACGTGGGTTGATCTGATCATCAATGGTCCGTGGATCCAAAGCGGGCGACGTGGCCTGGTTTTTAGCCCTTGGCTGCCGGCGCATCCTATCCACACCTCCACGGTATTACTAATACCGATCCGATCCGATGGCCGGAGTGAGTGACCACATCATCATCGTCGTCGTCGTCAGTGAGCTAGCTACTCTACCGCGCGCACTCCGGCCGGCACGGCACGTACGTTGCTGAATTCGTGATGGCTCTGCCGCAATCCATGGTGGTGTGTGGCCTCGGCCGCGTCGAGCCATTGTTCACGCAGCAATATTCATCGCTGCAGCGTCTGCGACTGAGCCGGCCGTCGTCTCAGCTTCCTCTTACCGGACACAAGAAGCTGCAGAGGCACGCGCCGATCGCGGCCGTGTTCAACAAGACCAGGACCAAGGCTCCTCCTTCCAAGACGGCAAAGCAGGCCAGCAGTAGCGCGCCGCGCTCGCGCGTGGAGGACGGCATCTTCGGCACGTCGGGCGGCATCGGCTTCACCAAGGAGAACGAGCTCTTCGTCGGCCGGGTCGCCATGCTCGGCTTCGCCGTAAGCTCTCCGTCGATCTCTTTCTTAATTAGTTTCGTTGCGTAGCCGCTTAGCTTAGCTTAGCTCGAGCGGAGCCATGCATACATGCGTACTGAATCTGATTCTGAATGATGGATCGATGGCACTTGCTCAATGGGGTGCAGGCTTCTCTCCTCGGTGAGGCTGTGACCGGCAAGGGCATCCTCGCGCAGCTGAACCTGGAGACGGGGATCCCCATCTACGAGGCCGAGCCGCTGCTGCTCTTCTTCATCCTCTTCACCCTGCTCGGCGCCATCGGAGCGCTCGGCGACCGCGGCCGCTTCGTCGACGACGCCACGGGCATCGAGCGCGCCGTCATCCCGCCCGGCAAGGGCTTCCGTGCCGCGCTCGGCCTCAGCGAAGGCGGCCCGCTCTTCGGCTTCACCAAGGCCAACGAGCTCTTCGTCGGCCGCCTGGCCCAGCTAGGCATCGCCTTCTCCCTCATCGGCGAGATCATCACCGGCAAGGGCGCCCTCGCGCAGCTCAACATCGAGACGGGCGTCCCCATCAACGAGATCGAGCCGCTCCTCCTCTTCAGCATCTTCCTCTTCTTCTTCGCAGCGATCAACCCGGGCACCGGCAAGTTCGTCACCGACGAAGACGAAGACCAGTGAACACTGGCAGCATTAGAAGCGATGCGTGGTTAAGAGTTTAATTAGTCGGTACGCGTTTTTTTTTTTGTGGAGCGCTCAACTTGTGTTTATTTGTAGAGCAATAGTATTCCTTCCTTGGTCAGCTCAATCAGTGCAAGATTTGGTTGTATGTAATAAATTAATCGAGCCATTTCATGATAAGCACAAAATTAAGCAGTACAATCGAGCTTAGTTTGCTGCATGGCCTCAGCTCTGCCGTTTTGCTCGGGCGAGCTTTGCCCTATGCAGCAGTGGCTGAGCCAGAAAGATTCGAGGGTGCCAAAAAAAAGAGTCATCCAAAATCAATGAGGTGCGCGCGAGGCTGAGCCGCCGAGGCACTAGGCTGAGACAGAGCGGCAAGTCACCGGGAAGACGTGTGTACGCTGCGCGAGGCCGAGACACTAGACAGAGCGGCGCCTCGCCTTGCCGTTGTTGCCATGAAGACGAATTGACGCGATGCGAGTCATGGAGACGCTACACGGTTTGCTAATTTGTTACTAATGCAATGCATTCAAAATTTCAGATGGCTAATTGCATGGCTAATCGCTAATACCGATGGGCAGGGAGGGTTTTGGGGGCTGGCGTGGGGTGGGCTTCAGCCCCACCCAGCCCCATGAGCAGCTCCGCCTATGCTATGCAGTATCACTTCTGCACTGGCTGCGTTGAAGGTCTTAATTTTACCGTCACGCTTGGTCAAATTGTTGATAAGCCTGAGGAGGTTGTTGAGATAAAAATAAAGGAATCTAATTTGTTTGTTGAGGTGTTTTTTTTTTGTATAGAGTGTTTCTTAAGGTGCGGAAGGAGAGGCATGAGGGTGAATCAACCACCAAATCAATGAAACATCTGTCATCATTTTCTGTTCAAAGTTGGATAGTGCTCCATGCTTTGCAATAGTATCATAAATTTTGCTAATGGTGATACACTAATGAACTTCTTCTCATCTCATATTTTATATAAGAGGATGGCAAGTTCACAAGAATTTTCTTGAAAAGATCATAACCTTTTTTTTTTTTTTGAGGAAAAGCTAGGCTCACACGATGATACATATAGATATTTAATCCCCCCCCCACCCAGAGTAACTCTAATGTCTTAAATAACAAACGCCACTTGAATTGAGACTTTATTGTTTGTAGCTCTCAACAATGTGAATGTAAAATTTAATAAACTCATGATATGTTGCTCTATACAATCAACATCAACCAGCTCCTTAGAAAGGTAGTAAGTTTTGCTCCATATTCTGTACATAATTTGTTAAAAGGTTAGCAAGTTTTACTCCGTATTCTCTTCAATTGCTTTTCATGCTGACCCACATATCGGTACTTATTGTCTTATAAGAGAAGATGATGATGGGACAGCTGATGAACCATAGTCACTACTTTCTTTTAGGGCTTATTTAGGAGCCTGATTCTCGTCTGGGATCCTGGCCCATTCCCGAGGCTAAAAACCCACTGGGCTAGTATGCCCCAGCTGGATAAAATGCGCATTTGGATGCCGACCCGACAGGGTTATTTTGGCCCAATCCATACCGTTTCCACAGGAAAAAATCCGTGTCTCCTAACGTTGGGCTCGCATTCCCCATCGCGTCGCCTCTTTTTACTGCTTCCCTTTGCCATCACCGCCGCCTCCCCTCGCGTTGCCCTGCGGATCGGGTCGTGGTCGCCTGCCCCCGCCTGCAGCGGAGCCGAAGTCATGTGTCCCTCGCCCGTGTGTCGTGTGGCACCTGCTCCCCTACGACGCAAGTGAGTCAAAACCCTAGTCTCTCCGGAACGGATCTAGGTTTGATCCTGATCTGCTTCGGATCCTCCCCAAAGATTTGGTTGATCTTCTCGGTTCACTATTGTTTGTGATCTCCCAAGTCATCGATGATTCGTTGGTTCGATGTGTCTGGGCTGTGTGTGAAGTGTGACGCTAGATCTAGGTAGGTTTCCTGGTCACCGATTGAGCTTTGGGAGATTTATCGGTGTAAGTTGTTATATTCATTGGTGGATAATGTGGTGATCTTGTGTTGGTGCGCATGGGTTGAGTTGCGCATCATGGGCTATGAGTATCCGATGAATTGGATGCACATGTTTTAATTTCTATATAGTTAAATTGATGGAGGTATTACTAACTCATAAACTGATGGAAGTATGTTGAATTGATGGAACTAATTTCTGTGCATGGCTTTAGCGTAGAGTTGAATTTACGGAAGCAGAGAAACGAGCATCCAATCAGCAGTGCAGTAACATATGTTAATTCATGGAAGAGTAGTATACAAATGTTTAGCCCGGACTTACATTGATTTGGGTATGCAAGTGGACAAGTGGGCTGCTTGTAGCGTGGGCTGGGCTGGGCCGCCTGTAATTTTGAAAATCGTTGAAAAGAAAGACAAAAGAGAAAGGATCTCTTGTTCCGAAGCCCTTTCGCCAGCGTAACCAGTTGGGCGTTTGATTTACGCCAACACATTGGGAGACACGGGCTGCAGCTAGGACTCATCCGCGATTTCCCCAGCGACCGACCGGCGGCGAAGAGAAGAAGATTACTGTAGCTCGACGGAGCAAGAGCGGCCTTTTCAGAATCAATGGGAATACAAGCACTGGTACAGTGACAAACATACCTGACAAGAGAAGTGGGACCCCTACTTTACGACTAGTTACTAGCAGCTAATGATGGCCCTTGTTAGGGTGGAATTTTCATGCCATTGCAACAACCAAATCCAAAGCTTGCCACAGATACATTGAATGATTCGGACGACAGCTACTCAGTACCGATCAGGGGTTCAAAAATCGACGAAATTCGCTGAAATTCGTCGAAAATCGACCGTACCGCTAGGGTTCAACACCAAAAACCGGTCGATAAACCGGTCCGATTCAAAAAAAAAATTCGAAAATTCGAAAAAAAATTACGTGTCAAAAAACGGTCGAAAATCGGTGGAAATCGGTCGATTTTCGTCAAAAATCGTCGAAAATCACTACCAAAAGTCGACCGCACAAAAAGTTCAACATGGTTGTCGATTTTCCGTCGAAATCGTCGATTTTCCACGATTTTTAAATTTTTTCCAAAAAAATCTGGTTTTTAAATTTATGCGATTTTTACGATTTTCGGTTTGATTTTAACGATTATCAAATTTCACTGTTCATTCGAAAATCGGCAAAACGAAAAGGTGAACCCTGGTACTGACTGAAAGCTGCTGTGTGTGTGAAATTACACACACACATCTTGTTCATATATACTGACCTGCGATTTGGCTTGCCAACTAAGATTGGATTTCTGCAAAAGCATATGCAGAATATTTCAGACCTGTAGTGATGGATGTTACTGTTGGGGTGCCAGCTCAGGCGTAATGGGCCTAGTGGTGCTACTGGGATGTGGGCCCCCAGCGGATCGATGTCGATACCATCAAATAAATACTGGTAAAAGTAACCTTGTTGGCAGGGCATGCCTGCACATACGATTTATCAGACGATCGAGCAGATGTATCATTCAGAGAATCCAACCTAATATACGCCGTAGCGCTGCTACTTAATTGTGAGATGTCATCGATCGCGATATGATTCATCGTAGACTGCCGAATTTGATTGATGGATTATTTTGTCGTGAATTCATTTAGTCGACGGGGTTGAGGTCTCTGTCGTTATTTGAATTGACGACATACCCATATCGCCAATTCAAATGGCGATAGAGATGTATTTTTGTAAAAAAAAATTCAGTGTATTATTTTTGTAAAATTATTTTAAAAATATATTAGTTTAAGAAAGATTCCTTATTGATGCATGTGTTGCAGCGACTACTTAGCCTGTAAGAAAAAAGAAAAGAAAAGCACCAACAGTTAGCTGTGATTTGGGTTACAAAGTAGCTATATGCATGAAGGGGGAAATCATTGCGTAGATATATGCATCATATGATTCGACCAGATGGATGATGGATCTGCCTCTGCCGGCGAAATAGAGGGAGATTGGATTGGATTGGATTCTCTGGTTGTAGCTGTGCGTCTCATGTGTTGCTTTCGTTCTGCTGGATGGCTTTGGTGCTCCCTCCTGGCCTCCATCAGAGATGAGATGAGATGAGACCGGCCGGTGAGGCGGGTGAAATCATCGGTTGCTTGCTGCCCTTCCGCATGGGCAACATCGATCCCAATTGGAAAGCAAAACCACCATCAACCAGCTGTATGTATCTACCTTCTTCTTTCCTTTTCCCTACACGTACTTCACCCTCCGCACCAGTGTATTCATTCACAAATACCCATCGCTTAGAGCATCTCCAAGAAAGGGTCCTAAAAATGAGCCTTAAATTTTAATTTAGGTCCCCAACTAATTGGATTTAGGGCTCCAATGAAATATTCACTCCAGCAATTAGGCCCTAAAACTCAATGAAGATAGGGCTCAATTACAGAGTTGCTAAATATAGCTACTCTCCCATGGGCCCTAAAACAATTTGATAAATTTTAACAATTTAGGGTTCTTGCTGGAGTTGATCTTTCCCCCTGAAAGCCCTATAATTCAAGTTAGGGCCATATTTAGGACCCCTCTAGGAGATGCTCTTACTTGGCCATTTTGCCTTTTACTAAATATACCACCTCACCCATCAATTATGGGCCCATGGTTGATCTAAGTACTCCCTCTAGCCACAAATAGTTATCATTTTATATATAGATGCGGTGAAACTTTTAAAATTTTAACCGTCAATATTTTTTTAAAAAAATATTGAAACTGGATACACGAAAATCGTATGCGTATATTTGTCTCGAGAAATACTTTTATAATATTATAAATTTATTAGGTTCTATGAATATATTATAATAGAAATTATTGGTTAAAGTTGTGTTTTGAAGACCGTATCGATCGATACAAAAAGGATAGATATTTGTGACCAGAGGGAATAGTTATCCAGCATTTTTGTATACAAAAAGGGTGATTGCTACCTTGGTATTCATGCCACGATAAAAAGCTGGGAGTAAAGGCGAACGGAGGAGAGAGTATTATTCCAGGAGAGCCCTCCTTTGAGAAATATAAGGTCTATAATTTAAATAGTTTTGTTTAGAAATATAATGATTGTACGAAGGTTTAACGAATCTTTCCTACTATACACATATCTATTCTCTTTCAACTATATGCATTTATTCATTGCCATCCACACAAAGAATTATTATCTCCCATCTTCCAAAACAATTAAGATGGGTATATAAGTTATTTTCTCTAATACATTTCTCAATTTCACTGCAATCTTAACCCTTATGTAAAGTAAAAATACGCCTTAGAGCAAGTACAGTAGCAAAACCCACTACAAGCTAATAGTAAGTTAAAAGCTAACTTGTATAATAACTGTCTTTAAAAGTTGTCCCTAAATGTTGAGCAATAGCTATCTTTTCTCTCGTGTACATAAATAATCTCCATATGCTCCCGTACAAAGCTAGCTAGTACTAAATAAGAGTCAGCTCTCTTCTCTTTCCTCTTTTCTCACTTTTTCATATAGACCAAAGCTAATGTGTACAGACTAAGAACCAACAGAGGTGGTCTTATTGTACATGCATGGGAGTAGCACTAACATTTAAGGCTGGAGTGTTATGGTCCCAATAATTATCAGTAGGAATGATGAATGGTGTTATTGCCGTCAATTTAAGGGCATCTCCAATAGCATCATTTCAACTTTCTCTTAACTATATCATATCAGTAAAATCCTACATTGATAAGAAAGGAGGTGAAGAAAAAGAATGTGCTAAAAGTGATGTTTTATGAGGGGAATAATATGATGAAAATAATATAAAATAGTTAGATGAATTATTTTAGAGACAAACTGCTAAAGATATTGTGGCTACTATATGTACTGTCTCTAGATTAGTTAAAAAAAACATTAGAAACAATCTTTAAAGACGTATATTCCAACCCAACCCACCTGCTCCTCGGATCCTACGACTCGAATCTCCCACACCACATCTTAATTGCTCTTCTGTTTATCTTCCCCCTCTCCCTCTTCTCGATCCTCCCCAGCTGATTACTGAGGTAGCAAGACAGCTCTTTATAGGAGGAGGAGGAGGAGGAGGAGGAGGAGGAGGAGGAGGAGGAGGAGGAGGAGGAGGAGGAGGCTGCAGATATTAATTAAAGATATGGACAAGTACGAGCCTGTTCGGGAGATCGGCGCGGGCAACTTCGGTGTGGCCAAGCTGATGAGGAACAAGGAGACGCGCGAGCTCGTCGCCATGAAGTTCATCGAGCGCGGGTACAGGGTACGGTGCCTGCCTGCCCTGGCTAATTATATTTATTACTCTACTCTACTATCTGCAGTTGGCCTTGTTAATATGATTCTCTGCTGCGCGCGCGCGATTCCATTATACGTTGAGAAGGGGGGGCAAGCTCTGGATCGGATTAAGCAAAAGTCGATCGATTCTTGCTTGAAATTGACTGGATGGCGGCACGCAGATCGACGAGAACGTGTTCCGGGAGATGGTGAACCACCGGTCGCTGCTGCACCCGAACATCATCCGCTTCAAGGAGGTGGTGCTGACGCCGACGCACCTGGCGATCGTGATGGAGTACGCGGCGGGCGGGGAGCTGTTCGAGCGCATCTGCGAGGCCGGGAGGTTCCACGAGGACGAGGCCAGGTACTTCTTCCAGCAGCTGGTCTGCGGCGTCAGCTACTGCCACGCCATGCAGATCTGCCACCGCGACCTCAAGCTCGAGAACACGCTGCTCGACGGCAGCCCCGCGCCGAGGCTCAAGATCTGCGACTTCGGCTACTCCAAGTCCTCGCTGCTGCACTCGCGCCCCAAGTCAACGGTCGGCACCCCCGCCTACATCGCCCCCGAGGTCCTCTCCAGGCGCGAGTACGACGGCAAGCACGCCGACGTCTGGTCCTGCGGCGTCACGCTCTACGTCATGCTCGTCGGCGCCTACCCCTTCGAGGATCCCAGGGACCCCAAGAACTTCCGAAAGACCATCTCCGTAAGCCCGCCCTTCCCTTCCCTTCCCTTCCTATCATCTGCATTCCCCGCGCGCGCTCCATCCACCTACCTACCCCTGCTCCTCCTCCTCCTCCTCTTCCTACTCACCATACATATATATATATAGAGAGAGTATATGTATTCTACCATGAGTGACCGCTTGCTTCTGCAGAGGATCATGTCGGTGCAGTACAAGATACCGGAGTACGTGCACGTCTCCCAGAACTGCCGCCACCTCCTCTCCCGCATCTTCGTCGCGAACCCTCACAAGGTCACTCCGCCCGTGCCAACCGATCGATCGATCAATCAATCAATCTCATTTAGTTATTTGTTATCGAGATTAAGCTGTAGATTAATATATATCTTGGATCTCACTAGCTAGGTAAATTAATTCATGTAAATGAATGACAGAGGATCACGATGAGCGAGATCAAGAGCCACCCGTGGTTCATCAAGAACCTGCCGCGGGAGCTCAAAGAGGAGGCACAGGCAGCCTACCACAGCCGCCGAGGAGGAGGAGGCGTCGCCGCCGCCAATGGTACAGGTGCCAGTGCCAACGGTAGCTCTATGCCCGTGCCCATGTACTCGGCGCAGAGCGTGGAGGACATCATGAGGATCGTGCAGGAGGCGCAGACCGTGCCCAAGCCCGACAAGCCCGTCTCCGGCTACGGATGGGGCACCGGCGAGTCGTCGGACGACGAGCACGACAACCAACAGGGGGAGGAGGAGGAGGAGGAGGACGAGTATGACAGGACGGTGCGCGAGGTCCACGCCAGTGGGGAGTTGGACATGAGCAAGCTCCAAATCTGACCGCCACACGACGCATGAGTGATAGACATGCTTCCTTGTCTTTCAATTTGATCATCACATCACATCAATTAAGCTGTCTAGGTGTGGGATCCATGGATGTCGCTCCCGTGAACATTAATTGCGCATTCCTTATAGTATCCTCCTCTTCCTTTCTAGCCTACCATGTACATGTACTGCTACTACAAGTCTGTGTATATACATATACTATTAATGCTTAGCCAACGCTTCGGTTGATCCTTCTTCTATTTCTTTTTCCTCGTCAAAATTAAGCTGCACCCTTGTCTGTTTGTCCTGTTCCACCCCCTCTCTTTCTTGAAATGTTGCATTCGGAGTGAGGTACTCTTCCTACCACGCAACCGAACTGAAAGCACAAGGCCAAGAGCAGTGAGCAGATAAAAGCTTCACACTTGACCTAATATTCAGAGAGATTATCTTCACGTTCGGTTGCAGATGGTGGCACGGTATCCCTCAAGGAATGGAGCAGTGCCTCTAACCGAACTGAAAGCACAAGGCCAGATTGGTCGATTTGAGATTGACATTATATTCATGCTACAATGTTAATTATCTTCCAAGGTTTCGTAAAACAAACTTAGCCGCTAAGGAGGCCTTGCCTCTGATGCATATGGAGTCTTTCTGATGATAGACATTCTCCTTACCTATCTTGTCAAGTCGTTATCTAGGCGATGACTAGACGTCCAGTCGGCCGGAGGATGATGACTGGAGCCGCCGTCTCGTCTGGAGCGAGTTAGGCACCTGCCAAGGCGTCTAGGCAAGAATTAGGGCGGTTGGGTGTCGCGGCGGCAAGGTTTGGGCGGGCGCCGACCTGTGAACTAAGGAGGATAAGGGTCGTGAGCTATTGAGCTGAGGAGCCTTCACGAGCTGAGGCGCTAGCACAAGAAGACAGGAGGAGAGGATCGCCTCCGCGGTGTCTCTGCCTTCGCGCCTCCACCGCTGGACTGCCTCCACCTCCGCGCCTCCATCGCCGAACCGCTCCGCGCCTCCATCGCCGAACCGCTCCGCGCCCCTAGCTCCGGCCCTCCTGTGAGATCCCCTTCTGTTCCTCCTCTTCCCGATCTGTCTTCTGGAGATCCTTCCCGACCCCCCTTTATGGCGGGAGCTGAAGCAGACGCCGCCGACGCTGCAGTTGCTCCCGAGGACGACGTCGTCGCCCCATCTGCTGCCCCCTCTGCTGTAGCTTTCAGCAAGTCCATAAGTTGAAGTGTAGAATACTTGATGCCGTGCCCGACTGCCCGTATGATGCTTTGATGCTTTATGGCTTGATGCTTTGGCTATTGCTTGATGTCTTGATGGCTCTTCAATCTGTATGTATGCTTTGGCTAATGCTTGATGGCTCTGTATGTTGTCAGTAGAAAAACATACTTGATAGCGTTTGATACTTGCCAGTAGAACAAAATATGGTGATTGTAAGTTTGTATCAAACTTAATTATTTGATGCTTTGCCTTGATGCTTTGGCTAATGCTTGATGGCGTCCTTAATTCTCAATGCTTACATATACATGGCGGATCAATCACCAAGTGTCAACATTGCCAAGGCCAGTACTGCCGATGCATATGATCCAAGAAATGATCCAAAGAGGAAGGCCAAGTCAAAGGATCCAAGGTGGAAATACGGATTTTGGCCTATTGAGGACAAAGATCTGGCAGAATGTTCCCTTTGAGACAAGCAACTGCACTCGGGGATCAAAAGGTTGAAGCAGCATCTCATAGGGGGCTATAGGGATCTGCAGAAATGTCATAAAACAACAACTGTCATCATGAGGGAGATGCAAGAGTGGATGAGAAAGACTGCAAGAAAGACGCGGATTAATTTAGATGATGAGGAAGATGATGCTGGAACTGGTGGCAACGGCGATGAAGTTGAGGTTGAGGTAGCTTCATCTAGGGGCTCCCGTCCAAGTCCTTCTCCAACAGCTAGTTCCGGAGCCGCTTCAATTCCAAGCTTCGGGACGGCTGCTAAAAGAAAGGCTTCTGCGGCTTTTTCAAGTCACCAACAAAGGGTTCTAAAATAGTCCCCAAAATGTACTTAAAGACACCGGAAAAAGTTGTGAAGGAAAGACACCAGAAGGGGGCTTCTCAAATGAGTATCGAGCGAAGCATGAGACCAAAGGAAGATAGGGAGAAAACAAACATGTATGTAGCCAACTTTTTCTACGGTAATGGCATTCCATTCAACGTTTCAAACTCAAGAAGTTGTGAGGAGATTGTTGAGGCCATTACACAGTATGGACCTGGCTATAAGCCTCCTAGTTACCATGAGTTGAGGGTGTCATATCTTGAGAAAGCAAAAATATATATTGGTGAAATAAGGAAGAAGCAAGAGTTAGGATGGATGGACAAATAAGAGAGATCATCACTTAATTAATTTCCTTAAATTGCCCAGAGGGGACTTTCTTCTTGGGCAAGGTTTCAAATTTCATTTTCGGTATATATCTCGGAGGTGGCCGAAATCCAAAATTTCGGCAAGATCTTGAAATTTCAAATAAAATCCGAACGAAATCCAAATACTAAATTTGAAATCCGGTCATTTTTCAACCGAAAAATCTTTGATTTTGACTGAAATCACCGAGATTTCGGCCAAAATTACCGAGATTTTGTTCAAATTGAAATGATCAAAAAATGATAAAAAAAAACTTTTCAAAAAATGTTGAAATTTTTTGTGGATGGTGTTGACTCCAATTCCAATCAAATCCGGCCCAGAAAAATTGAAATCCAGCCCACAAAAATCGAAATCCGATCAAAAAGTTTGAAATTTCGGCTGGATCACCGAGATCTCGCCGAGATTTTAAAAGTTACTATAGCATTTTAAATTTTTTAAAGTTTTCTTTATTTTGCCAAGATTTAGGATCTTAGCCCTGACCGGAGAACAAAATCTTGGCCGAGATGACCGAAATCTCGGTGAGATTTTGAGACATGTCTTGGGGAATGTGGATGCATCTAGTGAGTCACATGATGCAGTGTTACTGGCGAGTTTACTTGAGAAGAGAATTGAAGAGATTGGCGAGGACAAAGTTGTGCAAGTTGTCATGGACAATGGGGCTAACTACAAGGCAGCGGGAAGGATTCCTATGGAGAGGTTTCCCAGACTATTGGACGCCATGTGCTGCCCACTGTTTTAATATTATGTTAGAGGATATTGGCAAAATGAAGGAGTTTAGGAAGTGCATTGCCCAAGCAAAGCGTGCCACAACCTTCATTTATAGGCATGTGAGACTTCTTGCTGCAATGAGGGATGCGACAGGTGGTAAGGATCTTGTGAGACCCGTGACTACTCGGTTTGCCACCCTTTTCCTCACTTTACAGAGCATGTACAGGAATAAAGATGCTTTGAGGAAGCTCTTTGTTACTAACGATTGGAATAGAGCCAAATTGTCTGGGACAGAAACATGGAAGGATGTAGCGATGATTTAATCTCCACAAACAACAACCTACACTGTATGTAAGGACCACAAAGCGACAACAGAAATAAAAAGGAGCCCTTGATACGCAAAGAAGACAAAAGACGAGCAGGAATCATAAAAGTAAAGAAAGAAAATACGATCAGCTGGGCACATGGTCCGCAAATAATAATTTTACTATCAATGAATAAATCACGCAAACGCTAACCAAATTGCATTCTCAGAAACATGCCGATTGACCGTAACCTTCTCATAGAATATCAAGGTTCGGTTAATAAAACGAATAGCTATAAAACTATCACATGTCACCGGCATAGCTAGTTACATTAGGCAGGTAAGATACACCACGGTAAATGGAGGATGAATCGACCGTAACCTCCGCATAGAATAGCAAGGCTCGGTTAATAAAACGAATAGCTATAAAACTATCACAGGCCACTGGTATAGCTAGCTACATCAGGCAGAGAAGACACATCACAGTAAATGTAGGATAGAATCAGCAAGGTAATGTAGGATGGAACAACTAAACAAACCCCTAGGCGCATATGCGATTTATCAACCAAACCACAGAACCACGAAAGTGTTATAGACCAAACCACGCCAAGTAATAAACACTAAGAGGACGGCTAACGGATGCACATATATACATACCAGCGTAGCCAATGCTTTCCATATCAAACATAACAAACGACAGGCAAGCACACACGGGAATCATGCTAACCGTCCACAGAACAAATAATTAACTGGCCTAACAAAAAAAATCCACAATGCATTACCAAGGGGAAGTAACATCACCTTTTGACAGTAGAATCGGAAACAGCAAAAGCGACAGCCCAAACCAAGACCGAAAAAGAAAAGAATCGATATCGTGAAAGGGATGGCACGATCGATATCATTATACGGTGAAAAACTGGAAAAGTGTATACAGACCACACTAACAAAGTCATCAAGACAAAAGAACACCACCTCTTGACCGCAGAAAGCAAACATGAATCTCCGACACAGATGAGCTCCAAAGCCGTAATCGATACCAGTAATACTGCAAGCCTGCATCGGAAAGGGAAACGTAGTGTGAGAGGGATGAATCAACCGAAACCGTCCAGCCGAAACGCGCGAAAAAAGAACACTCATCGCAAAACGAAACGGAGAGAAATCTGGGGAAAACACCGAGGGAAAGCAACATGACCTCTTGACAGTAGAAGACAAAGACGATCCTCCGAAGCCACAACCGGAACCAGCAAAAGCGACAGGCCAAACCTAATCCAAAAGGGAAAGAACGGATATCGTGAAAGGGATGGCACGGTCGATATCACTATACCCAAAAAATCAGGAAAAACGCACACGAAACACATCAACACAACCATCAAGACGAAGGAACATCACCTCTTCACAGCAGAAGGCAAAGACGATTCTCCAATAAAGACAACCTCCGAAGCTACGATCGATACCGGCACAAGTAATAGCGCAAGCCTGCATCAGAAAGGAAAACGCAGCGTGAGAGGGATGGACCCACCACCGAAACCGCTTCGCCGAAGGGCACGGAAAAAGGACATGGATTGGGGAACGAAACAGAGAGAAATTTGGGGAAATCGACAACGAAACGAGAAGGCGCAGGGCAAACCGACCTCCACGAAAACCTAACGAAGAGAACAAACTTGTATCAAAAGAAGAAAAAGCACTCATACTGTAAAAAGCTTAGGCCTAATCGAATAGACCCCACTGGAATGCGAGGAGCGAATCGAAATTAGGGAACGAACCGGAGGGGGATGGAAGGGAATCAAAACAGATCCAACACTAAAGAACAACCTAGCAAGAAGAAAACCAGGGATGGGATGGAATCAAAACAAACCCAACATCAGAGAAAGATCCAACAAGAACAAACCCCTAATCAGGAAAAGACACTAAGCACGGAAGAACCACCGAAGATTAGGGCAACCCGACGCATCTACCGCCGATGACAACACGTGACAGGAGGGCCGAGATATCGGGAAGAGGCAATCAACAAAGAACAACAAGAAATACACGCCGAACACCGGCATAATCGCGAGGCACAAACCTAGCAAAAACAGCGAGAAAGAAGAGCCAGGGAGGCATACTACGGGCGGAGAAACATAGGCGAACAACAGGAGGCAACGCCGGCCAAAGCAAACAGCAGGGCATACCTATTTACAGCTGGAGTCGCAGTCGCCCAGCAGGCGGGACCAACCAGGAGTCGACCGTACCATCGCCGGGCGACACCCGAGGGGCGGAGCGCACGACGAAGACCAGGCGCACCGAATAAGGCCATCACACCGAACCGACGGAATCGACGGGCAAGAAGCGAAACATAGATCCCACGAAGGCACACGCACAGCGACAATCGGACAGGAGCCCGCCCGCATTGTGCCGTCTCTCGGGGGCCCAAACACAAAAACAGATATGTGGACGCCGTGGGAGGCCGGCAATCCTGTCACGGCAGATGAGCAAGGCGGGAAGAAGCAGCGCAAGGATTCAAGCGTTGGCGTACATGGGAATGACGTTTTCGATGACGGGCTACAGAAAGACCAAACAGCAAGTGAACTTGCAGAGCAAGAAAGGGCGTAACGATGCATGAGGGCGTGGGTATTTAGTTAATTCTGTTTGAGAGTTGTTGGCATGTAATCTGATATCGTGAACCACCTTCTCTCTACTTTCCCCTTCTTCCTGATGCTGTTCTCTTCTTCTATCCCTTCTACCAAATACTCTGTATCGTACTCTGAATTTTGTCGGGATTTTGTCGTTCCCTGGTATTTTGCTGTTGCCGTCTGAGTTGATCGTTACATCTGGTATCAGAGCTGCGTCGATCGCCGAATATATTTTTTTCTCTCTGTTGATTGGGCCGTAAAATCCCAGGTACGAACTCGATGTACTCGGGTAGAAAACACACCGAGGCGATCATTGTTCTGAACTGGTTGGTCTGATCAATCCGACATCAAGGCACCTTCAAAACCATCGGCGCAGACCAAGCTAGTGTTGGCCGCCATGGGGGAAAACGCTGAGAATGAAGAGTTGCGATGGCAGCAGATGGATGGACGTTGGGATGCCTTGAAAGCCAGTCTAGACTTCATCGTGGAGAAGATCAAACCGATTGATGCCATTCTGGCGATTCAGTCACAAGTAGAGGAGCATCGCACGGTGATTTCGGGGCTTATGGAGCAATTTCAGAAGTTGACACAGTCTGGAAATTCTTCGGGGGTATCTCATTTGGCTGATCGTTCGGGTGAGGAGGCGGGTTATGTCACACCCAAACCAAAGGATGCCACAGCAAACACTCATGGAGGAGTACTGACGGCGCCGACTGCAGGATTGTTGGGTAAATGTACGTTACCTCCTTTGGCAGGTCACTTTCATACCCACAAACAACAGCGGCCGATGTCTCAGTCTGGATCTGATATCAGTTTGCATGAGAAGAGGTTACCGGCACCGAAAATGTCGTTTCCAAAATTTGATGGGACTGAGCCTCGTATATGGAGGGACCGGTGTTTACGATATTTTCAGATGTATAATATTGATGATTCCTTGTGGGTGACAGCCGCAACCATGCATATGGACGGCAATGCTGCTTTATGGTTGCAAGCTTATCAGAGTGAGCATCTGTTGGGGACCTGGGACAATTTTATGGCGGCAGTAGAATCTGAGTTTGGGCTATATGATGGGCGTCGATGTTTGCGTGAGTTGATTCAGTTGAGGCAATATGATTCAGTGGATTACTACAAAACTTGTTTTGAAGCAGCGATGTATAAAGTCATGGCTTATACCAATTCTTGTACCGAAGAATTTTTTGTCAATCAATTCATTATGGGATTAAAGGATGAGCTGCGTTTTGAGGTGGAAACACAATTGCCGAAATCAGTAAGGAAGGCAGTCATCCTAGCTCAAATTCAACAAGAGAAATGGGACAAGCTGCGTTGGCGTACACCCAAGTATTCAGGAGGGTTTAAAGCTTACGGGGGTCAGCGAGCCGATCACGCAACGGAACAGAGTAAGGCTCGAGGAGATGAATTGAGCAGAGCTCGCCAATTGAGAGAGTACAGACGAGCTCGTGGATTGTGTTTCAAATGTGGTGAAAAATATGATCGTGATCATCAGTGCAAGCCGTTGCCAATGGCACAAGTTCAGGCAGTAGAAGTGGCAGAGGAACCTGAGCGGCTTAGTGAAGAAACATTACAGGTTTTGGAGGAGATGGATAAGGAGTTTGAACTTGAGCAATTCAACTTGTCAGTGCACGCTATGGCGGGTACTGAAGACCATGAAACTATGCGTCTGAGAGCTATGGTGGGAAATCAGGTGATGTTGGTACTAGTGGATTCGGGCAACTCTCATAGTTTTATCAATACCTCTTTTCTTAAGCGCATCCAGTGTAAGACCACAGCAATTCCATCAGTGCAAGTTCAGATAGCAAATGGTGAGAAATTACGTTGTGACAAAGTGGTGCCTCAGTTGGAATGGTGGGTGCAGGGACATACATTTCGGTCGGATATACGAGTGCTAGAATTGGGGGCGTATGATGCGATATTGGGAATTGATTGGCTTCAATTACATAGCCCGATGATTTGCCATTGGAAAAATAAGACACTGGAGTTTACTTACCGAGGGTCATCGGTTAAGTTACAAGGTCTTTGCTTCAACAGGGAGAATCAATACAGGAGATGCATTGGGAACAATTACATAAATGGAATCACGGCAATGAAGTTTGGGCGCTCGTTTTGGTTCAGACTGCTGTAGCTGTTCCGACAACAGATTCATTCCGATATGCTTCAAGTCCTCGATCGGTTTGTAGAAGTCTTTAGTGAACCTCACACATTACCTCCAACACGCATTTATGATCATACTATTCCGTTGATCCCTGATGCGGTACCAGTAAATAGTCGGCCTTACCGGTATTCTCCCATACACAAAGACGAGATCGAACGGCAGGTTGCAGCAATGTTGAAAGAAGGACTGATCCAACCGAGTATGAGCCCATTTGCTTCTCCGGTCCTGTTAGTGCAGAAAAAGGACGGAAGTTGGAGATTCTGCATTGATTATCGGAAGCTAAACAATCTCACTATCAAGAACAAATTTCCGATGCCCGTAGTGGATGAGTTATTAGATGAATTAGCAGGCACTAAGTGGTTCTCCAAGTTGGACTTGAGGTCAGGTTATCATCAGATTCGCATGGCAGAGAAGGATGTCGAGAAGACCGCTTTCAAGACCCATCATGGCCATTTCCAGTTTCGGGTGATGCCCTTTGGGCTCACAAATGCACCAGCTACATTTCAATGTCTCATGAATTCTATCCTTGCTCCATATTTGCGCAAATTTGTCCTAGTCTTTATCGATGATATTTTGATCTATAGTCCCACATTAGAGTTGCATGTTGATCATGTCAGTAAGGTCTTGGCGCTACTTCAGCAGCATCAATTGTATGTAAAAAAGTCCAAATGTGCTTTTGCTCAGTCGAGTATATCTTACCTTGGCCACATCATTTCGGACAAAGGCGTTGCAACAGATCCTGCCAAGACACAAGTCATGCTTCAATGGCCTCGACCTACTACAGTGACGGCTTTAAGGGGTTTTCTGGGCTTAACCGGTTATTATTGGAAATTTGTCCATCATTATGGCACTATTTCTCGTCCATTGACTAACTTGTTGAAAAAGAAATCATTTCAGTGGTCGGAGGAGGCTACGGTAGCATTTGACAAATTGAAGATGGCCATGACTCAGACACCGGTTCTTGCGATGCCGGATTTTCATCAAACTTTTATCATTGAAACAGATGCGTGCGAGGTGGGCATTGGAGCAGTTCTGATGCAGAATGGGCACCCGATCGCTTTCTTCAGCAAAGCTTTAAGTCCCAAAAATCAACAATTAGCTATTTATGAAAAAGAATTCTTGGCTGTCATCATGGCGGTGGAAAAATGGCGACAGTATTTACTCCGTGGAGAGTTTATCATTCACACAGATCATCGCAGCTTGTGTTATCTAGAGGATCAACAATTGATGACAGATTTACAACGTAAAGCTATGACAAAGTTGATGGGGTTACACTTTCGTATTCGTTATAAACAAGGATCCTCAAATCACGCAGCTGATGCATTGTCCAGGGTGGGTCACTTAATGGCGATGCAAGCAATATCAGGAGTGCAACCGTTGTGGGTTCAAGAGGTGCTCAATTCGTATGTTACGGATTCCCGCGCTCAAAAATTGTTGACTGCTTTGGCAATCCGAAGTCCGGACGAACAGGGTTTCACTTTGTCTGATGGGCTGATTCGACAACATGGTCGTCTTTGGGTGGGGGAAAATTCAGCTTTGCAGACTAAAATCATCAATGCCTTTCATGCAAGTGCTTTGGGAGGTCATTCAGGAGCCACGGTTACTTATCACCATATCAAAAAGCTTTTTGTGTGGGCCGGTTTGAAGAGAGATGTTATCCATGTGGTCCGACAATGCAGTATTTGTCAACAGGCTAAACATGAGCATTCTCGAAAGCCTGGTTTGCTGCAACCGCTGCCAATTCCGGACGGCGCTTGGCATGATGTCATAATGGATTTCATAGAAGGTCTTCCTAAGTCTGAAGGCTGTGATACTATCTTGGTTGTTGTCGATAGATTTTCAAAATATTCCCATTTCTTGGCATTAAGGCATCCGTTCACGGCTCCGCAAGTCGCAAGACTCTTTCTTGATAACGTGGTCAAATTACATGGCATGCCTCGTTCTATTGTTTCAGACCGCGACAAAATATTCACTAGCTTGTTTTGGAGGGAATTATTGAAAGCCATAGACACCAAGTTGATGTACAGCACAGCCTACCATCCACAAACTGATGGACAGAGTGAGAGAGTAAATCAGTGTCTTGAGATGTATCTGAGATGTGCAATTCAATCTTCACCAACCAAATGGCGTGCATGGCTCGCGATGGCGGAATTCTGGTATAATTCCTGTTTTCACACATCTCTCGGCTGCTCACCGTTCAAAGCATTATATGGCTATGAGCCTAGATATGGGGTGCTTCCGGATGGGGATTCATTGTCTCAGAAGTCGGTGGAAGAATTCTTACATGATAGAAAGAATCATGATGACTTACTTAAACGTTTTCTGTCGGCGGCACAAAATCGCATGAAGCTGCAGTCCGACAAAAAGCGTGTGGATCGTCAATTCCAAGTGGGGGAGCAGGTTTACCTCAAATTGCAACCTTATGCGCAATCTTCCGTAGCCAATCGTCCTTTTTCCAAGTTAGCATTTAAGTATTTCGGGCCATATAGAGTTCTTGACAGAATTGGACCTTCAGCTTATAAATTGGATTTGCCGGATGGAAGTCAAATACATCCTGTTTTTCATGTGTCTCAACTTAAGTCATTTATTCCCGACTACACGCCGGTGTTTCATTTTCCACCGACTGTCGCTGATCTCAGTTTGGATGCAGTATCTCCGGAAATGATTTTGGATAGATGGCTGGTCAAGAAGGGCAATTCGGCGATTCCTCAAGTGCTTGTCAAATGGTCCGGCATTCCGTCGACAATGGCTACCTGGGAGGACTATTATGTTGTCAAGAAGAGTTTCCCAGATGCGGCTGCTTGGGGACAAGCAAAGTCTGCTGGGGCGGGTATTGTCACGGCAGATGAGCAAGGCGGGAAGAAGGAGCGCAAGGATTCAAGCATTGGAGTACATGGGAATGACGTTTTCGATGACGGGCTACAGAAAGACCAAACAGCAAGTGAACATGCAGAGCAAGAAAGGGCGTAACGATGCGTGATGGCGTGGGTATTTAGTTGATTCTGTTTGGGAGTTGTTGGCATGTAATCTGATATCGTGAACCACCTTCTCTCTACTTTCCCCTTCTTCCTGATGCTGTTCTCCTCTTCTATCGCTTCTACCAAATACTCTGTATCGTACTCTGAATTTTGTCGGGATTTTGCCGTTCCCTGGTATTTTGCTGTTACCGTCTGAGTTGATCGTTACAAATCCCTCCCCCCATAATATATGGTATATACCAGTAGCATTGTTTCATTCAAAACGGCAGATGTGCTTAATCGGTAAAGTACAACAGCGCGCGAGTCCGACATGAAAATTCACTCGAGTTATATATATATATTTATTACCTCTCGCGTGCATCGTTTAAAAATACTCCATGCATGGTAACGATGTTGTAGTAGGGCTCCATCAGCGGACAGCGCAAGACCTACAGGAAGTTTGCAAAATTTTGAATCGATGATGGTCTTGCCTCTTGCACAAACAGCAAAAACCCACCAACTTAGCTTTCCCAGCTTTACTTACATTATCTGATTTAATGCCCCCTCAATTTTATGTTTGGTCCTAAGGCCACCCCCCAACAACTACTCCCTATATCCCCAACAAGCCAATAATTACAACCATTGTTTCAGCCTGCAAATTCGAATTTGGACTGGCGAGCCAAGCAAATTTGTTTCTCCTTACAAAAACCTATGGCCCTTGCCTTTTCTGAAACCAATCATGGCTCTTGCCTTCAACTAGCCTGTGTCCTCGCCACGGCTATGTCTTCAGAAGAATAAAATCGATGTCCTCTGCCCCCTTCTTACACCATCCAACCTGCGTCATCGCCGCTGCTCAAGGACCCCATGATATCACTATCATCACCGTTCCCTTCACCCATAATCTCCAGCAACCCCCCTCCCCCTTCAAAGTCACCTTCGTCAATGAACTCAGCATCGTCATCACTTTCATCCCCACTGTAAGCATCATCGTCGTCGTCGTCTCCACCACCAGCATCGTCGCTGCTGTTACCTAGATCATCATCAGAATCTGTATCCCCCTGGAACGCTATTTGAGCCGCAAGATCAACATCATCTGAGTCATCGTCATCGTCATCTTCATCTTCTGTGTCCCCTGCATCCTCCGGATCTGAATCATCATCAGTTGGCCGCTTCCTGCCAACTTCAAATAAGCGAGCAGAAGAGAACATCTCATCATGATCATCCATAGCAACAACACCAACAAGAGAATCATTGGGCTCAGTAGCAAGATCAAGGACACAGCGGTCAATTTGGACAGTTGCAATATCTGAGTAAGTCACAGCATCAATTGTGCGGAATGCAGGGTATAGAGGATGCCTGACCCTACGAGTGTTAACGGATGATGTTACATCATCAAGATTACGCCTGAGGATGGCATAGATAACATCCCCCCTGCCATTGAATTTTATTACTGTCTGGTCCAGGGAAGGGACACTCCTCAGAAGCTTAAATTTCCTCAGATCCCACACCTCCGAATTTAAGATCACCTAAAAAAAATGACGGAGGAGATGAGAACACAATCACACTACGAACGAATTGCTCTCAAAATACTGGCAAGTATAAACAAACCCATTCACACCAATATAGTACATCACAATCATTACCCATATGCACTTCTAGGCTTAAGCCCACTTTAGAAAACTAAGCAATCAAATGCTAAAGATCCTTCAGCGCATAGAATACTGTAAGCTATTACCGATATGCATCATTATTCTCCATGGCATGTAGTCCCTTGGCGATAGTTCTCTAACTTGCTACTTCCATTCACTTCTCTTATTGTACTCAGACATGTTTTCGCAGACGAATTATCAAGGTCCTTTATGTGGCCAGAAAGATAATAAAAAAAAGAAAAGAAAAAATGACTACAAATGGACACCGGCTGAGTTGCAACAGATACGCTATTGAACTTAACACCAGGTTTTACTGTTCAAAGAGCGAACAGGAGCATGCAGCTCCAATAAGCTTACTCATAGGATCTCACCACTCTAGCTTGGCACTGAGACAGCTGTAACTTGTTAAGCCGAGAATCTCAGTGCATCCACACAATACACACACAAATGCAGGGTTCACGTTATCGTTTCGTTGATTTTCGGATGAACAGTAAAATTTGATAATCGCAAAAATCGAGCCGAAAATCGTAAAAAAACGCATAAATTCACAAACCAGATTTTTTTTGAAAAAAATTCAAAAATCATGAAAAATCGATGATTATCGGTGGAAAATCGACGATTATTGGTGGAAAATCGACAGTCATGTTGAACTTTTTGTGCGGTCGACTTTTTGTAGCGATTTTTGACGAAAATCGACCAATTTCCACCGATTTTCGACCGGTTTTTGACACGTAAAATTTTTCGAATTTTCGAATTTTTTTTTTTTGAATCGGACCGGTTTATCGACCGGTTTTTGATATCGAACCCCAATGACAAGCGATTTTCGTCGATTTTTGAATCACTGCACAAATGTAATTTGTTTTGTACAAAATGACTCATAATCTCCATCGCAAATTATTAGGGTTTGACTACGAACAAGAATTAAGGAGGCTATAAAACCGAAGAATGACGTAAATGTCTTGAGAGAGGAGAGAAGGGATTGTTGCGGTTAATGCAAAAAAAAGGGAGGATCAATGAGCACAAACAAAAAAGAAAAATATGCATGGCTTAGAACAAGTTTTAGGGAAATTATTTGCTGTGAAATGGGTATAACTATAAATTGAAACAAAACGGCAAAAATTACTGCATTTCCAGATCAAAATTGCACCTCATTTCCAGCTGGATGGAAGCCACCGCCACCATAGTCTGTGAACTGGTCAAACTGATGGATAGGGTTTGGACTCCGTCTATCCCACAGAACCCCATTCCACAGCAACATAGTGTCAGAAGGACTGAAATGTATAATGGGTTGTACGTAACTCCGGCCTGAACCTGAATGACTAGAGTTATCAGGAAGCTGCAGATCAATATTATATGTCTGGACATCATACAATAGAACCTCACGGCGAGTTGCATCAGTAGAAAGCGCAGCAAATAAAGTTCCAGAGTGGTTAAACCTAGCAGCTTTGCAACCCTCAAATCTGTGCAAAGGCCCCCCAGATACAGAGAAGGCATCCCAGAGCTTAACCTCGTTTATGCTGGATGAGAGAATCAGCTCATTTCCACCAGAAGAAGTTGACTCCATCATTGTAACAAGATGCTGATGGCATGTTTGGGCCTCTAACAGATTTGCAGTGTTGCAGTCAAATATTCTTAATTCACCGGTGCGGTTCCCAGCTGCAACTCGTGATGCATCTCCAAGAAATGTCATGCAAGTCAACAGCGAGGACTCATCACGGCAAACGCGGCATAGCTTGAACCGGCTGTATATAAATTGGCGATCCCTACGAGGTATTTGGATACCACTAAATTGCCTCCTTATCTCACGGTTTCCCATACGAGCAGTTACGTTTGCTGGTGCACTAAGGCTGCGACTGGGCTCAGGGCAAACATGAGGGTTCAACAGAGAGAGTGGAGGCAAAGTTGTTATTGGAGCAGGACATTGGCGGTGTTGATGTTTCAAATACTGTACAACCAATGAGTCAAGCGTCATACGCTCCAAATTTCCTGATTGTTGATCATTTGCACCAAGATGCGGTGTGGTTGTTACTGCTCCAGGTGTGCCTTGAGAATCTTCCAAGTTCTCCGTAAAAATGTTGTTGAAGTTTGTCCGTCCAGAGTGAAATGTGGCGGTAGGAGAATCCACTGCTACTGACAGGCCTCTGCGAGTAGAAGCAGGAGTTTGGAATACAGGAGATTGGCATGCTTGATCAACTATTGCAGGGCGCTTTGCTGCTGATTCAGAACCAAGATCCTTCATATCCACTAGCTTCCTCTTAAGTGGCAACAACATTGGTGTTTTATGTGATGTCTCCACACCTCCGGTATTGGCAGTAGAAGCAGAGCAAGTCATACTGTCCACATTCTCAGTAGGTACAGGACTGCTCAAGATGTTGCTTGCTCTATTACCAGAAAATAGATGCAAAGGTTGAGTTCTTTGTGAGAAACTGGACGAGAAGGCCAGTGTCTTCTTCTTAGATGAAGGGAAGACAGAATCGGATCTCTGGCCAGCTTGATCTGTAGTCATCTTTGTTTTATTTGACAGAAATCCCTGAACACGACCAGAAGGCCACTGTTGCTGAACAGATGATGCTTCCAGGGCAGCAACCTGGTGGACAGGAAGCACTGCGGCTGTCAATGGCAAAGGTGCAAGGTCAGCCTCCTTCTGCAACATGGCAGCAGCAGCAGTCAAACCAGATCCAATGAGATGTTCATGTATCAGTTGCATCAGTTCCCTACACAAAAAAGTAAGTAAATGTAAGAACCCAAAGCTGGAAAAGTAATACAAGAGAGAAAACATACAGCAGTCAAACCTGGAGTGGTACGAGATAGGAGTAGCAGCAGCTATTCCAGCTCGCTCAATGCGCCTCAATGCCGGAGCAGCAGCGTCTGTTGCTGCTAAGGTTGTTTCTTTTCCAGAATTTGTCAGGACCTGTCAAAAGAAAAGAGTGGCCATATTACTCATTTAGCCCACCTTTACCGTTTCAGGGGTACAAAATCTGCAAAGTTATTTTCCACAACATTGAGCAGTGCAGAACGCAGCATATTAGGCACACATTACCAATGATCTCAAATAATTAGGGAAGCATATGGCATATAGCATCCCTATTGCAAGTGGGCATAAATAAAGGTCAATGGAACACAGGTTGTTCTCCCACAGCAGCACCACTTCTGACATTTAAGCACTCCTCATTATGCAATACTCACATTAATTGTGGAAATAATACCTAATAGCTATATAGCACATCCTACTCATTTAACTTAATGAACAGCCAAATTACCAACAAAGAAACACCACCAATGTAAGATCTTGAGCAAACCATATTGACACAACACATAATATAAGCTACTTACCGCAATTAGTTCAATTGCCACTTGGGTCAGCTCAGCTTGCCATCTTCCATTATCACCTCCAGATGTCTGGGCACTGTTATCACGGATCAGTTCTGACAATTTCTTTCCCACCTGAAACAGTAAGTTAATGGTTATCTGCGAGGTACACATTCTAGATTTATATGATTTAACCAATCGCCTTGGGCTATATGTGAAGAAAGGGTCCAAAAAGGATATCAGAGAGGGGCAGTATGCCATCTGTATTATCACAACAGAGAATAAGCGTGCTAACTGCTCCCTCCATTTCATAGTATCGAGCCTCATTGCACTTTCCACACAGACTAAGGAATGGCGAAATCAAGGAGGGAAAATAATAGCAAAAAGAGCAAATGGGTGGTGGGCCTTTAGTAGGGGCATAAAGTGGAAAACCCTCATTAACTACACTGTTGATTTCTACATGGAGGGACCTCGTATTTCGAAACAAGGCAAGGGGGAAAGGAGCCCTACATTATGTAGCAGAGGGAATATTTGTCATGCAGTGACATTATAATTAAGAATAGTTGTACAAAAGTTTACAGTACAGATCATAGCTAGCGGTGAAAAAAAACACTAGATGAACAAGTAATTGTGTATTACTGCGCATCCCACAATACCTGGAGCTTTGTCAGTATATGTGCAATTGCATCATCTCTAGCCAGGCCAAGCAGGACACGACAGGCAAGGGCTCGAATAGGATCAATAGCGACAGGTGGTGTAACCATCCGATAACTGAGAAGCTGCAAAAGAATCTTTATACCATTATTGGCTCTGACTAATTCTCGAGCTTGACGATACCCCTGTTCCAATTGAGCAGCAAGACCAGGACCCCCAGCTCCTACTCCCAACGATATTCTCCGATCACCAACTACTCCAGATGGCACAACAGGTGTGCCAATCTGCATAGTATTTCCCTGATGTGATGCGTTACTCCTTTCAGCAGGGTTGCCATCGCCAGATCGTTCCCGAGATTCACCCTGATTCATTGTTAGATGTCTATCTGAAGTACCTTTTTCAGCATTCCTGTCTCTGCTTTCTGAACAAGTCCCAGCGAGTGCTTGGGCAGCTGCAGGTTGCTGATTGACACCTAAGGATGGCTTGTTGCTGATAGAAGGAGGGGGGCATACAAGATTAACAAGCACATTCAATGCCGGACAGATCACCTAATTCACAGACAATCGTAATAAGAGATGTTATTTCAAAGAACTCTAGGTCTCTAGCGACCACTTTTGGATTTGCAAAGCTTGTTTAATTCGTAGCTTGAGAAGGAAAATCGCACCTCAGGATCAACATAGACGCCAACACTGTTCACCGCATCTAATAGGACAGCCATACCAACACGGTTGTTACTTAATATAGCATGCACTATCAATTTGCGGCTGTACGGCACAAGTGTTATGATGTGAAGAACTCCAAATGCATATTGAACCAAGTCATGCAGATACCGATCACCAGGTGGAGCCTGAAACATAATGTTATAGGTCAAATCAGGTTACCAACAAAAACTTTTCTTCACCCAAAAAATAACACATGTACGTGTTTTTACCTGGGACAACTCTAGCATAGTTATATGACCACTAGAGGCCAAGAATTTATCCAGCACAGGCCAACGAGCTCTCACAAGAGCAGGTCCTAACTTTCTGTCCCGCTGGATCTGACGAAAAACAGCATCCATAGCCTCATTGCCAATGTCAAAAGGTTTGTAACCAGCTCTTGCACTAGAAGTGTTCCGAGCAATACTACGGATACTTTTGCTTGGCCGGATGGAATCAACAAGCTGAAGAAGATGAGCCCTAAAATACTGCCGTAGTGCAACACATGAATGGTATGCAACCTGCTTTTCTGATGCCGTCAGAACGTCAGCAGGCGATCGGTCATTTCCTTGATTTACATTGGAGGACCCTAATGCTCCAGAGTTTCCACCAGACCTTATAGACGCAGCACCATGTAAGATATCCAGAAGCTTTTGCATCCCATCCCGTGCATCAAATGAATCCAGAACAGCTTTGAACACAAACGCAGCAGCGAAGAATATGGCTGCATTTTTTCTAGCTGAATCTTGTGGGCACTCAAGAAGTTGAAGGGCTAGTTCAACCACATTGTTGAGTGTGTCAGAAGAGAGAGCGCAAACACGTTCCATGGTAGACTGCAAGCGCGAAGCATGTTTAGCAATTAGAAGATTAATAGACAATGGGAAAAAAAAACAACAGATCAACAGATTGCATCAACAGGCGGTTTAAACTTTGTGTTTACCTGGAGAGAACCAAAAGTAAATAAGCAGGAAGAAAGGGCAGAATATGTCTGAGTAATTCTAGGAACAGAGAGGATCTTCTGAATACCACCACGATCGACAAATAGAGCAGCAAATTTTCGGTGGGCAGCCAGAGCACAGATTAATCTAAGGATTTCAGGAATTAGCGCAAAGTGGCCACGTCTCTCCTGGTCTTTCATGCTACGTTGCAATAATGCGAGGCAAACATCAACACCCTTTTCATGGAGAACAGGTCCCAAAGCTTCAACATACTCTCCCAAAATCTGTAGGCACTGAATGCTATATTTTTCTCTGAGATGTAAAAGCTGCCCATGGTCAATGATAACAAAATCTTCCAACTCCTGGTCCTCGCTGGTTTGCACAGCTTCTTCCACCACATGATCTTCACTAACTTGGTTAGAGCTTCTGTAACACCAAATAAAACTCTTAGAAAAAGAAAACTGAAGAAGAAGAAAACGTGAGAGAGACAGAGAGCATGCATTTCTTCCATTACCGTGACACGCTAGTTGACATCGCAGCCTCCACTACAGAAGCTGCAGCTTTCTCAGCAGCTACTACAACCGCATCACCGTTTTTTTCACTTTTCCAAACCTTCAAAAGTATAGCATGTCAAGAAGAAGACATTGGTGTTAATATAATATGAAGCAGAAAAGGAATCAGCGTTGAGTAGCTCTCCCTATAAAACGTCTTCCTCCATACCTCTAAAGCAGCAGATTTCACAAGCTCGGCTGCAGCATCAACTGCTGCTTTCACAGCTTCATCAGGTGCATTTGCAGATCTGGCTTCAGCTTCAGCAGCTCTCACTGCCTTCAATACAATGCCAGTTATATCCTTGAAGCCGATAATGCAATCCCTGAACCGGTCTTCATACTCCTCTCTGGAAATAGCACTATAAGACTCAAGGCAAGTGGAGCTATTGTTCACATCAATTGCCTTCTTCGGCTCCTCGACCACCCTCGCCGCAATCTTGTCTCTGCTAGCCCGACTTCCTATTCTCAATCCTGAGGTTGGCGATAAAGGCGTTCTTTCACTTTCAAGCACGCTTTCACCTGCTTTGCTTTTCCCTCTAAATCGAGATCCTGTACGATTCAATTTTCTAATGAACAGTCCGTCCCTCGAGTTTTCGTTCGCGTCTTCATCTTTACCAGGTCTCAATGCAGAATGCTTTTCCCCATATTTGTAAATACTTGAGACGTAAGATATATCATTGGTCATACCAACCTCGGGCATATCAAAAAGATCCGATGAAGAATCAGCATGCTCACGTCGCAGAGAAAGAACATCATCTACCCGCCATTCTCCATGTGCTTGTCTCATTCCAACACCACGATCAAAGTCCTTTTCCAAAGTTGGGTCAGTCGAAATTCCATCTCCAACCCTTGCTCCATCCAATCGAGAACTGTCTTGAACCAGCCGAAATTTGCCCCTATTCTCATCCCTGCCCCGAAGATGCTTGGTATCTAGTGGAAGATTAGCATCTTTCAGTGAAGATGTGACATCTCCATGGACTCGTATACGCAAAAGGTGCATGAGCTTAGCTGACACCCCCATGGTCAAGACATCTTCTACCAATTGACCCCCACTGGGAAAGATGCACAAATGCAATAGTTAGATAAATATCATAAGGTAGTTGAAAAAGAAAGCATGATATACAATCTCATCTGATAGATCATGACAGTACCCAAACAACGCCATAGCAAGCAACCCAATGGCATATGTTCTCAGCATCTCGGCATCTCCGGGCGTATTATTCCTTCCGAAATGCTTCCATTCGCATTCGTTCGACGCTCCACCATCTTCCGTTACCCAGTTTTTTATGTTTTCTATAATAGCATCTTCGAAAACATGAGGGTACTGAGGCTGAGGAGACGAACACAAAATGAAAAGTTAGTGCTATTCAATGTGAAAAATAGATGCGGTGTAGACAAGACAATAGACAGTGTGTACACAACATAAAAGTGGAGGCCTGAAGCTAACCGTCCAGGCAGAATGGCAGCTTAGGAGCAGCCTAGCAGCAGCAGAGCGTACTGCGACAGAGTACGTGGTATCCGACAAGAACTTACAAAACACTAGCTCATAAAAATCGTCATTCTCCTGCAGATACGATTGAAGTAACACTAATTAGTTTCAGCAATAAAAAGGTAAAACTCAAATTAGGCTGATGCATATAGAAATCCAAAAGTACGCACCCGGAACAAATTTGCTAGCTTGCCTATTGTATGGGAATTCCTTGTGTTTGTGTTATTGAATAATGGATTGCTTGCGCATTCTTGCACATATCTGAAGGGCAAAAAAAAAGAAGTAATGATTAAGGAAAGCAGTCTTAGAAGCGATGTGATTCGACGAACATGATCCCAACCAAGCAGGAAGCTACGTAATCAGGAGCGATCGGAGAAGAAGAGGACGAAAAGGGGTACCTGGCTTCGTGGGCCTCGCACATGGTGGCGAGAGTGTGGAGGAGGCGGGGGTTGGGGTTGCCCTCGCGCTCGACGATCCGCGAGATGACGGTCTGCGCGCGGGCGAGCAGCGCCTCCTCGTCGTCGTGCGGCGGTAAGGAGCCTCCTCCTGGTGCCTCCGCGGCCATTGGGGTGGGGCTGGGGCGGGATGGTGTGGAGTGGAGGAGCGACGGGGCGGGGTTAGGGTTAGGGCTCCGCGGGGGGGCAAGGAGAGGTGGAGTGGAGGAGGTAACGGCGAATCCAAGAGACGTCCGTCTCCTCCGGCGATGATTGAACCAAGGACTGAAACAGGGCGTCGTTCGTTGCGGCGGCGAGGCGAGGTCAGGAACGTTCTAGGCTTTGCTTTCTTCCAGCTCTGGCCCGCTAAACAGGCCCAATACCGGCCCAGTTGATCAACTAAAAATCGGCATACATTTTTTTTTCAGAAAAACTAAAAAACGGTATACCGTTGCAACGGTATACCTCTGAAACTCATGAAACTTGTGATTTTTTGCACTGAAACTCATAAAACTTAGCACTAAAAACTGATAAAACATGAAACTGATGAAACTAAACACTGAAACTGATGAAACCAGCACTGAAACTGATAAGTTTCATAGCTATACCGTTGCAACGGTATACCGTTCCCTAGTCACTCTCTTTTTTTTTGTAGTAGTAGTAGTACTCGAGAATATTAACTGCCCATATTGTTCCTAGCCTATACCCTTTTAGTATTTAAGAATACAGATCGTTAAGGATCGAGAAAGCTAGGGTGCTACGACTCCAGTCCATGCAAAGTGTATTCCAAGTGTTTGTTAGGGAATAAAACAATGTAATCTAGCCTTAACAACGTGCATTAGTCATATATACGATGGAGTACTACCGTACGGTATTACTAATTTATATACCTTAACAACGTGCATTAGTCATATATACGATGGAGTACTACCGTACGGTATTACTAATTTATATACCTCCCTCCCCAAATTAATCTATCTCCACATTATTACATTGGCCTGCTTGCATTTAATGTAATACAAAAGTATCTAGCTATATGTATAATATTTAAATTACAAATAAATTACAAAATCAAATATAAATCAAAATAAAAGTATATACGGATTAAATTTAATTTCGGTGATTTAGAAGTGTCATTAATTTATTAATAAATATATGCAAAGTCTAAAATATAATTAAACTTGGGATGGAAAAATTCAAGATAGTAAATATAACACTAAACAAAATTTAAACTATACGAAAATATTCATATTACAAGTTACTCATAATATTATAGCTCAGAATATTTAAACTAATTATTTTTTATAACTCAGTGCTATAATATTCCAACTTAAAATTTTATTTATTTCGAAATAAATAAAACATTAATTAGTAATAAAATTGGAGTTAACTTTCAATTCATTGGTCGATTTTTATTTTTTTTAGTTTTTTTCAAAACATTTGATTTTAAAATACTTCGGTTTTTTATTATTTACTATTATTTTCATAGTAAATCGGTTTGGTTAAGAGAGTGACTAGGGAACGGTATACCGTTGCTAACGGTATAGCCATGAAACTTATGAAACTTATCAGTTTCAGTACTGGTTTCATGAGTTTCAGTGTTTAGTTTCATCAGTTTCATGTTTTATCAGTTTTTAGTACTAAGTTTCATGAGTTTCAGTGCAAAAAATCATGAGTTTCAGAGGTATACCGTTGCAACGGTATACCGTTTTTTAGTTTTTCTGTTTGGTTAATCCGATCCATGCAGCGCACCGGGAAGCATGACTAATTGAAAGTTGATTTTTTTTTTTCGAGTTGGAAATGGAAAGTGGGGGGCGCATGCGTTCCGACGGCCAGTGCGGGTCGGAAATTAACCTGAGAAAGGAACCGTACGTGAAAGCTAGGACGATGATAACTTGCGGATGGGAATTTGCTGAAGCGTGCTACAGCGCGATCGCACGCACGTTGCCGCCCGTCATGATTGCATTCGATCACCTTTGGCTTTGCCGGCCGGCGGAGGGAAGGAGCAAATTACCGACCGACCGCCGCAGCCTCCTCCGCCCGTTATATATACATATATAGTGCCAGTGCCACCCCTCGCTGCCGGCCGGATCGCGCAGCCGCCGTAATCTTGTCACGGATCGATCGACCATTCATGTGTGCGTGCTGCTGCATCGCCGGCCGGCCGGCACGTCGGTCAGCGTCGACAGAGCCTCTCGATCATCAGAGGTAAAAAAAAAATTTAATTGAGCAAGGATGGATGACGCTATACATAACATAGCTAGCTAGGCGCACGTACGGACGTAGTAAGAGGAGGGGGGATCATATCGATCGGATCGCCACGGAGGAGATCATCACCCGGCTAGCAGCTGGCTAATGCAAGTCGTTGTCAGTTAATTTGTTGACTATATGCTCAACATCTAGATCGATCCATCTTCTGGACTTTCGCGGCTGAAAAGATCGATTCAGTGCATCGATCGAGCGGGAGCTGTGCGACCAACGACGTGGTCAAGGACTCTTAGCTCGAGCTCGAGCTCGAGCTCGAGAGCAAGGAGCTAGCTCCCGTTCGAGGGGTCAAACTCAGACATCTACGTTGTCAATTACCAATATCATTAAATGATAGAGTTAAGCCAGACGTGAGCAGTAATCCCAGGACAGTTACGATCCGGCTTTAGTGCGCATGAAGCCACTCCCCAGGAATCTCTCCCGGCTGTTCCTAGTAACGGTGGGGAGAGGCATAAAACTCCCCAGAGACGAACACAGCAGGGGAGGAGCAACAGAACTAGACACGCATGCTCATAAGACAGTTAACGGGAGCTCAAGCTAGAGAGCACCTCTTGTCTTAAAATATAGTAAACTTCTTCGCCTCCGGGCAAGATTGGAGTGGATCTATTACCCGAACCGGAGGCTCGAACCAGTATAACTCTCGGTGTCCCTCTCTTTCTCCTTCCTTCGACCATTCAAGTAGTGAACCTCTTGACTCTTTGGGCAAAGCCAGTACCGGGTTACCAATTCATATCAACCCCCTAATATTTCTGCGGTCAGGCGATCCCGAATGTCGATAATATATATATATATCTCTACTGATCGATCACGTTAACAGCACACATCTTTAGCTTTGCTAACTGATCAGGCCTTCTAAAGGAGTCCTTCACCAACCCTAGGCAGGCAGAAAAAAAACTAGAAATTACCATGCACATTAATTAATCAGAGACAAAGAAAAACTCTAAAAATTCCCACGTTAATCGTTCGTATAAAAGGAAATTAATGAACTCCAAGGCATTGATCTATTTCTACTACGGAAGGCTCAAATTTCATGATGGAAGTCCACCAGATTATAAAGAAAAAAATATATTTGTATTACAAATTATACAGCTCCGTGCAAAAGGAATCATATATATATATATATATATATATATATATATATATACACACACTATCATGACCTCAAACTAATGTACGTAGGGCCTCAGACGAAACTACAAAGGTAGCTAGGCACTAATTCTGCAGTCACATATATACATGGTGGAGCAACAGAGTGAAGGCCGTCATCAGAAGACCACAAATTAAGAAAATGATGAGCTAGCTCCCAACTTTAGTAAATGAAAGATCGTCTGTAAACTAGATACCTACGTGCGTATGGTGTACGTACACACAAACAAATGAACACATGGACATGGCACGTCTAGCTAGGCTGCTGCTGCTGCCAGATATGTACTGAATTGTTAGCAAATGATCGATGATAACGATCAATTAATGTTCTTAATTCAGGCAGATATATATATATATATATATATCTATCATGCACCGGATCGATATATCCGACCAAGATCGATCTGCTCACTGAAGGGAGCTAGCGGCTGGTAGAGGAGGACTCGTGGAGCTGCGACGTCGACAGCAAGGTGTCCAGGAAGTTCCAGTCGATGGCGCCGGCGGCCTGTCCCTGCTGCTGGAGGAGCCCAGGATCACCATTGCCCGATCGCTGTGCGATGTAGCCTGCAGCTTCGGAGCAACCGAGGGTGGTAGGGCTCTCGAGCAGCTGCGGGATGCTGGAGAGGTGCTTCTTGGATTCCAAGTACTCCTGTGACGAATAGTACTGCTGGGAGAAGCCGCTGCAGCCTGCAGCGGGGTGTGATGAGCCCAGGAAATGGTGATCACCGTCGACCAGCCGTGCGTTTTGGTTTGGGAGGTCGTAGTAACCGGGAGCAGCGTAGGCGTAGCTGGGGAAGAAGGGCCTTTGGTTCGGAGCCGGCTTCTGAAATGCGCGGCACACCACCCAGCCTTCCTCCTGCATATATATGCATGCAGATCAATTAAATGTCAGAGGTACGTAGTATCTAGTAAACCATATGCAGACGTACGTTAGATCGATCCACAAGATCTCAAATATGTCGACGAAATTAAGGAAGTAAACCCGATCATCAGCCTAATCCACTTTTTTTTTTTTTTCTTTTTTTGAGACAAAGTACGTGCACCAACCAACAAACCAACTGGCAGTACTGCAAAAACTTTACGAGGACACGCAAATTAAGGAAAAGAGCGCGCGGCACTACAGTTATATGGCTGGCTCTTGTTAATTAAGCCCACTTAATTGTCTGCGAAACTAAAGCTGACCAGCAACAAATTAATTAAACTTGCAAATTAAGCAAAGACCGGATCGATGCACTGAAGAAGAATTGTATACCGATGGAGGATCGAAAGAGTGAAGCTGATTACTAGCTAGCTAGGTACGAAGACTAACTTGCCTGTGCCGGTGCTTGCTCGCTGGTCTGGAGGCGGTACTCGTGTATGATCCAGTCGGTCTTGCTGCCGTTGGGGGCGCGGCCCTTGTAGAAGACAAGCGTCTTCCTCATCCCAATGACCCTCGACCTCGACAGCACCGGCTTGTCCCTCCCCGTCGCCTTCCAGAACCCCGCCGCCGTCGCGCGGTTCGTCCGCGTCCCGCTCGGGTATTTCCTGTCCTTGTAGCTGAAGAAGTACCACTCCGACTGCTCCTCGTGCCCGTACTTGCACCGATCTGCGTGCGTGCCAGTGCCAATTCATTCATTCATTCATTCATTCATTCATTCATTCATTCTTTCATTCATTCATTCATTTTTGTTGATATATACATACAAAATCGATCACATGTACAGCTGATTACCTAGCTACTTAATTGGCGCAACATATATATATATATATATACCTCATGATCGAAGATATGGATCGAGTGACGCGTATACGCATGCATACCTTGTAGATCCCATGGCTCTATCCTGTAGAGATCAACCTCCTGGATGATCTCCGGGCCAGTCTTCTGGGATGAAACCTTCCTGGCAAGGTAGTAGCCTACAAGCTCTTCCTCGGTGGGGTGGAACCTGAAGCCTGGGGGAACACACGACTCCCCCTGCTGCTCCATCGCTACCTGCTGTTCGACTCCTCGATCGATCTGCCTGATGAAATTAAGCACAGCAATATATATATTAAGCTTTTCGAGCTAATTAGCAGTGTGTGCGTATGTGGACGGAACAGTTTGCGAGTGTGTATATATATATTGTATCTATGCGTGTGGGCCAAAGGAAAGCGAGCGACGATCCATTACTTTCAGCAGCAGGTTCAGGAACGCAAGAATATCCTAGCTAGAAATATGCGATGAGACCTAACGCGTCTTGATTCACACGTATACACACACACGCTCGGCTCACACAGGACCCGATCGATATATAAATATAAACTTCCCTTATAGGGGAAGAGATTGGGGGCCAACCGGCCCCCCCACGTGTCCAGCGCCGGTTTTGCGAAAAGCCCCCCGGTTTCCGCAGAATTACGTTTAATTTATATTGTCATGCATCTCGCTAGCTACCTGACAATCATCCGCCGAATCTATCTATAATCTATATATATACACATGAGACAATATATATCATATCGATCGATGCTCGAGAAGTACTAGCTAGTACACTGGTAATTTTTTGATTACAACATATCAGCTATATATACTTAGTAGATATTAAGCTATATATATATACTAGTTAGCAATCGATGGAATTAATGGGCTAGCTAGCTCTTGTAAAGTGAGAGAAAGGGAGGGAGCGGAAAAAGGAAGGAGAGGGAAATTAAGAAAAGACCGGCCGGTACACTGCTTCATTCTACTAGCTACTCCTGTTGTGTCATGTGTGAGTGAGAGTACTGAAGCTAGCTTTTAACTGGGGTATAGTATATGTGTCTTTGAGTGCACTTCAGGATTAGCTGCTGGGCTAGCTGGGTCTACCACCACCCTACGGCAGGGCAGTATGCACGTACTGTATATATGCTCCATTTTTTTCAGGTGACTGACTCTGCGTATGCTTGCAGGTGCATGTGATTCCTTTCCTTGCTGCCGGTACCTCATCACATAGTACCTAGCTGGTACCATGCATGGTTACTGTTGGCATATAAATATAAATATAAATATAAATATATGTGTATATATGTATGTACGTATATATGTACAGCTCACGACACAGTAGATACAGGACTAGCAGTGCATGCATGGTTATCGACCAAATTAACAAACTAAGCATGCATGTACCATGCATATGATCATATTACATGGCACAATTACTCTTAAGTAGGAATTAATTAGGGTGGGCCACTCACCAAACCGATCGAGAGGAAGAAGAAGAAATATGCAGAGAATGTAAAGGGACCCTGCAACCTAGCTATATATGATCCTAGTCTTGGGCAGAGCGAGAAAGGAATTAAGGGGAGGCTAGCTGCTTTCTTCGATTGCTTGGTTGTTGGAGATGGATCGACTTGTTTTTAGCGGCCGGTATATATATATAATCTACCTAGCTAGCAGTACGCAGCTAGATGAGGCGAATAACATTTGGATTTGGGGCCCTGTTTATATATATATATATATACCAAAAAGGCATTGGATTGAAAGCATATCCTCTCTTTGAAAAGAGAATTGCCATGTACTCCTGCTGTGTAATTGTCAATTGTGAATTGATAGAGAAAGGTCAGAGAGGGGGGAGGGAGAAGGGGGCCAGGCCAATCTTGTTAAAAGCTAGCCATCGATTGCGCATGGGGGTGGCTGTGTCTTTGGCAGGGCCTGCGAGAGAGAGAGAGAGAGAGAGAGAGAGAGAGAGAGTGGTGCTGGTCGATTTGGTCGGCTAAGCACAGGTCCTTAAGCGACCACCCCCTTCTCAGGTTCAAAAAACCGTGAAAAGCGTCCGTACCGCTCGGTTTACTGGTCAAGTTCAAATTTAATTTCAAAAATTTGGAAAATTTGATAAAAGGAATATTCAAAAATTCTCTAAAATTAGTATTAATAGCTTTATGACCTCTAGATTGAATTTTTTTTCTAAAAAAAGAAGTTTGGAGACGTTTTTGAGCCATTCAAAATGTAAAAATTAGAAAAATTTTTAGTAGCAATATTTATTCAAATATGTCAAAGCAATATTTACTTCAAAATATTTTAATAACAATATTTGTTCAATTATATTTGGTAGCAATATTCGTTCAAGTATGTCAAGTAGCAATATTTACTTCAACATATTTTAGTAATAATATTGGTTCAAGTATATCAAGTAGCAATATTTGTTCGATTATATCAAGTAGCAATATTTGTTGAAGTATATTTAGTAGCAATATTTGTTCAATTATATTTAGTAGCAATATTTATTGAAGTATATTTAGTACCAATATTTGTTTAATAACATAGTAGCAATATTTTTTGAAGTATATTTAGTAGCAATGGAAGGTGCTGACATGCAGATGGTGTTGATATGTGAATGCCTATTTTTGCACTTTTTGATTGATATGTGTGTAGTATTGAATGAAAGATTATTCGTTGACATATTATTGCTAAATGCCTACTTTACAACTTGCAATTGTATAAAATACAGCAAAGGTCATGTCGAAATTGTTCCATATTCAAGAAAGATCATGTTGAAATTTTTTCATACATTTTTAATATATATTTCTTACATTTTCCCTAATTTTTGGGCCTTCAATGTTTTTTTACAAATTTCACAGCAATTTTTTATTTCCGATTTCTCCCCCTTTTTATATTTTCCCCTAATTTTTCAACATGTGGCCGGTTTTCGTCAAAAACCAGTTTTCGTCCATTTCTGTCGAAATTCGCTTGCCAGTTTAACTAGATTTCAAATTTATTGGACTTTTCAAACCATTTGGTTTTGAGCGAATTTTTACGAATTTCGATACCGTCGAGTCGTCAAAATCCGAGTTCGAAACGGCCTGGCCCACTCACCATCTCACGGATCCATTAATTCTCAGCCGCTAGCTTTACCGCCGTTCGTTATATTGCTTTGCAAGACTACTACTTTGCTACTTACAACAGACGTTAGCTCCCTTCAGGCCAAAAATGCCATGCCATATTACTGGTGCTGGCTCTCTTTCATTAGTTTTAGTACTGTTTTATTTTGCTAGCTCTCCTTAAAGCTGGAGTTATCCCTCCATGGCTTCACTTTGCGCTACTGTGGCTAGGGGGAATTAAGTTGTCACTGTCTGGCTTGGTGAATCGAACGCTTCTACTCGATGATATATTTGCTTGTCAAGATTGTGCACATCATACCATGGCCATTGTATTCAAGGCCTGTCACCGATCACCTTTCCGATTCGTATCTTATGAACAGATTAGACGGATCAATATATATACTAGCTATCGTCTAATATAATCCTAGCTAGTGTGTATTCAAGCTAAGCGTATGTGCGCGCACTTTAATTAATTACAGACACAAGCAATGTCGACGTTGCAGACTGCTAAGCTCCCGGCGGCCATATAAAACAACTTAGTATATCAATTAAGCAGCATCGATCGATGCAACAGCTTGGGGAACTTGCTACATAGTAAACAGTTTGACTAGTATAATTTAAACAAATGCAGCTGCAAAAGTGCAGTGATCGATCAGACAACGATCGGCCTAGAACTACTAGCAGAGGCCTGCAAATTAAGCGACTTTAAACAAAAGTGCAATCGGACTAACGAAGCCTAACCGGTTGCTGCACAATAATCATAAAAAAAATATGCTAGTTACGCTTCGTATCATTCATGCTGCTGCAGCGCTGTGTGCAGATTGGGGGGATTGCTTAAAATAGACAAGCTGTGTGCAAATTAAGCGCGGTGATCAGACAAGGTCGAATTGCATGCATGCCCGTCAGAGCTAAGCAAGCAGTCACTCGATCGGATTAAAACGTTAAATTAGTCAGTGCAGTAGCTATTTAAGGAGGAGCTGTACTTGTACATGTTCCAGCTTGTGCGTGTCTGCACCAAACAGTAGCAGACAGGGTTAGCTAGTTTATTTGTCGATCGATCGTCTGCAACTGCAAGCAAGCCCCACTCTAGCTAGCTATATATATATATATATATATGTTGTTCTTGCTTCCATTCTACGTACGGTTCAGCGGATCATATCCGTTCGAAATTACTTAATCGATGAACTAGGCAGGCACCGTTAGTCCCATTAATTGTACATCGATCGATCAGCACATGCATGTACAGAGGGGAGATTTTTCATCTATATGCATGCTAGCCAGTACTCAACTAATTATCTCATCGAGCTCATAGGCTGCCGATGCAATTAAGTTGCAGATTGCGACTGCATTATATATTGTCCATCAGGAGATAGCTAGCGAGATAGATACTCCTATATAGGACTAGGAGCGCGCGCGCGTAGTACTGCTGTTCAACTTGTCACTGACAAAAGCGCGTGCTGTAGTAACTGCTGTGCTAATCAGAAATCAATTAGTACTACCAGATACTAGTAGCTCGAATAGCATCATATCGATAGACACTTTAGATCTCAAGTGTTGGATGTCATATACTAGTATGCAGCCAGTAATCTTTTTTTGTTTTGTTTTTTGCGCCAGGAATTAATAGTAGCTAGTACTCCCTCTGTCCCACAAAGAGTGCATTTTTAGTGTTCAAATTTTGTCCCACAAAGAGTGCATCTTTAGTCCATAGGACCCAGCTGTAAGTGTATGCATGCTCATTTAAGTGCTTGTGGAAACCGAAGCACCATCATGCTTGTGTATGGAGTAATGAGGGTCACATTAGTCATTTACCTTGCACACTAATCTGTCTTAAAAATCCTAGAAATGCACTCTTTGTGGGACAGAGGGAGTAGGCTGTAATTCTGACCATTTTAATTAGTAGTAACAATAGAAAATGTGGCAGGTCGGGGGTCGTCCAGCCCAGATGACAGAGTTTGGCACGTGGCAGGTCGGGGGTCGTGGTCTGAGTGTTAAATGCTCGAGGGATCTCGTGTATCGGCGTGACAGTTGCAGGTCCGGACCGAAGGAGACGAGAGGTCACGCTCGGCTCGCAGCCACCAAGTCTGAAACTCTGAACCCATCCGTCGATTCAGACTTGAGACTTGAGACTTGAGAGTGTGCACATTCCATGAGACTATACCAGCTAGCTAGCTCTAGTCCTGCCTGTCAGATTGAAGTTTCACTGATAGATTGCTCATTCATCGATAGATTGCTCAATCGATAGATTGCTCAATCGATAGATTGCTACAGTATATATGATGATTGAAATTTCAACACGGAACGCGTGGTGATACGGTCTCTCGATCGCTACAGCGAGCGCGAGCGCGTAACGAGCTAGCTACCTACCTTCACTTGTTTCCTCTCTTCTTCTTTTTTCTCTCTTCCTTTCTCTCCCTTGCGGACGTTAGCGACCTATCTGCTGGGTTGAATCAATCAATTAATCCGTGTGTGAGTTGAGCCAAATTAAATTGAAGCCCATGGATGACAAGATGAATAAGCAACGCGTCCCAGTCCAACTTATAAGCAGCTGAAAAGTAGTACTACTATACTTTCATTTTCATTTTCAGATTACAATCAAACTATCATAAAAAAGGTAACTCTAATTTGAATTTCAGTTCAAACTTATTTAAACTAGTTAGTAAACTGGTTAACCTTAACATCCTAAAAATTTTAAAACAATTTGAATGCAAATAAATAGAGAAAATACCTGTTTTAAAAAATTTTGAATACAAATAAATAGAGAAAATACCCGTTTTGGATTATGGTGTCCAGGCACCATGAAACCAGGTAATTGAATTATATATATAGGAAAATGGTTTCGAACTCTTGAGAGTATGTACTCCCTACTCACTGCATATTAACTGATGTTACGTGAGTAGAAGCATATTCCATAAATGGTAATTGGTTCCTCCAAATTAGGAAATTATTTTTAAACAAATAAAAGGTAGGGAGTATATATGTATATATATATATACATATGTATATACATATATATATACCTACTTGTCCTTACAGCGGAGACATTTCCCGGCGCTCAACGCCTCCACGTCATGAGTTTTTGCGAAAAGAGGTTTCCTGGCCCCTCAACGCCTCCACGTCATGACTTTTATGAAAAGACCATCAATCGAAACTTTTGCGAAAAAAACGTTGGAGTTCCATGAATTTTGTGAAGAAGCCCTATGTCAGCGATTTTACATGAAACTCTGAGGGGGTTCCTAAATTTACGAAGAGATCATGTATTGAGGCACTCGGGGTTCCAGAAATTTATCCTTGTAGCGGAGAGGGTTCCCAAGCTTGATGCCTCACATCACGAGTTTTGCAGGGGAAACCCTTCACGAGAACTTTTGCAAGAAAACCCTTGGGATTACAGGAATTTGTGAAGAAGTCCTGCGCTAGCGATTCTACCAGCCTACAGTTTATTGCTACCTTGAAATTAAGAGAGAACTGAAGAAACTATACTATAATAAGTATATTGTTGCTCTGTTTGTTGCAGATTCTTTAGGTTTATACGACAAAATGCAATCTACACACACGCATATGTTGGAGCGAGATCAAGTGCGTTGGTCGTCGAACGTAGCACTAGGAAACTGAGACTAGGATAGATCGAAGAATTTATCGAGTTTGTAAGCACCAACTAGTTTAACCAAAAGGCTAAGTTGATGAGAAAAAACAGACAATTCATTTATACTTGGGCAATTTTTCTCATATGTAAACTTTCTTAGATCTAAGAGGTGAAATAGAAGTGGACCATAAAGACAATGAATTTATACTTCAACACTGCTTACATGTAGACTCCTTTTGGTCTAATTTGTGGAATAAAACTAGGCTGTAAAGACAATTCACTTATAAGATTGGCTCTTCGGTATGCTAGTATTCTTTGTTGTAAGATTGGCTCTTTCCCTATTAAATATCTGGGTATCCCTTTGCATTGGGATAAACTTAAAAGAGAGGATGTTCAACCTTTAGTTGATAAGATTCTAAAAAGAATTGCAGGTTGGAGAGGCAAACTCTTATCTTATATTGGCCGTCTGATTCTTATTAAATCTTGTTTGGTTAGTATTCCTATATATCTTCTTTCTTTTTTTAAGTTCCCAAATTGGGCCCTAAAGCTTATTAACTCGCATATGGCTAGTTGTTTATGGAATGATTTTGAGGGTCATAATAAGTTGCATTTGGCAAATTGGAATTTAGTCTGTATGAAAAAGCAATATGGTGGTCTGGGTTTGCCAAATATTAGAGAACTAAACATGTGTTTATTGGCTTCCTGGGTGAAAAGACTATATAATGGGGAAAACAAACAATGGAAAGAGTTAGTTAAATTCAAATACAAAACGGATATGCATAACTTTTTTCTTTGTGAACAAGAGGATGCTTCGGTGTTTTGGAAAATCATCTTATGGGCTAGAAGGCTACAAAATTTGGTTATAAATGGAGTGTTGGTAATGGTTGTAAAATCAGGTTTTGGGAAGATATCTGGTTTGGTTCTTCCTGTCTAGCTACTCAATTTTGGGACTTGTATGTTTTAGTTAATGAGAAAAACAGCACTATTGCGGAAATTTGGGATGGTGTTAACTTGAAATGTACTTTTAGAAGGACCTTTTCTGAAAATATGATGATTAGATGGTTTGAGTTGGTAGAAGTAGCCAATAGTATAAATTTTGTGGATGATGAGGATGCTTTGATTTGGCAATACAATAGTAATGGCACTTATTCTGTCAAGTCTCTTTATGCTATTACTAATTTTAGGGGTGTTTATCCTATTTACATTCCCGCGGTTTGGAAGCTTAATGTTCCCCCTAGAATTCATTTTTTCCTTTGGCTTATCTCTCATAATAAAATTTTGACTAGAGATAATTTGCTAAAAAGACGTATGGATAAAGGTGCTCTTTGTAGCTTTTGCAATGAGTTGGAGTCAGTTAATCATCTTTTCTTCGAGTGTGTTGTTGCTAGAAACACTTGGAATTTAATTGGTGATTTTTTTTGATATGGAGACAGGTTATAATTATGAATCAATAGCTCATTTTTGGCTAAACAATCGGAAATATATTATTCTTAACACTATTTGTGCAGCCACTTTAAGGAGGAGAAGATGCCCCGAATGATGGAGTTTTGCAGCTGGTTGGAAAACAAGATTCGGGCACCTCTGACATTGGAGCTAATCATCAATTAAATCTGGTTGACATTGGGAATGATGCTGCAGAGGAAGCTGTGATTTCTGAGGAGTTGAAAGCGTTCTCATTATATTTTCATGATTGGTGTAAGGGTCAAATGTGATGTGTTTCTTCAATTTTGGATGGTAGAGTTATCTCGTGAGGTTAAATCGGTTATGGTTGTGGAGTGGTATTGTTGAATGATGTTTTTTTGTGTGTTCTGAACTAAATTCTGTACTGGAACTGCCAATTTCATTTTAGATGGAACTGTCCTCTTGATCTAAGACGTGAAATAGAAGTGAACTACAATTATTTTTTTCAATCGCGTCAGTCGGATGAAGATTTTTTTGACTATAATACTATATTAAGTAGCATACATCAACCAAGAGAGGTGCCAAAAAGCCTAACCGGTGAGAAAATAAGAATAATTCACCTAAGCGCCGGCAGCTAGGTCTTTCTTTCTTTCTTTCAAGTTTTTATCCTCGTCTGATGTTTTGCAGAGGCATTTGAGCGGGCCGGGCCGGGCAATTTGGTTGGTGGGCGCTATCTGTTACCGCCTGCCAAACGAGATTCAGACAAGGACGATCGACGACGTAAATCAGTAGAACTATTTTACCCTCGGTCACATAATAAAAACTACAGCGAAATCAGTAGAACTATTTTACCCTCGGTCACATAATAAAAGCTACAGCGAAATCAGGATAGCCACAAAGCCACGTGCCAGGATAAATGAATACTTTTGCATGTAAGATAAAAATTAAATAAAAATAACAACAAATCATCAGCCTGCCCTACAGCGGAGTGGACCCCGTCGCTTGCAAGCAAGTAGGAACCACGACCACAAGTAACCACGGAAATCTATTAAATTAAAGAGACTAGTTATATGCCCGTACGTTGCTACGAAAAACAAAATTGATAACGAAAAATAAATATTAAAAAATAAAAAATACTATTTCATAAGATCAAACATCTATCTTTGTAACCCGTTTCTTGCAAAATTTGGCTAATTAAAGCGCGCAACCGTTTTAACTGCGTAGGCGATTAAGCGGGCGATTAAGTAGGGCGATTAATCGTCGACCGTTTCTTGCGTAGGGCAATTAAGTAGGGCAATTAAGCAGGGCAATTAATGTGACGTGGGAAGAAACTCTCACTTTATATAGTAGAGATTAAACAGAAGCAAGCTAGCTAGGCCAATAAAATATCGTCGAGTGGCGTCGTCGTGCCCAGAGACGTCGAGAGAGATAGACATGGCAGCGGACACCGACGTCCCCTTGCTTTCCCTCCCCACGCACACCGACACGGTGCCCCTCGCCGCCGTCTCCGACTTCCGTGGCCGCCCCGTCTACCGCCGCAACTCCGGCGGATGGCGATCCGCCCTCTTCATCGTCGGTACGTACATACGAATATACGATCGACGCTCTTATTAATTGTCCCAATTAATTAAGCAGCTAGTAGCGGAGTATAATCTACTAATTAGTAGGAATATTGTATATAATCTGATAGTGGTGGAGGTCGCTGGCAGCTTCGCTTTCTACGGCGTGTCGGCGAACCTGATCACCTACCTGACCGGGCCGCTGGGGCAGTCCAACGCGGCGGCGGCGGCGGCGGTGAACGCCTGGTCGGGGACGGCCAGCCTGCTGCCGCTGCTGGGCGCCTTCGTCGCCGACGCCTACCTCGGCCGCTACCGTTCCATCGTCCTAGCGTGCACCCTCTACGTCGTGGTAATTAGTTCCTTTCTTTCACCTTAATTGTTACTTAAAGTTTTTCTAATTTTTTATGGTTTTTAGAATACGATTTTGACCGCTACGTTTTTATAACTTTATATTAAGACATAGCAATATAAATTATAATTTGTACAGATGTTTTTAATGATGTACTTTTTATATAGCAAATATAGATGGTTTTAAAAAGTTTGAGGCATAGAACTCAAGTAAAAAAAACGAAAAGGAGTAGTTTACTACTTTACAGTGTCTAGCTCGATCGTGGTAATTAATTTACAAGAGAATTCGAGCCGACTAGCTTGTGTATTCTACTATTGTGGGTATAATCATTTCTATATTACAGCTGTATACTGTCTCCATTTCTGAATAAATATTATTCAAGATTTTTCATAATTATATCGTGGCCGGTGACAGATATAACGAATAAAAAAAATATTATATCTATGTTTTCTCATTCGGCCACTGGAGCTGCAGCAATTAGGCAGTGGATTTAGAGAACTACGCGTGCAATTGGAGTACTAGTAATTTTTGCCCCTACTTTACTGATAGTACTAGCGTGTCATGTTTTTTTGGGGAGAAAAATAGTTGAATATCTAACTTTGTCATCTGCTTGGAGATTTGAGCTCTGTCCGACCCAAACCCTAACTTTCGACACTGGCGAGTTAGGTTTAAGGCTCACCAAAACCCCCGAACTTATGGAAGGGTGGGGCAATGGAGGCTTGCCTAGGGGTGCAATCGGCTCAGATTCGGTCGGATATCACTTTTTCCATATCCTAAACCATATTTTTTGTCGGATTCGGAATCGGATTCGGATAGTGCCGGATACGAATACGGCACGGATAATATCGGTCACGGATTCGAATCGAATACGAATCGAAATCGATACGGTACCGGATAATTTTTATCGGATAATGTGCGAAAACAAATACCACATAAAGCACACATATAGCACTGAATAACCAATCGTATGAGTTTAACATGCAACAATATTAACATGAAGGAAACAATACCAATATTTTGTATTATTAGTTCTATTATGAATGATGTTTTGAGCGTATTTACAAAAGTAAAAAATAAAATAAAATAATATCAATGAAAGAGTTCAGACGCATCAACCTAGTTACTAACACAGCATTCAAATTAACATGAAGGATAGTATGGCTCAGATATAATTATTGAGAGCAGATTAAGATAAGCATTTTTCGTATAGTATTTAACAAGACAAGAACGATTAATCTTGTAAAGGGAAACTTGCTTATATACCACTCAATTACAACTGTTTTGCTAACATACCACTCAGTTTTGACACGGCAAACAGGTGCTTCCACTTCTGCCTCTATATATTCTGCTGTGCAGAAACTATGCTTGATATTGGGCATTCTTAAGGAACTCCTCACAACGGTGCACTTGTCAGTTGTCAGATAGTTGTATTCTGCTGTTAGCAAAAACCTGCTTTACTACATTCTTGGTGGACAATATGCAGCTTTTACAACTGAAGGCGTTTTGCACGGTAGTTTTTTGTTTATTGGCTTTTACACAACCGAAGGCAATAGTCCCTTTTGAAGGAAGTAGGAAATCACTGAAATAACTGAAATAAAGTACCACTTAATCCTGTGAATAAAGAGACATCTCATTAACCGGAAAAGAATAAAGAGACATCTCAGTAACTCACTAATTTCATTACACTTTTGCTTATGTTATTGTCAACAGTGCAGCCATTATGTTAACTTAACGGAGAAAACATTTATGATCTTGCTATAGGATGGCACATATAAAGATTATTGATTTCTAAGTTTGTCTGCTTCCACAGGATGGCAATAGGATGGCACATATAAGAGTATACGAACAGACCACATTACATTTAACATGTGCTACCACTTCTTGCAATGTGCAATATTACTAAGTTTGTCTGCTAGACATATGTATCCAAATAAAGTCAATTACCATCAATCAGGGCATTTGAAGTGTATATATCTAATCAACCAGTGATTATTGATTTCTATCCTCCATAACAAAAAAAATGATGTGTGCATATCAGCTAATCTATGTGCTAAACAAAGATGAAACAAAAATCCCATATGAATTTATTGTGTGTCTATTTTACACGATAGCATAAAAAGTTGGCTGATCTTGAAATGCCTAATGAACTTGTTAAGTGGACCAATACCTAAGGAAATGACTAATGAGTGATCTTGAAATGTTGGAGATCTGGATTTAAGCAATAACGACGGAACTCTTGAACTAGCAATGACCCAACACTAACTTTCGATGCACATTATAATCTTGTTTCATGGATGAATCACGGCTAAGGAGCTGAATGAGCACATCTAATGCGCCTGACGCAAATTCCCGACTCAGGCATTTCATCGAGCAGTTGATACCCACTATGTTTTGGGGCAACCTCTTAACGTTTCAGCAAACACGAAACACCTCGCGGCAACAATTCAAAGCACAAGCCCAAACATTCAAAGTTTCAAACCTCCCAACATGGCATGGGCTCGCTACATTCCATCGACCGCTTAAGGTGAGAACAAGGAGAGGAGGATCAGGTGGGTTTGTCTCTTACGATGGTGAGCTCTGAGCCGGTGGCGGCACCGATGGCGACAAGAGGAAGGCTTGAGCCTGGAAGAGGATCCGGATCTGGGACGGCTGGAGCCTGGAGGAGGATCTGCGGCGGGATTCGCCGAGTCAGGGCCTTGGGGGATATGCGACGGGAGTCAGGGCCTCGGGGAGTCGGGGGATCTGGGACCGAAGGCAGCGGCGTAGGTGGCGACTGGAGCCTGGAGGAGGAAGGGCGATGGTGAGCTGGCGGCGGGAGGATGTGGAAGGGTGATGGCGACCTGCCAGACCCAGGGGAGAGACGGCGGAGGGAGCTGAGGCCCGGGGGAGTCACCGACGTCGACGGCGGAGGGAGCCGAGGCCCGGGGGAGTCGCCGACGTCGGCGGCGGCGGGAGTCGGGGGATCTGGGAGGAGTAGAGCACCGAAGGAAGTAGCGTAGTTTTAGGTTTGGGAGGCTCTGGGGACTGGGAATTTGGGATCGACGATGAATTGAGTCTCCTTAATTCGGATATCCGACGGTAAGAGTTCGGAATTATCCGATAATTTTCTCGAAAAATCCCGATCCGACGGATAGTACCCTCCCGAATCCGAATTCGAATCCGAATCAAAATATCCGAAACCGAATCCGAATCCGATAAATATCCGAGTCAATAATCCGAATCCGACCCGAAAGTATTCGGTCGGTCGGTCGGACGGTAAATATCCGATCCGATTGCACCCCTAAGGCTTGGTGGTAGGGGCAATGAGGCGGCGGTGGCACCACTAGCTACGTGCAAGGAGGAGGGCGGCGGCGGGTGGGCGGTACAGCACATGAGATGATGGAATATTAGATTGGGTATGGTTGTGATACAGGGTTTGTCCGATATTTACGGTGTAGGATTTAGATACTCATATGCACTTTTGATGGACACTAGTTGATCCACCGCTGCCAAATGCAATGGGCTTGCAACTCTTCGATTCGCCAAGATCACACGTGTTGAACTCTACGGACTTCGAGTGAAATATATCGATCTCCCAATTCCAAGTGGAAAGGCATAACGATCTTTGGTACAAGTTGTTAATGTTCAAGCCCTAAGGGGCCCTAGATTGAGCTTAAAAATATACTTTAGGTTGCCTTTGCCTAGAAAATAAAATTGAAAAGAGTAAAAAATAATGGGGATTGTATTATATCACAGGTGTTTTTACAGAGTACAGACTATGCTTAGTCTTCGACTCTCTATCTATCCAACCACCCTCTAAATCCTTGCATGAGTATCATATTTATAGCGTCGAAGGGATGTCAGTTGTCATCTGCGGATAGGTGTCTTCGCAACAAAAAGTATCTTTTGGTCAAAAGGCGTATTCTCACTGAAGATGTGTCTTTTCGTTAGAGTGATGTCTCTTCATATGGAGTAACTTCTAAACAATCATCTGTACCTGTCAGAGAAAACGTCTTCCACACGTTATCCTTGCGCAGAAATTCCTTGCCCACCTGAATCATGTCGGGGCGAGGTTATCCTTTACCCGATCTTTGTCTAGGTCGGTGTTATAAAGGGAATTATATCTGACCTACAAAGGTTCATATGTCGGACCATTTCTGACCTAGTAGAGGCTCATATCAGAGACACAAGATAAGTTTTTGTCCGACCTATATTGCAAGTCGAGGAGTTGTTTACGTGATCAACTGTAATTTTCACCGAATAATCGTGAGACATTTAATGTGTCTCTTCGTTTTATGGGACACATTTATGAGGAGGCGACTAGCTTCTAAAAAGCTACTCCCTCCAGTTTGATAATAGATATCGTTTGACATAGTGATGGTCCAACTTCTAAAACTTTGACTATCGATATATTTTTAAATATTTAAATTGGATATATGAAAATTATATATGTAGACTTGTCTCGAGAAGTACTTTTATAATATTATAATTTTATTGGGTTTTATAAATATATTATAATAAAAATTAACGGTCAAAGTTGTGTTTTGAAGACCGTGTCGATGTCCAAAACGACATCTATTATCAAACTGGAGGGAGTATAATCATTTATGGGCCTCAGACAGATTAATCATTGTCAAGTAGCCCCTAAGGCTTGAGAGAATACGTGTATTTTCTTAAGACTTTTAAACTTCCAAGACGCTTGGGATGTCGCGCTAATGATGCCGCCGGTTGTGTCTCGAGAAATCTTTTTGATTTCCTCGGTAACCGAAGCAATAGAAAAAAGTATAAATTTAGGGGAGAGACTTCCTTTGGACGCTTCACACTACCAGTCATTTGAAAACTGCTTTTGAGTTCCTTTGCTTTCCTCTTTGTTCTTGAAGTTTTTCATCTTTGTTTAATTATTTTCTCCTCCTTTGCTTATTTTGTACTGTAGATGTCAATTCTTATTGAAGCAAAGATCATGAATTATAGGACTGAAAAAAAATATGATAGTAGCTAGAGATACAAAATCATACTGTGTCAACTTGACGTTCTAATACCAAGATGATACGGGGTTTGCCTGATCTTCACGGCGTAAGATTTGGATACTCTCATGCACTCTTGATGAACACCAATTAATCTCCACTGCCAGATGCAATGGGCTTGCAACTCTTTGATTCGCCAAGATCATACGCATTGAACTTTGTGGACTCCGAGTGAAGTATATATCTGCAAATTCCAAGTGGAAATGCAAAGTGATCTTTGGTAAAAAATCGTCCAATCCCTCCTCTCTATGCGTATGCAATGATGAAGAACAAATGAAGAACATTTAATATATGCAAAATAGCTATCTTATTAGTCTGGAGTCTTTACAATTATAATAGATGAGAATATAAAAGAAAGAAACAGAGAAGCGTACGAATAGATCCATATGGAATAACAAAATTCGGTTATTGTACATGGGTTGGTATTGTAGCAATTCACTATTTTGAGACTGTTCATAAAGACCATTTCTATTTCGTCGCGCATGTGTAACGTAGCATGAATAGTGTTTTCTGTACTATAACATGTCGCGACTATAGCAATCCAAAAATCCAAAACTCTGTTACAGACGCGCCTATGGGCTCCGTGGTAGTGTAGCGATCCTACTGTAGCATATTTTTTTTCGATAATGGAAGAATATATTAGACTTCTGACCTCTGCATACTGAGATGCACACAACCAATTATTATTGCAGAGTTCAGAGTTTCAGCTAGAAAAATGCCAAGAAAAACTTAATAGTTTAAGAAAGAAGAAAGATTTGCAACAAGCATAAAAATGTTGAATAAAACTCTCAATCTGCAACAATCCTTCTTTGAAATCACTAGCCATGCCCAATAAAGACGTCTCTAGTCACAGCATGTAGACGCATGGTATTGACAACATCTCGCGGACCTCCTGACGTTGCAATACCAACCATGAGCGCAACCAATTGATGCACATAAAAATCACCTGCAACGGATTAGATAATTGTTTTTTTATCAAATACACCATCATTTCAACATAGCCAAATAGACCGACATAAGGCTGCCGCACCAATGAAACACTGATCCTTTATATCCTTTTCCAATCCCAATAGCCAAGTTTCCAAACATATGTGCTATACTGCTATGCTATCGGGAGGTGGCAGATTAAATGCCATTTGTACAATATGCCATGCAAAGTGAGTAAACGGACATCCAAAAAAGAGATTTAAATAGTTTCGTCATTGTGACAAAAATATCATTTTTGTTGCCCGACCAATTTCTTTTACTTAGATTATCTTTTGTCAATGTCACTCCTCGTCGTAAGTACCATAAAAAGAGTTTAACCTTTAGAGGTATTTTAATTCGCCATAGTCGTCTATTTTTAACTGGGATATTTTGATATGATAAAACTGCATATGTCGATTGAACAGAATAAAGTCCATTTTGATGGAGGTTCCATCTAAAAGTATCCCTTTCTGAGGACAACTGAATACCAATAATCCTTGTAAGAAGGTTATGCATGGCTAGAAGATTCAGTCCTACGATTGCCCAACGAAAAGATATATTAGGATATCCAGAATTCATTACTTCAGCCACCCTGGCAAGTTTTTTTCAAACAATATTATACAAATGGGGGCATTGAATACTAAGTGGGTTGTTATCAATTCAGGTATCCTACCAAAACCTTATTTGGGATCCATCATGAAGTTGAAAAGATCCAAACTTAAAAAAAATAATATTTTACCTTCATGTAGCATGCACCTGACTATTCATTCTCCCGAGACCCCGCAATTTCCTTTGAAAACTCTTTTACACTTTCATACCCAACAAAAAGCAAATACTCGCTATTAAGAAACATACAATTCTTATGTGAAAAATTAAATTAATGAAGGAAAAAATTTATCTGTTGTTGAGTTTTTGCCCTAGGGTTAGGGATGTCCTCATCAGGTTGGATCAACGGCACGAGGAAGAGGGGGCGGCAAGGGCACCACCGGCCGCTGATGGTGGAGGTGGCGGAGGAGGTGCTTGGAGCTTGCCGGGGAGGAAGAAGGGGGGGGGTGCGGGCAGGGGAGGAACTCACCGGAGACATGATCAGGGTGGGGACGCTCGCCGAAGCTTGTGGTGGAACGTTGAGGGCCACATGAGCGAGCGATAGTGTGGTGAGGCGAGGAGCGGGGTCGGGGAAGGCAGCATCTGGATTCAATATGGATATATGGGAGGGGAAATGAGGAGAAATGTTGAATTAAAAAATCGACTGTTTTATTTACAAAATCATTCGGTTGTCATCTAGACACTCCTAGTAAAAAAAATATATCTCTACATGTATTATTGCGCAGCTTCAACAAATCTCTACTATTATAAAGCAACAGTTGGTGGCAGTGGTGAGTTCTACCCACGTCATTAATTGCCCTGCTTAATTGCCCTACGCAAAAAACGAAGCGTTGCTTTAATTAGCCAGCTTTCGCAAGAAACGAAACGTTAAAGATAGATGTTTGATCTTGTAAAATAATTTTTTTATTTTTTAATCTTTATTTTTCGTTATCAATTTTGTTTTTCGTAGCAATGCACGGGCATGTAACTAGTTAATACTTATCCTACTGTAACGATTCAAAGCTTTTGGTTGCACGCGCATTCAGGGGTATGGCATGCTCGCGTTGGCGTCCACGCTGCCGGCGCTGCGCCCGTCGCCGACATGCACCGACGACTCCTCCTGCCGCCCTTCGTGGCAGCAGGTGGCCTTCTTCTACGTCTCCCTGTACCTCATCGCCCTCGCACAGGGCGCTGACAAGCCCTGCGGCCTGGCCTTCGGTGCGGACCAGTTCGACCCCGACCACCCCACGGAGCGTGCCTCCCGCGGCTCCCTCTTCAACTGGTGGTACTTCTGCATGGCCGTCGGCATCGCCGTCGCCGTCTCCGTCGTCAGCTACATCCAGGAGAACGTCGGCTGGGGCGTAGGCTTCGGCGCCCCAGCCGCCATCATGCTCTGCGCCTTCGCCGTCTTCCTCCTCGGCACCCCCACCTACCGCCTCCACGCGGCCAGCCCCGGCGCCGAGAGCCCCTTCGCCCGCCTCGCCCACAGCCTCGCTGCACTCGCCAGGAACAGCACCACCCTAAGGTGCTGCTTCTTCCTCGGCGCCAGCGCCCAAAAACGACAGGTATCCCTGCAGCAGGAGGAAGAAACGGCGGCGGCGGCCAAGTCGGAGGAGGCGCGGAGCGTGCTGCGGCTGCTACCCATTTGGGCGACGTGCCTGGCGTACGGCGTGGCGTTCGCGCAGATCATGACGCTCTTCAACAAGCAGGGCCGCACCCTGGACCGCCGTATCGGAGCCGGCCTGGAGCTGCCGCCGGCGGCCCTGCAGACGTTCGGGCCGGTGACCATCCTGGTGTTCGTGCCCATTTACGACCGCGTGCTAGTGCCGACGCTGCGGTGCGCGACGGGCAACCCGATGGGGCTGACGATGCTGCAGCGCTTGGGGACGGGCATGGCGCTGTCGGTGGCGGCGGTGTCGGTGGCGGCGGCGGTGGAGGGGCGGCGGCTGGAGACGGCGCGAGAGCACGGGCTGGTGGACGAGCCCGGGGCGACTGTGCCGATGAGCTGGGCGTGGCTGGTGCCGCAGTACGTGGTGATGGGGGTGGCGGACGTGTTCGCGGTGGTCGGGATGCAGGAGTTCTTCTACGACCAGATGCCTGAGGGGCTTCGCAGCCTGGGCCTCGCGCTCTACTTCAGCGTCATGGGCATCGGCGGATTCATCAGCAGCCTCCTCATCTCCCTCATCGATCGCATCACCGGCCGCGGCGGCGACAGCTGGTTCACCGACAACCTCAACCGCGCCCACCTCGACTACTTCTACTGGCTGCTGGCCGGGCTCAGCGCCGCCGAGCTCGCGCTCTTCCTCTGCTTCGCAACCTCCTACGTCTACAACCACAAGAGGCTCCGAGGCATTCATTAATTTTAAAAAGAAGAAGAAGAAGAAGAAGAAGATAAGACTCTAGTGTTTGATCTTATCTCAGCCATGGATAAGATCACTCCTCCGCCTGTTGCACTTCTACGTCTCAATTTCTGATGACTGTTTGTTTGCCCAGGACCAGGACGGACATCGTATCGTAGTATGCGTGCGCGCACCGGATGGATGGTTTCAATACGCAAGCGCAATGCAAAATTTTATATTTTATAAAAAGTAGAGTTGTATATTAAAAATTACTATATTATAACTGCAGGTAAACCTGCTAGATCTAATGAAAACAAAAATAAAATATCTGATGTATGCCCATGGCAAAAAAAATCTCACAAATGGCAAAATATAAAGCGTACGATTTGATGTTGTCAGCCTTCGGTACCATGTCGCTAAATTAAGGTGCATGAGACTTGATGACGTAGCAAGAACATTCTTGTTGTTGTCTGTCTTAATTAGTGATATAGGGTTGTTTTATGTACTATGTCTATATATGGATTCAGATCCTCTGCCTTTGTTAATGTAAATGCACGGTGCCATCTATTATGTGGGAAAGAATTGGAGCCCTCTCAAGCCATCCACTCACCCCCATGCCATTTGGCAAAAAATCCCTCTATATTATTTAAATTACGGATAGGTCCCTATAAATTACAAAGATATCATTTGCAATTTTTTGTTAGTATGATTTTTTTTTCCAGATTACGTTTAGGTCCCTGGTTCGTTACTTTATAGCAAAGCCCCCCGCTAAATACGAATCTCGAGCGAGCCCTTTTCTAATTTTTCATAATAGCGATTAGGTCCAAAAATATAACAAACAGGTCCCCGGCCCTTACGTCCAGGTCCTTTTCTCCGTTTTCCCCGAAAAAAATATTTTCGCCAATAGAAATATGTGTACGTTTTCCCAACTCGATCTCTAATATTTTTCGAAACATGTATTATTACTCGGTGAACGCATAAAGTGTTAAAGTCGATAAAAGAATGTTGACATCTCTAATATTTTTCGGAACATGCATTATCACCCTGTTAACACATAGAGTATTAAACTCGACAGAAGGAGGTTAGCCTGGTAATGATAAAGTGTTAACCAAATTCGTCAAAAGAAATATATGTCTAGGTTATTTCTTCGTTTTTCCCGGAAAAAATATTTTCATCAACAGATATATGTGTACGGCTCTGTCTCTAGATTTTTTTCTCCCAACTCGATTTTTAATCTCTAGACTTTTTTTCAAACTCGATTTCTAATATTTTTCGAAATATATATTATTACTCGGTGAACGCATGGATTGTTAAACTCGACAAAAGAAGGTTGACATCTCTGATATTTTTCGGAACATGTATTATTACCCGGTTAACGCATAATGTTAAACTCGACAAAAGAAGGTTGACGGGTAATAATAAAGTGTTAACCAAATTCGTCAAAAGAAATATGTGTGCAACTCAATCTCTCTATTTTTTTTGTAACTCGATTTCTGATATTTTCCGGAATAAGAAATATATGTATACAACTGTATCTCTGTAGTTTTTTTGCAACTCGATTTATAACATTTTTTTGAAAAATGTATTATTCACCGGTGAACATATAGAGTGTTAAAATCGCTCCGAAAAAAATATGTTTAGATCCTCTTACAATTTTTTTTAGAAAAAATAGAGTAAATTTTACACGGTGCGATGTGCGCCGCACATTCTAGCTAGTTTTTTACGTAGCCCAGTTGCCCAGCCAACCCTGAAAGCCCAAAGCTGCCGAGCATCTAATGGAAAAGGTTTTGGAGTCACAGCAATAAGAAACGCTTCTAGTATATATTGTAGTTGACAGCAACAAAAGACAGAGATCAAGTTCCTAAAGCATATAGTTACATGCCCGTGCATTGCTACGAAAAACAAAATTGATAACGAAAAATAAATAATTAAAAAATAAAAAAATTATTTCACAAGATCAAACATCTATCTTTAACGCTTCGTTTCTTGCGAAAGCTGGCTAATTAAAGCAACGCTTCGTTTCTTGCAAAAGCTGGCTAATTAAAGCAACGCTTCGTTTTTTGCGTAGGGCAATTAAGTAGGGCAATTAAGCAGGGCAATTAATGACATGGGTATAACTCACCACTGCCACCAACTGTTGCTTTATAATAGTAGAGATAATAAAAGAGAAGTGCTTCTATGCTTTTCCAGAAAAAAACTGCACTAATCTAAAAGCAATCCCACTAATTAAAGCAAGGGTAATTTAGTCCCACTGTTTTTCGTTTAGGGCCTGTGTGGCGGCAGAGGCCACGACCCAATCGCGCGGCCGTACCCTTCGATCCCCTTTCTCGTAACCGCTATCGTCATTCCCCCGACTCCGTAGCTCGCCTCATCCTCCGCCCCACGACATCACCTCCGCCTCCCATCGCTCGCCTCCGCCTCCGCCTCCGATTCCCATCGCTCGCCACCTCCTCCACCCGGCGTCCACGCCTCCCACCGCCTGGACCCCATGCCTCCGCATCCCCCCGTAACTCGCCTCATTTTCCGCCCGACGACATCGCCGAGGTCTCCGCCGGCAGGGCTTCTGGCCCGACAGGCCATTAGGGATGGCAATCGGGCGGGTTCGGGCGGGTAGACCTCCATGCAGACCGAACGAAACCGAAATTCATGCAGAACCCGAACAGAAATCTCTCACGGGTACATACCCACGCCCATACAGAACCCGATGGGTACCCGAACGAACGAATTGCGAACCCAAATTAAATTCACCTAATCACCTTGCAATTAAATTTTCAACCATCAATTGTCAATCAATTCATTTGTAATTTCTATGTTTAAAGGAAAAATATATGGTGTATATAATCATGAAAGTTACTGCATCTTACATCTCAAACGATACTTGAAAATCTTGAATTAACTTTCCATTATTTTTAATTTATATTAATTAATTCGGGTACCCACGGGTGCAGAACCGAACCCGAACCCGAACCCGAACCCGAACCCGAACCCGAAATTTGAAACCCGCGGGTCTGAAATCAAACCCATACCCGAACCCATCGGGTCGGGTACCCACGGATACCCGAACCCATCGGGTCGGGTACCCACGGATACCCGAACCCACGGGTAATTTTGCCATCCCTACAGGCCATATCGGCGAGAGCTGATGCGCTGGTCAGTTTGCTGCATCTCCCCGTCGGCGCAGCGGCAAGACGGATGCACGGTGGCAGGGAGACGGGAGGCGAGGAGTTCCCGTACGCTGACGTCCCCCGGCCCGGGAAGAAATGGGAGCAAACGCCGTCCGTGACGCCGATGAAGGTCTTCATCCGGAGGGCCAAGGAGGAGAGGCGAGCTCGGCGGGAGAACCCGTGCCGCGTGCTGGAGCACCCGCCCGGCAACGGTCTACTCGTGCCGCACCTCGGCGAGGTCGCCCACCGGGTGCACATCGCGAGGGAGAGGCTCCTGGACTGCCTCACCAGGCTCGTCGAGGGCGACGCCGCCATCCCGGTGAAGAGGTACTACGGCGAGGCCCCCTTGCTCAAGTGTGTGGTAAGCCTACACAGCTAATTGTGCAGTGCGATTACACTTTAGACCCGCGGAGTTATCGTCCAAGTTTAGTCTTTCAGGTGTGTGATTTATTGATCGTTGTATTCAATCTTTCTTAGTGTGATATAAATTATCGCTAGCATACATAATGAGATTATGTTGTTTGAGCTTGCACACACCAAAAAGGAAAGAAAGCCTACTTTCCTTAGTTTGAGTGCCGGATAAAATGTTTATTGAGAATGTCACAATGCAATAAGTTAACATATTTCCAGAAGAACTGTATCATAGTTGCAGTATGTAGTATCTGGTTGAGAGTTTTCAAATAAGTCATGACCAACATTGCTCCATGTTTCTCTTATGAAAAGATTGAGTATACATCTATGGTCTTATACATAATTATCTATGAGACCACAACTCTTTGTCGTCGCCCATTCATTTCAATTTGCACTTTTATGGATGTTTGAGCCATTGTCTGCATTAGGGCAATAGGAAGAAAAATTATAAAATTTGCGATTCATTCACTAGTATATTCTTCGTCAATATTGTTCTTGTTGATGACCATATAGAGCATAGAAGCATTTCTCTTCAGTTTAACTGTTTATGGCCCCTTTAGTGTACACTAAATCCGACAGGCTGAGAATTGTATATTCTGTTCCTTCCTTTACAGTTTACACCTTTTTGTCTCTTCTTTCTAGCCAGGAATCTTGTGTGACATTTTTGGATGATGTTTTTGTAACAATATTCATATTTAGTTTTGATGTTTAATGAAAGCAACGATGGAAATAATTTATTAAAACAACTACCATCTAACCAATCATATTCTGCAAAATGCAGGCTTCTGCGTTAGCGCAGGCATCACAAGTTCAGAAGGTAGATTGGACTAAGCATCAGTAAATTTTTGGTGCATCACCCCTTCATCAGTTGACACCTGGTAATGAGGAATTGAGGATATTAATTTCGTGTTATTTGTACCGCAGGTTGGAGCAGAAAAGGGTGTAGTTCCTGCTGGTTACATTGGAGTGCCGGCTAATGTCCAGCAATTTAAATTTCATATCGATTACAACTACGACATAAGCGTGAATTGAACACATCATTAAGTTGAGAAAATCCCCGCAAAAAAATAATATTTCTAAGAAAAAAACATTAGAATGTTGGTTTGCATATTAATCAAAAGAAATAATACTAGCAATTCATGTATTAACCAGATAAAAGGAAAATAAATAAAAAGTTATGATTTCTATTGAACCTCTCGGTAATTAAACTAATCTTCTGAACAAATCCATGCATGAAGATGTTTAAGTCAATTAATTTAGAGTTCAACTTGCAGATGAGACATACAAATGAAATAGCGATGTTGAAAGATAAAACAGACAAGACTTGGATCGTCATAAGACAAACTGAAGAGTCTCACAATGGTAACTTGAAGGCACGCATCTTAAAACTACAAGATATAGATGAACAAGAAGTTTTCGTATAATTCACCTATGTCATGTACTTCTAACAAAAGTTGGTGCTTAATCTTGAAGAGTATATATTGAATGAAAAAACCTTAGAATGGTTTGCTTAGAATTTTTTTTAATGATCCATCACTAATCCACATTCCAGCTATAGTGGCTTGCTTAGATTTTTTAAAGATAATAGCTTGGATTAAGATCTAACATTAATTAAGAGTAAATTTAATATTATTATTGTCAACATGAGAAATTAGAAAATAATAATTTTTCAAAAATTTGAATATTCAAAACTTATGAGTAAAATTTCAATACTAAGAGTTCTCATCCACATTTAAATAAATTCAGAGTTATAAACTCAAAATTATTAACACAAAAAATCATTACTCAAAACATATAGCCCGTGCGATGCACGGATTGATGACTAGTTATCCTAATTTTAATATGTATGTATGTATGTATGTATGTATAAAATCCTATGACAATAGATACAGTTTCGGTCTAATGGCTGGCTGCGAGATCGGGTGATCATCTAACCAGCCAACTCCAAGGCCAGGGTATCATTTCTCTCTGCATGTTGATGCAACTTGTGTTGGGAGAAAAAACATAGCCTGTTTGGTTGGCTGCATCTGGAGAGAATTGGCCCTGTAGATGCAACGTTGCTCTGTTTGGTTCGCTTCCCAGTGACCTGGCCAGGCTCGGTCGATGCAAATTTCCTCCCGGAGCTAGGCCCCGCGGAAACGAAAAGTTTGGGCGTTTCCGGCGGGCCTGGCTCCGCAGATGCGCTCTCTCGCACGGCTTGGAGCTCTTGGTCTCCTCCACGGCTCTCCCCCACGCACCGCCGGCACCCATCTCCCCCACGCCTCCTCGCTCTCCCCCATGCACCGCCGGCACCCATCTCCCCCACGCACTCCTCTCGGACGGCTTCTTCGCCCATCTCCGACCGCCGGCTCTTCTCCGCCCCTCTCCGACCGCCGGTCTTCTTCGCCCGTCTCCGACCCGACGCTTCTCCGACCCAACCCCCACCACGCCGCCGCCCGTCTCCAAACCCCTGGAATTCGGCGCTTCTCTGCTTGAAGGTGTAGATCCGCCCATCGCCTATTCCTTCAAGATCCACACCACCAGTATGAACAATTGAAGATCCGCGCCTCCAGATCTGAGGTAGCACCTTTTGCATCGGTAGATCTATTTCTCCATGCGGTGGATGTCATGAATATTAGTTCTTTTTTATACAAATTCATACTGGCGGTGGATCTATTGATTCTATTGTTCATACTAGTGGTGTGCAAATTTATAGTGCTCGTGTTTACTTGTGCTTGCTTCCATTGGTTGAGTTCACTGCCAATTTGTTGAGTTTACTTGTGCAAAAACAGAACCAATGAAATATATATGTCATTGGTTGAGGTCAATGGCAATTGGTTGAGTTCATTGGCAATTAGTTCACTAGCAGTTAGTTCCTTCTAGAGCTGAATAATTTCAACGAGCTAAGCATAGGAGAGAGTCCAATCAAGACAAAGTATCTACTTCTCTTTCATTAAATCTGGTAGGAGGTCAAAATAGACAATCAGCTTTCCATGCAAATCCCCCAACAAGGGCTCAGGCGTGATCCTTTTCACACACAAAGCGCATTTAGATGAATTCCCTGCAAAATAAGCTTTGCCTTCTTGGTTTGTCTGGGCATATGATATGACATTACGTTAACAAAACCATTAATGTTAGTGCTGATCCTTGTGGTTGTATTGTTGTCAACTCTTTTATAAGAAAAATTATTAGTCAGTTATTTCGAGGCGCTTTGTTCATTCTGCTCTATCGATGTTTCATTGCTAAATAGGATGATGATGATGATTGACTTCTGTAAGGACTAAGGATATTGAAGCTTTTGAACTGTACATTCAATTATATTCTACCACAGTCTTTGGAGATAGTTATTCGACAACTTTGTTCTGTATGTGCTAATGGTCATCAACTAAATGCTAGCTGGCTTAGGATGTTCGATAGCTCCTTACACAGCATAGACATGGGAGTTAGTGCTCGTGTTTATTGTTCAATCTCATGATGAAACATGGTTCAGTCTCGTGCAGTTCATACCTCTATTGTTCACTGGTAGTTCATACCTTCTACTGTCACATTACATATTTAGTTTATTCTGGTCTCTATTTTGGAAATGAGTCTTTGACTGACTTGATTGATGAAACTGAAAACGGATTGGAGGGAAGAGGAAGGGTGCTCTGCTGGTTCGATTCCCCTTTTTCCTTCCTGCTCCCAGGGTTCGGCTCCTAGTTCCCTTGCGTCTGGTTCTTGGACAGGGCTTTGGCTCTATCTTTTGCACCGAGGTCTTCCACTGTTATGTTGAGGTAAATTGATTTCTATGGTGTCAAGGCCCCAAACTTCAAGAACTCCTGGGACATCCGGAGTATCCGGATAAACATCCGGAGTGTCCGGATCCAACCCGGAATGTCCGGATAAAAGTCCGGAGTATCCGGATTGGGCTGACCGAAGACCCCAACCCGGAGTGTCCGGACTGAATGTCCGGAGTGTCCGGTTGATTCAAGACCCCAACCCGAGTCTCCGGTTGAGCGTCCGGAGAGTCCCAGATCTGCGGGGGTTTTGTATAAAAATCCTGTTTCCTTGGCCCCCACCTCATTTCACTCTACTCCCTTTTGCTCCTCCACCGTGTATGCACTCTCCACCCACCCTAGCTCCTCTCCGGCGAGCTCCCACCGGCCGGCGACCTCCGTGGCTCCTCCAGGCATCCTCTAGCTCGTCCTCAAGCGGCGTCCTCTTTCCTCTACCCCAGCGTTGTTCCTCCCCCATCTTCCTTGGAGGTAGGCTTTTCTCTTGGGGGTTGATTCGTAGGTTTCTTGGGTTCTAGGGTCATCAGTGGTGGGAGTTAGAGCTTAGGTTTAGATTTGGGGTTTTGGAGTTAGATCTTGAGCTTTAGGGTTTTTGGTTATAGTGATTCTAGGGTTAGTGTGGAGCTTGGGTTGGCAAATGTGGGTGCTAGTGTGGTAGATCGGGTAGTAGTGATGCCGATCCAAGGGTTGATTAGGGTTGATTAGTGGTTCTTTGGATTAGTGTCTTTTCGCGTGGAATAAGCTAGTTAGGAGCTTCTCCGGCTTAGCCACGTGTAGGAAAGTCGTAGATCGGGGTCTCGTGGTGCCGTAGAGCTTGGTGGTACCTCGGTCCCTCGTGTTAGTTAGGCGAGATGCGCCTGGGCGAGTGTCGGACCCGATCGAGTGTCACTTGATCCGGAGTGTCCGGTATATATGGCCGGAGTGTCGGGTTAGCCGGGCTGTCGGGTTAGGCTGGTCTGTCCAGTTGAGTCGAGTTGTCCGGTTACGTTATTTCTTCGGGGTTTTTCCGTTGTACTTCTTTCATATGCATTGCATGCATTTTAATTATGCATTGTATCCGTGTAGAGAACGATCCCGCGGCGACTGACGTGGCCGTGGTTGAGGGAGTTGCCGAGGGGCAAATCATTTGTCGATCCACCAGCAGAAGAGCAAGGCAAGCACCTATGCATCTTGAACCTGTATTAATTGTATTTTTGTGAATAAACTGATTAATTGGTGAAATAAGTCTGCATTAGGAATTGAATTGGGTTAGGGTTAGATCCTATTTGCTGCACATTCGTCCTTTGGATTGTGAACACTTCCGTTGGAACTAGTAGTGGTATTAAATGAGTCACTGCTTAGAATTGCTTAGAGGTCGGGTTTGGGCCAAGTGGTGGTTGGTCCACCGCTTGAGATCAATTACATTAATTACGATGAAATGAAATGGAGTGCGGTTAAGTAAGGAAAGGTTAAATTGGAGACCAGGCGGGAAGGTTGGGACATCGGGTAAGGAGACCCGATGTGGTAGTTCCGTCTGTGTCGATTAAGGACCGAATCGTAAGTGGAATCAGTTTGAGCACACCCCGGTTGGTCGCATGCCCGATTATGGTACGGTAAGCCACTCTTTCTCTCATATGGAATCGATGGACCGTAACTTCCTGTGGTTGGACGTGGTTGAGGGCGAGGCTTGTCGACTCTCGAGCGCCAAGCCGGGCTTGGGGCGGCTTCGAGGGTGCTAGGTTTTCGGCCACGTGAGGACGCTTCAGCGATTGGGTATGATTGGGAGGGGGTTGACACTAGGCCCTTGTGGTAAGTGTCGTGCGATCAATGCTTCCCTGCAGGGTTAATTAAGCGATTCGAATTGCCGTGCTCTCGGATATGAGCAAGCTTGATCTGAACTTCTTCTGCGTAGTAAATAACTTGAACATGTGGTTCGCCGTTGGGCTTGAGCCTTGATTTGAAAGGTGGAGTTTGCTTTAATTAATGTTAATTACAATTCATGCTAGAAGTAGGTGCAGTAACAACCGCTTAAGACTCGGGTGAATTGAGTAGTTAAGCAACTAAACCACAAAATATGAGCATTTACGCAAGTTTACCTTGACTTGTTTCTTGCTACATCCAAATGCATATCCTTTGGAGTCTGGTCGTATATGGACCATGGGTAAGACTTGCAGTACCTTTTGTACTCGGGCTCGCTTTGTGGTTTTGCGGTGAGGGTCCCGAGGGTGTGAGTTACGCCCCTCACGCCTATCGGTGACCGGGCGGGGCACCGAGTAGAGGCTGTCGACGCTCGTGCGCCCGGGAGTGTTCAGGGCATGACACTTCCGGGGTGTTTTACTTTTGTTGTATAGGATAGTTGGCTTTACTTTTGTAAACTGTCGCACTTTTATCTCTGCAATGGTTTTTGTCTACCTTTCGCTTGGTTGTTTCGTTGGTTGTTTTGTTGGGCTTCCGTGTGCCGTGTGTTTTTGTTGCTTAGCGTTCGTGCGTCTCTGGTAGTAGGTTTGGGGCTCGATGCCCCTTTGTGCGAATTGAATGTTGATACGGCATTGGGAACCGGTATGTGGGGATCCTGGGCGAGTTTCGGATCGCATACCGGGGGAATACCGGGGTTGTTGTCGAGTCGTTTGGATGTTTGTCGAGTTGGCTCGCTTGGGCTTGGGTATTAGCATCGGGATCACCTCCGGTGGTCTGTTGCTAGAATCCAAATCCGACGGGAGCGACTGTTCATCCAGCAACTCGAGGACGATCTGGCGGCTCCTCGGGGTTGGTATCGAGCAAAGCGCACAAAGACGGACCCCAACTCGGCGACGATTAGGAGATTGCTTAGGATTGTCATTAATGCATTAGATAGAAAGTGATATTTATCCCCGCCCTAGATTGTAGCGGTGGGAGTGAGTTGCGTTGGAAGTCGTACATGTCATCTCATCTCATGCCGTGCATGTGTCATGCTGCCTTGCATCGAAGTTGTGTTCTGGGTGTGGCAGACTTGTGGGACCCCAGTGCGGGTGCCGCGATGAGTGGGAGTAAGTTGAGGTTGTTAGGTTAGTGTGGTGTGTCGTTTCCGTTTGGAGTCTAACTCTTGTCGTCGGTCTTGGTTAACGACAGAATGCGGACCCGCGGGGCTTCCACTTCTGGGGGTGATGGAGGTGCGGAGCGACAGCAGCGAGAGGGTGCTATTCCACCGCCTCCTCCCAATGTCTTTGGATATTCTGCGGACCGAGCAGCACCAGGAGGCGACAAATCGGATCCTAGAGATCTTTGGTCCAGGATCGGGTCCGGCAGGTGGCCGCGGTGATGGCGGGGTCGGCCGCGGCTATCTCGACTTCACGCACGCGACCACGGTCTTCTCACGGCTGCCGATCCGTTGGAGGCCGACGATTGGCTGCGCACGATAGAGCGTAAGTTTGCTCTTATCGTGGGGAGCTCCAGAAGGCCCACTTCGCGGCACAGCAGCTCCAGGGCCCTGCCGGTGCTTGGTGGGCCAATTTGAAGGTGATGCAGCCTGCCGGGCACCAGTTTACCTGGGCTGAGTTCCGTGAGGCGTTCCGGGCGTACCACATCCCGAAGGGCCTCATGGACATGAAGAAGCGGCCCGATTTCTCACCCTCCGACAGCTCGGCAAGTCGGTGGTTGACTACTCGCAGGAATTCAACTACCTGGCGCAGTACGCCCCGGAGGAGGTCGATACCGACCAGAAGAAGCAGGGTCGGTTCGTGAGTGGGTTGACAGCGAAGATGCAGGACAAGCTGTCCGTCTGCGACTTCGCCGACTACAACGACCTGGTGAGCCGCGCGATCACCGTTGAGCTCAAGATGCGGGCTCATCAGGAGGAGAAGAAGAGGAAGCGGCGGCGGCCGTACTGTGACGGCGGCTTCGCGGCGAGCTCGTCGCGATCTCGTATCGCCGTCGAGGCCGTCTGCTCAGCGCCGTCTCGATCGGTCGCGACAAATTCGTCGTTGCCGCTACCGGCCACGACCACCACTACCGTCGCCGCCACGAGCGTAGCGGTCCCGGCCTGCGTGCTACAATTGCGGACGGCACGGGCCACTTCATCCGGATCGCCCATTCCCACGCCAGGGCAAAGATCGGCCGCTCCACGGCCAGGGCGCGACGGCGCCACCGCTGCCTTTACGTCCGGCCGAGGCAGCGTCACCTTCGCCGACGCCGAGGCGGTTCCTTAGGCTCCGCCGTTAGCCGGGTAATGCACGTTCCTTGTTGAGGGGCATGAGGCTAGGGTATTGTTTGATTCGGGGGCTTCCCATTCCTTTGTTCGCACGGGGTTTGCGGAGCAGCATCAGATGAGGGTCAGTAGCAGTGTCACCTCTTTCTGATTGAGGCACCAGGGTCGAAGCTCACGGTTAAGCGAGATGGTTGAAGGCCGTAGTTCAAATTCAGGGATTTCGTTCCTTTGTTAGCTTGTCGCTTCTAGACCTTCGGGAATAGATGTCATCCTGGGGATGAGTTGGTACATCCTGACAATGGTGTTTTGGATTCTTTGTAGTCGTACCCTGTCACTCCGAAATCCGAAGGGCGGCCGACTCACCCTACTTCTTAGCGAGAACAAGTACCCTCTGCCTCGGATTGATATCCTGTTCGATCAGCTTGCTGGTGCGCGGGTATTCTCTAAGATTGACTTGAGGCTTGGGTACCATCAGATTAAGATCGGGCGAAGACATCCCGAAGACGACCTTCTCCACTTGGTATGGGCTGTATGAGTACACCGTCATGTCGTTCGGTCGACAAACGCCAGCAAGATACTTCATGTACCTCATGAACTCCATCTTCATGGAGGAGCTGGATTCCTTTGTCGTCATCTTCATTGATGACATCCTCATTTATTCGGCCAATGAGGAAGATCATGCCAGGCACCTTCGTGTTGTTCTCGGAAGACTTGGGAGCATCGCTTTGTATGCAAAGTTCAGCAAATGCGAAGTTCGGGCTGAAGGAAGTGTCATTCTTGGGACACGTCCTTTACGAGCGAGGCGTGGCGATTGACCCGAGCAAGATGCAGGATGTCTTGAAATGGGAGCGACCGGATCGCTACGGACATCCATGATTTTCTTGGATTGGTGGGTATTACCGCCGTTTCATCCAGGACTTCTCAAAGATTGCGGCCGATGATCGAGCTACTCAAGAAGGGAGTTGAGTTCGGATGGTCGAATTGTGAGAGCGCCTTTTGACATCGAAGCAACGCGTCGACTACGGCTCCTGTCCTTACGCGGATATACACAGGCCTTTTGATGTATATTGCGATCGTCGGGCATCGGGCTTGGTTGTGTGCTTATGCAAGAAGGAAGTCGTTGCCTCACGCATCTCGGCGGTTGAAGCATCATGAGGAGCACTACCCCACCCACGATTTGGAGCTTGCAGCAGTGGTGCATGCCTTGAAGATCTGGCGCCACTATCTCTTGGGGAACAAGTGCAATATTTATACTGATCATAAAAGTCTCAAGTACATCTTCACTCAGGCGGATCTGAATATGAGGCAGCGGAGATGGCTTGAGCTGATCAAAGATTACAGTCTGGAGGTCCATTACCACCCTGGGAGGGCTAATGTGGTGGCGGATGCTTTGAGCCGCAAGGTACAATGCCATTGCCTCACTCTTCCACCACGGAGTGCCACCCTTTGTGCTGAGTTTCAGAAGCTCAACCTGGAAATGGTAGGAGAAGGTTTCCTGACTAATGTGGAGTTGAAGTCCACGTTGCTTGATCGGTCGGGAAGCACAAGTCGGCGATGCGGGTGTCACCAACATTCGCAATAGTTTGAGTTACAGTCAGGCCCTGGGTTTCGCTGGATGAGCAAGTAACCTTGTGGTTCGGAAAGCGCATAGTTGTTCAGGATACACAATGGTTGAAGCGGGCAATAATTGATGAAGCCCAAAAATCGTTTCTCACAATCCATCCGGCAAAGAACAAAATGTACCAAGACACAAGCGGCAGTGCGGTGGACTCGCATGAAGCGAGATTGCTCGTTACGTGGTCGAGTGCGATGTGCGTAAGCGTGTGAAGGCTGAACACTTTAAGCCGGTGGTACTCTTGACCTCTACCCATACCCGGTGGAAATGGGAAGACATCGGCATGGACTTTATTACCGCTTGCCTCGACCTCTTCGAGCCACGACTCGATCCGGGTGATTGTCGATCGGTTGACCAAGTCCGCACACTTCCTAGCCGTTCGCACCACCTATAAATCCAGAAAGTATGCGGAGTTGTATATTTCGGATTCTGTGCCTCCATGGAGTGCCAAAGCGGATAGTTTCGCATCCAGGGCTCACAATTTGTCTCCCGATTACGGAAGAGTGCACGCGGCGTTGGGCACCAAGCTACTTCACGATTCGACATACCACCCTCGAGGCCGATGGAGCCAGGCCGAGAGGGTCAATCGGATCCTCGAGGACATGTTGAGGGCATGTGTCCTAGTCTATGGGAAAAAGTGGGAAGAATGCCTCTCGTATGCCGAGTTTGCATACAATAATAGCTACCAAACCGGCATCCAGATGTCTCCTTTTGAGGCCTTGTATGGTCGTAGTTGCCGGGCACCTCTTAATTGGTCGGAAGCGGAGAACGATCATTTCTTGGGCCGGAGGCTGGTCATGGAGGCCGAAGAGAAAGTGAGGACCATTCAAGAAAATCGAGGATAGCACAAACACGGCAAAGAGCTATGCCGATTGTCGTAGGAGACCCCTCTCCTTCGATATTGGTGACTCTGTCTATCTTAAGGTGTCCCTCTTCGTGGCACCCGCCGTTTTGGAGTTAAGGGAAAAGCGGCGCCTCGATATGTGGGGCCATTAGGATCCTTGCAAAGCGAGGCCAAGTGGCGTGTCGGTGCAGCTACCTCCTCGCCGAGATGGTCCACAACGTCTTTCATGTCTCCCAATTAAAGAAGTGTCTCCGTACTCCCTTCGAGTCACTTGAAGTGGATGATCTCGGGGTTGCTGAACCGGATCTTTCCTATCAAGAGCGTCAGGTCGGGTTACGGAAGAAGCGAACGCAAGACTCGGAGAAGGGCGCTTAAGTTCTACAAAGTTCGATGGAGTAATCATCACGAGGATGAGGCTACTTGGGAACCCGAAGGTCGCCTCAAGGCCGAGTATCCTGAATTCTTCGGTACCATGTAAGTACTCGTGTGTTGTTTTTCACAAGTTGAAGCGTGTCGATCGGTATGCGGTTGTACCATCTCCCAACGTTTCTCTTCGATCGTGCGTTTGTTACGAATCTCGGCGAGATTCCCTTAAGGGAGGGTTTGTCAAGGCCCCAAACTTCAAGAACTCCTGGGACATCCGGAGTATCCGGATAAACATCCGAGTGTCCGGATCCAACCGGAATGTCCGGATAAAAGTCCGAGTATCCGGATTGGGCCGATCGAAGACCCCAACCCGGAGTGTCCGGATGAATGTCCGGAGTGTCGGGTTGATTCCACTGAAGACTTAACCCGAGTCTCGGGTTGAGCGTCGGAGAGTCCGGTATCTGCGGGGTTTTGTATAAAAATCCTGTTTCCTTGGCCCCCACCTCATTTCACTCTACTCCCTTTTGCTCCTCCACCGTGTATGCACTCTCCACCCACCCTAGCTCCTCTCGCGAGCTCCCACGGCCGGCGACCTCCGTGGCTCCTCCCAGGCATCCTCTAGCTCGTCCTCAAGCCGGCGTCCTCTTTCCTCTACCAGCGTTGTTCCTCCCCATCTTCCTTGGAGGTAGGCTTTTCTCTTGGGGTTGATTCGTAGGTTTCTTGGGTTCTAGGGTCATCAGTGGTGGGAGTTAGAGCTTAGGTTTAGATTTGGGGTTTTGGAGTTAGATCTTGAGCTTTAGGGTTTTTGGTTATAGTGATTCTAGGGTTAGTGTGGAGCTTGGGTTGGCAAATGTGGGTGCTAGTGTGGTAGATCGGGTAGTAGTGATGCCGATCCAAGGGTTGATTAGGGTTGATTAGTGGTTCTTTGGATTAGTGTCTTTTCGCGTGGAATAAGCTAGTTAGGAGCTTCTCCGCTTAGCCACGTGTAGGAAAGTCGTAGATCGGGGTCTCGTGGTGCCGTAGAGCTTGGTGGTACCTCGGTCCTCGTGTTAGTTAGGCGAGATGCGCCTGGGCGAGTGTCGGACCCGATCCGAGTGTCACTTGATCGGAGTGTCCGGTATATATGGCCGGAGTGTCGGGTTAGCCTGATTTGTCGGGTTAGGCTGGTCTGTCGGTTGAGTCGAGTTGTCGATTACGTTATTTCTTGGGGTTTTTCCGTTGTACTTCTTTCATATGCATTGCATGCATTTTAATTATGCATTGTATCCGTGTAGAGAACGATCCTTGGCGGCGGCGTGGCCGTGGTTGAGGGAGTTGCCGAGGGCAAATCATTTGTCGATCCACCAGCCAGAAGAGCAAGGCAAGCACCTATGCATCTTGAACTGTATTAATTGTATTTTTGTGAATAAACTGATTAATTGGTGAAATAAGTCTGCATTAGGAATTGAATTGGGTTAGGGTTAGATCCTATTCTTTGCACATTCGTCCTTTGGATTGTGAACACTTCCGTTGGAACTAGTAGTGGTATTAAATGAGTCCTTTGCTTAGAATTGCTTAGAGGTCGGGTTTGGGCCAAGTGGTGGTTGGTCCACCGCTTGAGATCAATTACATTAATTACGATGAAATGAAATGGAGTGCGGTTAAGTAAGGAAAGGTTAAATTGGAGACCAGGCGGGAAGGTTGGGACATCGGGTAAGGAGACCCGATGTGGTAGTTCCCGTCTGTGTCGATTAAGGACCGAATCGTAAGTGGAATCGGTTTGAGCACACCAGGTTGGTCGCATGCCCGATTATGGTACGGTAAGCCACTCTTTCTCTCATATGGAATCGATGGACCGTAACTTCACGTGGTTGGACGTGGTTGAGGCGAGGCTTGTCGACTCTCGAGCGCCAAGCCGGGCTTAGGGCGGCTTCGAGGGTGCTAGGTTTTCGGGCCACGAGGAGGACGCTTCCGATTGGGTATGATTGGGAGGGTTGACACTAGGCCCTTGTGGTAAGTGTCGTGCGATCAATGCTTCCTGCAGGTTAATTAAGCGATTCGAATTGCCGTGCTCTCGGATATGAGCAAGCTTGATCTGAACTTCTTCTGCGTAGTAAATAACTTGAACATGTGGTTCGCCGTTGGGCTTGAGCCTTGATTTGAAAGGTGGAGTTTGCTTTAATTAATGTTAATTACAATTCATGCTAGAAGTAGGTGCAGTAACAACCGCTTAAGACTCGGGTGAATTGAGTAGTTAAGCAACTAAACCACAAAATATGAGCATTTACGCAAGTTTACCTTCACTTGTTTCTTGCTACATCCAAATGCATATCCTTTGGAGTCGGTCGTATATGGACCATGGGTAAGACTTGCGAGTACCTTTTGTACTCAGGCTTCTGCTTTGTGGTTTTGCAGGTGAGGGTCCCGAGGGGTGTGAGTTCTGCCCCTACTGCCTATCGGTGACCGGGCGGGGCACCGAGTAGAGGCTGTCGGCGACGTTGCGCGCGGGGAGTGTTCAGGGCATGACACTTCCGGGGTGTTTTACTTTTGTTGTATAGGATAGTTGGCTTTACTTTTGTAAACTGTCGCACTTTTATCTCTGCAATGGTTTTTGTCTACCTTTCGCTTGGTTGTTTCGTTGGTTGTTTTTGTTGGGCTTCCGTGTGCCGTGTGTTTTTTTGTTGCTTCCGCGTTCGTGCGTCTCTGGTAGTAGGTTTGGGGCTCGATGCCCCTTTGTGCGAATTGAATGTTGATACGGCATTGGGAACCGGTATGTGGGGATCCTGGGCGAGTTTCGGATCGCATACCGGGGGAATACCGGGGTTGTTGTCGAGTCGTGTGGATGTTTGTCGAGTTGGCTCGCTTGGGCTTGGGTATTAGCATCGGGATCACCTCCGGTGGTCTGTTGCTAGAATCCAAATCCGACGGGAGCGACTGTTCATCCAGCAACTCGAGGACGATCTGGGCGGCTCCTCTCATATGGTGTGCAAGGTTGGATACATGCGTCTACGATCCGAACAAGTTTGTATACTGTCGAATGATGCAAAATTAATCGCTAGAGGGGCCAGATTGGCCCTCGGACAATCTTGGGTACCTCAATTAGCGATAATTAATTAAAGGCTGACGGCAGTTCTAGCTCAATTTCCTATTTCAATTCATTTACTTATTTCTATTCTAATGCATGGTTGTTTTCTTACAATGCAGGTTATGCAGATGAAGACGAAAGATTATTAGATTAGGGTTTTATCCTTTCTGTATTCTTGTACAATTGAATTGTAATCGTTTGACAGTTTGTAATTTAACTTTTATTCAGATTGTAATGATTCAATACTTGTAATTTAACTAATGATTCAGATTGTAATGATTCAATTGTATTAATAAAGTATAATGATTAATTTTGTTTAATCTCTCTGTTAATTGATTGTTAATTGTTTATTGATTGGGCGGGATATTTCAACAACATTGTTGTCACAACAAAAGGGGAGGTATACTTATTTGGGGCTAATTTGTAAATACTACAATAAATTTAATTTAAATACGGTGATATACAGGATATACAGGAGATGATATATATAAAAATCCATGAAACCAATCAAACATGTTCTCTTGTCAGCCTGCACTAGCTCATACAATCAATCAAACAGCATCTCTTGCCAGCCTGCACTAGCTCATGCAATCAACCAAACAACATCTCATCAGATCCACTCATTTTGGCTCACCACTGGCTCCACTCATACAAATTCTACTGAGTTGAGAAGGCAACCAAACAGGCCAATAGAAGCACCGCTAAGAAAGAAAGTGGAACATTTTATGTTCTACCCGGGAAACTGAAAAAAAAAAAAGAAAAGAAAAGGCCAGGAAAGAAAAAAAGATTGGGAGAAAAAGATTGGAGTTGGCGGAAACCACCCTCCTCCGCCGTCATCCTGATCCCACCATTATTCGCATCCACCTCGGCAGCAGGCAGCGGCTCGACCCCATCCCGCGGGCAACGACTCCCTCCGTGCTCGCACCCCCTCCTCCCCGGCCACCGCCTCCGCCTCTTTCTCTGGTCCTCCTCCACCGCTCCAGTCCATCACATGGAATCCGGCGTCTCCATTGCCACTCCCGTCCTCTACCCTCAGGTCCGCATCCGCCCCGATTCCCCTTTCACTCTCTCTTTTTGTATCGCTAGATGTTTTTTCCGATCAAATTCTGTCAAAGATTTCGGCATTTCCTCGTCAATTTCCTGCTCTTTTAGTTCGCCTCTTGTGCTCTGCTCGCCACCATGATTAGACCCTCCTCCCGTCATTCAAGCTGTGCTGATGATTGACGGCGACTACTGCCTCAGCGGGTCGGCGATTAGATGCGCTTACTTGTCCTGTGCATCTCCAGGCTCGGTTGCGACATGCCTTCGGTAGTTTTGATACTAGTTAGGTCTCTGGTGGTGTTTAGCTAAGTTGCTGCCTTTTAGCCGAATTACTCTTGCTTAGTGCTGATTATTTAGATGCCGGCCTGAAAAGATTCAGCTTTTATCTTCGGGACTGTTCTCTCTTGGATGCTGACTTCAAAAGACTAATCTTTTAGCGATGTGGTTCTTTTCTCTGAGCCACAGATGGGATATAATTGTACGATTCTCGCTCACTGCGAAGTAGCTTTTGGAGATTGTGGGAGATTTGGAGTTCAACTCATAACTATATAGGAAGGGCCATTTACTGAACTTATTCTTGAATTATTTGTTAACTAGTAGTACAAGGTTGGGGAAGATAATCCCCTGGGTCTTATTTTTGGAGAATTATTGACTGCCGACTTGCCATCTTAAGCATTTTTTTTTAAAAAAAATGTGAAACGTTTTCTAAAATAGAAATCTAGATCTTATGGTAAACAAGTTGTAATAGAACAACGTTTGGCTGTTTTACTTGCTATTTGCTACCTTTCTGGTTATGTACTTTTTTTGGAGTCCATATAGGTGTAAAGACTATATTTCTCCAGCTTCTGTGCAAAAATCCTGCTCTTTTTGGTTGAATTCTAGGTATAAAATGCCAAAAGAATCTTGACATTGTCGATTTTCATTGCAGGAATCTTAACTGATTGGTGCTTTGGAGCTGCAGGTCCGTACTCCGTAGCACGTTGTGGCCGTTAGCTGCTCTCGGAGACTTGGGTTTGGAGTTTTGAAGTGTTTAGCTGGTTTTTGTCTGCTCGTGCTCCGTAGTTGTAATAGCTTGTAAACACAAGCTGGGTTTTATTGAAGAGCTGTGGAGATTGATATGATGAAGAGTACAAGAGGAGAAATGTTATTTCCTCTCTGTCTCTGTGCGATGGTTTGCCTCATGGCTCAGCTAGGAGCTGCCAATGTAGTGCTAATGGGGAATAATCTGACCTTGTCGTTCGACGATATTGAGGCAAGCTTTGGTAAGTTCTGGAGATCTCATTATTGTTTGGCTTTTTGTCGCATTAGAGTACCAACTTCTACTATCCAGATGTCACTGCGTGTGAAATTTACTTTTGTTTGCATACCTTTTCTACCAGTTTCCTATGACCAGTGTAGCTGCTTATGTCGGGCTCGTACTTCTTAGTTGCACTATTGATTTATGGTGACATGCAAATATGTTGCGCTATTTCCTATTATGTTCTTGTGGCTGTTTTTCTATTAGCTCTCTGAGTAATATCAAGTTTGGTTTCCTTCGTTGATTGTGCCATGATGCATCTATAAGGTTGATCTCTTCTGCTTTTCACTGTCGTGGAGTCTATATTGTCTTTTCTGAAGGATTCATTATGGCATTTCAATTGGTTGGCAGCCCCAGGAGTGAAAGGGTCAGGTGTTAATGGTGTAGTTTATACTGCTGAACCTTTGAACGCCTGCAGTTTGTTAACAAACAAAGCAGTCAAGGGTTCACCATCTCCATTCGCATTGATTATAAGAGGCGGTTGCGCATTTGATGAGAAAGTAAAAAATGTCCAGGATGCTGGATTCAAAGCTGCAATAGTATATGACAATGAAAATAGCGGTGTTCTGGTTTCAAGTAATGTCCCTTATCACTCCCACTTGTCTTTGCTTTGCAGTTTGTTAATGTCACTTTCACAGCTGCGTCATATGCTTTATTCATAGCATGGTCAGCTCAAATAGATAGATTATTATTTTTTTACTTTTTCCACTCTTTTTGGCACCTTTCAATGTTTTAGGACCTGTAGATGGCCATGCTGACAGGCCCCGAGAAAATGCTTTTGAATCTGTTTTCCAAAATGGATGAAGCACAAATACTTATGCAAATCGTGCTCAAATAAATAAAAAATTGACATAAACTGTATAATTTGATAAAATTTTAATAACCATACCACTGCAATTTTTTCAACTATTTCATGTTAACATTGTTTGGAGCATATATTTTTCTGCACTAACTAACTAGGAAAAGTAACAGTGGCTGGAAGCTCAAGTGGTATTCACATATACGCGGTGTTCATCTCAAAGCCCTCAGGGAAGGTGTTGAAGAAATTTTCCAGCCGTACTGATTTAGAGGTGTGGATACTACCCACATTTGAGAACTCAGCCTGGTCGATCATGGCAATTTCATTCATATCAGTGCTTGCGATGTCTGCTGTTCTAGCTACTTGTTTCTTTGTGAGAAGGCATCAAATAAGGCGGGACCAGCCTAGAATTCCAGAATTCCAAGAAATCCATGGAATGAGCACTCAATTAGTTAAGGCAATGCCAAGTCTTATTTTCACAAAGGTGCAAGAGGGCAACTGCACATCGTCAATGTGCGCCATTTGCTTGGAAGACTATAATGTTGGAGAAAAGCTGAGATTGCTGCCTTGCCGTCACAGTATGTTTCACCAACTTTATAGCACCACAACTTAGTCTTTTATAACACAATGGTAACTTGACTGTTTAAGACCTTGCCGTGTCCAATTGATTTTAGGCAAAACTAGGCGCGTCTATCTGCTATGCTCTACTCTTCATTCTTCGAATTTTGAATTGAAAATATTTTGTGCAAGGTTTTCTAATCTGCTAGTACATGTAATAAAATTACTAAACCACTCTGTATTTTTTCCCTTGTTTTTGAATGTGTAGGCTGAGTATAGTTTTGTTTAGATTTAGCACACAATTCGGTAAGTTCTTTCTTGTACTAGCCATTTCCTGATCCTTAACAACATAGAAAATTGGTACTGTCAATTGTAGCCTCTCTGGATTTGCTGTTGTCAAAACCATTAAATTGAGTTCTTCAAGATTTTCTCAGTTAACTAGTATTGCATAGAAAAAAATAGGAGTAATAAATCAATTGGACAGCTCTCCTTATATACGATCCGTTGTCCGAAGAGAGATGCATTGAATAAACTGTAACCCTTGTATACAATCAGGTATCTGAAGAATATTATTTCTAAGGCAGTACCATAATATTTGTGTGAATTGCCTTGCAGAGTTCCATGCGGCTTGTGTGGACCTGTGGCTCATGTCTTGGAGAACATTCTGTCCGGTATGCAAGCGAGATGCAAGGACTGGAATATCAGACCCTCCTGCGTCAGAGACTACCCCGTTGCTCTCTTCTGCAGTGCGCTTACCTTCACAGTCATCTTCATTCCGGTCAAGTGTGGCAGCATCCCCTCCAAGACCAATAAGCCGGCGTCCTTCGTCACAATCCGTATCTCGTATTTACTCTGTTTCTAGTACTCCCCACTCTCCTAACCCCCTAAGGTCTTACACAAACTCTCCTACCGTGGGTATAAGCAGAAGCAATGCAGACCTTGCAAATATGTCTTCTCCCCACCCTCGAACCTCGCACCTTGCCTCCACACACTCTTTGGTTGGCAGCCACTTGTCTCCACCAATCAATATAAGTTACACATCACCCCATATGTCCCGTTCTTGCTATGCATCACCCATTCCACATGTTAGTTCGTGCTATACCTCCAATTCTGGGTATGGATCTTCAAGTTACTATCTCGGTTCATCCCGCCAGCATCGCTCGTACCTAAGGCGTTGCGGGATATCAGGGCCTAGCCTGTTTACCATGGCTCCTCAATCACCACAACAGTCCCAACTGCACCATGGTGGTGAGTCAGAGACAAATCTAGCAGGCGCATCATCAGCTCAGTCCTTTCGGCAATCCTACCTGAGACATTGTGCTGATTCAGATGCAAGTTTATCTGCCATGGCGTCAGCTCAGTCCTTACCGGGATGTTGAATTGTTGATTGCTCTGGAATAGCTTGTCTCTGTGGAAGACATGGCTGAAGCTTTTGCCCATTTGGCCCCGTTGCGCATGTTCTTTTTGCATCTTTGGCCCTCTTCCGAATAAAATTGCAAATCTAGTGCCCTCCTCGACGCAGAAGGAGTCTACCACAACAGGTGGACTTGCCGTGGTCCCATAGTGCTGCGGTAGGAGAGAGTGGCAGGTCTTTTTCGGTCGGGAAGGGAGCCATATTTGCAATTTTGTTCGAACGGGACTAAATAAGCAAAAAAAAAGGCCAATGGGCTAAATAAGCCAAAGCTTCGACATGGCTTGACTTATGTATATACTTTGAGGCGTGTAACGCAGGCAAATGGTTGAGAAAAATGCATAAAATGGTTTATTGTTTTTCTGCCTTTTGTCCCTTTTTTACTGGGTGGTTAGTTTTATTTCTTGTTTTGCTGGGTGTATATTGCAAGTATACAGCAGTATCAGGAAAATATTTATGACAGGAATGCTCTTGAACTCGTGAGTAGTTTGCATTCTCTCTGGGAAATTCCTTACTGTTTTGGAATTAAATGTTGGAATTTAGTTACCTGCTCGTGCTTCTTCTGCACACACACACACTAAAAGTTTTGAAGCAGGTTCTTGGCTACGTTGAGAGATTCATTTGGTGACAAGTTCAGCGGTTGCTTTTCTGTAATTGATTCGGGAAGGAGTCCGTGTCTGACGGTAGAACATTTACCTGCTAATAACCTGCTAGGCTGATACGGTATATTATATCCTGTTTTGTTCCTGTTCGTGTATCCACAAGGAGAGCATTTAAATTACTAACGTAAGCTCAGTGGTTGACAAAACATTTGATGCTCTCGTAGCTTGATCAAATTTAACATTCATGTCGAAAACTTAGTTGCGGACGGCTGCATCAAGTTGAACAACTGAAGTGCCTACAGTTTGAGTAAGATGTAGGGAAAAAGGAGACCACCTGTAAAACAGAGGAGAAAATAACCATCTAGGAGATCTAAGGTCGTGGCATCGAATGTATTCAGGTGACACTTTAAATATCACGATAGCTACCTAGGAAGATTAGCTGCCGGGAACCAAGCGTACATTGCCAGACAGAAGAGCAATCAACTGCTTTTACATAACTTAAGGCCTAACGGCTAAAGTTTTACAAAAGGGGGCGTAGCGAGCCCATAATACTTTACATTACAAAAGAACCGCATAGGCATGACCTGAGCACAAGCCAAAACCTTAAAACCAAATAGAATCGCCATCTACGGCTTCTTGGAATTCCTCGGCGTCTTGGAGCTCAGGGGAGTTTGTATTTGAGCAAAGGTGAGTACACAACCGTACTCAACAAGTCGCACGTAACTTTCTGAATACTACATGCAGGGGATTATCAAGGATTGGCACAAAGTTTATTTGTTAACGTGGATGCAGTTTAATTTAAAAGTCCATTTTACATTTGGAACACAAACCATAAATAATAGTAAAAGAAGGGTGTTCTCAAAGTAATCACCATTAAGCCATATTCTCAAAAATTCCAAAGGACTACTTGAGCTCGGTTACAGGAGTTACCCCATTTCAAACTTAGCTTCATTAACCGAAAGCATGGCGTATTCGAATACCATTTTATTTGACTCTACAGAGCTGCTCAGCTTTACCCACAAGATATCTACGGCCGTTAATGTCATGCGCAAATTACATGCAACTTAAATACATGCGACCGAACCGAGACCATCATAGCTTTTTGTTGCTCAATCCTGGATATTTCCTAACCGGTAGGCCTAAGGCCACTCCGCTCAGGACCCACCGCCCTGAGCGAGTACCTACTCGGGGTGGCTGACAGGTGGGTCCAGGGGCGGCGTGACTGGCAGGTGGGGTCAGGCGTAGCGGGCGCTGACGCGCGGGCCCAAGGCACTGAGTGACTGACTGGTGGGGCCGGGCGGGGCGGAGCGGAGCGAGCAAGGTTGACAGCGTGGGGTCGGGTTGTCAGAGAGGGGCAGGTGCGGCCAGGGGCGGATTTAGGCCCATGACAGAGTGGGCTATAGCTCGGGATTTGAAAATTTAGCTTGTATTTAGCCCAGGTAAGCCTAGATTGTAATAAATATGTCAGCCCATGTTGTATGACTTCAATTCGGCCTATTGTTCATCACTCAGCCTATTTCATGAAAAAGCCTGGTTTCTTTTATATAGCCCATGAAACAGTCCACAAAATGAAAAAGCACAAAAAGTAAAACCTAGTCCACACTCCAATCTCTTCTTCCAACCCCACCACCAGCCGCCATCCCTGGCCGCGCCCGTCGGCCCCTCGCCGGCCCGCGTCTGCCGCATCCCCCCGGAGCCGCCCCGCCCCGCAACAACCATGCATCGGCCCAGGCGCCCAGCATCAACCCCGCGCTGGCTCGCCCCCTCCGGACAGTACATCCAGACATACTCCAACTCCAAGTCCAGTGCATGCAGCATGCACAATTTAGATGATGTTAAGGTATCCTATAACTACAAGTGCGGCTCAATGATTCGGTACTATTAGAGCAAATAAAATAGTAAATCCCACTACAGACTAATAGCAAGCTAAAAATCAGTTTGTATAATAACTGTATCTAAAAGTTTTCTCTAAATATTGTGCAATAACTATCTTTTCTCTCTTGTACATAAATAATCTACATATGCTCCCGTGCAAAGCTGACTATTAAATAAGAGCCAACCCTCTTCTTTGTTCTCACTCTTTCACATAGACTAAAGCTGATGTGTTTTGGCTAAAAGCCAACTAACCTGGTTTTATTATATATGCCACTAGAGCAAGTATAATAATAAAGTCTACTACTTACTCTAACTCATCCATATCATCTAAAGTAAGTTAAAATGCAGCTTGTACAATAATTGTATCTAAAAATTGTCTCTAGATGTTGTGCAATAAATATCTCTTCTCTCTTATACATAAATAATCTACTTATTCTCCTGTGCAAAGCTGGCTTCTCTTTTATCTTTTCTCACTCTTTTACATAGACTAAAGCTGATGTGTAAAGACTAAGAGCTAACTAAGATGATCTTATTGTACATACCAGAGATCAAAATTTCGTCGAAATCCCGCGAAATCTCTGATTTTGGACCCCCTGAGTTTCATAATCAAGATGAAATTAAAAAATTTTGAAAAAAAAATCAAATTGCAATCGATCGATGAGATTTCAGTTGAAATTTTTGAAAAAAAAATCAAAATTTTTGATGTCGTTTGAATTGTTTTTCGTTCAGTTGAAATTTAGCGAGATTTTGGCAATTTCGGATGAAATTTTGTTTTTTTTAAATGCCGAATTTGAATTTTGCCTTTTGTATTTCGTCCGAAATAACGAGATTTTGCAAAAAATTTGGATTTCGAAGGGTGACGAGATTTGAACCGAAAACAAAATTTAGAACCTGGTACGCACCCTTATAGTACTAGGAAGATTCCAAGAGGATTTTAAGGTTAACCAGCTAGTCCGATGAGCAGTGAGTGGGTCCTTGCTTTCTTCTCTCATCATCCGGCTGCATTTTATGTAGCATTGATGCAAGCTAGGTCAAATAACCCGCTTTCGTGCTTCTTTTAGCGGGTGCTCTGCTGTGCTTTGTGAGCTAAAAGAAGCAGACGTAATCACAGGTTAAAAGCTAAGGTAGCTAGGTCATCACCGTGGAGGAGAGAAGCTCAAGCTTTACATACAGAAAAGCAGGAAAGCCCTCCACAATGATAAAAAGGTCGCCCGGCCCGGCCCAGCCCAGCCCCGGACGAGAGAGAGAGAAGAGACAAACAGGCAACACAACAGCGTCTCTCTCTGCCTCTCTCGTAGCTCGAGTCTCGATTGCTTCAGCTGGTAGTATAGTAGCTAAACTTACTTGTGGGTGGCTGGCTTGCTGCCCTCCCAAGCAGAAGCACAGGAAAGAAGAAGAAGAGCAGCAGCACGACTGGCTCGCACCAAACTGTGGCAGCCTCACGCTGCTCATGCTCATGCTCATGCTTGGAATTTCTCTTCTTCAACTTGTGCACCGATCTTTTGCTAGGGTCAAGCAGTCATCTATTCTCACAGGATGGAGTAGCAGTGCAGTGCGCTCATGCTACACAGTGCCTATGGCTATGTGGTGTGCTGCTGCGCCCCTGCAGCTGCACCGCACTGGACTGGAGGAGGCTTTTGGCAAAAGAGAGGCCGCTTTAGCTGAATCTTTTTGTTGGTATTGCAAGCCTAACAGTGATCCATACCCCTCCACAGTACTAATCTCCTAGCTCTCTCCATGCGTGTCAGGCAAAAGGGAGCTAGCTAGCCCCCAATGGCCAAAGGGTTTCCATGTGTTTAAACAAGTTAACTTTTGCCTGCTGGACAAGAGAAGAAAAGGTTTGAGTGGAGGCCATGCCGATGCGTGCGTGCATCGTAGCACTCACTAGCTAGTGGTACTCTAGCTTGAGCTGAGATGAGGGCTCTGTGGCCTGCTGGTTAGCACGGCTTTTGGAGGCATCTACGTTAGTATTTTAATACTTCACAGACCACAAGATTATTTACCACCACCAGCCCCTGCTCTGCTAGTAGTGGTTGTCTTTTTGGACATTGACACGGTATGTAATACACACATTATACCATCGCTTTTTCGACGTGTTAGTATAGGTTATAAACAATACAATGATATAAAAGTATTTTTGATGACGAATCTAGCGACACCATTTTCTACGTCGCAAGAGGCATTTGCATGGACAAGCACTACAAGGATCTTGCTCAGTGTCCTCGGCTTTTACCGACGACACAGATGCCAAAACCGCCGACACAGGGCTCTGTCGTCGGCCTCCCGACGACACAAGTCCCACGACACAGAGTCGACGACACAACCAACCTATGTCCACGGCCACAATAAATCCGGCGACCAGGCGTCATCAGGGGCCGACCGACACGCAGACATTTGTCGTCGGCGAACTTAAAGTCGCCGATATAGAGGAGACACTACGTCCTCGGCCTAATTAATCTGCCGGCACGCAGTGGACATCTGTGTCCTCGGCCTAATTAATCTGCCGACCGCAGTGGACATCTGTGTCCTCGGCACAGGCTATAGCCGACGCGACTGCACTTACGGTGCCGTAACACGGGGCTATCTTGTGTCGTCGGCATAGTTAAAGCCACGGATAACGCATTATTTGTGGCGGTTCTAAAGAAAAACCGCCACTGATAACACTGATACTTTTATGTAATATTCTGACATTTTGAAACACAAAAACGAAGATATTTTTCAAGAGATCAACCCTCACCCATATCCTAGTTAGTACTACTCTCGCCTAAGCACGCTTAACTAATGAGTTCTACCACTGATTTTAATGCAAATGAGCACTTCCCATGAGGTCACCCATCCTAATACTACTCTCACCCAAGCACGCTTAACTTCAGAATTCTTATATGATCTAGTACCAGAGTGTTGGTATGATCACATTTGAGATATAACGTGTCCCCCTCCTCTTAACCTCACAAATGACCAAAACTCTAATTTTAATATTCTTATACTTTGAATTTACCATGGCATGGATGCTTCAAATTTCAACTAAGTGTTCAAATTTACTATGATATGGGTGCTTCAAATTTTAACTAAGTGTCCAATTTTAATAGTTGGATCCAAGATCGAACTAGCTACCTACTAGCTAGCAACAATCGAAGCTACATCTGTGTCCTCGGCCTGGGCTATAGCCGACGACCACTGCACTTTCAGTGCCGGAACACAGGGCTATCTTGTGTCGTCGGCATAGTTAAAGCCGCGGACACAGAGTGGATATCTGTGTCCTCGGCCTGAGCTGTAGCCGACGACACAGACCCCTTCTGGTGCCAGAACCTGGGGCTATCTTGTGTCGTCGGCATGGTTAGAGCCGAGGACACATGTTGTAAAAAAAAATACTGCGAATTTTTTAAAAAATCCAATTTTAACCTGCAAAAAAACCCCATTCCCAGCAGTTTTATATCCCCAATTTCCCAGAACAATCACAACATATAATTTCACACACATTACCACATTCGCATTCACCAATACAATGCCACAAATGATCACCATCGACACAGGTTCAACTTGTGTCGTCGGTAACATTTTTTGCCGTGGACACAGACAGCACTCATGGGCCCACCGTCAGATACTGGGACAAAGGTCGTGCTCGCTCTTCTTTCTCCCGAGATTTTTAAGGCCAGTTTAAGGTTTTTAGAACATGCACAACCTATTCCAGCTAATTGCTCGCTCTTCTTTCGCCCGGCATTTCATCGTCACAACAAATTCATCTGAAAACTCAAAGAGAGTAACAGAGTCATCACCACCGGCCGTACGTTCTTCGATATTTTTGTCGCCTACGACGGGTCGAACGAGACATTTGTACGGTCATTTAAATGTTTTATAACACTCACAGCCTATTCCAGGTCATTCCTCACTCTTTCAATTGGTCTGCGTTGGATCGTCACAAGGTTTTACTCAATGTACTCGACACGTAGTACGTACGGAGACATACACATAGCACCGTAACATACCAATTAATTAAATAATAAAAAGTTACATGTCATATAGATGTATGTTACCTAACAAACCATTCTAAAAGCTCTATTTAATTTTTCTTAATTTTAAAAACAACAAAAACATTTTCAAAAAGATTTTACGAATTAAATGGAATTACTATTGTAAATCGGCTAAAATTAAGCGGTCGACAAAATTTAATGTGGTCGTCGGCGACATTTATGCCGTGGACATAGACTTATTTCTATCGTCATTTGTTTCTCTCCGACGACAAGCAGTCTTCGTGCCCTTTGGTGGGCACGAGCATCCTGCAGTTGGTCCCACATGGCGAGTGCCTGTGTCGGCGGGTTTAATGAGGCCGAGGACACGGCTTGTGAGGCGGAGTGCTGTGTGGCGGGTTTAATGAGGCCGAGGACACGGCTGTGTTGGCGGGATCTGAAATTCAAATTTCATCGCCTTGATACTCCCTGTTTGAGGCGGAGTGCCTGTGTCGGCGGGTTTAATGTGGCCGAGGACACAGACTGTGGTCTATATCGGCGGGTTTAGACGGCCGAGGACACAGGCCTGCTTGGTGTATATATGTCGTCGGGTTACGTTAAAACCGTCGATAGAGGCATACTTTGTGTCGTCGGTTTTTTTACCGACGATAAAAATGTTTCGGCCGAGGACACTATTCTTGTTTCTTGTAGTGAAGGGCACAGCACGCAAGTGATTAATTAGTGTACTACTACTAGTAGTAGTACTAGTACGTCGGATGAGATCGCCGGCTGTGCTGCCTGCCTGCGGCCTGCGTAACCAGCTTTGTTAGCGGCAGTCGACGCAGCAGGGTTCCCATCTTACGCTAATCGATCATTCAATTCGTTCGTACTGCAATTCAAATAGCTGTAGAACGTATGTACCTCGGGGCCCTGGCGCTTGGCGCCAGCATAAAACTTTCTTGATCAGGTCTTTATTTCAGACAAGCGAGGAACTAGCTAGGAAGGGTATCAGTCACTTCAGTACCGCATCGATGCTGGCTAGCCTCTGCAGATCGATCGATCGATCGATGATTAATTAATGGATCTACTTAATTACCGAGTGAGTACTGCTGCTGCTGCTGCTACTTATTACTGTTGCTTTTTCTCAGACTCTTTTTTCAGAGGCAGCAGTACACTAGTACTCCATTATGGGAGCCTTGGAGGGGAGGGTACCGATGCCATGCAATGCAATAGTTCACATACATGCATGTACACACTGACCGCTGCTACTGTACGTCACTGCAGTGCACATATGTAGTGTTTCTGCTGTTGCGTAGTGTGCTATTGCTAGCCGCTGGGAACTACTCGGTGCTTAATCAACGGGTGTTGTATTTTATACTCCTACGTAGCAGTACCGCGGTTGTATGTATACTATCGTTGGCTGGCGCACCATGTGTGTAGGCTGAAAATGGATCAAATGGTTCAGTCTAATCTGTATCTGGGGAACACCTGAACCTGATTGCTTTCAGCACTGATTGATACACTGCTCCTAGCTAGTCTAGCAGATGGGAAGGCAGATGAAACGAAATAGAGAATGGATGCATACATGCATCTAGCAGATGAGGAGCCCATAGATTTTGAGGTGAACGGAAGCATCGTGATGTTATGATGTGCAGGCGTGGAGGACGAGGGAATCAAAAACTTTGGCTCTGGTCATAGCAACAAGACTGACTTGACTGACTGATCGTAGTAGTAGCTGCTTTCCCCTTCCCCTGCACTGAAATCCGAATCCTGACGGATTAAATGATGAGATGTACTAGTCCATGAGCAACCCAGCGGAGCCTCGTCTCACCTGACCTGGGTCAAGTGGTGGTGTTGGTTGCCAAGAATAATAATTAGATTCACCATCCACTCTGCTTTGCATTCCCTTCCTTGCCTACACGTTTTGCACTCGCATCATCACATGGACAGCAGCAGCTCAGGCTCAGCTCCTTTGTAAAATTAAAATCTGCCTTTGAGAAACTCAAGACATAATTACTAGCTGGGCCCTGTTTGAAACATTGGAGGAATTACAAAGGAATTCCTTAGGATTTGTACCCATTGTTGTGAAATTCCTGCAAAATTATCTTCTTAGCGTTTCAAACGGGGCCGTAGCCGGGTCCATACATAGAACAGCTAAGTAGAGTAATAATTTGAGTGAGGCTTGCACCAGTAACTGCAAAACCACAGTGCCGAGGATTGTTTATAAGATGAATCGGTGATTTGCCCTTACTTATATGTGCCATTGATCATTTGCCCTATGATGTCTCACTGATATACTAGTGAGACATATGTGGCAAATGATCAAATACACCGTGAAAAAGAGGACAAATGATTAAATCTCCCTACAAATGATAGAGTTTTATATTAATGACAAAGTGTACGCCTACTCCCCCGTATTATTATTATTATTATTATTATTATTATTATTATTATTATTATTATTATTATTATTATTATTATTATTATTATTATTATTATTATTATTATTATTATTATAAATCTGCTGGTTGCCAAGGTTAGATTTAGATTCCTATCTACAAAAACTGGTACTCATCCTCTTTCGCTTCGGAGGATCGATTTGTTTCCTCCCCCTGCGCCGCAGCCACCACCTCGTTTCTCTCCGGGATCCCCCAAGCGCTCCTCCACCCCCTCCGTCCTCGCTGATCGTCTGCGGCGATGGCGGCGGCGGCGCTGTGGCAGCCGCAGGAGGAGGGGCTCCGCGAGATCTGCAGCCTCCTCGAGGCCCACATCTCCCCCAACTCCGACCAGGCCCGCATCTGGCACCAGCTCCAGCACCACAGCCAGTTCCCCGACTTCAACAACTACCTCGTCTTCCTCCTCGTCCGCGGAGAGGTCATCCCCCTTCCTCCTCCCCTCCCCCATCGCCCCAACCGATCGCTTCTTTTCATAGCCATGCCGTCGCCCTAGGGTTTTGGGCGCCGATGCCGCTGCGGCTGCCGGATTATATACAGGATGCCTTTGCCATTCTGTGCCGTTTCGATCTACGCTATTCCTTTTGCTGTGTTTTCGGGGCTTTAGAGCTTGCTCTTGCTACGTTTCATTGCTAGGCTAGAGCTCAATTTTGTTGCTACATGAGGAGATGCGATGCGCTTGCTGCTGGTACCGCTCAAATTACTACTGTACAGTATACTATAATGGCAAGACTGGTTGTGTTAATCGGGCCTTTGGGCAGCTCTTCAATTTATTACTGCATAGATTTGAAGGTTGCGTCTAGAGTTTCAGTCAGTGCACTGCCAGTTTGGTATGAACCGGTCCGTTGTTGATTCCGTGGAGAAGACAACGGATGTTAAATTTGCTGGTGATTCTGCCTCCCCTTTCGTGGTAGTTTTAGCTTTCATGTTGCTAGGTGGGATTCTAATAGGGTTTAGATTTTGCAAATGTGTCGTGCATTTGGTGTCGAAAGGAGTTTTGGCTGCTACTGAACCTCTGGTTTTATGTTTTGTGTCTCTACCATTTGCCATTGCAGTGTCTTATATTGTGATAGGTGCTTTCTCAAATGCACACTCAGAAAATTACAGACGAATAATCAAATCAATTGCATATTTGAATTATGTGACAGAATAAAGACGCATAATTTTAGAAGGCAAACAACACCTGGAAACATCGAGAGCCATAGGGCAGTCACTAATGCAATACGGATCTCGTATTTATATGGCTACTTGTTCCACTTAGTTGCTCGATCTCTAGTGTTAGTGGTGTTTGACATGTGATGGGCTCAGGCCTCAGGACAGGCAGCACCATATCAACGCTTCAAGGTGGGGTGACCGCCTGTTAACCACTATTATAGAACATTGCTCTTGCATGTTAGTTAGAGCTACAAATAGAATCGAAGCTATCTTTTTTTGCTTTAAGGGGTTCGAGGGAACACCCTTGCCTTGCTATGGAAATGTCTACAATTGAAACCATACGGTAGTGCGTTCTGGAGTATTATTGAGGAAATTAAACGTTTAAGATGATCTTCTACGTGATTTTCCCTTCCGGAAATTACACAAGTTATTCTATTGCTTATCTCATGTTTAGACCAGAATAGCAACTCAGGCACAAAGATACTAAACAGTTAATTTAATCATCTCTTTCAACGGTTCGCTTGATATACATTTAATCAACCCACCAAGATGGGATGAGGAATTCAGAATTGCCTGTTCCGCTCACTTCTTTTTTTAAGAATGCTTTAGCTTTTATATGTAGGGACCGGTGGTAGGAACTTTTAGATGGTTTTCCATCTCATGTAGATTTATCCATGCAAGAAATCTGTAGATTCTCGGCTTTCTGGAGTAAAATTTGGTCTTGATATGGTTATGGATTCTAGATCCAGATAGTGTATGTGGTCTTGCTGACATCAGTTAAATCTCCTGCTTGTACCAGGGAAAATCTTTTGAAGTAAGGCAAGCTGCTGGTCTTCTGTTGAAAAACAATCTACGGGTGACATTCAGTTCCATGCCTCCATCATCCCAGCAATACATTAAGTCTGAGTTGTTGCCATGTATAGGGGCAACTAATAAAGCAATTAGATCCACAGTTGGGACAGTTATCAGTGTACTTTTTCAAATTGTTCGAGTTGCTGGATGGATTGAGTTGTTTCAGGCTCTACATCAATGTTTGGACAGTAATGATCTGGATCATATGGAAGGTGCTATGGATGCTATATACAAGGTAATACGCATCACTCTTGCTATATTTGAGCTTGAATTCTGATTTTGTACACAGAAAATTCGAACTAATTGGTAGCTATGTAGCATGTGAAAAGTCCCACTAGTTTGTAGCTACAAAGTAAAGCAATCATGCAGTAGTGAACAGTATAGTATGAATTGTATATGTCTACTTCTTGAACACAGTTTGCATGCTCAAAAGCTTGATTTTGATGACAGATATGTGAGGATCTTCCTGAAGAGCTGGATGTTGATGTTCCTGGTTTGTCTGAACGACCAATAAATGTATTCATGCCAAGATTACTGCAGGTTTGTGTTACATGTATAGTTACAAACTATTTAGCTAGGCAGTGTGCGCTTTGACTTCCACACTCTGTAAATGGTGACTTTTATACATGTCTGTGTGCTAACTGCTTGTATATTTGAAGTAGCCATGCCTCTGTGGCGGTATACACATGCTTGTACACTCTAGTTTAACATGTTTACATGATTTCATTCCAACACAGTCATTTCGATTGTTTTTCAGTTTTTCCAGTCTCCACAAGCAAGTCTTAGAAAACTAGCACTGGGTTGTATTAATCAGTACATTGTGGTGATGCCGTCGGTAAGAGCCCCCCTCCCTACTTCTCCAACTCTCCATCTTATCTTGCTCAATGTTCTTGACTAATCATTTGGATTTATACGCAGGCGTTGTATATGTCCATGGATCAGTACCTTCAGGGCTTATTCAACCTCGCGAAGGATCCTTCAGCAGATGTTCGGAAACTGGTATTTCACTATAGAGAATCACACTTTATGATGCACAGATGCACTACTTGTTTGTAATTTTGTATTCGACAGCGTTCAAATTCCAAAATGTATATAAATATAGTTATTGCATAACTCAGGTGATTTCCTTTTATGCCGTGTGAGTTCTTTTCCTAGTTGACTTATCTGCAACTGCAAATCATAATGAGGATCTGTAGATGCTGCTCTGTACTGTTCCTTTGTTCATTTGCATATATCTCAATAGTTCTCCCTATTTCTTTGGTAGGTTTGTTCGGCCTGGGTTCAGCTCATTGAAGTGCGTCCATCAATTTTGGAGGTAATATCACGTTCTTTGCCGCTTATTTAGATTCTATTTGTTGTCCTCACCAACAATTCATGCACAGATAATCGATTTTGCAATTTCTTTTATCTTTTCTTCTTTATGTTTTTCTCCCACGAAACTTTTGATGCCCCTTATGAAAGGTCTACTATGCCATGAATCTTGTCATTAAATTATTTAATAGTCAGCGAAATCACCCCATTGAGCTCATTTGCATGCCATTCCATTTATGCACAATACACAGCTGTCCTTGATAAGGGTTGCTTGTTTGTCTGTAGATTTTTGGTCAATTACTCAATTGTTTATTCTTAGATAGTTTTATGCTAGATCTGACTTTGGCTAACAAAACCGCAGCCGCATTTGAAAACTGTTACTGAATTGATCCTGCAAGCTAATAAAGATTCGGATGATGAAGTTGCTTTGGAGGCTTGTGAATTCTGGTATGTTTTCTGTCAACATGATCAATTCGATGTGTCATATTCAAACTTTGTATTTTCATTTTTTATGTTTTTTTATTGGTGTTTCGTATCACAATTTTTTTTGTCAATTATTCTTTTTTAATTCTTTAAATTTAATAGTTTTAATCCTGGTATTTTATTAGTTGACATCATTCGAAGTCAAAACAAACTATGATCGACTGATGACATAGCTAGGAGTTTTTTTTATCTTGTTTAATGCTTGTTAGAGTACTGACTATGGGTAAACTTCTCAGGTCTGCGTACTGTGATGTCAGCATGCCTCCTGAAGGGTTGCGGGAGTTCTTGCCGCGCTTAATCCCGGTACATAAATTTTCCTTGTCTAAACTAACGCTGATATTTGTCGGAGCAGGTTACAACTTTTTAACACCATTTTTATATATTTTTTTCTTATTTTCTAGACTTTGTTATCAAACATGATCTATGCTGATGATGATGAATCACTCGCTAATGTTGAGGTGTGGTAAATTTCGTTATATCTTGCATGTTTCAATTGTGTGTAATCAGTGATAGCGCCTTGCTCTGATAAATATTATGTGTTTTCAGGAAGATGAATCCTTTCCTGACAGGGACCAGGTTGGTTATATCTTCTGTAATTGTGTGTTTTCAGTAACAGTGGCTCAATTTTATGCTTGGCTCCATCCGTGAGTAATCATACGAGATTGCACTTGTGTTTGGTCTATGGAGTGGAACGAACAGAGCTTAACTTGCTGTCCTGTAATGTTGAGCTGTAGAATTCATATTAGAGGTTTTGTTAGTTATTTTTTGAAGTTAGTCACTACTGCCATTATAAGAAAAATGCCATGGTCATGTTTAGGCAGTTTAGTATGACATTAAGTTTTACACTTACGCTAACCCTCACTTTTAAGTTTTACATGTTTATGATCTCTGTTTTTTTTCCTTGCTTCAAATAAGATGTATAAAATTGTGTAACAGGATCTGAAGCCCCGTTTCCATGCCTCTCGATTACATGGATCTGAAACTAGAGAAGATGATGTGAGTTCAGAAATATTATGTATTTTTAATAGCCGCTGAATGACTTTCGCCTGCTTATTATTTGTCAATTTAAAGTTTGCAAAAAATTACTGGTGATATGGACAGGATGATGATGATGCTGTAAATGTTTGGAATTTGCGGAAATGTAGCGCTGCTGGGTTGGATGTCCTTTCTAATGTTTTTGGGGATGACATTCTTCCAACTTTAATGTCTTTGATTCAGGTAATTTACATTTCTGGTTCTGTTGTCTACATGACTGTTGCATTAAACTTTTTTTTTTGAATTGGGGCTGTGATGCATTCATTGTCTTGAACCATTACCCAAATTCTAAGTAAATCTATTAATCGTAAGGCACTTGAGCTAGCATTCCCTCTGATCTGAATCTGGAAATTATAAACCTCGATATCAAACCCATCTCGTTGGAAGGATTTATTTCTGTAATTTTGCAGCAAAACTTGGCTCGGACAGATGATGATGCCTGGAAGGAGAGGGAAGCTGCTGTTTTGTCTATTGGTGCTATAGCAGAGGGATGCATTACTGGATTATATCCCCACCTTCCGCAGGTAATTTTAACAACTAAGTGCTGCTGTATTCATATGCGTTGCAAGAATGGTAAATCCAAATCTCCCCTTAGTTATGGTACAAATGACTAAAACCTCATTACGAAAGCGTATCATACGTCAAATCATATTTAGACAATCATGCTGGATAACATTCCTTGAATTTAGTTTTCAGAAGCAATTTAATTACCCTGAATCATTTAGAACATAGCCTTGAAATTGCTTCTCAATATCGGGTTAGTTTGAAATTCTTATTGCTGTATGGCATTGTTGATGCAATCATTAGTTCTCTACAGGTTAAACTTCACCCATTCTAAAATTATTCAATAGTCTTACTTATTTCTGTTATTTTATTGGAATTTTGGACTGTTGTGAGTTACAGTTCTGGTATTTATAATTTTCCTATCCTCCCTCTTATATATCTGCCTCGTTTGTTATTATATGATGTACCTTTTCTAAGATGTTCTGTTCAATTTCAGATCATTGCCTTTCTAATCCCACTTCTTGATGATAAATTTCCTCTTATACGAAGTATTACTTGTTGGACCCTATCTCGATATAGCAAATTCATTGTTCAGGTAATAGAACACTCCTTTTGTATTGGTGCAATCCTCGTATCTGTTTGGAAGATTTATTTTATGGTTTTCTATTTTTGTATCATGCTGTGTAATTAGAACATGTGGTGTTTGGTTGTAGTGGTATATTATGGGCATGATCAGTTTCTTTGGCTAGCCTTGCTAGCGGGCAAGAAGGAAATCCTTCCTAGCGGAGGAGAGCCAAATTGGCTCTCCCTCAAAAGCCAGTATATCTTTGCTTACCTTGCCCAAAAGCTAGGCTAGGCAAGGGAACCAAACATACCTTCTGTCCACTAACCTTGCTAGGCAAGGGTGGGCAAAGAAACCACACATGCCCATACGCTGCGTGTTTAAACTTAGGTCGGTAGATAGTTATTTTGATGTATGTCCAATGGCATGTATGTATTTCTAAAGTTCTGGTGTAAGTGTTTTCTTCCATAAGGTTCCTTGTGTTCAGACATGTTTTACGAATGTGGACTTGTTCTTTTATTTATGCATGTTCAGTTTGTAGATTTATGGTTGTTGGCTTCTTATTATACTGTTCTTTTTTCTGATGCAGAGCCTTGGCCATCCAAATTGTCATGAACAATTTGATAAGATTCTCATGGGTTTGCTCAGGAGGATATTGGATACTAACAAAAGTGTGCAGGAGGCTGCTTGTTCGGCATTTGCAACACTTGAAGAGGTTATTCACATACCTTTGAATGTTTTCCTGCGCTGAGATCTTTTATATAATTAGTGCGTATTGGTTTTCTGTTTTCAGGAGGCTGCAGAAGAACTAGTACCACGATTGGAAGTTATTTTGCAGCACCTCATGTGTGCATATGGAAAATATCAGGTTCTTTAGAATTCAAACATTTGTATTTTGCTACCACATTGAAAACTACAAATCAACAAGTACTGCCGCAGGTTTCCTTTTCTTAGTTCTAATTCTATGTGTTACTTCTGAGCAGAGGCGAAACCTTCGGATACTCTACGATGCTCTTGGTACTCTTGCTGATGCTGTTGGAGCAGAGCTCAACCAGGTTCAGTATTTTGATGACTTTCTTTCTTGCTTGTTCTTTTATATCGATAAGCAATTAGATTTATTTTGTGGACTCCTCATTCTGTTTTTTGTTGTGTTGATTCCCTATGGAGATTGCTAATTCCTTTTGAGATGTTATGCAGGCAAAATATCTAGATATATTTATGCCGCCATTAATCACGAAGTGGCAACAACTTGCCAACTCTGAAAAAGACCTATTTCCACTGCTTGAATGCTTTACATCTATTGCACAGGTACTGTTATTTTCATCTGTGCAGACCATCTGTGTTGTTCACTTGTTCTGAAGTTTGAGCATGCTGTATCTAAATATCGAAGGTCTTTAGTACCCATGTTAGAATAATTTTGCTATTATCTTGGTTATAACTTGGTACGGTATATAAAATCCTCTTAATGAAAATTTGTTCCAGTTTTTCTAGGGTTAACTGAAGACTTTTTTTGGTGATAATAATTTGGAAAAGAAGCTGCTTCATCAAATCATGGACTTATGGTCCACCAAGAGTTGTCTATCTTGATACTGTACTAGGAGAATGTGAAGAGTTGTTTCATATGTCTTCATTCGACAATATTAGTATATGCAATGTGCTGCACAAATTAGTTTGTCAAGTGCTTGACTAAAGCAGAATCACATAGGGGGATACGATAAAGTGGCCTCTGAATAATCGATATTTACATCAAGGCACCATATACAGTGTTAGAAAATTGAATTTTCTGAGATGTTCACGAAGATCTTCCTTTGTAGTATTTTCTAGATAAAAGCCTCTGCCCAGCTTTTGTTGGAAGCTATCAAAGATCTTACTCCTTTACAATATTGAGACCCCAATGCCTTTCATGTAATTTTTTTTCAGGCACTGGGACCTGGATTTTCTCAGTTTGCTGAGCCAGTGTTTCAGAGGTGTATCAATCTTATCCAAACCCAGCAGTTGGCAAAGGTCTGTGCAATCTCAGTTCTCTATTAGAAGTACTATATACTTTTGATGCAATATTTGGTGTGACATTTATTTATTTGTAGTGAAACTTGAAGTATGACTAATATATCTTCCATTTGAACCACAGCTTCCAGCAGTAGCATTAACTAAAATATATCCACTGTGATTTGTGCAGTCAGTCGGCCACACTAATAAATGTTCCAGCTGCTTGGACAAGCATTTTTTTTTGTTTCCATTGGTCCTTAGCAATATCATGTTGGATCTGTCCAATCCAAGCAATTAAGACCAATATTTGTTGGCCGTTTATTATTAATTGGTTGATGCCGAGTGCATAATGCGTCTTCTTTGTCATTTTTATGAAAGAGTAATTAATAATGTGATATCAAGTATGATCGTTCCAAGCCATATAGTAAACATGTACTTTTTTAGCTCTTTTGGTACAAGTTTGTTAACACTGAATACATAATGCGTCTTCTTCGCCATTTTTGTTATGGAAGACACGTTAAAGGTTGCTTCTTATTAGTTACATGTCCTGTGAACAGTTTTGTTCTTAATTTTGGTTTTGTCTACGCACAGAGATATTGTTCCTATTGTAGTTTGGTACCCTTGACCTAGGCCAACTATAAAATCAATCTATTTGACATTTTGATATTAATATTTGCTGGGGGTATGCTACAGAGTCCAATTATATCAGGGATAAGCTTATGCCATTCTGTTTCTTGAGGGATCTCTCTTTTCTACATTCAGGTTGATCCTGCTGCAGCTGGTGCCTTATATGATAAGGAATTCATTGTCTGCTCGTTGGACCTGTTGTCAGGACTTGCAGAAGGACTTGGTGCCGGTATTGAAAGCCTGGTAAATTCGACTATTTGGTCAATGACGTTTTATATTGAGATATTTGGTTATGATGTATTGTTATTGTTAGATCGTATGAGCGACCCTTGGTTCTCTTTGACCTTATCGATGTTGGTACTCGGTAGAAGATATCCTTCCATGCCTTTTGATCTTGATTGACTTAGTATATTGCTTGTTTCTTTTCTTAGTACACGAATTATCAGTTTTGTTGTGTGGGAAATATCTTAGGGGTTGTTAGAATGGGATTCTTCTTTACAATAACCACACATAACCAAAGAAGTGATTTCAAGGGAGAGTTTTAGAAATCATGCTTAGGCATCAATATAACTGGATAGCAGAGTAGGCGTTCTGCCCTTGTAAACAAGCGATATTTGCGGTGCATATTAAATAGCTCAGCAGTAAAGACTACCTGCTGTGTGAGATGGCTCAAGCTTAAATCCCCACCAGGGCGGGTTGGACATAGTTTTTTATGGGTTTTCTGGATAGAGCTACTTGTCTTGCTCAAAGTTCTCAACATAGACCACCTGTGAGTAATTATAGGTGCTTGCATGTGTTGGCAATGCTGGTTAATAATGGCAGAAAGCAAAGCCAGCCTTTTTGAGACCAAGTAGTTCAGGTTGTCCAGAATATGCTAAACTATAAGCTGTAATTAAGGTTGATATAATCAGTACTTTGTAGGGATGAGAGGTTGGCAAGTAAATTGATTGAGAAGTTTTTATGGTAATGCTAATTATTCATTAACCGAATGATAAACTTGGGAATTGTAGAAGGAGATTATTCTTAATACTGCTTGTCCTCTATTTTTTTATTAGATACTTCAAATTGTAGTGTATTATATCAGCAACAATTTGATATTGTGTAAGCCATCCTTGTTTTTTTTGTTTAGGTTGCACAAAGCAATTTGAGAGATCTACTTCTGCAATGCTGCATGGATGAAGCAGCTGATGTTCGACAAAGCGCTCTGGCCCTTCTGGGGGACCTTTCTAGGGTTGGCTGCAAATCACCAAAATCACCGTTTGTTACTCCCTCCAGTCGCAAATACATGTTGTTTTAGGATGCATGTAGTCAAACTTGGATACATGAAAATCATGTGTAGATTTGTCTTGAAAAATACTTTCATAATATTATAATTTTATTGGGTTTTATAAAATATATTATAGTAGGAATTAGTGGTCAATGTGGCGTTTTGGGGACGTGTCGATATCTAAAATGACATGTTTTTCGTGATCGGATGGAGTATCTCTTATGACAATTTTCATCCTATGAATAATAACACCTTTTCATATACTAGGTTTGCCCTATACATTTGCATCCGCACCTTCAAGAATTCCTTAATGTTGCAGCAAAGCAACTGGTAAGTATATTATGCATGATCCATCCAGTATTATCTCGAATTTTTCCTCACATAATTTCATTTCTGTAGAACCCGCAATATGTGAAGGATGCTGTATCGGTAGCTAACAATGCTTGTTGGGCCATTGGAGAATTGGCCATCAAGGTCCGTGCCACCTAGCAATACTAGATTAATATTGCACATAGTTTAGGTGTTTCCTCCTCCTGGGAAAGCACATTATTCTTGAAGGTGCCCCAACTAGTTTGTCAGCATATACCTTTGTTTGATGCTTCTAGTGCCAATCGTTTGACATATGTTGCCACTTGTCACATGGCAACCAAAACTGCACTTATAAGTTGGTCTGTTGGTGGGCAGTGGGTGCTCTTCATTTTGTGTCTGACATACTAGTACAGTGGTATATGTAAAACTGCTTGCATGTCTGACTGTTTATATTCCTTTCCAGATTGGCAAAGAAATTTCACCCGTGGTGATCACTGTTGTTTCATGCTTGGTTCCTATTCTAAAATCTCCAGATGTAATTGATTTTTTAATGCTTCCTTACCATGTTTCTAGTTGAGTGAGCATGTCAGCTAAATGTCTGTGTGTTGTGCCACATTAACAGGGCTTGAATAAGTCACTTCTTGAAAATAGTGCAATCACTCTTGGGAGGCTTTGCTGGGTCTGTCCAGATATTGTGGCCCCTCATATGGACCATTTCATGCAAGCATGGTGCAATGCCTTGTGCATGTAAGCACCCCTTTTCTGGAGCTTTTATGTTTAGCCAAAGGGTTAAGAAAGAATGTTGTTTTGTACCTTTCTTGACAACATGTGAGATGTGATACATAATCTTCTCTATTGCATGCTTTATGAGCTAATTTTCTGTCTTGTGCAGGGTAAGAGATGATTTTGAGAAAGAGGATGCATTCCATGGTCTATGTGCAATGGTAAATCCGCATCCCTTTACTTAATGCTTGCTTTTACATTTTTCATAGCTGTGAGTGATGTACCTACAAAAAAACACTGTGTTATACTACTAGGTGGCAGCAAACCCGTCAGGGGCTGTGGGTTCACTAGCATACGTCTGCCGGGCCTGTGCAAGTTGGAATGTGAGATGCAATTTCTATCAGATCTGTTTTTCGACACTAGTATTCCATATGAGCTCACTTTATTTGTGTGCAGGAGATAAAAAGTGAAGGTCTACACAATGAAGTGTGCCAGATTTTGAATGGCTACAAGCAGGTACATTAGTTGAGTCTCCCATTTTTCTTGTTGTAAAAAGTTCCCTTTCCCACCTGTATGGTCTATATTATATGCAAGAAACTAACGAAATATTTATTTCCCCTAGATGCTTGGAAGTGGGGGTTGGGAGCAGTGCATGTCCACCCTTGAACCAGCAATTGTGCAGAGATTAGCTAGATACGGAGTATGAGGATGTCAAGAAATTTCTGTTATTTATTCCCACTATATATATCATCGGATCGAGGCAAATAGCAGAAAGGAAGTGCTGGGGCATGAGATTGGGCCAAGTCAGTCTGGAGTCGAGCGTGTAGCACATTGTGTGATTCTAATATGATGTGATAGATTCTGCCCTGTTGGGATTGTATACTAGTTACAGTCCACACAAGACTGCTCAGAGCATCGTGTGCTTTGTCTCTAGCACAAGTGAGTGGTAAGAATTACCACGACTGGCAGGATGTTTTTTTTGTTCCTCTGATGACTCGAAGAGGCTGTGGTTGGTTATAGGACTTGGGTCAGATCAATTGTATTGGTTGGTTTCAGTGGACTTGGTTTTGTTTTTTCATTCCACTGACACCTTCGCGGCAACATTGAGTTGTTGAAAGGTTTTGTAGTGCCTATTTTATGGGAGAAGAGGTTCGGTGTAAGACTGTTTTATCCTTGATAGCATTGTAATTGATTATGTACTGTCGGATAACCTTTCCGCAGTTAAAATATGGAATTTGCGACGACAGCAGGGGCATGGGAGGATGGACCCTTGTTTCCTTTTTCATCTACAGTTTTTTTTAACCAAGGGACGGGGGATAGATAATATGATGGGGATGCCAATTGTATTGTCAACACCACCTAATTGTCCACATCAGCCAGTTCTGTCCGTTATCTGTGGACGTGCAAATGGTAGCAAGTTCACGGATCGAGCTGAGAAATTAATTTGTAAGGGAATGGGGCCTGGTGATATGGTCGTGCAGCTGATAAAATGCAATTTACTCTATATTGTTGCTATATGCCTATTAATTTTGATGAGTTTTTGTTTTAATTTAATGTGAATCCGTGTTTGAGTCAAAATAAATAAATTAACGAGGATAAAGTGTCATTAGTATCTTCAAATTATATAAAGTTACCATGATATATATATATATATATATATATCCGACCGAAAGACCTGGCCCATCAACACGGTTTCTTTTCCGTTCTCTTTAGCTTCTTTCAATGTCCTTTTTGCCTCTTTCAGTAAGATTTTAGAGCAAAAAAAAATCGATTTTTTTAAAAGAAAAAAAATCCTTTAGAGCTGGATACGAGTTGTATATGCTACTCTCGTGCCATCATAGTAGCTAGCTTCGAAATGATCGACAAAGCTTTTTTTTCCTGGTCTTTCCCTCCCTCTGCGCCTCTTCATCTGTGCCATTGCATACAGCAGGTGAGTCCACGAATAGGTTTAGAGCAGAGTGTTCGTGCACTCCACCGCCACCAAGCCATGCCATATTGTCGCAGAAGGCTCTTAGGGAGAAAACGCTGTCGGATGCAGTTCTTGGGAAGGTCAGGGAGGAGTCTCGAGCGCTTGTGCTAGGGCATCGGCAATACGACATTACGATAAGTTTTGTGGTCTATTCTTGTAGTTTCTCGTTTATATAAGGATTTGGAGTAAAAAAAAACCCTAAAAAGATGCGATTTTCCATGGTTATCTGATCGTACCAAGCACTAGGGTTGGTCGGACCACCGCATAGGCGACCCTGCCGTAGCTGGAGAAGAAGGGCAGCACGATAGCCAGATGGAGGCTCTGGGCGGCTGGGCCACGCGTGCGAGCAATAATCTGGCTCGCCGCGAGTCCACATCTTACCTTGGTCGAACTTCTGTCTTGCTGGGACGCGGCTTCCCTAGTATATCAGCCTGCACCTTTCTTCGTAAGGTCCAAAATACGTCACTGTGGAACAAACCTTGAATAGCATTTTTGTCTTGATCAATCTTTTCCAGTGTAGGGATACAAAATGCATCAGTCTTGCCAGTTCCATTTTTTGCTCTTGCAAGAATGTCACTGCCAGTTAATGCAATAGGATTATAGGAATGCTTTCTTCTTGGATAGGAGAAAGCTTTTCAAATCCTTTCTCATATTATAGAATTGCATGGAAGTATGAATTTGGGGGGAAAAGATGAAGTTGTTCTGGGTAGTATTGAATAGTCATATTTTTATATAAACTTCCTTACAGTGAAATAACTTCATAAATACAAATAGTTTTATATAAAATATTAAATAGAGTTCAAAAATTCCGAAAAAATTCTCAAAAATACTTAGGAACATTTTGAACCTAGTAAAATTATTTTCAGCATTATTTTTATAAATAAATTAATTTTATAAATCTAAAAATAGCCAAATGGTATTTATAAACTCCAGAAAATCCAAGATAAATTTTAGAAAATCATAAATGAACATCGAACAATAATATACAAATTTTAGGGTGTTAAACCTTTGTAGTTGGTGGAGCAAAAGGATATCTATGATAATTATATGGATGAGGATATGATGGTCTGATATGGGAGACAAATAACGTGCCTTCAACTGACAAATTTGAGAAAAATTTTCTAGCGATACCAGTGAGCATAACACTATTCTTATGTCCACCTTTGAGGTGGAATGGGCTACATTGTTCTTGTGGTCATGTATATTGTGATTCTCTACTATGTTCTTGTGGAATTTTTCGTTTTCGTTTCCGTATCCGTTCCGTTCCGTTCCGCATTCGTTTCCGTCACTATCCGTTTCCGTATCCATTCCCGGGGTTTCCGATTTCGTTTCCGTTACCGGTAAAAAATATGGAAACGGAAACGGAACAGTCATTTACCGACCGTTTCCATTCTGTTTTCATCCCTAATCTCGAGCAAGGTCATGGTATCGTCTAACAACGCATCCCAAGGTATAGTCTTATGAAATGTTTACTTGTAACATACAATTTGATTATTATTTTTTGATTCTATGGCTCTTCATGATAACACATACATTTATGAACTTATATATTGTAGAAATTGTGCAAGTGCAATCTGGTAAAGGGAGTGCAAGTCTAGAGACCAATGAGGAAGGCGAAGAAGATGAAGCACCAAAGGCAAAGGGAAACAAGCGCACTTCCTTTGTGCGGCAACACTTCACAAAGTTTGATAAGGAGGTGACATTGGATAATAGTTCAGTCATAAAGGAGTGTTGGGCTAAATGCAATATGTGCTCACATAAAGCAAGGGCTATATGAGTAAATGGTACAAAGGCTTTCATTAATCATCTGAAGTTAAAGCATAGTGTTGTCAAAGGCCAGGCGCTCATAAATCAGAATGACAGTGCCATTGAGACATATCGGTATGATCAAGAAACTAGCTTGAGAAAATTTCACTATGCCATCATTATGCATGAGTACCCATTTAATATTTGACAGCATGAGTACTTTGTTGATTCCATCAAGTCCTTACGACCTAGCTTTCCTATGAAGTGTCGTATTACTGTTCATAAAAAAAATACTTGATCTTCATAAAGAGGAAAGGGACAAGTTGTATGAACATTTCAAACAACTCTCTTGTCGTGTTAGCTTACTATGTACATGTGGACTTCAATTCAAAACAAAGCATATATGTGTGTGATAGTACATTGGATTGATGATAATTGGAACATGCAGAAAATAATTATCAATTTTATTCATGTGGAAGGGACTCATTCTGGGCTTAAATTGGGTGATACATTTTTCCAAAAAGTGTTGGATTGGAACCTGGATAAGAAGTTGTTTGCTCTCTCATTGGACAATGCTTCTTCAAATAAAGTTGCTATTGATGTTGTTATTGAGAATGCTAGAAGCTTTCTTGTATGTGGTGGCAAATTCTTTCATATTAGATGTGTAAATCATATATTGAACCTTGTGGCTAGGGATGGGTTAGGTGTAATTGGAGATGCCATTGGAAACATTAGAGACTTCATATCAATAGTAAAAAGGTCACCACAACAATTGGAGGCATTTGAAAAGTGTGCTAAAGAATGTGATTTGGACAATAAGAAAGCTCTTTCCTTAGATGTTGCCACAAGATGGAACTCTACATACATCATGATAAGAGATGCTATTTATTACAAGGATGCTTTTGGTCGTCTTGCTCTTAAAGATAAGGCTAGATATGCAAATGTCACCCCTTCGAGTGAAGATTGGTTGAATGCAACAAATATCCACAAGTGTTTGAAAAAGTTTTATGATGTCACTTTACTTTTCTCTAGCACATCTTATCCTACTGCAAATCTTTTCTATCGGAAATTTTGTGAGATAAAGATTGCTATTGGAACATGGTGTGATAGTGATGATGAAATTATTTCTAACATGGCAATGGCTATGAAAGAAAAATTTGAAAAGTATTGGGACATGAGCAATATGGCTTTGGCGGTAGCATGCTTTTTTATCCTAGGTACAAACACAGGATGATTGAGTTGTATATGTTAAAAATATATGAACAGCTAGCTGAGTTTGAGATGATGGAATTTATGAATGTAATCAATGAATTATTTGCATTTTATTCATCAACCATGAATGCAAATATAACCAATAAGACATCTACTTTAAAAGAGAGTGAATTGGTCTCCAAGTCAAAGACAAAGAGTTGCTTAAGTGATGATGAGGATGAGCTTAACATTGATGTGTTATATCACACAAGCAAGGCAAGTAAGGTGTCAGAGTTGGATGTGTATAAAAATGAAGACTTACTGCTCTTTGATGAAAGTGATGGAGAATTTGATGTGCTAGCATGGTGAAAGAATGAAGTGACAAGGTTTCCTATTCTTTCTCGCCTTGCTCGTGATGTCTTATCTATGCAAGTGTCTACTGTTGCTTCGGAGTCGGCATTTAGTGCCGGTGAACGTGTTATTGATCCATATCGTTCTCGACTCAATACTCACATTGTTGAGGCCCTAGTTTGTACCAAGGATTGGATTTCTTCACAAAAAGGTAAAAAAAAACTTTCATCTTTCTTATGCCATCATATATAGTTACTAATTTTTTATTTTCAATTGCAGATTTAAAGAATAAAATTGCAACATTATTCGAAGATATGGATGCTTTGGAAATGGAGGACATTCATGAGACTTGATATCTTGATGCATGCATGATGATCCTTGTTTTGTGTGTTTATTTATGTTAAGTAAACTCTATTTGTCACTATGTGTTGGACTATGTGTTGGACACTCTATGCGTCTTGTTGGTCAATGATGAGCAGTCGTCGTGAAGCATGCATGGTCGATCGTAGCGGTAGAGTCAAGGGCTTAGTGTAAGCTGAGCATGGTAATGAAAATTAATGCAACATAGGCCAGATCAGAGCTCAGCAAAATGCTGCGGTGAAGCTGACTGTGTGGCGCCACAAGGCGAGCTCCACAACAATGGCCCTCCCACGCCGGATCCGGCGAGGCCGCGGAGCCGAGGGCAGGAAGATGCAGCGGGGAGGGGAGGCGGTGGCTTTGTGGGGCGGCGTAGGGCACGAGTAGAGAATGCACCGGGACCGGGAGGGGAGGGACGAGAGGAAGCCAAGCTATCGACCATCGTGGAGGAGAAGCGGCCGCGGCGGCGCAAGACGATCAAGAAGGCAGAGGCTACGGCAACCTCACACACTGCAGCTTTGCCGGCTCTTTTGTGTTCTTTTAAAACATCATCTGAATCGAAAGTAGTTCCTGCATGTCGGGAATCAAGAAGAAGGATGTCCTCTTTGTCTAGATACTGCATGCATGGCAGTACAACCTTGACACTGCAGATAGTGGACTCGACTGTTTTTGTCAAGTAATGCGAAGGTGAAACCGTAGCGTGCTGAGCTTGCTGGCCGAGGTAACCTCTAAAAAACCAGAAAAGCATTGGTTGTATCGGTAGAATCGAAAGTTCAATGTTTTATCTTTAAACTATGCTCTGCCTTTTACTTTTAGTTGAACTTCAAAGTCAACTGGATCAGTAAACACCAAGTGCACAAGACGGGCCTGCCAACTGCAAAAAAGAATCTGCAAGCGTCATCCCGCCTCATACAAAATTACTCCATATGCTTATGATAGCATATTCAAGGTTTTAAATTTTGTTTTGGTATAAATCTCGGAGGTAACCGAAATCCGAAATCTCGGTGAGATTTCGGAATTTAAAAAAAAATAGGACGAAATCCAAAAATTAAATTTAAAATCCGTTTTTTTTTCAACCGAAAAATCCGAGATTTTGGTTCAAATTGAACCGATCGAAAAATAGTCAAAAATAAGTCAACAAACTTTTAATATTTTTTTGGATGATCCTGACACATAACTGATGTTCATATAAAAATTTCAGATAATGATCAATCTTGAGGAATTTTTTGAAAAATCTAAGAGTACTACCATCCTGATAAAAAGGTTGACCGGTAAATTCAACTGAATGGAAAATGATGCAAACCATGTTAGAAACTTTTGAATTTTTGTGTGGATAATCCTAACACATCCATAATATTACCATAAAATGTTTAGGTGGTGATCAATCTCGAGGAATTTTCAAAAATTCGAACAGTGCTACTGAAGACCGACAGACAAATTTCAACTGAATGAAAAATAGTTCAAACTATGTTAGAAAATTTTGAAATTTTTTATGGATGGTCTTGATGCATCATTAATATTCTAATAAATTTTTTAGATGATTATCAAACTTGAGAAATTTTTAAAAATTCTGACAACCGAGGTACTTAATTAATGACCACGATAATTAATATGCATAGGATAATTAGATGATGTACCGAATGTTACATATGGAAAACTGTCGACGATTGGGGAGCAGACCCCCGCCGAGCTTACTTGTTGGTGGAGGGACCAACTGCGACCCCTTCTCACGTGATGGGATACTCAGAGGAGTGACTCACTGGACTTCAATGGGCGAGGACACTGTGATTTACCCTGGTTCGGGCCTCTCAAGAAGGAGATAATAGCCCTACTCCAGCTCATGTATCTTTTTGTAAAGAATGTCCCCGTCCCCCTCATGGTGGGGATGCTTTTATAGCTTACAAAGGACCAACCTCCGCAGGTCCCCACTATCCGCACGATTGGATCACGTCCAATCGTGGCAACTGGCAGATCCTACAACTCCGCCACGCTCCCGCGGAGGACGTAACGGGCTAACGGAGGTTACGCGCTAGTGGTTACTCCCACCGACCTCGAGATCACGTTAGGTCGGCCAATTCCCAGCGCCGAGCTCGGTTGCCTTATGCAAGCTCGAGCTCGCACTGGCTGAATCACGCGACCTTCTCGAGTCCCAACTAGATCGCCCTTGGGAACGACCTCCTAGTGGCTCGGACGAGGCGAGCTCGGCCGTTCGTGGCACCCGAGGTAATTTATGGGAATTACCCAACCCCCCGACAGTTAGCCCCCGAGGTTCTCGTGGGAAAGAGGCCTAAGGAAGGCCTTCCCCTTGGGCCTACCGTCTACGAGCGCGTCGGATTTGTGGCGAACAAGCGCCGCGACCACCGAGCTATTAACCTCCTCCGAACGAGCCTTTTGCCTCGGCCCGTCGCTTGGCGAGCGGATGCGGAGCCCCCTCAACGGTTCCTTCTCCGGAAGCCTTATTCGGCGATTCGAACCGTCCTTCCTGGGGAACTGTCCTTTTGGCATGACAGTTTCGATTCGTGTGCCCACGTGTCGTCCCCTGGGTGGCGAACGCCTCAACTGCTCTCTGCGCCTCTAGGGCTCCCTCGACCATAACGACGAGAAGTCCCTTCGCTTTCCTGTTCCCTGGAGGTATTTTTAAACACCGGAGGGAACCCTAGATCCATACGATCTTTCGGCAAAAAAGCGCCTCCAACGCTCCCCGCTTCAGCGCTCGTCTTTTTCCTCGATCACCTTCTCCGCTCTCATGGCAAAGTTTGGCGCCAGCAGGCTTGACAGGCGCAAACTGGGGATCCTTGAGCGGGCGAAGTACCTCGATGCCGGCTCATGGAGAGCCGCCGGTGCCGAGGAGAGCCCGCAGCCGGAGGAAGGGGAGATCGTCTCCACCGAGCTCTATGCCATAAACGGGCTTCGAACGCCCGAAAGCGAGTTCGTCGAGGCCGTACTCACCTTCTGCGAATGCGAGATCGTTCATCTCCACCCCAATTCCATTCTTATCATGGCCATCTTCGCCCATCTCTGTGAAGGGTTCGTGGGCGTTGAGCCCACCCCCAGTCTCTTTTTCCACTTCTACACTCTCTCGCGCACCGGCACGCCCTCGCAAGCCGGCTGCCTTTACTTCCGCCTCCGACCTACAGCGTGCACAGTACCCGAGCTTTACGCTCAAGGACTCGGTGTCGGGGTGGGCCGACTCTTGGTTCTACCTGAGGAAAGTGGAGGGCAGCTCGCTTTCCTACTCCGGTGCCAAGGGTCGCGCCGTCGAGACGCCCCGACCTCCCGTGCAGCCCGAGGAGGAGAAGGTGCTCATGCTGATCCACGAGCTCACCTGCTCGGGGCTGTCTGGTCGGGACATCGCCCGGGACTACATCAGGAACCGGGTGTCGCCCCTCAGGAGGAGGGTACACCCTTTCTTCAAGACCGAAGGGTGGCAGGACATCACCCGGGAATCACGCTCAGGTACACCACCGCTCTCGATCTTTACTTTGAAAATAAAGGATATTCGACCTTATTGCTCTTTCTCGGTCGGTAGCAGCTCCACAGGAGGACTGGGTGGACGCGAGGGTGTCCGAGATGTTCGGCACCCCTAAGGCCAAGGAAATCTTAGAGGGCCGCCAGATCCCGAACAACGTCCTTAACCGGACCGAGGCGATGAGTTTTTACCTCGGATCTCCTTTTTTCGAAGGTTCGTTTAAGCCGGGTTTTTCCCGAGGTCCCCTGACCTTGTTCGAGCCCACCTGCGCAGGAGAAGGTTGCCCTCGAGGTCGCCGTGGCCCAGCTGGGACCGCAGCTAGGGGGACGAGGTCAAAAGACCAAGAAGCAGGCGGGTCGTAAGCGCCGCGCCCGATCTCCGTCGGCCACGCCGTCCCCGCCTAGGCGTTCACGCAGGCACCCCGGCTCGGACGACCGCTCACCCCGCCAGCACTTGGAGTACGCTGATCGGCAAGAGGTGAGCGAACTAAAACTGTGGATGGACGAGTACACCAGAAAAAACCCCGAGCTGATGGCTCGTTTGCGTCAGCTTGCCGCGCGGGCGAAGAAGGAGAGGCAGCGGTGCGATCGCGGTAGTCGGCACGGAAGGAGGAACTGGAGGGCCAGATCGCGGCCCTTCAGGTAGAGCTCGCGCGCGTGAGCTCGAGCTCGACCCCTCGGGACCACGAGGAGGAGAAGGATGAGCCGGACCCCATCCCCCTGGTCCCGAGATCCCGCAGGTTGTCCGCTGCGCCCCAACCGCGCCCAACGCCGACCATTTCTGAGGCCGGCTTGGGAGAGGTCGACCCCTCAGTTGCCAGGGCCGACAAGGCACGCGCAGATATGGCTGCCCTCCTCGTTCGCGCCCGAGCCCAGCTAGAGGACGCCGAGCGAGGTCAGCTTCTCATTCCTATATTGTTTGTCTCCTTCCCCCTCCGGCACCGCACTAACCCACATCGTCTATAGTGGGTGTGGCAGCCGGTGCGGAGTTATGGGATTTCGAGGCAATGGTTGATGATATTCTTGACCTCGTGCTAGAGAGGGAGCTCGCCCGGGCTGCCGAGGCCGTCGTGGACGATGAGGTCGAGGTGGGAACTGAGGCCGCGGAGGCCCAGTCCCCACGAGCCGCTGGCGGTGACGGCGTCGGGGCGGAGGAGGTCGAGGTGGGAACCGGGGCCGCGGAGGCCCAGTCCCCATGAGCCGCTGGTGGTGACGACGTCGGGGCGGAGGAGCCCGCTGCCGCGGAGCTCCGGCCCCCAGAGGCCGCGTCTCTTGAAGAGGAGACACAGAGGAAGATCGCGGCTGCCGACGCTCGAGCCGCCATGGAGGTGATCCCCCACATCATAATTGTGGAGGACGACGACACGGGGGAGCCCGGTGGTGATGAGCATGCCGCTGAAGTTCCCCGCGAGGACTCCGCCGATACCAGCGACATCATCGCTGAGACGCTCCAGGGGATCGCGGAGGAGCCCTACCGAGCTGGCGATACTCCGTCGGAGACTGGGCCACGGCCATTGGGGACTCCAACCCGGACGGAGCTCGTCCAGGCGAGGGCGGGCCGGTGGCTCCGCTCGTCGTGGAGCCGACCTTGACCGAGGCTGGGAGGACGGACCAGCTTCCAGGCGGGGGGGAACCGCCGAGCACCGAGGTCCCCGGAGCCGATCTTCCGGTCGCCGACTCCGCGCCTCGGCCCGAAGATCCCGCACCCTTGGACGCCGAAGGGGCCCAAGCCCAGGAGGAGGTGGAGTATCCGGGCGCAAGTCCTACCCGGGGAGAAGAAGCGCAGGTGGGGGTCCTTGCCCTTGAGGCCGTCGTCCTCCAGGGGGCGGAGGTCGGCCTCCAAGACCAGGGTCGTGACCCCACGGCCCATGCCGAAGAGGTTCGAGCTCAGGAAGCGGCAAATTCCCCGGGCGCAACCGCCTCGGGGAAGAAGCGCAGGCGGAGGCACCTGTTCCTGCGGTTCCCCCGCAGTCGATGGAGGTGGACTCCTCGAACCGGGGTCTTGCACCCCCGGACAACGAGGGAGGTCAAACCCCAAAGGAGGTGGAGGTACTCCCGGGCTCCGCGCCCGCCCAAGGAGGAGAGAACGTCGCGGAGGACCCCGCCGAGTTATTCCGGGAAGGGCTGGAGGCCCGGCTCCATTGGGTAAGTTCTCTTGACACCGTCTCTTCTTACAAGATTGACATTAACCCGAGATGCTTCGTCGTCCAGGTGCTAGAAACGACCATGCAGGACTTCCACGCCGCGACCGTCCCCCCAGAAGTTGTCGCAAAGCACCACGCCGAGCAAGATGCGAGGATCGCAGAGCTCGAGCGGCTGGTTGCCGAGCTGAAGGCTTCTGAGGCGGAGATCCGGCACAAAATGGAGGAGTCCTCGCTGGTCCTCAAGGAGCGCCTTGATCAGAGCGAGCATGCGAGGTCGGGCCTCGAAGCAACGGTGGTGAAGCTGCGAGACTCCCTTCAGAGTGCCGAGAAGACGATCGACCAGCACAGGGAGGAGTCCAAGCGGCTTCGCCAGGCGGCTAGCGATGGCAGGGAAGCTCGTCGGCAGGTGCTCGACCTCGAGTCCGAGCTTGACTCCGTACGGGAGGAGCTTGCTACCCTCCAGGACGAGAAGCGTGCTGGTTGCTTTTAGGCTTCGCTGTCTCCTGCGGGTTTACCTGCAAAACTCGGATATCGTGTAAAAAAGTGATTTGTGCATATTAAGTGTCCTTAAGTTATCGATCAGAATATTAACGCGCTTCGAGTGCCTGCTTTGACCTGTTGCTCCCTGTTCGACGAAGGTCGACAGTCACACGACCTAGCAAACGATCGTACTAAGGAGTAACTACCTCGTGCGAAAGCTGCACTAGGTCGTAGCCACACGGTAGCCATATACCCCCCCCCCCGCCAACGGAGGTCGTGGGCGTAGGCTGCGGGCACGACCTCGTTGACGGAGCAGCGCCCTGCGGAGATCATGTGGCCTTTTTGTGTACGGTGCATCTACACCGCCCACCGGCCGACCTGAGCTCGAAACCGTCCGAGGGGTGTCCATGCGAATCTTTACCTGCGGCGGAGGTCTGCCGCGAAAAAGATGGTCGTCTTATGAGGAAGGAAGCCCTCGAGGTCGAGCTCTGGTGGCCCGGTGTTAGGTGGTCGTACGCCCGTCCGTTTTGCCCCGACGACCGAGCCTGCTCCTGATATTTGATCTGGATCGAGCTTGGTTGCGAGATTTCGCAGGGGGGGTAAAAGGGAAAAGAGAGAGAGAGAGAGAAAAACCGGGAGGCCAAGGTGTCGAAGTTTATTAAAAGAGTAAAGTGGGAGTGGTTAGACGTGGAACTTACACAGTTGGTCTATGTTCCAAGTGCTGGCTAGTTCTCGACCATCTTCCATCGCGAGGCGAACAGCCCCCGGGCGTGCTGTTGAGACGACCGTGTAAGGACCCTCCCATCTCGGCGTTAGCTTGTTAGCCTTTGACAAGTCTTGGACCCGTCGCAGAACGAGATCGCCGACATGTAATGTCCTCGGTTGTACCGATTTAGCGGCGTGCTTGCGGAGAGCCTGCAGGTAAACCGCGGATCGCAGCAGAACCCGTTCTCGAATTGCTTCCGCGAGGTCGAGGTCGAGAACGCGCTCGCCTTCTGCGTCGATGTCGTCGGCTAGATTCACCCTTGGGGACCCCAGGACGACCTCGATGGGTAGGACGGCTTCCGCGCCATATCTGGTGAAAGGGGTCTCACCCGTAGCTCGGCTCGTCGTGGTGCGGACCGACCAGAGGACGGGAGGTAGCTCGTCCACCCAGGCTTGACCATGCCGATCGAGGTTCTTGAAGACTCTCTTCTTGACTCCTTGGATAATCTGCCCGTTCGCGCGCTCGGCCGCCCCATTGCTCTGCGGGTGGGCCACCGACGCGAAGCATATCTTGGTCCCGAGCTCCTCGCAATAAGCCTGAAACAGCTCACTTGTGAACTGGGTGCCGTTGTCCGTGATGAGGCGGCTTGGAACGCCGAAGCGGGTCACTACGTTATTGCGGAAAAACCTCTTAGCCGCCTGTGCCGAGATGGTCGACACAGGCTCGGCCTCGATCCATTTAGTGAAGGTGTCGATTGCGACGAACAGGTATTTACAACCCTTCCTTCCTCTGAGAAATGGTCCGAGTATGTCGATGCCCCAAACCGAGAACGGCCAGGTCAGGGGCATGGTTTGTAGTGCATATGCCGGCTGATGGACTTTCCGAGCATGGAACTGGCAAGATCGGCAGGAGGTTACTATTGAGCGCGCGTCGGCCAGGGCCGTCGGCCAGTAGTAACCCAACCGGAAGGCTTTGCTCACCAGGGTCCTAAAGGACGAGTGAGCTCCACACATCCCGTCATGGATATCTTTGAGGAGATATTTGCCTTCCTCTTGGGTGATGCACTTGGAGAGGACTCCAAGCGCGCCCTTTCGGTATAAGAGGCCCTCGACCATTTTATAGGCAGAGGAGCGTCTTACGAGCCGGGATTTCTCGGCTTCTTCCTCGGGCAGTGTCCCGTGTGCGAGGTACTGGATGAATGGCGTCATCCAACTCGCATCTTGCTCGAGGAAGGAGACGGCACCACCCGTCTCGGCTTATAAACATCTTGCTCGCATCCTCCTCGGTGGGTATGGAGGGCTTATAAAGGTGCTCGACGAGCACCCCCGCCGGGGCGGGGAGCTGGGCGGAACCGACCTTCGATAGATGGTCGGCCAGGGCATTGCCCTTCCTGGGTATGTATAGTACTTCGAAGTTTCTGAAGTACTTTTCCACCTTCCTTACTTCAGCCAGGTAAAGCACCATTGAGTCATCGGAGCACTGATACTCCTTGTTAACCTGGTTGACAACTAGCTGCGAGTCGCCCTTCGCAGTTAGTCGTTGGACTCCGAGCATCTTGCAAGCCCGAAGCCCGGCTAGCAGACCTTCGTATTCTGCTGCGTTGTTCGTTGCGCCGAAATGCAGTTGGAGGGCGTACTGGATCCGCTCCCCCTGGGGGGATTCTAGGACCACTCCAGCCCCCGAGCAATCGTAAGCTCGGGATCCGTCGAAGTGCATGACCCATCGACCGTGCTCGGACTGGTCGGGTTCAGACTCGGACGGGGTAGGATTTGTCCATTCGGCTAGGAAGTCTGCTAGGACCTGAGATTTGATCGCGGTTCTGGCCGAGAATTCGATCTCGAATTCGGTGAGCTCCATGGCCCACTTCGCGATTCGTCCGCTTGCGTCCTGATTCCCCAGAATTTCTCTAAGCGGGAAGTTGGTTGGGACTCGAATTTTGTGGGCCTGGAAGTAGTGTCTTAACTTCTTCGAGGCCACGAGGAGCGCATAAAGGAGCTTCTGGACCTCGGGGTAACGCTCCTTTGGTCCGTGTAGGACTTCGCTGATGTAGTAGATCGGGCGCTGCACCTCGTCCCGTTCTCTGATTATGTGGCGCTTACCGCTGGGGTGTGGCGGCAGGTAGAGCAAAAGAACCTCTCCTATTCAGGCGTGGTCAAGACCGGGGTCTCGGCAGATCTGATTTTAATTCTTTGAAAGAGCGGTCCGCTTCTTCTGTCCAAGCAAAACCGTCGTGCTTCCGGAGCGCCTTGAAGAAAGGCAGGCCGCGCTCCCCGAGCCGCGAGATGAAACGACTTAGAGTCGCCATCCTCCCGGTCAGGGACTGAACCTCCCGCGTACATGCGGGCGGTCGCATGTTCTCGATGGCCTCTATCTTCTCGGGGTTGGCCCCGATTCCTTGTGGACCGATCATGTAGCCGAGTACCTTGCCGGCTTTGACCCCGAACACGCATTTTTCAGGGTTTAGCTTTATTCGATGTTTATTGAGGTTACGGAAGGTTTCCTCTAGGTCGGATACATGACTCGGGGCCATCCTGCTTTTGACGACTATGTCGTCCACGTACACCTCCAGGTTACGACCTATTTGGTCCGAGAAGGTTTTCTGCATGAGGCGTTGGAAGGTCGCTCCGGCGTTCCTTAGACCGAAGGACATGGTCGTGTAGCAGAACGTGCCGAACGGCGTGATGAAGGAAGTTTTCTCTTCATCGTCGGGCGATATGCCGATCTGGTGATAACCTGAATAGGCGTCCAGAAAACTCATCGCCTCGGAGCCGGCCGTTGCGTCCACCAACTGGTCTATCCGAGGCATGAAATTGTCCTGGGGCAAAGCGGCATTCAGCCATGTGTGATCGACACACATGCGCCACTTGCCCCCCTTTTTCTTCACGATAACCGGGTTGGCCAACCAATCAGAGTGATCGATTTCCCGTATAAAACCGGCTTTGAGGAGCTTGTCCAGTTCCTCTCTGATGATAGCTTGCTTCTCCGGGGAGAAGCGCCTGAGCTTCTGCCGCACAGGCTTTTTGTCAGGCCGAACTACTAACCTGTGCTCGACGACCTCCCTTGGGACTCCGGGCATGTCGGACGGTTCCCAGGCGAACGTGTCCGCGCTTCTCCGGAGGAAGGCCACGAGCTCGAGTTCCTATTTAGGATCCAGGGAAGCCCCCACGTGTACGACCTTATGCAGCTCTGCGTCGCCGCAGTATGGATGGCCTTAGTTTCTCCCCCGGCCTGGAGGGTAGCCTTGGGCCGGGAACTCCTCGGCTCTTGGTCGGGCCCGCGCTGGGGCAGCTGCCCGACCATGTCTAAAGCCCTCTCGTCGCAGTTTAGGGCTGCTTTCGGACTTCCCTTTACTGAGATCACGCCACTGGGGCCGGGAACCTTCAGGCATTGGTACCCGTGATGCGTGGCGGCCATGAATTTGGCGAGCGCTGGTCGGCCCAGGATGGCGTTGTAGGCCGACTCGAAATCGACTACCTCGAAGGTGATCAACTCCGTTCGGAAGTTGCTCGGGCCTCCGAAAGTTACGGGCAGGACGATCTGTCCGAGCGGCTTGGCCGAGGTGCCGGGGACTATCCCGTAGAAAGGGACTACGACGCTCTTGATCTTGGACCGAGGAATTTGCATCTCGTCCAGGACCCTGGCTGATATCAGGTCCAGGGAACTCCCGCAATCCACAAGCACTCGTCCTACCGCGGTGTTGCAGATCGTTGGACTCACGACCGTCGGGAGCCTCTGGGGTTTCGTCATCCCCGGGGGGCAGTCGTCCTTAGAGAAGGTGATGGGCAGCTCGGACCACTTGAGCTGCTGAACGGGAGGCTTCCCTTGAGTGACACGAAGTACCTCGCGTGCGGCCTCCTTCAGCTCCCGACGAGACCCATAGGCGGCGGAGCCCCCGAATATCACGGCGATGTGGTTTCTCGGCTCCTGGTACTCCATGTCCGTATCTTCCTCCTCGGCGGGCTTCTTGCCCTTGATGTCTCCTTCTTGCTCTGGGAGCGTGGGCATGGGACCCTTACCATTGTAGAATTGCTCCAGGCGGGAGGCCCATGTTCTGCAATTTCGCAGGTCGTGCCCATGCGCCTGGTGGAGCGGGCAAAAATAGGCGCTAGCCCGTCCGCGCTGGTCGCCGCGGTCTTGGTCGTCCCGGTTTTGTTCGTTGTTCCGCTGAACCGGTCGACCTTTTCCTTTCGCGGCTCCTCCTTTATATGATTGCGAGGTCGGCCGTTGTCGTCGTTCGATGGCCGCCACCATGTCGGAGATGGAGGGTTTTTTCTTCTTTTTGATTTTTTTCTCGATCGAGCTCACGCTCTTTCGGCTTGACGCCCCTTCGAGTCCGGCCGAGGGGCGGCTTTCCTTCGCCCAGACTTCTTCCATTGGGTGCCTCGTCGCGTTGGCATAACGGTCGGCCATGCGGAACGGCTCGTTGGCCGTGATGTCCGGTGAATTTCGAGGTCCTGAGTAAAGCGGACGTCTCGGACCCCAAACTTGAAAGTCCGGACAACCGCCTCATCCGAGATGCTTGGGATGGAATTGCGTACTTGCATGAAGCGCTGGACGAACTGGCGCAAGGTCTCGCCCTCCGTCTCAGATCGACGCTCAAGGTCGCGCTCCTTCCCTGGCGGGCGAGCGACTCTAGAAGTTGGCTCGGAGAGTCTTTGCCGCCACCGTGCTCAGGACCGGATCGAAGTTTTCCTTTTGGTTGAATAGCCACGTCCGAGCCGACCCATCCAAAGATCAGGCGTAAAGTTAGCCATGACCCTTTCATCACCTCCAGCGGCTAGAATGGCCGTGGTGTAGATTGAGAGAAACTCGTCGGGGTTCTGCGTCCCATCGAACCTCTCGATGTGACCTGGCTTGAACCTTACTGGCCAGGTCACACGTCGTAGCGACGTCGCGAACGCCCTGCACCCGAAAACAGGACTGTCGGGACGGTCGTTGCGAGTGCGGCGGTCGGGGCGATCCCCACCGGCCAAGCCCGAGGTTCGTGGGCCCAGGCGAGAGAATATCTTCCTATGCCTGTAAGATGGAGAGTGGGCCGAAGAGGAATGTTCGGCCCGGTTCTGCCCGTGGCTCGTATTCCGTTGATCTCGAGGAAGCCCCCGGGAATTGCTCCGGGTGCCCTCCCGAGCCCGATCGTGTTCGCGCCGGTCACTCCGGGTGCGGCTGCGTGAGTCGTCGGGGTGGAGGCGCACGGATGCCTGACGGCGGCGTTCCCAGGAATCGCTCCGGGCATCCCTTCCTCGGGAGGCTTCTGCCGCTTTTATGTCCGTGGCGATTTCCTCGAGGTCGTCGGCCACAGCTGCACCCATGGCTTCTAGGTCGACTTGCTCAGGAAATTCTCTGAGGTTGCGCACCACTGTGGCCAAGGCTTGAAGGCGTTCCCCGCTCGGGGGAACGCGGGGTGACGAGCTCGTTCGTCGTCGCACGGGCTCCGGTGTCCCGTACGCGTGGAAATTCTCACGAGCTTCGGCCCTGGTCTTGTCGGCCGGGCCACCACGGACTTGCCGGCGTAAGCTGGCCAGTGTCCGATTCAGAGATGTCTGCAGGTGCTCTTTGGCCGCTTCATAGCGGTGGAGGCGTATTTCGCCCAGGGATTTGCTCCCGGTATTTCCACCTTCCTCCGCAACCAAGACGTTACGGGATTGGGCGGACCGCGAAGGTGACATCACAGTGTCTCCCCGTGAGGCGGTCCCCTGGTCGAGCTCGAGATGGTCGGGAATGTCCACCCATCGTAGAGCTCGGCTGCATTCGCCGTCCGAGAGGCGTCGAGTTGGGAGCGAAAGAATCGCTCGGCGGCGGCTTCCGGCGAAGCTCCCGAACCGTCGTGATTCTCGAGGCCGGGCGTCGGCGGCCCCATTGTCGAAGAACTGCTTGTCTTCTTCCTCGATTCCGGGGGCGTAGAGGCCCTGGCGATCTTGGGAGTCTGTCATCCTCCGGGATTCCTCACGAAAGGGAAAGTCGGTCCCCACGGACGGCGCCAGCTGTCAACGATTGGGGAGCAGACCCCCGCCGAGCTTACTTGTTGGTAGAGGGACCAACTGCGACCCCTTCTCACGTGATGGGATACTCAGAGGAGTGACTCACTGGACTTCAACGGGCGAGGACACTGTGATTTACCCTGGTTCGGGCCTCTCAAGAAGGAGATAATAGCCCTACTCCAGCTCGTGTATCTTTTTGTAAAGAATGTCCCCGTCCCCCTCATGGTGGGGATGCTTTTATAGCTTACAAAGGACCAACCTCCGCAGGTCCCCACTATGCGCACGATTGGATCACGTCCAATCGTGGCAACTGGCAGATCCTACAACTCCGCCACGCTCCCGCGGAGGACGTAACGGGCTAACGGAGGTTACGCGCTGGTGGTTACTCTCCCCGACCTCGAGATCACGTTAGGTCGGCCAATTCCCAGCGCCGAGCTCGGTTGCCTTATGCAAGCTCGAGCTTGCAATTGGCCAGAATACGCGACCTTCTCAGGTCCCAACTAGATCGTCCTTGGGAACGACCTCCTAGTGGCTCGGGCGGGAGCGAGCTCGGCCGTTCGTGGCACCCGAGGTAATTTATGGGAATTACCCAACCCCCCGACAAAAACAAAGTGAAGAATCCAATCCGGTCAAATTCGTTCAAAAATCCTGAAATTTTGATTACTGTAGCAATTTGAAAAAAAATTTCTTCCAATTTTTAAATTTCACCGAGATCTTGAATCTCGGGGGGGGTCCGAAAATCGAGATTTCGGCGAGATTTGAATCCTTGAGCATAGTAATTTTGCTTGATGCAATGCGCTCGTATGGGTGGTTGCATGGACTGATCTTGAGTCAAGTCGTGAACTTGTGCTCGTATACGGTCTCGTGTTTGTTCATGTGCAAGTGTTGCGCGATCAAGGGCGAACATGGCCGATGACGGGGATCGGAAGTAGGTTCTGGGATGAATCAAGGTTCAGACGATTAAGAATGTCATGCGGAATGTTCGGACTAGAGAATAGTACACGTGAAGTCGAGGACGACGCAGTGTAGTGGTGGTATGTATACATGAGTTTCCTCCTCCTCCTCTAGTACGTAGGACGTAGCTAGTAGTCCACTGGGTTTCCTCGATGCATGCTTCTTCCTGATGAATTTGATCCTTAATTTCGTCATCCATGTCGCTCCTTAATTGTGGGCTGACTTGTCGTCGATCCTCCTTGAGCTTCCCCGGAGGGAGGAGGTACTGTAATTAATTTGCTAGCGGCTGCCCAAGTCCGATGGAAGGAAAGGCCGGCCCTGGTAGCTAGCTAGCTAGGGTTTCTACGTACTCGATCTTGTGGCCAGGCCCAGGCTACTAGTGATTCGATTCATTCCGATCCGACGTACGGGGCATGCAGCCTGCAGTACATGCATGCATGCATATTATATGTTAATTTCCTTTCGAGTTTAATTGGATATATATGGAGGTCATCACTCGCTCTTACGTCCTCGATCGTCATATATGTTTCTTCTGGAGAGTTAACAAGTGAAGTGAGGCACTCACGTACGTACGTACGTGCTGCTTTCAATTCAAACTAACAATAAGCCAGCCAGAAAATCGATCGAGGAAATATATATATACATATATATATATATGCATGCCTGCCTCAATTAATTTGATCGCCAACTTGCTAGTACAGTAGTATATTAATTGTATATCGATCGCCGTGAGCATGCAGTACAAGCTATAGCTAGCTACTCCAATCATCTGGAACTGTGAGGAAATACTTGGTGATGAAATTCCTAAACCTTTTCTTGTACTCCCCTGGGGAAACTACCGTCGGCGAGGCATTCTTTGGCACCACCAGGGAAGTTTTCACCCATGTCTCGAGCTGCTTGTCCCACGTATACTGCCTTAGGTAATCGATGATGCCAAATACGAACCGACGCTTTTGTTTGTCCACTCCCACAAGCAAAGAGTAGTCCATAACATTAACCGACTGCAACCAATTGGCAATTGCATGCACATTAATAATATGGTTTTACTCCGTCAGCACGTACATATCCCAACGGAAACCAAGATTAATTTATACTCCTGGTTCAAGTACTGATGAATTAAGCAATACATACAGTGAGAAACGATGTATCGTTCCAGATTGCCCGCTGCAAGAGATGCTTCGTTCTTCCGCCAATATAGATTGGAGAGGCGCGCATATCCTCAACAAAGTTTTGATCCAAGAATACGGTACCTGACCCTGCACAGACGTATCGGCCAAAAACAGCGCCTTTCAGATCGTAAGTCCGTGACACATTGTGTCCAAACACAAGATTTTCCATCACCATCACATCAATCTTTACCTCCTTGCCATGCCTTATTTGCTTAACCTGAAATATATAGGACACGCCCCTTCAAATATATATATATATATGAACAACAGGCAGGGGAAAATCCGGGAAATATATATATATTAAGGGTTAATTCCATGCATGTGTTGGTGTAAAATATATACCTGATATATTCCTAAAATTTTAGCGAGGCAAGTCTGGCTCCCGGTGTCTAGAGAATGGTAAACATGCCTAAAGTAATCAGGGGCAACTTTTATGAAGGACTCAAACTCCGTCTTGTTGATTTGCTTTATGATGAACCTGTCGTCCATTGTTTTTGCAAAGAAAGCCTTGCTTTTTCCTCCTTGGGCGTCCCACTTCTTGCAACGGCTTAACGAAGTGATATACGCAAGATCAGATGGACAACATTTCTTTCGCAGAGCGTAGAACTGATTAGCATATACACATATAACTGAATATTTCCCTTTGAGAGCCACTTTCCCATTGACAGGTATCTCCGGATGGAGAGAGGATAGTAGAAGAAGCGAGCTATCGTAGCTGGAGAGGTCATCAGATGAGAAGCTTGCTTCAGAATCTGAAGATCCAGTAGATGACCAGGATGAAGAGGCAGAAGAACCTTCAGATATAAAGCTGTAAGATTTCTCCATTAATGCTTTAGTACGCTCCTCCCCCCTGCTGTCTGCTGCTTCACTCCCAACAGTAGCATCCAGCAAATGGCGACGCTCCTCAGATATGGCAAGAGCACGGGATATTATGCTGGATATCTCATCCTCTGACACACACAAGACGCTACCACCTGGACCAACTATGAACTGTGCAGAGCACACCTCCTCGATAGATTGCTTGTGCAAGGGGGACAGGTGAGATGGAGAGTAGTGGTTAACAAGTTCAAATATTTCCAAACATCCAACCTCAAGTTGTTGCCTGTAAGCCAACCTTGACTCGTACAATGGACTCCAAACCCATCTCTCCCTGTCATCCCATTCAGACATTCTCGACTGCGGAAAACTCGATGGCTCTTGCTTCATGGATACTGAACTTGAAACTAGCCCATTGCCCTGCACATCTAGGTTATCTGAGATTTGAAATGAAGGCACTTTTGTGCTATGTGGCTCTTCATCAACCAAGGTTAATGCATTTCCGTTCGTCCCCGGTGCACTCAACTGCGCGGGCTCAGTATATCCATTCTCGAAGGATTGCATGCTGCTTGTGCACCCAGTGCCAGTGGTACCATCTGCCTCAGCAACTGCTGCAGCTCGGTCGCATGTAAATTCAACAGTTTCCTGCATTCTTCCTTTTCCACCATTTTTACACACTAGAAGTTGATGCAGCCGACGGTCCCACACATATAGTTCAAGAAGAAGATCCTGATAGAGCCAATTTACACTGAGAATCTCATGCACACAGGAGCTCGGCATCCCACTTTGATCAACAGGCTTCACCAGAGAATCCTGCTCGATGATGTTGAAAGACAACCAGAAAAGGAATGAATACCAGAAACCGAGAGTAAATTCATTACAGTAACAATTTCCAGGTTAGCAGAAGAAGAAGAAAAAGGCAGTTGGGTTTACCACAAACTCGGCCTTCTCTTTAATCAACATCTCTTCGAGTTGAGATAACTCTTTAACAGGAACGAAGGCACCACAGTTGATTGCCACCTCAGGAAACTGATTCTTCATGTGCTCTAGTATGCTTGCTACTTCAGAGAAAAGCGTAACTCCTATAGCAAGAACCTTCAAGAATGCAACAGAAGCATTAGACTAGACTGCATCATGATTAATTGCTCAGAAGATAAGCATGAGAAGAAACCAATAAAGAAAGAAAACATCGCATACATTTCTCCCCTCTTGCTCAAACCACTCGTGTGTATTGGGGTTGTGAAACTCAAGGGTTGGTTGTGGCTTGCAGGCGGTGTAAATTTCGACAGATGAATACTGGAACATTGCAACTTTGGAGCCCAACCTGACGTTGACAGATCACAAACCAAAAAAAACGAACAAAACTCTCAATATATAGAATATACAAAGAAAGGAAATCGCTTGTTAAATCGTTTGCACCAAATGTTTGAAGGTGCTTGAGCATACCCAAAAAAGCGCAAGCAATCCCTGTTGACCAAATGTCCGCATATTGACAGCCTTCTAGCAGCAGAGTGGCTTGAAAAACTGAGTTCAAGGAACTTGCCAAACGAGAAGTTGCGTGCTTCAGTTGATATTAGCACTCTTCGAGATGGTTTGGAGATCCCACTTTCGTGCTGACATCTTAGACATCTAGTCCACATCCAAATCTTTCCGTCAGATTCACCAGGCAAACGATGTCGAGGCAGCAAACGCTTCACAAGAACGGTCAGGTTTCCATTGCGGTGAGTGTAAGAATACATGTGAGCCTCTGGAGGCTCTTCACATGAGGAACAGCTTAGGTTCTGCCACAGATAAGCATCCATGAATCATGGGCACATTCTTTGTTATCCAGTGGGGCAAGCTTCTGTATGACCATAATATAAGGATGTACTTGTAGTTGTAGGTACCAAATTATTCATAAATATAAGAATAAGAATGATATAAGAGAGGTTACCTGGTTCTGCAAAATGTCTTGCAAATATCGCCCCAGGGAGACATCAAAATTTCCATAATATTTTATACGGGATAGATGACTCTGCTCACAGATAACCTGCTTTGAGATGCATTGACTGGACATTAAAATCAGTATACTCTGAGAATCCAATGAATCATCAGCTTCATCCATGTCTGAGGTTTTCTCTTCGCTAATGTAGCTGGCGCTGTGTTGCTCCCCATTTTCCAATGGAACTGATGACTGTTCATGTTTTCCACGAACTGATGGATCAGCCAGTGCCATTTGTTGGTTGGTTCCGTTGGATACTTGTTTCTGGACATCACTAAAATCGATTGACTCTTGTGCCTTTGCGCCGACATGATGACCATTACCTGCCATTTCCTGACTGATTTCGATCCTTCCTTCTTTCTGATGATCTGTTGTCTCTTGAGAGGAAGTGACAGGTAAGTAAATATTCTGATGACGGAATATATCTATGAATCTTCTCAGTGATCCTGAGACCGATGATAGCAGTTTTTCGGAAGGAAGAGATTGAATTGAATCATAATTGATGACTGTACCCTCTGAGAGCTCATTTGGGAAGCCCGCTGCGAGTGAGTTTAAATCGTCTGGATTTGTAGAAGAAACGATAGCTGTCTCACCATCAGCATATCCTACCGACGATCCATCACAAGTGACAGGATACAGTTTAAGTGCCGAAGCATCATTATCTGTAGGACTGGCAGGAAGAGAACCATTTGACAAAACTGGCGATGGCCATCCCTTCGTACCAACACAATATTCTTGTCTGCAAGTATTTGATCTGTTATTCAAGAATGCCCTCTGATCTTCGAAGAAGGAGGTCTCGAGAACCAGCTGGTATGCTGCAAATACTGTGTAGCGCATGACTTGCTTGACTTTCTTCAATTCTTCACTATTTGCTCCTCGAAGCAATATCTGCAGAAGAAATAAATCATCAAGACTGTGCAATATCGTTGTCCAAGTACGCGACGCAGATCATTAGCAGGTTGGCTGTTAATTCAGCAACAAAACTGTAACTGAACCACATTCAGAGGTTATCCTAACCCAGACAAGGAATGGACAAACAGCTTCATACAAATACAACTCAGCATGCATGAACAGAAGCGGTACCTTCCTGTTTGTGTGTCTAACAAAAATTCAATGCGCTTTGCAGGGGGAAAAAACGTCTATGTGCTGCTTCTCTTTCATGTGACCACCTAAAACCTTACAACCGTGTTGTATTCATTAGAGGGTCATCGAGTAATCTAATCTACAGATAAGCTTAGATGCATGGGAACGATGCATATATAGCAAAGACGAAATACATCCTGCCGTAGGCGGACAGCAGAAATGGTCAAAGACGGTACCTACCGTGCATCCCAATGGCTTGGGAAAGCCTTCCAAGAACATTAGTGTTTTAGATGGCATCTTTACACCTTCAGCAGTATGGTTATGCTCCTCCACAACTTTTTCAATATGGAAGTAGTCACACTGCTTCAGCTTTGGCTTGCTCAGAACTTGTGAAAACGAGACTATGGGAGAGCCAGAGCAGCGAGAAATTCTTTGCAACCGGTTGAGCCTCATATCAAGCAACAGAGTGACACCTTCCTTGGAGAGAAGCTCCAGTATGTCGCGCGAAACTGTTTTCTCGACCATAATAACATTTGGGCTGCATATCTCCAACATTTGACCGATAGACTCTTCTAAATGGTCCTTTTCCTGATAGAGAAGATATATAGAAAGGATGGTGTTAATGTTTTGTCCATCGATATAGCTAGATATGAACTTGTGATATAAAATATAAGTCCAACCTGTTGCATGGAATCAAACGATGACAAACCAACGTCGGAATGGCCGAGGATGCCTCTAAGGAGCAGCAGCTTGGGGTTGTGACACTTGGTCAGCATGTGCTTATGAGCTGCATTCTTCTTGAAGACCAGGCCCTTGATGACCTCGCTGCAATGGAAGACACAAACAGCAGCGCCATTACCGGTATATATATATATATATTCATCAGTCAGCGAAAGAGCGGCGGCTTATTAACTTGATATATAGAAGAATTAAAGAGCAGGAGCTTACCATTGCCGCCGGGTACCAGAAGCTATGCACTTAACCTTGATGTAAGACCCAGGGTCCATTTCCTTTCCCACTGTGCCGTGAGGCTTGATTAGCAGAGCGGCTTCCCAGGACAGGGAGGTGACAGTATGAAGCCAGCTCTCAGCACCATCCTGATCCTCTCCATGGGGGAAGGAGATGCCAGCAGATGCTAGAAAGCGACCGACGAGTATCTTGAGCTGGCCGTTCATGGCTTTGAGCATCTCCCTCTGCCGCTCCTCCCTTGGGTCGTCGCCACTGGGGTAGTCGTCATCGTCTATGTATCCAGTTCCAGCCGCATGGTCGGTGTCATCTGCCTTGTCTGCTGCCTCGGGCGGTATCCAGATGGCATCAGCACCCTCAAGGGCAAGGGCAAGGCTGTTGGATTCAGTGCTGCCACTGGTACTGTCAGCCCCATCAGTTGAGGAGAAACGGTTGTTGTCGGGCGGATCATGGACGTGGTTTCGATCAGCGTCCACGCCGCTGTCCTCCCTGCATCCGGATACATATCAATTAGCTCAGACAGGGCTGCCTGTTAATTTGTCCATTCCAAGCGTAGAATTCAGGAAGCGATCGATCGACATATACCTGTTGAGCTGCAGCAGATTCATCATTCATGGGCGGGCGGCAGGCAGATTCACTCGCTCACATGATCACATGCATGCCCTGCGCGCATCGCATCAGGTCAGGTCAGGGTGATGGAAACGGAGGAGGAGAGAAATCGAGAATGGATCGATGGAGTCGGTCGTGGGAGGCAATTAAGATGGAAGCCGGCTCAGCTCGGCCGGAAGAAGAAGGAGGAGGAGGAGGAGGAGGAGGAGGAGGAGGAGGAGGAGGAGGTGGAGCCCACAACTTGGAGACTGATCAGTGAGGATTTGCACGCATGCATTGCTTGGTTTGCTTGTGTATACGCGTACAGCTCTAATCACATACCCACTGCTACCTGCTGCTTCCTTCAACCGGTATTCAGGACAGAAACACAAGGTAAAAGGTAACATTAAAATTGAAAAAATAATATGCGCTTAGAAACAAAATTAATTTGTTGCCTAGCTTGACATATATTCATAAACAAATTAATAGTATGATATGTATTCAGAAATACAATAAGATTTTTCTGTCCAAGTTTATAAGATTTTTTTTAAAAAAAATGGTCTTGTTCACAAATACAGAACGTATTTCATATTCTTATGCAAAATTAGTGTGATATTCACTCTATATTCCTAATAAATATCCATCTTTACTTAAGTATTCTCTACATGCATCCATTGAGTACAATACTTAGTGAGAATAATTAGGGGTAACCTAGTTATATGGTCTAAACGACTATTAAAATCGATTTGATCTTGCAATCGGCAAAAAAAATTATATGGTCTAAACGACTATTAAAGTCGATTAGATTTTCAGTGATAATCGGATCTAAATGGCACTTTCGGCCGATTAGATCGAAAGTAACCGATAGATCTGAACAGCCTGATAGAGCTGAGTAGATAGTCGATAAAGGTAATTTTCTTCAAAGAAGACGATGCGCAACAAAATCGGGTGAAAACAAATCTGAAGTGGTGTAAGTCGACGATGATGAAAATCGTCGATACGCAACTTTATTGATCAAAGAGGAATTGCAGAGAAAAGATTTTAAATCTACAAGCTACTCCTAATCGACAAAAAAAGTAGATAAAAAGTAGAGCGAGTTGGTTGATTGTTGTTGCATGTCTTCCTCTGCTGTTTATCATCTTCTTTTACAGTGTTTAGACCGATCGTATCCTTTTTGAACTCTGTAAAACATGGTTTGTATCAGACTCAATCTCCCAAAAATAATCCCTTCATTGAACTAATATCGGCTCTATCTATAATCTACTTTATTTTCCAAATCTATTGCCAAATTGGCCGAATCTATAGTATCGATTATAAACGCTAAATTTTGGTGTCAATAATATACACCTCAATAATTTGCATGCGCCAATTAATAATATTATGTGTGTTGCTGATATACTCATATAGTATCACAGCATTTTGCATGGGCCAATAATACACTACATATTGATCGATCATGGAGTGGCTACCCAGTGATCTAGCCTGGGTTTGCCGACACATGGCTAACACAACTCATCAGCTGCACGCGTCGTCTTGTCGATCGTGTATATCTATTTTTGTTCAGCATGCCCTGCACCTGCTGGATCAAATCTGACGGCTGAATTATTACCTGAATGTATGGCCTGCAATAATTGACGATTTCCTCCATTAATTAATTAACTAATCGATTGTTCGAGAGAAAAAAAAATCTGGATGTATATACTTCCAGCTGATTGGGAAGCAGAAACGGAGTATATAATCGGTGGAAATTAAAATGAAGATTACGATCAGACGAAACAAAGTATGGCTGTTCTGGCTGGTCGACATAACCAATCAAATGAATTTTCTTTTTCAATCTTTCGCACTTTGAATGATGGAGGTCAATCATCGTCGCCATATCAGACCTGAGAAAGAAAAAAACAGACAAACTAAGCAGGTTGCCAATCGTCACGTGTCCGATGATAAAATTCATGCCACTCACAAAAAATGGCTAATGTCGGATTTTTGGGTGCCTTTTACGTGATTCTAAATATTTTTGGGTGTCTTTTCACAAAAAAAGGATCTATATGTAATTTTAAATTTTTTGGGGGTCTTTCCTTAAAAAGTGCAAATTTCGGAATTTTTGAGGGGGTTTTCGGTGAAAAAAGGACTTGTGCGTAATTTTTGGGAAATTTTCGGCATCTTTTTTTTAAAAGGAGGGACCTAAGTGTAATTTCAAAAAATTTCGAAGGGCTTTTCTAAAAAATATGAATTCTTGTGCAAATGGGCGATCGATGCGAGTGACGCCAAGTGGCCATGTCGTTTTTTTCATAGAGTACGTAGTATGTACACAGCTAACCATATTTGGTACAACAATTATGATTATTTCTTGATCCCAATCCAACTCGATCGGCTATGTATTATCATCGAATCGTATATGCTAGCCAAGTTGCGCGCGTTGCAACACATGTTAGATAATGGAATTCTCAACTGTCGTAAACAAAATGATCCGAGTTTCCGTACATCGTGAGCTAGCTGGTTCCTTGTTAAATTGGCATTTTTCACAAAATCAAAATACTAAGCGACCACACGAAATCAATCAATCAATCGAGCACAGCTAATTAACCTTAAATTTGGAAAAAAAAAATCCGTCTTATAAGCAAGCTTACATGTCACATGGATACGCAAATGATCCCCCATCGTCTTTGCATTTTGTCTCATCCCCACCGTAATTCACGTGCCCCGAGGCCACCAGCCACGCCGCATCCATTCCAAGGAGTGATGCAGTGCCTCAATCCGATTCCGAGCTCGTCTGGATCCACACGAATTCTATTTTCCTCCATAGTCCAAATCTCTCAAATCCCTTGGACCGAGAACTGGCTCGTGGCTTCAGGAACCTTTTCCGGCAATTAACCGAGGCTAAGCCTTCCCAGAGAGACACCACACCGAATTTCCATCTCCATCGCCGCCGTTCACCGCCGCGAGGCTTATTGCCGAACCCAATTGAGCCTATAATAAATATGGATGATTTCAGAATTTGACACTCAATTCGCAGGCCTTTCGGCTTATTTGGACGATACATACGACCGCCTGCATGACAGTGCCAGAGCCACAAATTCCGAAATGCGAATTTTAAAGTGTGTCAAATTCTGAAAACTCTCCTATATATGAATTCACCTGCTTGCGCTGATGCTTTTGATGCCTTTGCCCGCTGATCTACGGCTTTGGTCGCCGTCGGCAAGCCTCATCGGCCGTAACCATGTCCACTGCCGCTGCTAGAGTGCTAGGTGGGGTTTCCCTGTCAACCGCACAAGCGCAAGGCTACACGCTAACACTCCAGCCCCATACGGATACGGTAGTAACACAGTCACGCACGCGCTGACCTGCGCAGGGACTCTGACCGGCGGACCCCACTATCAGCGACTAAGGGTCATTTTGAACTTGCGTGTGCGCAAAAGCCGAGAATGTGTTTTCCAATGTTGAAAACGTATTTTTGATTTTCAGTGATTTATTCAAACCGACAACCCTCAAATGAATGTAACTTTTAAACCATAAATCCAAATCAAGTGAAACAATTTTCTAAATTCATATTAAAATATCTAGTTGCATAATATGCAAAAACATTTGAAGTTTGATTAGCAGTTTAAATTAGAATTTAAATTTAAAATTGTATGTTTGAATATGCTTCATGTAGAATTTATGCTATTCAAATCCAAATTAAATGAAACTTGTTTCATTAGAATCCAAATTAAAGGAAATTCCTGATCATGTAGGAGCTAGTATTAAACATATGGATTGAGGGGGAAAGAAAGGTCCAATTAGGGTTTACAAAACCATGAAAACCATGGTTTTCGATCGTATCGAGTCGGTTTGAAATCTTAAATTGGTCGATAAATCGGCTTAATTCAAAAAAATTTGAAAAAATTTATGCGATGTAAATCGGTCAAAAACCGGTAAAAACCGAGTGATTTTCGACAAAAATCGACGAAAACTTTTCAAAAAATCGGTTGCTCAAAAGGTTCAAGTCGCCGATTGGTTTTTTGAGAAAACTAATTGATTTTTTTTTTTAAAAAAAAAAATGTTTTGATTTTTTTTGTTCAAACGCTCGTTTTGAAACTCAACAGTTTTTAATGATTTTCGCGGAAAACCGATACATCGAGATCTCGATTTTCAATTGAAAAACGGTTTAATCAACCTGGTCCAACTACTGGATCGCATAATAACGAACCAAAATCATCATGCATGCGTTGTTCGTCATTTAATCGGACCATCTTGATTCTTGAACCTTCTCCATGGAATCCGCTCGATTACGTGATTTCCCACTGCACGCGCGGCTGGATTAACGATGATGTATACCATGGATGTGCATTCCTTTCCTTCTGTACTGCATGCGTACGTACAAGTTACTCGATCCCTCGGCTCTTAAAAAGATGAGTAGAATTTTGGCTATAGCAATGGTTAAACTTTCAAAACTTTAATTATTATTAGAATTTTAAATTTTTAAATTGGATCCATAAAAATTATATCTGTAGGTCTGTCTCGAGAAGTACTAGCTTTTCATAATATTGTAATTTTATTGAGTTTTATAAATATATTATAATAAATATTAGTGATTAAAGTTGTGTTTTGAAGATCATATCGATGTTTAAAACTCATCTTTTTAAAGACCGGAGAGGTACCACGTAAATTGGTGGCTAACGTTATGTTTTAAGGACTGAACGACGTATATTTGTGATTTAAGGGAGCATACATATAAACCTCTAATCTAGAGAACAAAGTAAGTATATATTACTACTACCTTCAGTTCACAAAGGTATGTTGTTTTAGATATTGATATGGTAAAAATAATAATTTTTACCATTAATTTTTATTAAAATATATTTGTAAAACATGATAGAATTATATTACTATAAAAGTGCTTTTCGTGACGAATCTACGTATATAATTTTTATATGATATAAATATTAATTTAAAAAGGTATTGATAGTTAAAATTTTATAAGTTTGGCATAAAAAAACTATATATATATATATATATATATATATATATTAATCTATTATGTGGGGGGAGAATTGGAGCCCTCTCATGCATCCACCTCACCCCCATGCCATTTTGCAAAAAGGTCCCTCCCTTTTCTCTAAATTACGGATAGGTCCCTATAAATTACAAAGAGGTCCTTTTGTGATTTTTTATGAGTATAAGAAAAACGTTTCTAAATTGCGTTTAGGTCCCTAGTTCGTTACTTTACGAAAATCCCCCGCTAAATACAAATCTCGAACAAGCTCTTTTCTAATTTTTCATAATAGCGATTAGGTCCAAAAATATAGTAAACAGATCCCCGGCCCTTACGTTAAGGTCCTTTCTCTGTTTTTCCCAGAAAAAAATATTTTCGTCAACAAAAATGTGTGCAGCTCTATTCTAGAATTTTCTTTTCAACTCGATCTCTAATCTCTAGATTTTTTCCCAGCTCGATCTCTAATATTTTTCGAAATGTGTATTATTACTCGATGAACGCATAAAGTGCTAAACTCAATAAAAGAATGTTGACATCTCTAATATTTTTCGGAGCATGTATTATTACCCGGTTAACACATAGAGTATTAAACTCGACAGAAGAAGGTTAGCTGGGTAATGATAAAATGTTAAGCAAATTCGTCAAAAGACATGGAAAGATTTGATACATACGTAAATAAAAAGCATATATCAATCTATTTTCTTAGCAATCTTCGTTTACTTTCGAAAACCACCTAATAGAATGGCGCGGCGAAGCGCACCACATTCCCTATTATACACACACGGATCGGCCTGTTTTGGGCGGCGATGGGTGAAGTATAATCGGAGACTAGATATGTCGACGACTCTGATAAGATCACTAGCTAATTGATGAATGCTGCAGCTAGCTAGGGATGGATGAATGACATTGGCAACAAGAGAAGAGAAGGGAAGGGAAGACAAGACAGAAGAGAGAGACAAGAACGTCGTCATGCATGCATATTAGGCGGGCGGCCGGCCAGCACGACACGTCCGCGGCGAGACGGCCGGCCGGCGGCCCAACAAGCACGGACGGACGGACACGTAGTAGGCGCGCGGCACGTCTGGCCCCATCAATCAATTAACCGTCTAGACAGGCCTGTGCCGATCCATCTGTGGCTGTGCATGCATATGGTTATGCATCGATCGAGTTCGAGTATGACACTAACATATATATATTGCATTGCATACATCTGTATATATGTGTGTAATCATCTCATCCATTCGCGGCGCCTCTAATCATGCAACTCTATGATCAGGCACGGCGCGTCCGTTGAGCCATAAGAATTCATGCATTTTATACTATAACACTGATTTACACATAAAATAATAACATCTAGCAAGTATAATAGCGAGTAATATATTGTTCTCTGTACAAGTAAAAGACAATATATTCTATGTAAACTATAAAATCTATGAAAACCATATTTATATATTTTTAAAAAATCTCAAAAAAAAACCATTCGTAGAGGAGGTGATATACTATAATCGAACAAAATTTAAAGACAGAAATCATCCTCATTTAAAAGTTATCGCTAAATCAAAGAAGGAAAAATTCATATATAATCTAGAAGTAGCATTTATTTGTCATTCATTAGTTGGGTTGCCACGGAGTGTTCCGTTGCGCGGAGTGGCTCGATCAGTCTGTGTTAAATGGCTAGGGAGTAGTATAGCCTATTCTACACGAAGCTATAGAATAGCATGTATGTATGTATGTATGTATGTTGCTTTGTTGATTTATATATATAATCAGCGCATACTTACAATCAAACTATTATTAAAAAAACTCTAGTTTGAATTTCATTAATTAAACTCAACATCCTAAAAGTTTCAAAAAAATTCGCATACAATACATATGGAAAACACCCGTTTTAAATCGTAGAGCCCAGACTCAATGGTGCTCCAAGTAATTATAATATACATATAAAAAATATAGTGGTGTCTGAAACAAGCACCTTGAAAGAAATACTATGAAGGGTCGCACACCACCGGTTAATTGAGGCGGGAAAATGCAATTTTTTATGAACGAAAAATGGACAAAAACATATTTTTTTTATTTTTTTGTTTTTGCGCTTTTTCGGGCATTTCGGAGCAATATTTTTGAATAAAAAAAGTTTTCCCGGTAAAAATGGATCGGAAGTGGGGAAATGGACAAAAACACATTTTCCGGATTTTTTTTAGGATTTTTTTGCGTTTTTCGGACAGTTTATCCGGCAAGTAGGTTTTTTTTTCAAAAAAAAAAAAACAGGAGTCATACGCGATTTCCAAAACTCACAGGGGCTTTTCGGCAAAAAACGAGCGTTGACACGTGCCGTACACGCGCGCCGGCGCAGCCCCGCCATGCGTCGCGCGCGGGCGGGACTCGAACGTGCGCCGCCCGCGATGCTAGTAACGCCGTTACCACTGCGCTATGCGGCCCGCTCGGGCGAGGAAACGGCGCGCGGTCTCGTTTTATGCTCTCGTTCGGTGTGGGGCGACGTGGCACGATCTCGACCGTCCGACGGCGCGATCGGACGGTCCGAAACGGAGACGGCGTGGATGCTCTCCTAAGCTCTCAAACCTCCGGATCTTAATATAGTTATAATTTAGTATATATGCATGCATGGAGGATGATATGTCTCCTTCTTCGCTGGGTCAGATTACTATTATTATTCCTTGGGTCAACTGCATTGCGTGCACCCATGGCAGTTGAATTGGATATTTAGAGCCCAACAAGGCAAGAGGAGAATTTGTTGGGACCTCCAAAAGGAAAATAGGCCCAAAGTTTATATGTGGCGGGCATAATTGGCACCAAAATCCAGCCCATGTAGATGATGTACTCCACGTATCCAACAATTAATTGCTCAAAAAGAAACGCGTCTTACAGATGAACCGAGAGTTTCAAATACAAATGCAAAAGCATTAAAGATGGATTAAAAATATCCTGACATGTTTCAGTCGATAACATATATTCATTTCTGATTGTGAGGTTGTTTCAAGGAAACAATATATAGGATCATATATAGCAGATCGATGGTACATCAACAAGCACTCAAAAGTAGTTAAGGTGAAATTCTAAGGCTATTCCTAATGGGTAGTATCATACTCATTAAATAGATTTCACATATGATTTTTTGCTGATGTGGCAAAACATTAAATAGGAGGGAGAAGAAAGCTGTATCTTGAGCAAGATACTGCTTTGACACGATATCTTAGGCTGTGGCACAGAATCTAACGCATTGGGCCCACTTTCATAGACACAACATCACACCAATTAATCATTTTAACCATATAAGTATGATACTATGCATTGTAGGAAGTGTTTCTTCAATGCAGTATCATACTTTTCATCCTATGTGGCATTCTTGGATATTGGAGTATGATACTTTGCACTGGGAATAGCCTAACAGACTAGCTTTGTGGACTCCAGCATCATCCACTTTCACTAAAATTGACAAATTAACTGAGTTGTTGCCTCGGTTTCAGCCTGCCATCTCCTCCAAAAATCAGCATCTCCCTAAGGGCATCTCCAATGGTGTAGTCAACTACTAGCTATAAGAAGTGTACATGTCATCTATAGATAGCTAATAGACAACCTCTCCGATGGACTAGCTATAGCATTGTCTACAAAATTAAATATGGCCCCAAATGTAAAGAGGTGATAAATGCCTTCGAATCAGCTATAGCCTGGCTATAAGTCAATAGTCAGTCTATATCTCTCTCTTACTTTTCTCTCATCCACCTAAGCAAAATGCTGAGTTGGCACCCTTATAGCTAGCTGAAGTGGCACTATTGGAGATGCCCTAATGCACTATAGGAGTAGTTAATTAATATTATGGCACAGCGTGCGTGCAAACAACTGCCTTAACTGAAATTTATTGCATAGTAACTTTTTAAAACAAAGAAATGGATACGAATGCACGGACGGTGTGGAGATGAGAGGTGTGCATGGCTGCTTGCAGCAAGGGATGTGAAGTGAGGAATCATCTATCATGCATCTACTATTAATTACCTCACAAGAAAATGATGTGTATCCTCGCAAAAATAAAATAAAAAATTGATGTTTAGGAACATATTGAGGAAAGGGAAGTCTAAATTTTATGAGCATATATGCACTTCTTTGTAACATACTAGCAACAAGCAATTAAGAATGTTATTAAACTGCCAGTTTGTTTAGAGCAGCAGTATATATAGCCTGATTTCCATGGAAGTTGGTCGAAGTACCTAGGTTTTCATGTAGTAAGGATGCTCCATTGCTTTGATCACCAGCTTATTTCTCCTCTGGGTGGTATTTCACCATGCTGAGGAGCAAACACGGTAAGAAGGCATGTATTTCCTGTTGAGTGATCGTTGTTAGCTAATTGGATGTTATTGTAACAGACCGTCTTTCCAGGGGTACTTCTAAATACCTAGACAGGTATCCAGGAAGATTAGCTGTCAGTAACAAGTATTCATTGCCAGACAAAGGATTAACATCCATCCATATCGTCCATGCTAAGTCTAAAATGCCCATGCTAATCGATTCTGCATTCATCGGCCGGCCACTAGAATGGATTAACATACATACTCCTCCACTCAGTCACCAGCTTGTTAGTAGTGCAGGTACTGTACTAAAGTGGATTCCAGACCAAACATGCAAGCATTTGCCGGCAGTCCAGCTACTCTCAGTCCAGGCCATCCTACTGAATTAATCTCCACGTACTCCCAGCGGATCGAGCAAACCGGTCCCTCGATCCAACAATAACTAAACAAACAACTTCACATTCCTGATGATTAGGCATCCAGATATATATTAATTCCATCAGGAAGAAGAAGAAAAAAGGACTCCAACTAACATCAGCTTCATTTTCAGGCAGTGTTTTGGATTCTTAACATGCACTGCTCCATCCGTCAAGAAATATACGGGTTTTAGAAAAAATGTGCGGTCAATCTTCCCTAACATTGACTACAAATATATACTAGAGAACCATATATTTGATTGATCACGTAGAAATGATATAATTAGATTCGCCGTGAAAAATATCTTTTATTTTCTTAACTACGATTGATTAATTGATACACTAGTCAAATAAATAAATTTAAAAAAACTTTCTGTGCTAGGCTATTCCATTAGTTGTAAAAAGTAAAATTCGAGTATAAAAATAGTATTCGACTTGGTAACAAAAAATTTTCGCGACACATTAATTTTGCAGTCTACTTATTTTTTAAAAAATCAACAAAACAAAAAAAAACCAACAAAAAAAATAAAAAAAGTCATGTCTCCCCCAAGGTAGCGGCAGCCCCTGTCTCTCTCCCACGGTGCGGTAAGTCCCTGCCGCCGTCTCTCCCATACGGGAAGAGACTATTTCTGAAAAATAAGGTATTATGGGAGAGACTATTTCTGAAAAATAAGGTAATATATGAAGGCTATTTTTGTAAAAGGATAATAATAATTTTAAGGGGGTTGCGCGTGGGCTGTCGCGAATTGGGTTGCTGTCCAATCAGACGGACGGTGCGCAGTCCATGTCGCAGTTGGCGAGCTGGCAGGCTCAGATTCAGAGATGCATCATATATATACGAGTAGTACTACTACTACTACTGGCACTGGGAGAGGCGAGGGCTCAACTAGGCAGCTAGAGTTGCTAGCTTCTCTTATGAATCACATCGTGATCGTTATCGATCGTGATCGGGTGTAATGTTTGTGTAATGTTTGTGTGATGTGCCCGGCCGTATGGATCCATCCATCCATTCATCGTCCATGCCACGCCTTGCTGTCTGGCTTGGGCATCCATCCGTCCCATTATTTGTCTGCCGTGCCCATGCATGACTGGTGAATTCGTTGCGTTGGTTAGCATGTCCTTCTCCTGATGCCTGATGGAGTAGGTTATATATATATATATATATATATATATATATATATAAAGAAAGAGCCACGTACCGGCAAGTATCATATATATTCGTATGTATGGCCTGGGCTCGTGCAACAACTGCACTGGCTAATTAAGGCCATCTAGCCGGCCTCCTGTCCTGTGCCCTTCCTTCTTCCTTCTTCCTTCTTCCTTCTTCCTTCTTCCTTGTGAATAATGCATGATTGCTAGCTGCTTCGTACTCCGGTTGTTTTATAGCTAGCTAGCATATGCAGATGCAGTGCACCAATTAGCTTGGGGCCGGATCGATCGATGTGCATGCATGCGGTCCATGGAATTAATATAGAGTAATTCCTAAATTAACTTTACCAGGCGATAAGATATACTGTATCGATCTGGCTAGCTCTATCGTCAATTAAACCACCCCATCACGGTCGTCATCAAGTATTAATTCATGAGTCTAGTTAGCTTCTGATCGATCACAGCCACAGGGTGGTCGATTGGGTCCATTTCATTATTTATGAGGATATATACATATATTGAGGGAAGGCAACAGTACAGTAAATCAGTAATACCCCCCTATTCTTTTCTTTTCGAGAAATGGAAATGGAGATCGAGAGGGGTATCCCATCCCTGCCTTTTGATTGCCCAATCACAAAACTTAGTTGGTGCTAGTGCTCTCTTCGAGAAGGAAAACAAGTCAACGATCGGTTTGAATGGCTAGCTAGCAGCGGTGCGAAAGAATTAGTAGCTGAGTAGTACTCAATGAGTATTTGCTTTGCTTGCTTGAGTACTCTGCAAGTTTGGATTAGACAGCCAGGCCAAATCGATCCAGCAGCAACCACTCACTTTAAATTGCATGCTGACTAGTACCATACTACCATGTCAAGCGAGAAACCGCAAGGCCAAAAAGGCCCTACGTACCCTACCCATGCAACAGCTAGGCTACCACCAAGTGCTCTCTAGTCTCCGGTTATCTTTATAAGAAAAAATAACCTAGATATATATCTTCGTTTGATTGCCTTGAAAAGATGAAAAATATACTTTATGTAGATGGTAATTAATATATACATTTGTTTGATTGAGAATAAATAGATATATAAAAAGAAAATGCTCATTAAATTTACATATAAACCTTATATTTATGAATAAAATTATTTAAAAAAATAAACGAAAAAGAGTACCAACCAACCACTATGGAGTACATGGTAGTACTCCTCAAGCAACCAAGCAATTAAGCCACAGTTTCCTTTGTTTGCCGTACGTGCATAATCCTCCCATACTACTTTTGCACCCCTTTCTGGGGCCTGACTCCAGAAGCATGCATGTTTATTACGCACCATGTACTACCGTTTTTATGTTTCTTATGAATACGTGGTTATGTCTTTTGGCCTAATGAATGCTCCTATTTTCATGGAAGCTACGAACACGATATTGCATCCATACTTGGATGTTTTCGTGGTGGTGTTTATTGATAATATCTTGGTTTATTCAAAAACCAAGAAAGAGCATGAGGCGCATCTTAGTCTGGTGTTGGATAAACTGAGAGCATAAATATTATGCCAAGCTGAAGAAGTGTAGATTCTGGTTTTCTAAAGTTGCTTTCCTTGGTCATGTTATTAATCGGGATGGTATCACTGTTGATCCGAAGAATATCGCCTCCGTGGTGGAATGACAGCGACCAACTACTGTTACTGAGTTTCGGAGTTTTCTTGGTCTTGCTGGATACTATCGTTGGTTTGTTCAGGATTTCTCTACTATTGCAAGGTCGTTGATGAAGCTAACTATGAAGGGTGCTCCATTTATTTGGACTAATGATTGTAAGGCGAGCTTTTGCACTTTGAATGAGAAGTTGGTGAGTGCTCCTATTTTGGTTTTACCCGAGAGTGGCAAGCGTTTTACAGTGTATACGGATGCCTCTCGTATTGGTCTTGGTTGTGTGCTCATGCAAGAAGGCAGGGTGATCGCTTATGCTTTTCAGGCACTTGAGGAAGCATGAGGAGAATTATCCTTCACATGACTTGAAGTTAGCAGCGGTGGTGTTTGCATTAAAGGTTTGGAGGCATTATCTATATGGTTAGTCTTGTGATATCTTTACGGGTCATCAGAGTCTAAAGTATATTTTCACTCGGAAAGAGCTAAACTTGAGATAGAGGAGATGGTTGGAGTTGATTAAAGATTATGATTTGGCTATTCAGTATCATCCAGGTAAGGCGAATGTGGTTGCAAATGCTCTCAGTAGGACTGGTGTTCCTAAGACTTGTATGCCTTTGATTGCTGATTTGGACCGCATGGGTATTTCTCTCTGCTATGCTGGGGTTGCATGTGAGGAGACTCAGTTGTTGATTCGGTCGTCGTTGTGCGAATAAGTGCGTGTGGCACAGTTACAGGATCGCTTGCTTCAGGCTATTCGCAAGCGTATTGAAGCAGGTAAACCTCGCGAGTTCAGGAAGGAAGCGTATTGAAGATGGAGATTTTGAGGGAGGCTCATCGAACTCCATATACGGTACATCCAGGTTAGACTAAGATGTATCGGGATCTGAAGCAAAGCTTCTGATGGAAGCGGATGAAAGTTGATATTGCTGAGTATGCGGCTTCATGTGGTATTTGTCAGAAGGTGAAGTCCGAGCATCAGAGGCCTGCTGAGTTATTGAAGCCGTTGGAAATTCCCGAGTGGAAATGGGAAAATATTACTGTGGACTTTGTGGTTGGTTTATTGTTTCTGATCGTGATTATAAATTTGTGTCTAATTTTTGGAGGAGTTTGCAGAGTGCTTTGGGCACAAGGCTTGATCTTAGTACTGCTTTTCACCCACCGATAGATGGCCAGTCAAAATGTACTTTTTAGATCTTGAACGATTTGTTGCGTGCTTGTGTACTATCATGGAAGGGTAGTTGGGAGGATCACTTGTCATTGGCAGAGTTTGCTTATAATAATAGCTAGTATATAGATGGTTCCTTATGAGGCATTGTATAGTCGCAGGTGTATTTCCCCACTCTGTTGGGATGTGGTTGGAGAGCAATCTTTGGTTGGTTCGGATTGGGTACAACAGACTCATGGTAAGGTACGTGAGATCCGTAAAAATCTGTTGGTTGCTCAAAGTCGGCAGAAGAGCTATGCAGATGTAGGCATAGAAGATTTGGAGTTTGCAATGGGTGATGAGGTTCTCCTCAGGGTGTCACCCACGAAAGGCTAGAGATGGCAACGGGTCGGGTCGGGTCGGGTGTGGGTTTTACAAAACCCGACCCGACCCAAAACCCGAATTTAAAAACCCGACCCGAACCCGAATACCCTATCAGGTAAAAAACTATACCCAAACCCGAATCTGGCGGGTACCCGACGGGTTTGTGTTGTATGGGTGGTAATAGGTTGGGTCGGGTGTGGGTTTTGCAAAACCCGACCCGACAAGAAACCTGAACCCAAAAACCCGAGCCAAACCCGGCGGGTACCCGAAACCCGACCCCAAACCCGGTGGATACCCGAAACCTGACCCCAAACCCGGTGGATACCCGAAACCCAACGGGTACCCAATGGGTATGTGCGGCATTTCGGGTACCCGCGGGTGAAAATTAAAACCCGAACCCAACCCCGACCCGATCGGGTGCAAAACTCGTGGGTCCAATTGCCATCCTTACGAAAGGCATTGTTCGTTTTTTTTACCAAAGGGAAGCTTAGCCCGAGGTACATCGGATCGTATTTGATTATTGCCCGAGTTGGCATACCGTTTGCCGTTGCCCGAGTCAATGAGTGATGTGCACCCTGTGTTCAGGAAATATATGAAAGATCCAGAGTAGAAGATTGATGCTGAGCCAGTGATTATTGAGCAGGATTTGACTGTGGAGTGTCACCGAGTGCGCATATTGGCTTTCTCAAAGCGCGTCATGCGCAATAGGACCATCAAGTATGTGAAGGTCCTATGGACTAACTAGTCAGAGCCAGAAGCCACATGGGAATTGGAGGCACAGATGCACAAGAAGTATCCAGAGCTCTTTGAGTTTTAATTCCCGTTCTCGCATTAGTGGTGTTAGCGAATTCTGGACGAATTCTTTTAAGGATGGAAGAATGTAACATTCGGAATGTCTGAAGGATATCTGAGTGATTATTGAGCAGGATTTGACTGTGGAGTGTCACCGAGTGCGCATATCTGAGTAATACGTGTTGTATGCAACTACAACATTAGAGTCCTATTTGATATGAAAGTGTTGTATTTATTTGTAACTCAGTAATCGTCACAATCACAATCTGGACTCATCACAGTTGACAATGTAGATCTTTTTTTTCTTGCACCAATTAACATGGTAATTTGTAGTCCTTTAGAGCAAATGTGATGGCTTCTTTTAAATTTACAGATTGTTGGATTGTACACACAACATATATATGGCGAGAGAGAGAGGGGGGAGATGGAAGAAGGGGAGGGAAGGTGATGTAGCTGCTTGTATGGCTAACTGCGGTACCAAGATTTGTGCACGTACGTGGCATAAACCGCTGATGAAACCAGTTGTAGAGGGCAAGTCACAGTGATTTTGCTAGTTGAGAGGTGAAAAGTGGATGATTTTATAGTGGATGATGAAGACGACGCTTGAAAGAGAAGGGGGGCAAAGCGGCGGACTTGCTCCTTAGAAATACGACACCGAACAAAGAAAACAATGGACGCAACTGCAAGTGCGGAGATAAGAGCAATGCTGCCGGTACTATTTTTGTGACGAGAAAAGGGAAAGGTAGGAGGTAGGCAAAGGCTTTATTCTTGAGCATGCCATAGAGCGATATATATATACATACATAGATATAGATATATAAAAAAAAGCAGGGGAGATTGGCTTGGACCAGCGGTATATTTTATTCTGCATGTTGCACGTATCAATAAAAAAGAAGGCAGGGCAGGGCAGGGCAGGGCAGGGCAGGGCTGTATAGTATAGACAGACACATGGACATGGTATATCTCCTCCGCTGACATGCTGATGCTACAGAGACGACCAAAGCAAGCAGAAGAATATACAGGGAAGGGAACAACAAAGGTCGGAAGAAAAGAAATGGATTCCCGAAAAGAATGCGCCAACGACCGGAAGGACATGATTGCCTGCTGCTGCTGATGCGGTTGGTCGGTAGAGAGAGAGAGAGAGAGAGAGAGAGAGAGACAGAGGAAGCTTCTGACCGACTGGATGGGGCTGTTCATTCAGATCATCCAGGATCTTCTCGTCTCTGACACAAAAGGAGCTAGCTAGCTAGAATCCGAACGAATGATTCAGCAGCAGCAGCAGCAGCAGCAGCAATTTCCGATGGAGGCTAGGCCTAGGCTCATAGCATCATGTCGGACTTGGCGGGCAGGCGCTTGTAGAAGTTGAACGGCACGGACGGCTGCTTGCTCCGGAAGCGCGGGTGCCGGAGGAGGTACAGCCCCAGCACCACGGCCACCACCTGGAACGGCGTCACGTACAGCACCACCGCCACGACCAGCGACAGCGTGATGAAGATGGCCGTCGCCCTGGGGTCGCGCCAGCTGAGCAGCGACTGCGCCCGCTCCCCCTGCGTCGCCAGGTCGCCCACCACCGTCTGCACGCGCCCCGCCACGCTCCGCAGCCGGTCGTACCTCATCCGCACCACTTCCCCCGACTTGGTCGTCGGGAACGTGTCGAACTCCTCGTCCAGCTCGTCCGGGTGCGCCAGCTCCGCGTACGACAGCACCGTGTCCATGTGCGCCGGCTTCCGCGGCCTCCGCCGGTAGTTCCACACCCCGATCATGAACAGGTACAGGAACACCGTCGGCAGGATCAGCTCCGGGTAGCACACCAGGATCAGGAACAGCACGTGCACCAGGATCGTCGTCAACGGGTTCTTCCACCTGCAGATCCCGTCCATCCACCTGCCCACCGCCACCACGCCCGAGAACAGCGACGTGATCCGGTTGAAGTTGGCCTTGCTCCGCCGCAGGCTGAACATGTGCGAGTCCACGTCCAGCATGTACTCCACCACCTCCCTCCGCAGCGGCGGCTCCGCGCGCCCCAGCCGCGTCGCCACCATCTGCATCGCCTGGAACCGCAGGTAGTCCAGCTGCAGCACCGAGATGGGGTTCGAGTAGTGCATCTTCGGGAGCAGCGGCTTGCCGTACATGGTCAGCATGTTGGCCCACGCCGTGCACGTGAAGCGCACGGCCAGGTGGAGCTCCCCCGTCTTCTTGAGCCCCGCCGGGCTGAGCGCCATCAGCGGGTAGTAGTGCGTGTACACGCGGTCCGACTCCAGCGTCGACAGGCGGATGCGCACCTTGCCGATCCTCTGGTCCCTGGCGTCGCCGCCGAGGACGTGGCAGTTGTCGAAGACGGCGACGGTGATGACGGTGCTGAGGTCGAACACCTCCCAGGTGTACTGCTCGTTCCACTGCGGCGCGAGCGTGTTGAGCAGCGTGCGCGTGCGCACCCACTTGGCGCCGTACTTGGCCACGCAGTAGGGGTCCGTGAGCCCCCCCTGCTTGGCCTTCATGGGCACCAGGTTGCGCGCGCTCAGGATGCCCACCTCCAGGATCCCGATGGCGCCCTTGCGGAGCTTCTTCGCCGACGGCTGCAGGTCGCTGCTGTAGTGCGTCGACTCGTCCAGCACGTGGTACGCCGTCTCCAGGCTCAGCCGCAGGTGGATCTTGCTCGCGAACGTCTTGGACTCCTTCTTCTCCTTTTTCTCCATGACGTCCGCCGCCGCCTCGTCCACCGTCAGCGCGCGCGACAGGCTGAACCACTTGGACTCCACCGACTTGGCCAGGTCGTTGCGGGGCACGAACGGCGCCGCCACCGGGATGATCACGCGCCCCACCGGCTCGTCCCGCCCGGGGCCCACGCGCTCCTCGACCGTCACCACCAGCGGCTCGTCGTACGGCTCCCCGGCGACGAACATGAACTCCTCGCTCCACGTCGGGTTGGGCGACCCCTGCGGCTGGCCCGGGCGCGTCCGCCGGATCTGGTTGCCCAGCTGTATCTTGGCGATGGTGGGCGCGAGCGGCCGGCCCTTCTCGGCGGGGACGATGTCCTGCGCGGCGATGGCCACGACCTTGAGGTACGCGAGCTTGGGGGAGTAGTACACCTTGGAGCGCGTGTTGGTGAGGCCCTCGAGGGAGATGGAGTGCGCGTCGGAGTGCCACGCCTCCGGGAAGGCCTCGTCGGCCTGGGTGCCGATCCAGACGGCGAGCATGATCTCGCCGTGGCGGAGCTTATCGCCGGAGCGGTCGGCGAGACGGTACCACTGCGGCGCCAGCGGGCTGTCGGGGGGGACTCGGTGGGGGATGTCGATCATGTCGAAGAGGACGCGGCCGACGTAGTCGTCCTTGATGACGTCCTTGTCCTTGACGATGACCTCGAGCTGGTTGGACTGGAGGTGCTCGCGGGAGAAGGCGAACACCTGCCGCCACACCGGGTTGGGGTTCTTCTCCAGGTGCTTGGTGACGCCCTTGAAGTTGCCCAGCTTCACCTCCACGAACGGGTCCAGCGCCCCCGTGATGTCCATCGTCGGCAGGTCCCGCGCCTTCACCACGTTTACGTACAGGAACGACATCGGCTCCACCATGTCGTACGTCGACGCGATCTTCGCCGCCGCCGCAGCCGCAGCGCGCGGCCCGAGCTTCGCCGGCAGGGGAGGCTTCGTCTCCACCAGCCCGTACGCCGCGCCCGGCGCCGCGGGTCCCGGGGCTGGTCCGGCGGGGCGCGGCATGACCACCGTCTGGCCAGGCGGCGGGGGCGGCGCGGCCATCGCGTGAAGCGTGGCCCGCCTCGGCTCGCCACCGCCTCCTGCAGAAGCGGGCACGGAGCGGAAGGCACGAGGCTCATGGTTGCTCTTTCCCTTGGATTCCGCTGCCGACGTGGACGCAGCAGCAGCTGACTCCTCCGACTGTCCGCCGGCGGCAGCGACAGCGGCGGCAAACGCGGACCTGATGACCCTGTCGGGGTCTCCGCTGGCGGCGGCGGCGGCGGCGGCGACGGGCTCGGGAGGCTGCTGCTGGTTGAGATTGGAGGTATCGACGGGTGGAGGGGCGGCGGAGGCAGATGGGCCGCGATCATCGGCGATTAGATAGACGCGCAAGGCGATGTCCCCGGAGACGCGGGAGAAGATGCCGCGCTTCTCAAGTGGGTAGCGCTGGAGGACGGCCTCGGCGGGGGAGGGGGCGACGGATGCGGCGGAGATGCGGACGCGGCCGAGGAAGGTGTGGGGGCGGACGGCGTGGTGGTTCTGGAGGCGTCGGTCGTGGTGGACGGAGACGTCGATGGGGAGGGAGGGGAAGCGGGTGGGGTCGCGGACGTCGAAGAGGAGGGTCTGGTTCCAGTAGGGAGAGGAATCGCCGGGCTTGGTGGCAGTGCGCTGCCTCTGGTCGTCGAATTCGACTTCGACGAAGGGGTTGCAGGAGGCGGCGCCGTCCTTGGGCGGGAGGTCGGCGGCGTCGGAGATCTCGACGGCGAGCTTCATCGATATCTGTTTGGGCTTGCGGATAGCTAGGAGGAGCGTGGGGGGTTTTGGAGGTTCGTCATCTCTGCTCTGCTCTGCTCTGCCTCTCGATGGTGGGAGCAGGAGGAGGAGGGGTTGGTGGTGGGTCGGATGGTTTGGCGGTGGAATTAAACAAGAAAATGAAAGGAGCTCCGGGCCCACCGGCTCGGCTGGGCTGGGCTGGGCTGGGCTGGGCCTGGGCCGGAGGAGGCTCCATGTATCGTATCGTCGGCTGGGTTAATTATTTTTAATTTTCTGCTGCCGCCGCCGCCGCCGCATCACGGTGGTATCGTCGGTAGCAGCAGCTTTTAGCTTTTCTTCTTCTTTCTCCCCTTATTATAGTGCTCCATTATTATTAATTAATAAATTGATTAATTAATTATAGGAGCACCACTTTACACACACGCTCTTCAGCCGGCAGCTGCTTTCTTCAATGGTGATAGGGATAGCAGCTGCTTTCTCTTTTCTTTCTTCCTTTGTTAAAAATAAAAATACATTCTCCACTTGGCTGGTCATCACTCATCAGTGGAGCCACATTTCTATTTCAAACGAACCAACCAATCATCCGTAGTGTTAGTTATTACTAATCCCTTTCATGTCTGATTGAAATTGGTTGATGATCGAAACCCTACATTAATTAGCACAATCATCCTTCACCGGAATTAGTGCATATCCCATCCTCCTACATAGGATAATATATAATCACCTCTTGCTAGTAATTTTCTCATCTACTTCCGGTGAACTAGTGCATTTCTAGTTTAAACTTGAGGCTACTTCATGCTGAAGTACAGGCAAGCTAAGATTCATCGGCTGGCTCTGGCTTAACATGCATGCCCATCATCTGGCTCTGGTTTTGAGTTTCACTGTTAAGTTTCATGATATTTTACAAATAAGTTTCTCGATATTTCATAGTGTTTCCATCAACTAGACTATCTCAGGAGTTTCACATATAAGTTTGACGATGTATTACATATAAGTTTCACCACGTTTTTTAGTGTTACATGGCCCAGTTTCACATATACGTTTCATCAGGTTTCAAAGTGTTCCATTTACATTTCACAAACAAATTTCATAATGTTTCACACATTAGTTTCATAGGTTTCATAGTGTTCCGTCAAAACCAAGTCCTACATTGACATTTCGTTAAACAAGCTGTATATCGAGTGGATTTACATCCAAATTCAACACCAAAACACGGGCATTATATATTTGATCTAAGTCTTATGAAAATCACGACCGCTTATTACCAAGCTAGGTTTTGCTGCTGGCAAGTTTCATGCATGAAACTCAAAACCAAGTCCTACATTGACATTTCGTTAAACAAATGAGGGGTGTAAAAACACGTTTGAAGCACATAAGAGAACTACCTGTCGCTGTTTCGTGTAGAAGTTGTTGTGAGGACATGTGTGCATGTGGATAGATCGCGGGTGAGGTTGTGGTGATCGGTAAGGTGGTGAAGTCAGCGGTTGCTGCGCACACCGTCGAGTGCCGTTGATCGAGCTCCTTCATTGCTTCCTACAGAGAGCGGAGCGGGCAGAGCAGTTCGTCGAGATTGGCATTGTGATCAGTGGCAAGCAAGGCATCGGCATGCATGTATATACTACTAGCAAAAGATGATTTTGGGAGGGGAAAGTAAGCATGTTCTTCCTGTATTATTGGAAAGCTAGTTACCGTAGGACATTAGTTGAGCACAGAAATTTACAAAAATATTTTTTTTTTAGAAAAAGAAATCCTTATTTCCAGACAAGGTGCATATGTATTCTATCAAATTCTGTCATGCATATCATGATGTTGGAATGGTAGCGAGAAAACAAGCTTGAATGTGTATATCTCGAGCTGTAGACCTTTGCCACTACAATAAGCAAATGAGACAAGTTACGTACCGGCATGATGAGTTCAACCGTTGGCTCAGCAGCGCGCTCGTGATGGCAAACAGATAGGACCAAGAGCGTGGCGTGGTATACCATTGGAAAGGCAGGGAACGATATACCGTAGAACAGCGAAAGGCCAGGTGCTGCTAAGCTAAGGGAGGGTAGCACCTCTCTTGCCGCTGTGGGCCCAAAGTTGCTACCAAGGAACTGGTCATTTGCTGTGATATACGGGCATGACAGATAACATATGTCACCCTTGGCTGTTTCAGTAATAGAGAAAAAGGATCATTGCTACAATTTTAATCGTACAAAGACCAGATGAATATATATATACAGCCAGATAAGCCAAGGCTTCGTCGATTACTATCACCACAAATAGGAAACGTGACCGTGCAAATTGAGTTTAGGCGCTAGTCGGAGTCCTCGGCTGGACTAGTGCGTACGGATTAGTAATATACAAGCTGGGTTAGGCAGTTCCATGACTCCATGCGTTCTACAATTTTTTTGTTCGGTTTACATAGTATTACGTCTATGTATTAAGGACAATCATGGTCTAATTGATTTGTGACTGTTAGGCATTACTTGTAATTAAGCTTTGTACGTATCTGGTTAATATATGTGACGAAAGAATATTGTGAAACGAGCGGGGGGTAATTAACTAATAGCTCGGTCCTAATAAATCATCATCATATATATGTAGACGAAAGAAAGAACAGAAGAATCTCCAACTACCTGCAGAGGCTTATTACTGACCCCACGCGCTCAATGGCGCCAATTAATTAGGCTTGACCACCGACACCTAACTAAACAAAGGTGCGTGCTTAATCTCTGTCTTTAATTTCTAAAACCTCCGTATATTAGTAGTAGTGGAGTACGTATTACTTTAGTTACTACTTCCTCCATCTAAATTAAGTTTATAAGATTTTTTTTTTGAATGATCTTGTTCATAGATATAAGACGTATTTCATATTTTCATGTAGATTTAGTATAATTAATGTTCCCTCCATACACCTAATAATAGCATCTTTACTTTATTCTCTACGTGTATACATTGAATACAACGTTATTGTGAAAAACGGTATGCTCTCGACGGACTAATATAGTACCGCTAAGCGATACAGCTGATTATTTGGAATTCAATGGATTAATCGCAATCTAGTCATCTTTAATATCCTTTTGTTCTATATATCAAGAAGAAATAATAAGATTTGGATGGAGGGAGTAGTTTATCAACAATCGTAATTAATCTTTTACACCATCTTAATTTGTTTCGTGAATCACATGCTGCCACACCTAGGAATTTCTAAAATGCTCGTACCACACATGTACTGCTACTACGCTAGCTAGACTAGTTACGAATGCAGGAGTAAGGGTGTTTGGCCAGCTTCAGCTCCACTGAATTCATGGAATTAGTGGAGCTAGGTATTCTTAGCTTCACCATATTTGTGGAGCTGGAGCTGTGGATATATTAAGAGTGTTTAGGTGGGTCATCTTGTTTATATTTTAGAATAAAATTATAAGCTTAAGTCACTTTATTTCGGTCTACAAGTTTCAACTCCGAGGTGGAGTTGGGATCTGTAGCTCTGCCAAATAGGATCTAAATAGTGCGAGGAGTCGGTCCGTTGTTTTTGCAGCAGCCAGAGGTCGGTAGACAAATCTGATAGAGCTAGAGCTCTACGTCTAAATCACATGCAGGTTAAGTAGACCGACTTGTGGGGAAATAAAACATTAGTGAGAAAAAAAAAGGCTCCGTCACAACCAACACATTCATGTTGGTCCTTACTCTGCCTGTCGATCTGCTTCTGGATCGAATTCGAATAGTATATGAATAATGGCACTTCACTTGCTTAATCTGTGGGCATCGATTGAACAACGAGCAACTACTCCGTCTCCATGCATATGTGCTGCATCTGCATGTTTGGTCCAAGATTACGACAAAAAAAATTAACCAAGATGCTGGTCAAAGCAAGAGAGGAAGCATAAGCTTCCAGTACCACAGGAGGACTACTCTTTCAGAGTTGCAGTCAGAAGCTTCCGTTTGAACTGTGCTGGCTGGTACTACCAAGTTAGTGTCTACCTACCTGTACCGGTAGCTGAATGGTCAAGTATAAAAAAGCAGCAGCAGCTGAATGATCCAACACATGGGATCACCGTATTTTATTATTTTTAATTGTATCGCATATATAAAATTATATTTATATATATATATATATATATACACACACTCTCGTATGAGTTTTTTTTTATCTTTGCGTCTATACTTATTTTTTGTTGTTCCTCTCCTTTCAGCCACGTCCTGAAGATGATTTGACACACACTCAACCATTGACACTACTTTGCCAACAACAGTACCAAAAAAATCATCTTCAGGACGTGGCTGAAAATTCAGGAGAGGAACAACAAAAAGTGTCAAATCTGACAACAAGTAAGATTTTAAGGCAGCTAGCAGCCTAGCACTAGCTACAAAGAACTACAAGCATGAAAAGCCAAAATCGACATTGGACCTTAACATGGGGTTTACGGATCTCTCGAAACTATATGCTGTCCTTGTTGACATAGATTTCTGCTTAGTTTGGTTTTAGAAGCTACCATCTTCTCAAGCTTCTATCTTGAGAGCCTGTGGGTAGCAATAGTTTGTTCAGTTTTGAGAGAGGCATTTTAAAAATTGAGATGGAATTAAGACAGGGTGATCCGTTGTCGCCTTACCTTTTTATTCTCGCGATCGACCCCTTACACCACATCCTGACTAAAGCAACGGCTGATGGAGTGCTTTCGTGCTTAAAAGGTCCTTCACCAACGCACCGCGTCTCCCTCTACGCTGACGATGTCGTAATCTCTCTAAATCAAGTTAAGGAAGAGACGCAGTCTTTTTTCAACATACTGCAACTTTTTGGCGAGGCGACGGGACTCCGAGTCAACTTCCACAAAAGCTCCGTCACCGCAATCCGCTGTCATGGGATGGACCTTCAAAACATCTTAGGACCTTTCTCTGGAGACGTTTCGGAATTTCCAATGACTTACCTTGGTCTACCACTTACTCTGGGTCGCCCCGTCGTGCACAGCTACAGCACATTCAGGACAAGGTCGCGCGACGGATGGCGACCTGGCAAGCATGTCACCTGACCATTGGCGGTCGCCTTACTTTGGTAAGAGCAGTCTTGTCCGCCATACCCATCTACCTCTTGACGGTGATCAAGGTGCCGAAAAAGTTCATCTCAGATATAGATAAACTAAGAAGGAATTTCCTTTGGGCAGGAAATGAGGTGTTACACGGTAATAAATGCAAAGTCAACTGGGCAACGGTGTGTCGTCCACTACTCCAAGGGGGACTGGGGATTCTGGAGTTGCATAAGTTTTCTCGTGCTCTTAGATTACGTTGGCTCTGGCTACAGTGGTCAGCCCCAGACAGGCCATGGGTTGGAATGTCAACACCTTGCGATCTAATCGATAACATGCTTTTCTCTACAGCCGCAACAATAATCATTGGCAATGGTCAAAAGGCGACGTTCTGGACCTCTGCATGGATCCACGGTAGAGCACCTTCACAGCTGGTGCCAGATCTCTATAAGCATTCTAGGCGTAAGAACAGATCTGTAAAGAATGCTCTGCAGGATAATAACTGGATACGTGACATTCGACACGGTCTCAACGGTCACCTTTTATTCGAATATGTGAAACTATGGTTGGAAATACAGCAAATTAGTCTACGACCCGACTTTGAAGATCAAATTATTTGGAAACAGACTTCAAACAATGACTACACGACGGCCTCGGCCTACCGCATGCAGTTTGAAGGGAGCATCAATAAGTCTTATAACTCAACAATTTGGTCAGCCTGGGCTCCATTGCGCTACAAAATTTTCTTCTGGCTTGCGCAACAAAATCGATTGTGGACAGCGCAAAGACTGCAAATCAGAGGATGGCCAAACCAATATTTCACAAATGTCTTTGTCGAACTGAAACGAATTATCATCTTTTTGTAGATTGCCCCCTGGTTCGGCGGATTTGGGTGGACATTGCCCAGTGGACACGCTTACCATCACTATCGCCACAACATTGGAAGCCTACTACCAATTTAGAACAGTGGACCATACAGCTGATAGACGACCATTCCGGGGGTCGAAAGGGGGTAAAAAGCTTGATTATCCTCACCTGCTAGAGGTGGTGGAAAGAGCGTAATGACAGAATCTTTCGAAATGTTTGGAGATCCAACGATGAAATTCTTTAGGACATCAAAGACGACTTTCGACTTTGGTCCTTTGTGGGCCCCCGAGGACTTAAAACTTTTTTTCTTGGGAGTTGACCTGATTGGGCTGCCTTTCTGTTAATCCTCCTCTTTCTTTTCTTTGTTTCTTTTTGTCTTTTTGCTTTTTTCCTCCCTGTATTACTCTGCCTAGTGCATTCTCTTGCACTTTGTACTCTTCCTATCTTTATTTAATACAGTTTGTCTGTTTTTTTTAAAAAAAATTGAGATGGAATCGATAACACAAGTCGACTACCTCGATGTTATGGTATATGAATATAACCGCATCTCCAGTATGAAACTGCCGCTATAACAGTAACTGGGCTCTTTCACCAGATATTTTCTTGTCATTTAACGCACAGCAATATCGTATAGCACTTCACATGTGCCTGAATTTTCTGTCTTTCTACAGTTCTTTTACCTGTACATTTTGTTTCCTTGAAATTTGGCTTGCTGTGCTGCAAGAATTAATACTCCTCCTGCTAATCTCAGTAATTTTTGTTTATGAGGTCGCCCATATGGGAAATGATGTGGACGAACATATCGAGGAGGGAGGGTGCAGAATTTTATGATCAACAATTCTTTGTACTAACATGCTAGCAACAGGCAAGAATGTAAAATGCCAACATGTTTACAACAGCACAGTCTGATATCCATGGAAGTTGGTCAAAGTACCTCAGGTTTGTTTCTCCTGTGGTAGGCAGGGTTCACAAAATCGTCGAAAATCGCTACTAAATCAATTGCACAAAAAGTTCAATAAGGTCGTCGATTTTTTTTAATTTATCCATTTTTTACGATTTTCGACTCGATTTTTGCGATTATCGAAAATTACTGTTCATCCGAAAATCGCCGGATCGATTTTGCTAACCCTGGTGGTAGGTATTTCACTGTTCAGACCATGTCGATGGAACAAACACAATAGCAAGGCATGTATTTACTGTTCAGTGACGAGATGTATTCCTCGTGGAACTGAATAGATAGTTGTAGGGCATGTTAGGAATATGACTCAATCTCTAATCTTAATAAATCTAGAGTCCTCCTTCCATACAACTCGGATTCTTTGGCTATATAAGCCACCTCTATGTACTTGTAAATCTTGAACAAAACAGTGCATGTTGTCTCCCGTGGTTTTTTTCCCGCAAGTGTTTTCCACGCTAAACAGTGTTCCAACTTTTCTCCGTGCGTGCGTGTGTGTGTCCTAACCCTAACAAGTGGTATCAGAGCCTTACCTGGGTTCTCGCATGTGCCGTCGTCGCCCTCAGCTTCAGCACACTGTGTCCACCGCCGGCTTCCGCGCCATCACCGCTGGCCCTCGTCGGTTTCTGCACCACGCCAGTTGCTCTTTCAATGAGCGTTTTTGTCGAATTTATTGTTACAGATGGAACATGTCAATTCCACGTGATGAGTTCTTCGTTATTTATCAAGCATCACAGGTGATGTCTTGGCTTATGCCATTTGATGATTGGTCATTTATTTAGGAGGTCAGTTGCAAAGACTCAGACTTTACTGGGGTTATGAATTGAAGACCCTGATTCTTCGTCTACTTTGTTATAGCTGTGTGTTAATTTGACTATTCTAGTCGTTCTCTCGACCTACTGGTAGTTTGCTCAAATTTTGCTTCGCAAGAAGTGTTTGGATTGACTGTTCCAGTCTTTCATATTCGCACTGTCCTTTGGACTTTTAGTGCTTATTACCCTTCGGGGTTTCTTGGAGACAAATTCTCATTATAGATTTTGAGTCAATCTCTAACCTTAACAAATCAAGAGTCCTCATTCCATACAACTCGGATTCTTTGGCGATATAAGCCAACCCTATGTACTTGTAAATAGTGTATATTGTCTCCCATGGTTTTTTCCCGCAAGGATTTTTCACGTTAAACAGTGTTCCACCTTTTCTCTGTGGTGCCCTAATCCTAACCGGGCATTTACTAAGATGACGCATGAATGGTCGGGCCAGTCTTGTACTCGATCGGTCATGCATAGCAAATACAACTTTTTTTTAAAGATGGGAGAGTCCCTTGAAGCAGACCGATGCCACGTCGCTTTCTTCGCGAAGAAACCCCGACGAAACCTGAAATCATTCTGCCATCCTCGGCTGCTCGCTTCTTTTCTACGCGTCAATTCCTGTTCGCCCCGTTGTTCCACACCGCTTCCTCGTTATTGTCTCCGAGCTCTCCGCCCTACTGTCTCGCCGCCTCCGCCCTTCCCCTCTACCATCTCCATCTCTCCTTGCTCGCCCCCGCCTTCTCCCTTCCTCCCTCTCGCCCCCGGCGCGAATCAATTGCTCGTGCCTCCACGTTCGCCTCTCGTCCGCTCCGCCAGCCTTTCCCTCATGCGCTCCGCCTCCGTCGCTCGGCCATGCTAACGCTCATCCGCCGCCGAGCTGCGTCTCCGTCCCTCGCTCTGTTTATTTCCATGTAGAATGTGCCTTCAACTGAGGTATGTCTCTGTCGCTCGCTCCGTTGATCTCCTCCTCCCTTCCGCTAGCGCCGCTCAACTCGTCCCCTTCGCCCGCATCGCCCTCACCACCGCCGGCACCCCCGTCTACCGCTCTCCTCTTCCCTCTGCCACGCTGCCTCTGTCGTAGATCCACCAACCGGTTGCCCTCGCGTCTTACCCATCTCCTCCCCCGCCACCGCTCCCTCCTGCTACCTTCCGCTCTGACGTTGCCTTCGTAAATAAAGAAAGCCACTACAAGAGGAGAGAGAGGAAGGGGCATAGGGGCAGGTGGAGTTGCAAGAGTTCGCCGCATCTCCTCTTGTCCCTTCTTGCACGTCGATCGCCTCCAAACTCCTCTACTTCCAGCGCCGCCCATCGCTGGCAACGCCGGACCTGGACCTGAACCTGAGGCCGCCTGACCCCCGCTGCCAGCCCTGGTGCCCGACCGCCGCCACAGCTCCCTCTTCCACCACAAGCCGGTTGTCGCAAGGCGCAAGGCTCAAGCTGCTACCGTTTCTTGTTCTTTAGTTTCCTACTATTTTTTGGCTAAAGTTGCATCATTTTTACCCTTTTTAACTGAAGAAATGGAGAGCTGCAGTGTTTTCTTGATTTTAACTTTTAGCGTAGTCAGAAAGTTGTGTAGTTTTTTTGTTGAGCTATTGCAAACTGCTGGGGACTTGGTGAGTCCAAACAATACGAGTTTTACAATGAATGGAGAATTTAGACGATGTGTAAGGGGTTCATAGCTGATGCGTACTTGCAACAAGGTTGCAACTGAGGCAGGATAAAAGGTTGTTGCAACAATTTATCTAGGATGGAAACAGCAAGGGTTATGGCAATTCCAATTTGGTGGAGTACTAAATCTAGAAGAAGGTGAGTAAAGCTCATCTTTTATGCATGAAGGGGAAAGAGGCTTATTGTCACCATTGAAAATTGTCTCAAGACTACAGTTAATATGAAGGCCCAAGTAGGAGATTGCAGTCGGTGTTATTCAAAATTGAAAGGATAGTCTCTTATTTCCTTGGAAACATTGAAATTCAGCTGGTACTAGGAAGTTAGTTCTATTGTCCTTTTTAAGCTAGGCAGAATGTGTGTTGTAAAGTGTATTTTCCTAAGAATTATACTATTATCGAGCAGGCAGCATATGCGAGAATTTTTCTTTCCCCAAGAAAAGAAGGTTTGGGCTATTCTAAGGTAGAACCATGAGTGCATGACAATGATATTTCTTTGGGACAGCTAATTTGTGGCATTGCTGAGTTCAAGGCTTTAGGTCACATGATTAGGCCAAACTAAACTAGCCTAAACTATTGTGGAAATATCAAAATAGTCTCAGCGGTTGCTAATTTGCTATTGTGTTTCATGTATGTTTATTTGCGAAGGAAGCTGCCATTTGTTTAGTGTGTGCCATTATGACAAGAGTCTGTTTGTTCCATCATTTTCTTCCAAAATTCTGACGAGATTTCCTATTATCAAGTAGATTATGTTTTGAACCTAGCTCTAATTATAATGAGATGAAGTGTTGGCCCATATAGCGGCCTAAGGAAAATCAGTTGATTTGCGTATAATCTCCTTTGCATGTCATGTGTTGGCCACTATTTCTTGTGTATCATTGAGCTGTTTCCAAGCATGCAACAAATCATTTCCATATTTTTTTTTGTTACGATGATGATGGATATGCAGTATTCTTCAGTAATTATGCATTGTTTCGAACATCTGTTATTTATACAACCAGGTCCAGGAAGTTGTTCCAGGAAACCACAAAGATGCTGCTAAGTTTGTGGGTTCTGCTGGAAAATAATAGAACATATAGGGGTTATGTGTTCCAACTCAAAGCTAAACCGCAGTGAATCAAATCATGGACGGCTTCCTGATGCTGTTCGATTGGCTAGGGAAAGGCTTCTTTAGAGGCTTAATAGTGTGGACTCTTCGGGAAGAAGGTCCGCACCAACTCTTAGTACGTTCTTCCAGCTAGAATTTAGCTATATTCAATCTAAATGTGCACATGTTTTCCCATTGTTGCAGGCAAAAGACATCAACCTCAGAAATCATTTGGGAGACGCTGCTAAGTTTGTGGGATCTGCTGGAAACATAATAGAGCATATAGGGGGTATGTGTTCCAGCTCAAGGCCAAACCACAACAAATCAGATCATGGACGACTTCCTGATGCTGTTCAACTGAGGCTTAATAGTGTGGACTGCAAAAAAAAAATATTTGGTGCAAATATGCCATGCTATTACCCATAGTTTGATGCCATTTTTGCGGAAATTTCACGTTGTGGTTTCGAGGGCCTTTATGCCTTGCTGTAGCTCATGATCTTTTAGGGCAGTTGTGTGCCTCAGATGCTACCAGGACTGGTATGCATGAACTTTCTGTTTCTGCACATGTATTTCTTGTGGCTGCATTTTGGTGCTGTAAACCTTCTCTCACATAGGCTCTTGTTAAATTGTGTGGCATTTTATTGAGTATTGCCCTTGCTTTTGGTCCAATTCTTGAGCATGCTTATGCGTTCTCTGTGTAATCCAGGCTCTGTTTGGTGTTTGCATTTAGTTCATTGGTTTGAGGTTATGAAAACATAGCCCTCTTTGGTTTACTATAGCTAACCGTTATACTAATTAAACATGTTGTGGATCATGCAGATCGACCTAGCTTCACGTGGTAGCAAATGCTGACAATGTATATCTGCAAGTTGCTTGTTTATGCATATAAGATTTTTTCTGAACAACTTCATTTGCAATATGCATAATAGATTTTGTTTGCTAAACATCCTTATATGCAATCACGTGCATAAGGTGTCCCTATATTATTCGTGATCTATCTGTTTTCTTGTATCTCTTATTACAGCAGATTTGTGATCTTACTCCAAAAGGGAGAGGAAAAAAGTTCCCTTCACTGAACTGCATACATTATATATATAATTGATTCAATTTTGTTATTCTCAAAAGAATTTTTTTTGACCATTTTGTTACTGTTTAGGTGTGCACTTCAGTCTTTGAAGCAAAGTAGAAAAACCTATGTATGTGAGGTCTAACTTGTGTTTGGCTGCCTGATCGATCTATATTATTCGCTTTTGACATGTGACCAACTCCAAAACACTTGCTGCAATGCTACTGGCTATTGTTGCTTGCCTCACGGCTGGTCACTTCTTTGACAGGAGATGAAAGCATAACTTGATTAAATTTCATGTACCATCAGCTTGTTGATTTGTACTTCAGAATGATTTTGTATGATACATGCATATATAGCTTATCGATAAGTTTTCTGGGGTTTATGGAAGGTGAGGTGTTCGAATGACTTGTAGTAGCAAAGCTATTTTTTCCCAGAAGGATAAATGGAGGAATTTCTAATAAAGTTGGAGGGAGAAGTTTTTACATTTTAGATTCATGTACGAATTGGGAAATTAAGGAAATTATGCTGAACTGAAACTTTTTTTCTCCAGGAGGTAGGTCAATTCTCTTTAAATATATAGCTCCAATTTTTTGTTTTTTTAGAAGATAGTAAAATTTCATACCAATTATTAGGAGTAGTCTATATATGTTGTACTAGCAGTGCAAGCAAATAATAGACGGAATAGCTAGCCCAGCCCGAATTGAGAAATAATTTTGGGGCATGCTGAGCTGCTGCATGCGAGGAGGCGTTTATCGATTTCGGTGATGTGAATCTCATGGCGGCGGCAGAGGAACCCTAAGCCTAAACCCACCTATCCATCCCAATAGCACGCACGCATGGATTCGATAGATATACAGACATGCATGCATGCACGCCATCCTTATGCTTAATTTGCCGGTCGGTGCATGCATGCATGGTACCAGTAAGTATATACATACAAGTATATTAATTACATTATTACAGTACGTCTTACTAATAGAAACAAGATCAAATAAATCATCTTTAATTTGGGACATGCATGTGAATGCGATGCGTCAACAGCAAATTAAACAGCCATGGATAGCTGCTAACTCTGCAACACACCAATCAATTGCTGTAGCATTTGTCGTCATCTTCTTCTTCCTCCTGGGACGGACGATGATGCATCATCTTCGATTCTCTGTGACACAACGCAATGCCACGTGAGCTAGGCAGGCCAAATCCTCCTGCTCGATGGCCTTCTTATCGAGTTAAGCTGGGTCGGCCTAACTATTTATATTCCACTGGCTGTCCGTAATGTAATGCCTTCGCACCGTATCAACACAAAGTATTGGGTCATACTTTGGTGCCATTTGGTTGGGTGGATGACACTGGATGGAATATCACCATCTCTGGATTTGAAGTCATCTAATTGTTTGGATGAGTGGATGGATAGGATATGGTCATCCAGTTTTTTGAAATATTCCCTCAAGATGTTGGATAGAGCCATAAAAAAAGGCCGGATGGACTCATCCAATTTGCTGCAGGAAGAGGTGAACTCGTTCAAATTCAAATTTCGCCAAAGTGTCTTCGGTCAAATTCAAATTTTGGTCAAAATGTGGTCAAATTTTGTTCAAAAATTCAAATTTTATCCCAGAATTCAATTTTGGTCAAATTTTGTCTGGAAATTTAGATTACGGTCAAATTTTGTCCAAAATTTAAACTTTGGTTAAATTTTGTCCAAAAAATTCAAACCGAAGTTTGAAACCTTGATTACAACTAGCCCATCCATCATCATCCGTCTAACCAAATAAAAAATTGGCTCATCCCATCCATCCTCATCCGTCCAACCAAACAAAAAATTGGCTCATCCCATCCATCCTCATCCGTCCAACTAAACAAAAAAATGGCTCATCCCATCCATCCCCATCCATCCAACCAAATAAAAAAATTGGCTCATCCCTATGCACCCAACCAAACAGCCACTTGGATGGCTTCATCCCATCTAGTCTGGATGGCCATATCCCATCCAACCCCATCCAGACAACCAAACGCAACCTTTATTACTCAATCTTTCATGATCCACTTGAATGTAAAATGTAGCAACTTAGCTTTCATTTCTCTCTCTCTCTCTCTCGAATAAATACATTTCCTCTTAAAAATTAAATACATTTTGTTTTTTACAAAAAAAGATAACGACACAACTACTTGTGAACATATTTTGGTAGAAGTAAAAATAAAAGAAAGAGTCCATTTTACCGTTTAAACTTATGAGTCTAAAAATACCATCAACTAAAAACTATTCACTTTCGACCCCCCTAACAATCAAAACCACATTAAAACACCCATGTGGAAGGGAGGGCTCCTAACCCTAACCCTAACCCTAACCCGCCCATCCCCTCCCCCTTGCTGGGGCGCAGCCCCTCCCCCTTGCTTGAGTTTTTCTGGTTTTAGTACTAGGAAAAGAGTTGTTTTGGGGAATCAATTTTCGTTGCTGTTTCTGTGCGCTCGGGCAGATTGGTTCGCTGTATTAGGACGCGATTTAGTGAATCCTAGATTTATTTCCTATGGGGTTGGTTGTTGTGAAAGTTGTAGATCGTTGTATTACCTTCAATTAGAGATCAAGAACACAAATTTTGGTTAAGTGGTTTAAAAGTTATGTCCGTTTTATTACCTACTGTCCAGAATCAGTCCCTACTGGCGAGCCTACGGGAATTTGCAATTTAGGGCTAGTTAGAGGCTGAATTAAATTTTCTTAATACTTGGAAAAGTTGTAAAATTTTCTGTAGATTCATAACTATCACCGTTTGCTCAATTTGGAGTTGAATAGAATTAGTTATGAATTTTTGAAGTGTGTTGTCCAAGATTGGATCACAGCTAGAAGATCAAACTTGGGCCAGTTCTGTATCCGAAGTTCAGGTCGCGTTTTGGGGCCCTTTTGATCAGTTACAGAAGGGTTGGATGTTGTGAAAAATGTAGATTGTTGATTTAAGTTTCATTAGAGATCAAGAACACGAAATTTGGTTAAGTGGATCAAAAGTTATGATATGTGAAAGCGACTGTGCAGAATCTATTGGCTGCTGGATTCAGTCTCAATATCTTATAGATTAGGGTTGTTCAGAAGTCGAATTAATTTATTTGAATAACTAGAGAAAGTTAGAAAATTTTCTGTAGTTTTCAGAAATGTCCTAGTTTGCTTTATTTGAAATAGTAAAACTTAAGTTATGGTCGTTTGAAGTTTGTTGTCCCGATTGGCAGTAGACCGATTTCAAGGCTAGCGTCGAAAAGAGGTAATTTGGAGTTGGGCGTAGGTTCGATGTTGTTATACGTATTGTGCTTGCTTTGGTGTTATAGTTTTGAGTTATATGCACTTTATTTTAGGTGGTGTTACTTTAAGAGTGGCTTCAACCTCACGCCACTTCTCTACTCGTGGGTAAAAGCAAATATATCGTACAAAAATAATGGTTGAGATGAGTTTCCAATTTAAAATGATTAAGTGGCTATCTTGCTATCATATTATGATGGAGATGTTCTATGATAAATGAATGTCGATTGTGGATGAGCATTTGTTATTATGGTTGCATGGCAAATGAATATTTTGAAATACTTCGTTGCATTACTTGTATTCATGACATGAAAAGTATTTCAAGCCAGGTCGGTGAGAAATGTCATATGAGGCCATATGACTAATTAGGAGTGCTCTTGAGAAGACCTATCTCGTAATCCCATCCACATGGATGGATGGGAGTGAGACCTTAAGAGTAGGCCCTTCCACTGGGATGGAAGGGAATGAGAGTGTGACATCGACGGGTGTGCACTCAAGCTATACTGGTATAAGCTATGAAAGGTGCATTTGAGCATAAAAATATATTGCATTGCATTGCTAATGGTGATTGATGGCTATTGTGGCAAAGGGTTAAGTCATCGAGTCGTGGACTCATTGAAAGTTGATCAAAGCATTGAATTTCATGAATGGATATGTTATCACCAGGTTATGTACTTGTTGATTTTGTACAATCAATATGACTTTATTATTGTTTTAAACATGTCAAATGGTGATGATATTGTTTTATGATATACTTTCCTAAGTCTTGGACCCACTCTTGTTTTTTTTAATGTTTTATGTACCTTGAGGGCGGCATGCATGGATGGGGTAGAAGCACAATCACTTCCTTCGATATCACACCATTCCCCTAATGATAATTAGTGTTTGATCATATTTAGATCACTAAATAAAGTAGAGTAGACAGTCGCCAATGTGGAATACTTTTAGTAGAATCATTATGGTGAGAACGAAACCATGTATGTGGTTTCTAGTTTTGATATGTTAAATGTTGTTGGCATTTTTGTTTTGGTTATGGCTTGCTAAATATCATTCACGTCTTATTTATGTCTTGAAACCAATGTAAGCAACAAGTTTAGAGTTGTTAAGGTTATCTTTCATTTTTTTTCTCTTTGATTATCCTTTAGTTGATGAATAGTGATTAACTAGAAAGTTTAAGTTGCCATTGAAATTGATTGTGGTAAATGCATATTTAGTTGTTAGAATTTCTTCTGGTGGTAACATTCATGGCACACGGAGTGCAGGGTGTTACACCGGTAGTGCTCGCCCATACCCATGCCCACCAGCCAAAATCTCCCACACGGGCATACCCGCGAAGGGTGGCAAACGAAGAACCTCGCCCATACCCATCGCCTACCTGCGGGCATACCTGTGTGCCCACCGCCAGTTCATGCAACCAATATCGCATCATAAAAGCAATGAACATACTAAAATAACAAGCAGCAATACAACCTAGGTTAGCTACTAATTTCCAGAATCGACATATGAGAAACATGTAATATGACTCACACATTTAAGAGCTCAACACAAATAATGAATAACAAATCGGGATTTATGATAGGGAATGGAAGAAAAATGAATTTGGCGGTGGGAAATCATAGGCCAGGAGGGGTGGGACCATGGGATGCCTCTAGGGTTTTTCAAATATAGCCCACTTTGTTAGTGGTTATTATCGGGTAATCGGATAGAACAGGCACAGTTGAAGCTCCCCCATACCCGTGCCCATTCGCCCGTCAGGCAAAGATTTGCCCCTACGAACATATCCATAGGCAATAAAGGAGGAACATACCCACATCTATTACGGTTTTTACCTCACGGGTTCGTGGTTAATTGGGCAAGATTACTATCCCTACTTGTGATAATTTAAGCAACAAATTGGAGGCTCATCACGCCGAGATGCTCCGCGCCTCCAAACCTCCATTAGGGCATCTCCTCACTAGGGTGCGGCTACGATGGTTTGGTGAGAGCGAAGGCAACGGTTGGTGCAATCTGGCTTCCGGTGAGTCGCATGTCGATGAGAGGAGGGGGAGTGAGCGAGTGAGAGGGAGGAAGGAGAGGTTGGTGACATGGCTATTTACGTGGATGCCATTTTTACTTTTTTATGTGTTGACTAACTATGTGATGCTATATCAACACAAAATCAAGCCACATGATAAAAACCACCGGTAAAGCTAGCATGGGAGTAATTTGCATTGGTTTTGCTAATTGGAGTTGGAGAGTGAACCATTTTGTAGCTGAAGGTTTCTTTTTGACTCATGGCATAAGTTTGCAGGGTAAGGGGTTAAAGTGAGCTTGTAAAGAAAGAAAGAAAGATAATGGATGGTTATGGACATGTGATAAAAAAGGGTAATATTTTTTTGGGATAAGATTGATTTTTGTCTTAAAAAGGTGTGAAGTATGTAAAATACAAACGAATGCAACAAAAGTCACTCATCAAATTTTGTTTCCAAGGACCGTAGAGATTCTTGAGGCAACATCGGTCCAGTTGCTTCACCGACATTTCGTTTCAGGGGCACACCACGTGCATGCTCAAAGCATCAAACTGCACGATGGAATGGGAGTAATGTTATCGATTGTATGTCAACATGTTGATGTTATTATCACAAACGTTAGTAAAAGATATATTGACGGTATACATTTTTTAAACTATATCAAGTCCGTTTAAACGTCGACCAACCGGCTCAAAAGTTGAATTAATTAGTAAACAAAAAACTTGGATCGAATTCCAATTCTAACAAGCGAAATGACAAAAGTTTAGAGTAAAGCGGAGGAGGAAGAGGGGAGACGAGGAGAGGAGAGGAGACAGCAGCCAGCGGCAGCAAGAGCAGCAGCTCCGTCTGGGGCTTGCACTGACTACACCGCCCCTCCTCCTCCTCCTCTCTCTCTTCGCCGCCCCGCCCCGCCCCGCCCCGCCCCGCCCCTCCTCGCCGCCGCAAGCAAACCCTAGATATATACAGCACGGACGGGCACCCAATCCCGTCATTGCGCTTGATTCGCTGCTAACTTGGAGGGATTCCGGTGCCTGCGCAGGTACTGCTGCTGCTGCTGTAGCACTTGCTTCTTGGATCTGATCTGCTCTGCTGCATTCTTCTCTTCCCGCCCGGTGCTTCCCTTCCTCAAGACTCCCCTCCTCATTCTGCAGGCTGCTACTTCCAGATGGCCGCCGCCGACACGCTAGGCTTCAGGGAGGACGACGCCATCAGGTTCCTCTTCGGCGAGGACATCGTCGGCATGGCCGATGACGCCGGCTTCGACAGATCGCTCTTGGAGCTTCACGTTTTCATCGACGTCTTCTCCAGGGACGCCACCACCCGTCCGCCTGCTCAAATGGACCACCTTGGATTCATCCATCATGGGGGGCACCTCAAGGTGGCCGAGACATCATCCCTGCTTCCCCGCACCCATCAATTTCCCGCACACCACTCTGCTACCGCCGACGCACTGCAGGCTCAACCAGATCCCAAGGTACAGGAAAATCCGCAATTTTTCAGCGAGCACAACGTGACTGATCGGATGGATGCCAAAGTAGATCGCGGGGTCGAGGAGCATGCACATTCTCACAACCAGCGGAACGGCACGGCTGTTGACCTGGACGCTGCATTGCAGGGCTTCATAGGATACTGGCAAGGCGTGGGAGGTTGGTGTGCAACTGATGTCCTCGCGAGCTTTCATCAGCAGCAAGTTTCTAGTGCAGGTGCTCTTCATAACACTGTGCAGGATATGCACATGCAAGCAACAGCTCAGGACACCACAGCTGGGATATGCGATGCAGTCGGGTTTTGTGGCAGCACCACCACCAGTGGGGTTGATGATCCCATGCCTTCCTACATGGATGCGCTAGCAGAGTTCTCAGAATTCCAGAGTGACACTCTACTTTCAGATCCCTTTTTGCATCAATGGCTCCGTGATCAGCAACAATTCCCAAGCGATATGTGCTTAAGTTATGATCAAGGACAGATGGTTGACACGAGTCATGCCCTGTATATGAGTAGTACAGCAGATTTATCTGAAAGAGGAGCAGACGAATTCCCATTTTATAGCAAAGCAATCTATGATGCTACAGCTCTACCTCACCTATCCCAAGATTGTATTGGCTCTGGGCGGTTTGTTGAACTTGAGCACCTTTGTCAGAACGGTATGCCCGATGCAAATATTACTTCACTAGATGATGTTGATGGTCCTGGATGCAGCAGTCTACAGTCTGGCCAATCTGTTGCTGGCTCCAAGAGGGCTTTAAGCAGGGATCTTCCTGATCAGTTGGAAGCACATGCGCATCGCCTTTTCAAGGATGCTGGCTGGACTATCAGGCCAAGAAAAAGGAATGATAGGGCTAAGATGTCATCCTATTTCACAGCACCGCATAGGGAAGTGGTTCTGACCTCAGTAACTCAGGCTTGGAAGTTTTGTGGTAAGAAATTATATGAAGCTTCTCCGGGTTCAGAACGGGGAAAGTATCCAATGGAGTGGTCAGATGTCGATACATTTTGGAAGGACCTCACAGATACAATGGCGTATGTCGAAAAGAACCAACAGAATGCACTCACACTTCTTCAACGGTGGGAGCTTTTGGATCCTTTCATAGCTGTTGTGTTCATCAGTAGGAAAATTACTGCTCTGCAACAGCGTAAAACTCTTAGAGCTGTTGGTAGTTCAACCTATGTTGTTGATGACAGGAATAATATGTCCTCAGAAAATAAGAGCATGCAGAAAGGCAGTGATTTGTTGCCCAGCCGCATGGTTCAGTCTACTCCAGTGATCATGGACTCTGATTGCAGCACACTAGCAACTGAGAGCTGCAATGGGCATCAGGCTTTACAGAGCTGTCATGATTCGGAAGGGGGCCGCAATGGGGATATTAACCTCAAGAGTAGCTGCACACAGAGTCAGAATTTTGAGGAAAGTGACCAAGCAGAAAACAACATTAATGAAAGTGACGAAACAAGGCAATTTTGTTCCCCAGCAATGCTCATTAATAATTCGGTGAGAAAGGCAAGGAAGAAGTCGAAAAGGATATTTGATATTGATGCAAATGGATTAGATGGGCGAGGTTCTCAAAGCTTTATGCAGCCTACTATGGAAAACGTGTTTAACCAACAGAACAATCTAGCAACTCTGGACTTGTCTAATGCAGAAAACATTAACCTCTCTGAAGAACATGGTATTTCTTCAGCTGCTGGCACATTGAAGAGGCATTTGAAAGCTGAAACCAAGTCTGCAAACCTAAATGGAGACAACCAAAGCAACAAATACGACATGCTGTTGCCTTCAGAGAGCAAGCAAATGAGTATGTTTCGGAGTGGGGGGAGAATTGAAGAACTTGGGGCGTGCAGTGCAGTCTCAGAAACTGATTGTACTGCAAGGGAGTCAGGTGCCAATGACTTCGTCCATGTTGAAAAGGTCCAGAAGAAGTTGCCGTCGTTGAAGGCATCAGCCCTTGGAAATTTATCCAAGCGTTCGCATAATGTTCCAATTGAAAATACTGTTTGTGTTGAATTATCTCATGAATCCAATGCTGCTGTCCTGGAAATACCTCATGAGTCACAAATCTGCAAGAAAGTCTTTGCTAAAAGAAAACCTGGAGGTTGGGAGAAGTGTGGGAAGAAAAGACCTCGTGAGTTGCGTATCAATGACGATGACCTTTTGATCACAGCTATAGTAAAAAACAGGGATCTTGTCTCCTGCCACATATTTGCTGCAGACTCGGCTGTTCCGGTTGCAAATAAGTTTAAGAAGCTTAAAAGCCCAAAGAGAGTTACCAAGCTACTTGTTCGAACATCTGGAAAAGGGGGAACAAACCTATTGGGTGGGAAGAGAGTAAGTTTGGCACGGAAAACTGTGCTCTGCTGGTTGATTGCCACTGGCTTTCTGACTGTAAAAGATGTCATACAGTACCGGAATATGAAGAGCAATGAAGTTGTTAAGGACGGGCAGGTTACCTGGGAAGGCATTGTCTGCAATTGTTGCACAAGGATCCTATCAATACCAGACTTCAAGGCTCATGCTGGTTGTAGTCTGCCAAAGTCCTCATTGGGCCTCTTTCTACAATCTGGCAAGTCATACACTCTATGCCAGGTAGAGGCTTGGTCTGCTGAATTTATGAGCAGGAGAAGTGATGCATGTGGTAGAAAAGTTGAGGCGGTGGATGAAAATGATGATACCTGTGGTTTCTGTGGAGATGGTGGTGAATTACTTTGCTGCGACAATTGCCCATCAACATACCATCAAGCTTGCTTATCTGCCCAGGTATCTGCTTCTGTACAGTGCCATCGTATATATATCCAATATGTTTCAATTCAGATGTTACAATCCCTTATTGTTGCACTCTTTTGTTCGAGAAAATGTGTATTCGTAGGAAGTTTGAATTGAGACTTATATAGACAAAGTTTATTTCACAATTTGTTTTCTTCCTTTTACAAATGCAGGTGCTTCCAGAAGGCAGTTGGTACTGCCATAATTGCACGTGCCGGAGTTGTGGGAATCCAGTTAGTGAAAAGGAGGCTTTGGCATTCTCAGCTATATTGAAATGTCTGCAGTGCGGAGATGCATGTAACAATTATGATCCCTCCTCTTTTGCCTTGTCCTTTGCATTATTTCTGCTACCATTTTAGAATATTTGTGGCCTTAGTAGTACTTGAGTAGTGTGCATGCTATAGAGTTGACAATAAAACTCTTTTCGTTACCTTTAAGTTGGATGGATATTGTTAGAAATTGGCTTCTCAGTTGTCACAGAAGCTGCTTTATAGAAGGAGACCCCATCTAGCTACAATAGTTACCAGAAAAATGGTTCGTTCGAGTCGCGGTACGGTACGGGATTTGGGTTCACAGTTCGCCACCTTTTCTTCCAATTTCCATTATGAACACGAACCCCGTACCCTAAACCAGTTCGGGTTCAACGAATCCGGTTCGCGATTTGCAGGGGTTTATAACGAATCAGGTGACTGTTTGTGAGGCCTTAAGCTTTGGCAGCCTAAAGCTGAAGTCATCAGCTTATCATTCAGCTCATTTAACTTAGACAGTATTCATAATGCATAGTTGATGAAATTGATCTTTTAATGTTTGTGTTTAACTTCAGATTGATAAATTCGTGTTTTTCACTGGCAGACCATGACACTTGCATTGAGCACGAGATGCTGCCTTATGAGGGTAAAAGATCTGACGCATGGTTCTGCGGGAGATATTGTAAGGAGGTAAAATTTAATTTTATATTTGTAGAGAAGATTCTGTGTAGTGCAAGATTATTTAGTCACCAGACATGACTTGTGATTTATCACTTGTAGAAATTATGATTTATTTGCTCTGCATTCTTCGGCATACACATAATTGACCTATTTCTATTTACTTCCATTGTTATGTTATTTTGGGCACTGACTGACACTAGCACGTATTATAATTTGGTCCACCAGAATCAGTTAAACCTGTAGACATTTGAATTTGATTCACCACTTGCACTGCTTGTTTTTCATGCTGGAAAAGATTTAGATGTCATTGTTATGGCCATCAAGGCTCAAAGCAATTGCCATTTCATGGAACTTTAGCTATTTTGTCTCATCTTTTGGTGCACCAAACAAACTTCAGGCTTTGGTCTGGGATGTATTGTTTCCTACGCTTCATTTTCTTCTCTGAAAGCACTTTTCCACCATTGTTGCTAACAGATATTCATAGGACTACGCAATCATGTTGGGATAACGAATTTTATTGACAAAGAGCTTTCATATACCATATTGAGGTGCAACTGTGATGGGCGGAAGCTACACTCTGCCCAGAAGATTGCCCGTATGACAGAATGCTATACAAAACTTGCAGTGGCTCTTACTCTATTGGAGGAATGTTTTGTTCGTATGGTGGATCCTAGAACCGGTGTAGACATGATACCACATGTCTTGTACAATAATGGGTAAGTTTCCTATTTCTTTTTCTAGTTATTATCCTTTTCCCCATTGCTTCGTCTTTGACAATATTTGTGTCGCTTTATAAATTTTTATTGCACACTATGGATGAGTAAGAGGCAAAGACATCATGCTCAAATGAGCATTAGTTATGTGTATATATATGAACATGTATTCTCTTAATATCTTCCATCAATCTATTGCATGCTTGGGTTTCCAAGTCATTTGCGATTATGGATATCTGATTATCATACCTAATAAACCCAAGAGCCAAGGCAAAAAAGACAGTTAGGTCATGCTTTATCCTTTTCATGTATTTCCACCTGAAGACTAAGGATGCCACAAATCTCCATTTGAAGACTACTCTTCATTTCACTATATTTGTCCACAGCTCACCATGTGCACAGACCAAAGGAAGAAATGAATCTAAGAAAAAATTAATAAGAAATGATCATGCATGAATGACATACCACAACCACTTAACCTCTTCTAAAGCATTTAAGTAGGGGGTAGAGAGTGCAAACATTGCCATAACTACACTCTTGATACTCTCAATGGACAAATATTTTGAAACGGATACCGTCGAGGCCATGGACATATATTGTGAAACGGAGGGAGTACATTGATATTCGCCAGTTCGGAATAGAAAATAATTAAGGATATCGCAGTTGTTTTGCATACCAATATATACAGTTGATTTCTTCATATTATAGTGGAAATTTGAATCTGTACAAAACCTATGACCAAATCATGGAACTGCCAATATGCTAAAGTACAGAAGACAAACCTTGGGATGGTTCTTGGTTTGTTGAATGCTGATCGCAAATTCTACTATATTTTCTTTGCGGCGATATCAATATAATGTAGATTAGCTAATTTCCTGTTATATAATTTTTGCACCAATTATTTCTCATCAAACATGCTCAATTACTTGTCGGATTAATAATTTAGTGAACAATTTCGAAGTTTACTAACATGGAGCACATTTTATCAGATCAAACTTTGCCCGCTTAGATTATCAAGGATTCTACACTGTAATCCTGGAGAAAGGTGATGAGATTTTATGCGTTGCATCTATCAGGTAATGATTTTGATTGATCAGGTCTTTTCAAGGCAGCACACATTCTTTTCTTTCTGAAACATTCTCTAATGCAATTGATGCTTGTTCTAACTCGTACCTAGTTGCTTATCTTGCTTATGTCATGGCTGTCCTTGTAATCTACAAGTTGCTTTTAAGAGTGACTCTATCCATGTGAAGGGAGCAGTGTACGTACTTGACTGACATATGGCCTCTGCAACGGGTGGAATGCCTAGAGGCCCACCTGTTATCCATGGTTCTTATGCAGATTGTACATTCTGTGCTGTAAACTATTTAGTTAGATTTGTCCTTGGCTATGAACATTTTCTGTTTGGAATTATAATATGAACATTTTCTGAAGAATCATATCTGACAATTGATTTTTTTTTTTTAAATGAGCACTTGTACATCCATTCTTGTTGCCTCTTTTCTTATTGGTTGGATGTTGTTAATTGACGGGTGTGCAGACCTTCCATAACATAATTTATAGCATTCAAACCTAACATGTGTAGTTCATTGATTTCATAAGATCTCTTCAACCTGTGTATTTTTAACATTTCAAATGGTTCGGCAAGGCTTGAATATGTTTTTTTTACCACTAATAAATTGTTAATTTTCAGCTCATGAATAAGTTAGCAAAACTTATAAATAGATGAAAATACTATGTTGGAAATTTAATTAGTAAACAGTAGATCATATATTGTGACGATTGTTTCTCTAATTTGGGTTGACTATATGTTTACAAAATTTCCATTTCTATGTTATCAAGAGTACATGGGACCAAAGCAGCCGAGCTGCCTTTCGTTGCTACTTGTGCGAACTATCGCCGTCAAGGGATGTGCCGGAGACTGATGAACACCATTGAAAAGGTATGTAAATTAGAGTTAGGAAATCAGATACAAGTGTTCTGAAGAAAATTATGGACTTCTCATGATCATGTATCACGTTTAACTCGTACAGTAGTTCAACTGTGCTATGGATGTTTGGATGTGATTTTCTTCCTTCTAAATACTTGTCTGGTTCGGTCTTTCTTAACGTTACCATCAATCTTATTTGCATGCTTGCATATCTAGATTTGACCATGTGGATTTTCCTTTCCCTTTAATACAGATGCTGAGATCGTTTCACGTTGAGATGTTGGTCCTTTCTGCCATCCCAGAGTTGGTTAATACATGGGTGTCAGGATTTGATTTCAAACCTATTGAGGATGATGAGAAGAAACGACTTCGTAATGTTAACTTGATGTTGTTTCCTGGGACATTGTTGCTAACCAAAAGATTGGATGTAATTATAACCGCAAAACCAGGTTAATTATCTTCTGCTTGCCATCGGTAACATTTGTGCTTTCCACTTTATGAATTTGAACTTTGCATCATGCATTCCTTCCATCTGTTGTTGTACCTGTAATAATATACTCAAGTTTTTGGAACTATGCAGAAGACGAAAAAGATGCATGTAATGTTTCTGGATTACCTAATGTTAAGTGTTTGCCTAATGGGAAAGAAAGTGAGCATCTTGAACTCCATGACATTGACTTATCAGCGACTGAGTTCAATGCCGAGGTTGCAATGAATGGTTCTTTCAGAACACTGAAACATGAATGTTGTCCTGCAGCATGGTTTAATTCTGCTAAGGTTTGGTCCATCATCACTATCCCTTGCTTACCAAACACTATGGTAGACTGGTGGTGATGTTACTTGAGTCCCTCGCTTGAAACTTGTAGGTGCGGGAAATTGTTAAAATGCACCTGATACAAGTACTTTCATTCAAATAATGGCCTGACTCATTAATTTAGAGAAAATCGGGTCTCCTTGATGTATGGGACTTTTAAGCGATGTAGCTGTAACTTATCGCGTAGAAAAAGAATTCTCTCTACAAACATGATAGATCTCATCTCATAATTCTGCTGTTATGACAAATCTCAAAATCATCCATTGAATTGATAGTGCTTTCTTCCACTCCGGAAGAAATCCCGAGAATTAGGTCTTATGTTGAGGTTGAGGTTCATGCATATGTAGTCTGAACTGGGTATTATATTTTGTCTTTGATTTGCAATCTTACATTTTTGTCTTCATAATGCATGGTTGTATGCTTTCAATGCTTGCCGTTTTTCAGTCACTCATATTGCCCCAAATATCATGTTTGCAATTTTGCACTCAGTACACAGAAACAAGAGCACCAGGTGAGCTTTGCACACACATATAATCCATTTTTATTGTACCGATTTAATGGTGAAATCCTAATGTTTTGCATCTACAAGCGCAGCAGTATTTTATCCCATCCTCATGTTTTTCTGAAGATGTGCATTATAACCGTAACTTATTCCTTCATTATGTGTTCATGTTTTTTTGCAGCTAGCTGTTGGAGAAGTCTGATTTTATCATAAAGTAATTTTTTTGGCTATCTTTGGTGGTTGCGCTGCATTGGCGAACTTGTCTTTCTGATCTATGGCTGAACGTAATTTGTGCTAGCACAGTTATATTTAAACTTGCTGCTGTGTGCAGGCTACTCTTTCCAGGTATTCTCCAAAGACTTGTTTGAAAGAAACTTATGCACCTTTGGTTGTTGCATTATAACATTTTGGGCCACTTTTGGTACTTGTGGGAGCTTGTCTACATTGTTCGTGGAAATTTTTGGGGTGTATCTGTTGCAACGTTACCCCCTTTCGTTCTTTGTTTCAAGCAACAATGGCTGCCTGTGCCCATAAAAGATGCAGAATTCAAGGCCTTTAGAAGCACCTCTCATAAAACAATTAACAGAAGATCTATCTATATATCACTACTCATGTCATAGTTGACATTTGTTTCATCTAAGATATCACCTTGTAACAATGTTTGAAGTAATGAAGCTCAAACCCATTAACATGACTAGCATGTCTGAATTGACAGCTTGATAACTAGTACTAATTCTAACTGGTGGTATGTAATTTTTCCCTCTTGTCTGATGTTTTTTTTTTTTGTCGTAACATTCTTTATATTCTTTTCTCTGTAGTCCCAATGCCGTGTGATGGGTGCTCATTTCTGCATTTTCTCTGTAATTCCAAACTGAAGTATTTTCAAAAAAAGAAGCCATCAACTGTGATTCCTCATTAAATTCTCATCAGAGCTGTAGATTATTGGATCAGATGAGCTAGTCATCCGAGAGTTTTGATTTGCATTGGAGAGAACAGAGAAGAGAAGGCGGTAAATATAAAATCCAAGAAACCACCGCATGGTCCGATCTATCCCTGCAACATGCAAGGCCACAATTTTGCTCTCCTGAATGAAGTGCTTTCCTCAGCTAGGGTGATGTGCATGGTCAGTCTTCTGAGACAGAACGCTAGACATGTGCAGTACGCCAGTACGCGAGTTGAGAAGTTGAGATCACTTGGACATTTCCAAACATGAAGCATAATACATTTGACCCTTCCATAAGTCCTTGTTGAAAGGAGGTTTATCTAAAAGGGGTACAGCAGAAACAGGATAAAAACTCGAGTATTCAATCCTTCTGAAAGGTATGGATGCTAGCAGCTAGCAAAGCCATCTAAGCTGTTTTGAGTTTGGGGTGTCAGAAAAGAGAGTACTGCAGGAACCCGAGTGGATATTATACGAGTTTGGTGTTTTCTTTTTATGGGGATTCTACTGGATGTCTGGAAAGTTTGTTTAACGACACTGGGCAAACAAACTTATGCAATCTCGTCTGGACGCAAGCACTGACGACATGCTGAGAAGTAAGTTCCCTCTCCATTAAATGCTTAAATGCTCATCTGATAGTTTGCTCGATTCCTTATTGTTTTTCCTTCTTTTTTTCATGTGCAATGTTGTTTGAGAACTAGGTTAAGGTGGCAGTGATGGCAGATAGTATAAACTTTTAGGCTTTGTCAACATACTTAACTGTTACAGCTCCAATGTTTTGTTGGGCTAAACATACCCGTCAGGGAGTTGTCGTGCAGATTTAACAATTATACTCAGGCACTTGCGCCTCACAATCGCTGTGCTAAATACTCACTAACACATCTCGGTTGTTTCCAAAAAGGGCTCCTCTCCTCATCGCTAGCCTCTATCTTTGCGTTGCTTCGAAATTTACCTTGTTCTGGTTTGTTTGCTATGCGAGATAATTGACCTTCATATCTCGTCGTGATCTGTACCAGGGGCTCATGGCGATCTGTGTGGTAATGCTGGTTCACTAACAGCCCATGCATCAGATACGTGCAATTCTGCCCTGCAAGTAACCGTAATGGCCTCATTATGATTCATTCGAGCCCCCTCAGGCGCGGCATTTTTGGTCTGACCGCAGCAATTGAGCCAGATCCGATCCAGTACCCAAGTTATCCAAATTTTAAGTTTGTGTTGGGAAATTTTGCAAAACAATTGTTGTGAACCCCCTTTGTTTTGCTGAATTTTTTTTTTTTTTTAAAAAAATACTTCCATATTTGGAAGTAAGGCAAGCGCTTTTTCCCATTTTAATATGCGTCCCTTTGGGTGAAACTGGTGAGATTGTTAATCTCGTCCTGAATGATGCTGATAGCCAAATCCAACGCTTCGCCGCCTGGATTGTCAGCACCAGCCTCGCCTGGACTGGCGTGCAGCTTCCTCTTCTTGGGTCAGAGCCCTCTGCGGCAGCAGCTATCTTCGCCTGCTTGCTAGCTCGACACCTGTTCCTTCCTTCCTTCTTAATATCTCTATATAGATTAATATGCACCGTTATAATCTGGTCCCACTAAAATAAGTGGTGGAGATCTTTGGGCTCTTTCTTTTAAACTAAACCGTTGTTGTATGGAATCTAATTTCTAACTTTTTTAGCTATTTGTGTAATGTAAATGATACAAACTCTTTCTTTTAATCTAGACTGTTATAATCTAGATCCTGTATTATGCAATACACAAACTCTTTCTTTTAATCTAGACTGTTATAATCTGGACTCTCCATGATTAATTGTGTAAATTTTTCTTTTTTCCTCCGATTAATGTGGAAATTTCTAGTCTTGAGAGTGAACGTGGTGGCTTGTTTTACCTCTACTTTAATATTATAAATAGATAGATAGATGGGTGTGTCATTGTACCACTTAGTACTAGAGCGAGCTTATGCTTGTACTTTATTCATGTTTCATGGTGCTCAGTCGTCTTCATCTGGCAGCTCCAACTGCAGTCTGCAGATGCATGCTCCAGCCTTGTTCAGAGAGGGGAGGGGCAAAAAAAATATATACTGTTACTGCCATTGGAGTGATGGTGTCCTAGTACGCAATCCAAAGCACAGCACGAATATGATGAACAGTAATTGAGGAGTTATTTCAGAATTTGACACTCAATTCGTAAACCTTTCAGAGCATTTGAATGACATGTGGGACTATCTGTATGTATTACAGTGGACACAAATTCTGAAATGCGAATTTTAAAGTGTGTCAAATTCTGAAAACTCTCGTAATTGGGCGCGATAGAGATGAAAATTTGCATATCAGCAGTCTAATAAACAGGATTAAAATATGGCAGCAAAACAAGAAGAGTGTAACAAGTACACGTTTCTGAACAACCCTCACAGTACGCCTGGCTTAACAAAAGTGGCCGTATGGTTGCTTCAAATGCTTTCACCGGCAGTGCGTTGCCCTAAACCACTGGTTTCCCTGAACTTAGCATCTGTATGCCAAATTGTACCATAATCAATCGCTGAAATGGCTGTTGGATACGAGGGTTTTCTCACTCTAAGCCTTCTCTTGCTTGTCACCTACAAGGGGTAGCATCTCCATCTGACTTGTTGGCGAACTTGTGTGGGTTGTTCTTGGGCTCCCTGGGGCAGTGGCGTGCTGTTGGGAGATCAGATGCCTCACATACCCATAGAAAGTACAGCCAACAAGGGTGATTGCACATCCGATTGCATTCATAGCAGAGATTGGGTTTCGGAAGATCAACCACGAGACCAATACAGCCACAGCAACCTGAAACATAAAATAATGTTCAGTTTTTTTAAAAAAAACAGAGCAGAAACATGAGGGAAGAAAGCATAGTGCAATTGCGTTCTTACTTTAAGGTTCCCGGCAACATTGAAGGTCACTGCCGTAGTTGAATGGATCACATAGAAGATGGAGAAGTTAAGGCAAAACGCAAGCACCCCTGATCCTAGGATGATAATCAGCGCAGGAACGATTGAGTCGTGTGTGTAGAACCAGTTGATTACCCCGCCTCCTTCAAGTAACATTGCTGGTAGAGCCAGTATCATCGTAGCAAAGGGTGCCATGTAGTACACTGTGTTAATGCTGAAGGAAACAGAAGTTATCATCTTACTGAGAGGAAAACATGGATGACTGACTTTGGTGGTAACACTGTAACAAGCAGTCCTAGCTTCATATAATAGGAAAAAGTAGGCAAATAGTAACCTGTAACTTAAGATTTAAACACGATGTTTTACAGATCAAACAGCTGCTAAAGCACCATCCATCACACCATAAGATTAGTATCTACCTGTTAAATTGGTATCCATGGAGTAGGGACTCTGCCAAGATGGTCTTTGTAGATGTCGCAAGGCAGCCAACCATGGCAGCACAGAAGCCAAGAATGTTGAAGCTAAGCTCTGTAATTGAAGTTAGGAGTATTCCCCCAACTATTGGAACAAGCGAAGCCCATATGCGCCACTGAAAATACTTACTCCAAACTAACCACTGCAGGATGACTGCATTACAAGGAGGCAGCCTATCAACAAACGATACTATAGCAATACCACAAGTGCACTAGTAAAGGGTGATTTGAACGGAACAATGTGGGTAGAAGAAATCATGGTACCTGTGGTTGCAGGAGTGAAAGATTTAATTGTCTGCATAAAGGAGACTGGGATGTACCGCAGGCTAACATTTCCCAGCACAATGTTTATGCAGAACACAAATGACATTGGAAATATCCTTTTCCAACGGTCCTCGGGGTCAACTTGGATCAGTGGTTTTGCTTTAAGCACATGGATTGCAATATAAGCTCCAATTGAAGAGCATATGAAGTGGACACAAGACACCGTCAGAGGAAATTTAAAGTCCAGTTTCTGCACAAAAGTTTTATCTTATACCATCAGTCAGACACGTGTCTTTGAATGAAAGGAGGTTAAACATAATATTAAGAATCAGGTGATGTCCTTTGAAGAGCAGGGCGGCAACATAAATCCATGGACAGCTTCTACAAAGCAAATCGTTCAAAGACTGCTGCTTCCCCCATCGATGGGCGACGCCCCTACCCTTGCTCCTCCTTCCCGACGCTGCCATTACTACCAAATCAGCTCAGTGCGCCCGTCACTTCACCGCACTAGACGAACCAACAACCCCCAAAACCAAATCTTTCAGAGGAAAGTAGGCACCTGTTGCATCCTAACCCCACAGATCCGAACCCAATGAAGGCCACAGGTAAGAATGAGAGAGAGAGAGAGAGAGAGAGAGAGAGAGAGAGAGACTGTAAGCTTAAATAAAATCAAATAAAATGGTTTGGGGACTGGACCTGGAAGATCCACTTGTTCATGACGATGACGGTGACGTTGAAGGCCCACCACTGCAGGATGGCGAGCACCGCGCGAAGGCCGCCGCCCGCCTTCCCTTCCTCCATCTCAAGGATGATGAAATTCACCGGCTGGTCGTCGTCGTCGTCGTCCTCCCCCGCGGTGACTCGTAGACGGGCAGGGCCCGGCCGCGGGAGAGGAGGAGAGGGTGGGTGTGTCTGCGTGTGATGCGTGTTCCGTAAAGACAAGCTCTTGTTCGTCTGTCGATGCTACCAGTTGGGCCCACACCTCTCTTAAATGATTTCCAATGCACATGTAATTTTGTTTTGTTTTTTTTTTAAAAAAAAATCTGCCCCCTCCGTTCATAAATATACAGTGTAATTTAACTTTGCAAACGTCATGATAAAATTAAGAAAAACATAAGAGAAAATAATTTACATACCTATTTTAATTGTCTTAGAAGATGACAGATAATACTTTATGTGTGTGGTAATGAATAAATGCATATGGTTGAAAGAAAATACATACGGGTATGGTAGGAAAGGCTAATTAAATCTATCAAATATTTATAAACAAAACCATTCAAACTATATATCTTATATTTATCAATAAAGGGAGTACATGTTACCAAACTTCATTTTATGATATTTTGATATTATATATTATATGAGATTAAATACTCAATCCGTTTCTCAATATTTGTCACACACTTTTAGCAAATTCTATATAATTCTTAGCGACTAAAAAATACTTGTCATACACTTTTATTACATAATAGTTAATAATTTATATATATATTTAGGTTAGGATTACTATATAAATCAAACTGCTAATTTTTATTATGAATTTCAGTTATGCACAAGTTTTAATTTAGAATTTATATGAAAGTTAAATGACTGATTTCAACCATCCCATGACACCAGCAAAAAACACCTACTCAAGTTGTTCACGTTCAACCCATCCCATGACACCAGCAAGAAATACAGTATCCCGAGAATCGAATTTGACAGCGTTCGTTACAAGCGAGCAAGATGGAAGCAGTTCAGCATGGGAACAACACTTGCCCATGTATGCCTACAGACAGGACCATTTGCAAATCCCATGACACTTGCCGTTGCCTATATCTCCTCTTCTTCGAATGGGTCTCTCTCTGGGAAGTCGCCAACCTACACACAAAACTTGCCTAGATGAAATTCGCTAAATATTTAACAACAACCCATGAAAGCATATATATATATATATATATATATATATATATATATATATATATATTTTGGCAGACTTGCATCCGTGCCCTCAATAGGTCAATTCAAATGCCACAATCCACTATTACATGCTCTGACATTGCAAGCAAACTGCAAAAGGTCATTTCAAGGAGCACTAAGCCTCAATGATAAATTCCATTATTAGAGCATGCAGAACTAAACTTCAGCTGCAGCTATAACATCCAACCGAAATTATAGGACCAGTTGCCAGGCCCTCACCAAAGGGAAAACCGATTAGGCATCTAGCAAGGAAAAGTACCTTTACTTTCTCTGGCCTAACAATCCCTCCATGCCCTTGAGGGCACTCAAAGAAGCGAATGCCTTTCACCCTACAGCATCCAACAAGTAGAACAAAATGTTAACAAAGAGCTACTTCTCCAAAGGTATGTTACTAGTCACTAGCCACAAATTCGCTATAAAAATGTAAGGGGAAATAGCTGGCTAATCATCATGAAAAATATCATATATTAGAATTTGGCACGCTAACTCATAGTGACCAGTTACAGATTTAACACAAGGACTGCTATTTCTCACTGCAATAATTTGAGAATGAACATACATGCCATCATGCTTTCCAAGTGGCTCGTCATATTGCACTCCAACCCAAAATCCACGCCCAAGAGCTTCAGCTCTGCCAACAAATTTTACAGTGCCCCTCTTGGCACCTGGCTCAACTTCACATCTATCTCCCACCTGTGACATAAATTCTTAAAATCATAAAAGATTACACGGCGAAAAAAAGGTACAGTTTTCATTTCATACTACAGAAAATAAAGCTTAGCACCCAATCTGCAACTAGTTCCCTTCAATAGCAAAGAATTTACATGTTTTTCCCAAAAAAAAAAGGGAATAATATTTACAGTACTATCTGATACATTCACGTATGCCTCCAAAAGTATCTACACATGGGAAAAGAAAATTAACTGACCTTGATGTGGGCACACAATTCCTCCATGTGCTTATCTGATTGCTAAAGAACACAATAAATAGAGTAAGCAAGCTGGAATAGCACCAAAGTAGTCCAAAACTTGAGCAACTTACTTCTTTATCATCTGATGTAGGGTTTTTCGACACCATCTTTTCTTTGAATTTTCGAAAGTTAGCTGGCAAAAAAGATAGATGTCAGTATTGGGCTTATTGCAACTGCTAAATTTTTTTTCATAAAAGTATGTCATGATATTTGCATTTAATAGGAGTCAAGGAAAACAGTAACTAGACTTAGGACTATACTGCTAGTCGATCATACACATGTCCGCAAACATTTTATTAGCCATTTATATTACTTCTCATACTATAATCACAGTAGTTTCTACAGAGCAGTGTGATAGCATCAGCACAAGATTCTTGATGCAACTTGACATCTCTAGCAGTATAGAACTTGTTTGCCGTGTACATTAGAACTGCGACAGTTCTGTAAGCATTTGCAAGGGATAGGCTGAACTATATTTCAAAATTCCGAGGGTTATATGGGAGGTCCAGTTTTATCTAGAACATTTATAGATTTGAAATAAAATAAAATGTGTCCTGAACTTACTGTCAAGTTTATTATACGCTTCATCTGATATCTTGTACTTGTCGACAAGTGAAGTATCTTCCAACCAACCACCAGAGGTGACCGACGAAGGATCAAGGTCAATAATATGCAGCCGGTACCTTGGGTCATGCCATCAGATATAGTAAACAAAAAGGAAAACATGAAGCGAAATCACCAAGGATTTCATGCAATCTCAATCTTACTATTTACTTAAGAGGTAGTCAAATGATAAGCATGATGCATAATGGTTGCAGTCCAAGTACTAGTAAGGGCATGAGAAGAAGGGTACTCCTCAAAGAAAAAGGGATCCAGGGCTTCATCTCATACTAGTCACTAACCTACCCTAGGAAAGCAAAGAATTGAAGCAGCACGATCGATGGGAGGTAGGGGTAGATGCTACTGTGAAGAAGAGACGGCAAGGGGGCAGACCCGTTGTAGGGGCAGTAGGAGGCGAGGGGCGCGGCGTCGTGGTCGAGATCGGCGATCTTGGCGCCGGTATCGTCGCGGAGCTCGAGGCGCATGGAGGCGACGGCGGTGCCGGTCTTCCTCCAGAGCTTCTCCTTGAGGGCCTCGACGGTGGTCTAAGCACAAAATCCACAGGCATCCAAGAACTCAAGTGAATTGGGGAGATCCAAGCGAAGCAAAGCAAAGCAAATCGAAGGTGTATGTACCTGCTGCGAGACGCGGATGTCAGATGAGAAGGTGGTGAGGTTGGAGTGCGTGACGAGCAGGAGGACGCTGTCGTCCGCCGGCAGCTGCAGCTTGGACGACGACGACGCCATTGGCGGTGGCTCCGATCCGAGAGCTGCCTGCCTCTGCTAGTGCCTAGGCGGTGGGCCGGTGGTAGATCGAGGCAACGGCCCAAACGTAGGAGGCCCAGCCCAGCAGGAGGAGTAGATAGAGGGGGGAGATATTTTGCTTAGCTCCTCCTCCTCCTCCTCCTCCTCTCTTTCCAAGCAGTGGAGTGGAGTGGTAATGGCGGCTATCCCCCCGCCGCTGAGCTCCCTGCAACTCACCAACGCTCTTCCTCTCCACGCCGCCGCCAAACCCCACCTTCCGCTGCTTCTGATCGCTCCCCTGCGCCGCACTGTCCCCGTGCGCGCCGCGCCCCCACGCCACCACCACCACCGCCCGCCTCCCCACCACCGCCGCGGCGCGCCGCCCAGGCTTCACCACAACGACGACGAAGACGGCTATCCCAGGAAGCGGGGTCCTCCTCGCACGCCCACCCGTCACGGTGCGCCGCCCAGGCTTCACCACAACGACGACGAAGACGACTATCCCAGGAAGCGGGGTCCTCCTCCCACGCCCACCCGCCACCGCCGCGCGCCACCAACGGGCAGGGGCCCTGGCGGCCGCGCCACGGTTGCCGAGATGGTCCGCTCGCCCGTCGCTCTACACCAACAGGAGGCGGGGTACGGGGACTACGACGAGGATGAGGAGGAGGAGTATGAATATCACGACGACGACCAAGAGGAGGAGGAGGAGGAGGAGGAGGAGGGAAGGTTCGCTGGGAGGACCCGGGCGGCCGCCTTGCCCAAGCCGCCCGCCGGGTTCGTGCTGGATGACCAGGGCAGGTGCATCGCCGCCGCCTCCAAGCGCATCGTCACCGTCGTCAGTTTCACTTACTTCTGTCAAAGCAATCGCGCGCTTCTTTCTTGCAAATTTTTCACCATTCCGATCCGTTTCAACTCTCCGCAGATTGATGACACAAACAACCGTCCCTTGGAGTGCATAATCAGGAGGGTATTCCGGAGCACGCAGGATCACGAGTGCATGCTTCTCTGCCCAGTTGACATGTAATGCAGCCACCCCGCGCTATACAGGATCATCACCGATTCGATCCCCCCTTTTCTTTCGTCCTTTCTCAAATTGTGAATTCCCTCTGTCAGGCCTGTGCAGGTCCTCAAGAGCACAAATTTCAGTGGCTGGATAGCTGTATGTCTCCAACTCTCTCTACCATAGATTCCAACAACTACTCTCAACTCATTTATAGTGCAAACACAGCATGCAGTTGGTGCTAACAAAGTTGTTCATTTCTTTTCGTATGATGCCGATCAGACAAATGTTGGTGCTATCTTGCTTCACATCCATATCATGCACAGTTACTTTTGTAGGTTGATGATGACCAGCTTAAGCAAATCATTCCATCTGTTTCCTACGCCCTTGCTAGAGTACATATGCACCTTGTCGAAAGTGGGTAAGGATAACAGAACCACCGTATAAATGCAAAGTTGTCTAACCCTTTTGAAGTTTTGATGGAACTGAGATAAGGGCATATGAATGTATTTTAACGCATATTGAAGTATTGTTTTATCATGTTCATTGCTTACGTAGCACTACAATCTCTCACACACTTTCAGATTCTGTTATACAGCGCGGGGTGGCTTCTGCTTTCCTGAAGATGCAATTCAAGAATTTCATGGTAACCAAAGGGACTAACATGATTATAGTTAACTCGTCAGTTTGTCAAAATGGAATGGTTATACAGGAGCATCAAAGTAATATAGATTCCTGTTTGTACAAAATGCTATCTTCTCACCATGAAATGCTAGCCTTTTTCACCTAGTAAAAAGGAAAACTTTACCAGAATGAAGATCTTTGGTAGAAAGATACAGCTATACCCACAATATGATTCCACCTACTGTACCTAGTTATTTGGACATGCATGTTTAGATGCCTGTTGCTTCTTTTTTCTTTTTACATTTTTTCCAAAAAAAAATTGTCTGGAAAGGTAAGGTCTATATTGCAATCTATCTCCAGCTTGCTTCAAGTCTAAGAATGATCTCCTGGTCTACTAGCATATGCAACAGCTCTTCGAAAACATGATATATATCTTCTATGATCTGTTTGTGTAGGTCCTCTTTGATTTCTCGTATATATTGCAGATTCTGATGATGGTAGTGATGGGGTACCTTTTGAAGGTGTAGAGATTTGCTGTTTCAATTTGGTGAGCAAACTGACTTCTTTCCTTGTTCGTTTGCTTGCTGTAATCAGATAATCTTGCTGTTACTGTAATTTAATTAGCTCCCGAGAATAACTAACATACCTTTTAGGACGAAGGCTTCAAAAGATTGAAACAACGGCTTCAGCTGCATAATTAACATATTCACTGCAGTGCTACTATATATAACTGACTTGGCTTCACAAATTAATGAGCTGTTAATTCCTTGGTGTTTCATTGCCATGCTTGTGATTGCTGACACATAACGTGGGCATGATATTTGCAGGACGGTGCACATTATATGATTTATACACCGGTTGATCCTCTTTTGTTCGTTGCAGTCAAGGTATTTTGGTTGTTCTTCAATTTCTTTAGAAACTCCCAGCTGAATGCTTTTAAACCTCCTAGAAAAAGAAGCTGCACATGATGTCTGAGAACACGTCTTTGTGCAGGATAAGGATGGTGTGCTACACATTGCTGAAGATGTAAGCAATGTTACTATTCATAACAACATTTTCTTCATTGGGAGAGTGAATAATAGGATCTGCAGTGTAGAAGCACTTTATATTTAGACCGAAGGAAATACTTATGTGCACTGTGGACAGGATCTCATGGACGATCCTAGCGTTGTCGGCGCCATAGACGAAGAGACAGAATTTACTGCTTTAGTGGTACGCCACCTAGTACTTGTTGGTTAGCTCTTAATGTTTCAGGTGGATGTTATTCATAACATTCTGTGTCTGAACTGATTTACCGTTGGTGTTTTGCTCCATGGAACTCGGTTGTTCCTGTATCTTAATCCTGCAGGAGGAGGAAGAGGCACTTCTGGAATCAGTACTTGGTGAAAGGTGATGATGTTAGTGGGTACTCCTTGGTACTCCATCAGAGGATACGAGTCCCAGGACCATGTCTGATTACCACCAAGTAGGACAAGCTTATGAAAATACTTGTACCACATCCACAATTCCACATAGGAAGGGGCTCTTCTTATTTTTTCATGAATGATTTAGTATGTTTTGTGGTGGTAATGTTAGATGTGCAAAGTATTTTGAGATAGGAATGCTGGTGTTGTAATCTGATCTTAATCTGTGTATATGATAGGAAGCCTTTTTCATACTCCTGGGACTACATACTTCCACCTCTAATATACCACTTAAATAAACGTATTATACTCCTTTATGACTCACTTTTTCGAGAAGCTCATTTTGGAGTATCTTATAATCAGTATTAGAGTATACTCAAAATGATAATGAGGTACAATAATATTATTCAAGCAGAATATTGGACGTGAGAGCATGTATTCCTAATTTATATATATATATATATATATATATATATATATATATATATATATATATTTCGCTTGTAATGGGTAATTTAATCGGTGAAGCATGAGATGAAAGGTCAGGAGGCAGGCAGGTGCACGGTTCATTATCCGGACCGGAGGTTAACAAGTCTGTCGCCTTTTTCTCTTCTTAAAAGGGAAAAGGAAACAGGGAGGATGCGGTTAAGTCGGTTTAGTTTGCTTCTCCTCCCTCCGGCGAGGCGATCCGGAGAGAATCCCGGGCGAAGATTCAGATTCTACTGCGAGGTTGGTTGGTCTCTGATTCCGCCAACAAAACAACATTGCTTTGCTGCTCCAATTGGCAATGTCACCGCAACTTCTCCTACTTGCTTCGGTTTTACTCCTTTCTTCGCCTCCCCAACAGACTACTGGTTGTTGATTGATACTAATACAACATTCATTCGACCCAACTGCAAGTGCATCTGCAAATTTTTCCTCCCAACTAGGTCATCATCGTCATACAATGCTGCTTCCTTGGCAATAACACTGGAATATGTAGGACGAGTGAACATCCTGACTGTCCATGGGGAACATCATCGACTCTCTGGTGTCGGGCTTCACCAAAGTCATCGCTGGCATCGTTGGGAAACCATTGGACTTCCTTTCTGGCAAGACATGCAGGTATTTCACACAAGCACAAGAAGAGTATTCATGTATCAAGTCTTTTTTTTTTTTTTTTTTGTTGTTGTTGACCTAATTGCCAATTCTTAATATACATTTCACACAGTTCAGTGTGTGGTTCAACATGGGACGTAATCTGCTACATCGACAACTTCTGTGTAGCAAACCTTGCAAAGATGGCAGCCGTGCTGTTTCTCATTTATCTAGGTATATACACACACACACACCTGCTTCAGGAACTGACCACATTCACTTTGGAATTATCTAGTGCTGGTTACTTAAACCCATTGCCTTTTCCTCGATATATATATATATGCAGTCCTAGTGTTGGTGTACCTTATTTACAAGGTGGGCATATGCAGCTGTGTCTGCCGAGGGATGTGCAGAATGGTTTGGTCTTGTGTGGCCTCTTGCTCTTCAGCCTGCGAAAGCGGCTGCGTGTTTCTCTGTAGCAAAATGAGGGATGCGAAGCGCACAAGACAAGAACGGAGACGCTCGCGCGACATGGAAGGCAGCGAATCAGGATCAAGTGGCAGCGAATCAGAAGAGGACAGCACTCACCACAGGTACATTCCAAGGTCTGGTGATGTCGAAACATCATTCTCAAGGAGAAGAAGGATCTATTTGCAGAGGTCTTTGAGGCCGAGAAATCATCGGCTTGTTCTCAGAAAGGAACCAGGGGTGAAGGTGAAGCACATCCACATGCATCCGATTCAGAGGGCAGCACTTGATAAGATCAAGGTCACTCGCACCTCACGGTTTGTGCACAAGAGCAGTGGTAGGAGGGCACCAGACTATAGGACATGCTAGCAAGGACTATAGGAGATCCAAGCAACCCTATGGCTTCTCAGAAAATGAACATCATTTTGTTTTCGCCTATCATTCTCCACTTTATTTGTTTCAAGGCTCGCTCAACACTAGTCTAGCCGTATCTCGAATGAGTAGCAATTTACCGTGACACCTCACCAACATAATTTCCCTTCTTTTCTTGCCTCAAGCACATACATCTGAAATATATTTCACAAAAAAAAGACAAGCTTGATACAGCGTGGAAGGATGCAATACCTAACAATGCCGTGGACGATAGCATTACGAAAAAATCCTAGTTTCTCACAGTCTGAGTACACACACACACACACACTCTATGCTCATGAGGAGCGTATGCTGTGAGTTCGTGAAGCCCAAACTCCAAAGACGAGGAACCAGAACATGAACAGGATTGCCCAACATCGCATAGATCCATACTGGATTCTTGGAAAAACCTTCAAACATAAAGAATGATGACAATTACACCATGGGCATCCACAGAAACGGTGCCACTAGCAGGAAAAACCATTAAAGCATGAATTCCAAGAGGTGCTTCTATGCTTTTCTTTTTTAAAGTTACACATATATTAAAGAATGAATGAAGGGTAGATGGTGACTACTTATCTCTTCGCTTGCTTTAAGATTCGTACAACTTGTATTAGGAGAAAAAGCATAGAAACAAAAATCATCGCTTACTTACAAATGTCAGGGAGATTATTATAGTCAACGCGCATAAACCTCCAAGAAGCATATGAAGACAAATTACAGCAGCTTTCTGCACAGAAATGTGGGGAAAAAAATCATACTTCTCATAAATGTTTGAATCATAGGGTTATTGTACTTGCTAATTGGCTGACAATTAATTATACATGCAGAGAGCACCATAGACAGAGGGAAATGAAAGAAATTTGCATGTGATACATCATATACCCTGAACAAGTGAACATGATGAGAGTACAGCCTGAGGATATAAAGGCACAGCTGCATCTAAATGGACTTTCATAAGAAAAACACGTGAGACATACCATCATATACACAAGTATGTGTTGTTGCACAACAACAACAAAAAGCACTGATATTTAAAATGCACACCACCTTCAGAAGATAAATGGATAGGAATTAGAAGATGGAAACACCTGCTTTATGCCTCTACACAACATATTTTCATCAATGCATCCTAGAATGGTTGTGCAACTGGATGTTTGCTCCAAATTATTTCATGTAATTTTATTAAAGAAAAATATAGGATTTGTCTGCCTGTGCTGGTAAAATAGGATTAGAAGAAATTTGAACGATCCTGTCAAAAAGTGCCGTAACAACAAACACAGAAATAAGAAGAAAGCTCTCGAGAGATACAACATACCTTGCCAACGTGTGGAGCAACTAACCATGCAAGAACAACAACACCTAGGCCAATCGCAACAAAAATTCCAGTACCCTCCAAACTCCATCTTGTATGTACTGCCCTGGCTGCCACAACACCATGCCCTACAGAATTATTAATGGGACTAACTGGCGGTTGCTCGATGTGCCCCTGAGGAACAGCTACATGTGAATTATGAGGATTGAACCATGACGATATCTCACTTAGCCGCTGTCTTCGTATTGCTGCAACAGCGACTGGATCGACACCTGTATCTGCCCTGTAATGCAAGTAAGAAAGCTCCCCTGTAGATGTATTTTCCCTCAGAGATTCATAATCCTTTAAGGACGCAAGGATTTTATTGAAATCAGCAGGCTTTACATTTGAAGCAACATCTCCACATATCTCGCATACGGTGGATCCATGGCTGATGAACCACTTGAGTGCACAGGCATAATGCGCAAGAGCAAGTTCATTCTTGCAAGAGCATCCTAGATCCATAAGATCATCTTGTTGATGCAAAGGGCCCGATTCGACGTCAGTAGCGCATACAAATATCTCCCCCTCAGGGCTTATAAACTCGACAAATCTGGGAGCACTGCTGCCATCTTTTGAAGCGGTGCCATCCTTGCTGGTGGATGTTTTGTAGGCATCACCATTACCTGAGTCCTTGTCAGCTGTGGTGCTTCCACATGAAGGATCTCGAGGGAGTGATACGATGCCTAAGAAACCCAGGGCAGACTCGCCTCTCAAATCAGCTTCCGCACAATGACACACTCGGCAAAGTGAGAGGCCCCAAGAATCCTTATCGGTGCTGCAGTTTGACACGCTCGGTCTGTGATCGTTATCCCAAGTAGGTGATTTGATGGCATCTGATTTTCCATTGCCGTGATCTGGTTGCACATTCTGTTCCTTAAGGCCCATTTCGAGTCAATTGATCATCTCATCTTATCTGGCATTGAACAAGAAACAAAAAAAAAAAACAATAGAATGTGATGTGCCACAGATATTATTGCCTGACGGAAGTGAGAGTGATGGTTGAAGCTTGAAGCCATGAAGAGGGGGAAGAAAAGGAATGTGATGCTTGCAGGTATATGACGGACATTTTAAGCATTAGGCAAATCAATCAAGCAATCATCCAACACCAGCGCAGCAGCGCAGCACTGATGAGATGAGACCACCCCACCCCCTAAAAGTAAAAAAGAAATGCAAAATTTTGTTGTTAGTGAAATACAATACAATACAACACAATGCTTAAAGAAGCAATAAGGAAATACTATTACTATTATTATTATAAAAGGAATCCAATCGGCGGGGGGAGGGGACGTGGTACCTGATAGGGGAGATAGTAATAGAGTGATTCCTTTATTATTTGTGAAAGAAAGAGAGGGAGTTGAAATCGACGGAAGATGGAGGGAGGAAACTGCGCGCAGGCTGCAGCGTAGGAGAGGAGAGGAGAGGAGAGGAGAGGAGAGGAGAGGAATCCATATCCGGTGAGATGATGATTCAAACAACAGGCAGCACAGCAGGGGAAGTGGGGAAGGATCGATGCTTACCTAGCTTGCGACGGGATGATGCGGGCGACAGCAGCGGCGGGAGGAGGAGGAGGAGGAGGAGGAGGAGGATCGGAGCCAGGAAAGAAGAAATAGATGGATGCAGCAAGCCAAGAAAGCAAAGCACCGCACAGCGCCTCTAATCGAATCTGGATGGAGTCAACAAGTGACTGGTTTCTCTCTCTCTCTCCTCCTCCCGCTGCTCCTGCTCCTCTTGTTAATTCGCCGACGACGGCGTGTAGAGTAGAGTAGCTGAACGTTCGCTGGCTGTTTGGTGGCGCCCACTTTCCAGATTGCCTATCACTTTCCTCTCCTGGCCGGCCTGCCTTCCTCCTCTTCTATCGAATAGTCCAAGGTTTCCAAACAGATCTAAAGTGGAGAACAGAGAGAAAAAGAGAGACATAAATATGAAGAGGAACGGATCTGCTATTCTTTATTGCTTGTTTCTGTGTACAATGGGGTGCCCCCCTGACTCCTATTTATAGACTACATCTAGGGTTTCAGCTAAGGGACCATCGTGGGCCACGTGGTTTCCCAATACTTCCCCTTGGGCTCCTTGCCGCGAGATGCATATGCCTCATCAAAACTCTAGAAAAACCCAGTGAGAAAAATACTTGGAGAAAGAGCACATAGCATACATTTGTTGTGTTACATGAATTGCCTCATCAAAACCTTATGTAAGAAAAACTTCAATGAAAAAACTTACTAAAGAAAAAGATAACAATTCACCCAAACTTCAATGTTAATCTTCTAGATTCACGTTAGGTACTCAAACTTCATGTTCGAGATTTATGTAAGAGTATGTGAAAATTCTCCGCCTGAAATCTGCACTTCTCTAAGTCTCATCATCCCAATTCCTCTAACACACCTTTCAAAAGAAGATGTCGGGAGTGACTTAGTGAATAAATCTGCGAAATTTACACACGACTTAGTATGCAGTATCTTGATCTTGTTTATCTTATGCATTTTATGAGCATAAAAGAACTTGGGGTTGATATGCTTCGTAAGGTTGCTTTTCACATATCCCATTTGCACTTGAGCAACACAAGCTGCATTATCTTCATAGATAATAGTGGGAGTTTGATCCATGTTCAAGCCACATGACTTCTGGATGTGGTGAACCATTCTTCGAAGCCACGTACATTCACGGGAGGCTTCATACAAGGCAATGATTTCCGAGTGGTTTGTCGTCGAGACAAGAGTGCTTAGACGATTTTCAAGAAATTACCGTTCCACCATAAAGAAAAACATACCCAGTTTGTGACTTGCCAGTATGCGGGTCCGATAGATATCCAACATCAACATAGCCAACCAAATTCAATTCATTATATCTTCTTTAAAACAAGCCCAGGTCTTTACTTCCTTGGAGGTAACGGAAGATGTCCTTGACCCCTTTCCAATGTCTTTTGGTGGGTTCTGCACTGTACCGAGCTAGCAAATTCACGGCGAACACAATGTCCGACCTTGTGCTATTCGCAAGGTACATGAGCGCTCATTGCAGTCCACTGTGGGGGTGCTATAGGCACATATAACATACAACTGAATTTTCTAAGACGAGAAATCCTCAGGATAACCCCTTGCACCAATTGCATAGGTGAATAGATGTTGTAGGCCGATGGTCCAAAATTGATGAGTGTTGTTGCGTGCAGAACTGCGTGTCCCCAACAAATGTTGGGCAAGTTACAACTCTGCAAAAGCGATCGGGCTATGAACTTAATCATCTTATTAGTGCTTCAGCTAGTCCATTTTACATTATCAATTCCTTTTTGAGGGTATCCATCGTTCGTAGATGATCTCACATCGGGACTATTACATGTTCACAAATTTATTGAACACATTAGTCCCCTTAATCATTTATCATTAATCATCCAAAACTTCTTTAGGGGCCTAGATGTAATTTCAACCTCGGGCGCGGTGACGGCTCCGAGCCAGGCCGATGGCTTCGGCGCTGTCGCGGTGCCGATCGGGGCCGAGTGGTGGCTTCGACTGCATGTCGTGGTGCCGGTCGGTGAGCCGGTGACTTCGGTGCGACCGGCCAGCGCTCGGTGGCTTTGTGCCCAGGGGGCACGCTGCAAGCGCGGAGCCGAGCCGGCGGCGACGCTTTGTGCGTGGCTGGGCGGCAAGCTGTGTGCGCGAGATGAGGGCAGTGTGCCATTTTGAGCGGGGCGCGGTGGTGTTCGAGCTGGTTGGTGGCCTTCCATGTGGCGCCGACGGAGCCAGGCGCTACGTGCGTGGCGAGATCGGTAGCCGATGGGGTTACGGCTCATGGCTTCGTGCCGGGCCGAGCGGCTTCGTGGCGCGACGGTGGCTTTGTGACGGATCACCTTTTTCAAGGGGGTGCGTTTAAATCCACAACGGCTACCCATGATGATTAGCTGTCGGGAACCAAGTCATACCTTGCCAGCATAAAAACGAAACAACTGTTTTAATACAAATAAGGCCTAACGGCCAGAGCTTTACAAAAGGAAGCGGTGGGCTTCAATAAATTACATTACCAAAAGACCGCACATGCAAGGCCTGAGCACAGAAAAAGGACCCTAAAACCAGATTACTTCGCCATCTACGATCTTCTGGAGTTCTCCTGCGTCTTCAAATTCTAAAATAGGTTGAAAAGCAAGACTGAGTACACAACAGTACTCAACAAACTGCACGGGAAAATCCGAATATTACATGCAGGGATATTCACAAGGAACTGGCAATAAGGCTATTATTATTGTGGATGCAGTTCTATTTTCGAAGTCATTTTACATTTGAAGCACAAATCATACATAATAGAAATAAGCAAATTTTGAGTTTTCACAAGTTCGTCATTACGTCAAGTTGGAAATAACAATTCTACTTGGGTTAGGTTACGTGATTCACCCCAATTCAAACTCAGCTTCATTTACCGGAAGCACGGCGTATTCGAATACCATTTAAACATGACTCTGCAGAGTTGCTCAGCTTTACCCACAAGATATCTACGACCATCATGCCACGCGATTACATGCAACTTAAATGCATGCGGCCAGGCCAAGATCATCAAAGCTTTTCGTTGAACTACCCCTCTTTAGCACTTACCCGGTAGTTTTAAAACCACCCAGTACTCGGGTCCCGCGGGCCACGGCGGGGTGCACTATCCGATTCCTGAGGGTATCTACCGTTGTGGATAGCGGCAGGCGACACTACCGGTCAACCCCCATTCCACCCCATTCTTTCCGCGGGCATACTGATCAACGCCCATAGTATGGAACCTCTCGCCTATAAGTATTCCAAGGGGGAGTTCAATTACCGAGCTAGGTTGGATCGAGTCAACAAGGTCAACTGACCCAACTTGTGGTTGAGCGGGGCTGAGATTCTAAATCTAGACGAGATAAATTTTTTTTTGAAAAATTTCAAATTGCTACAGTGATTTCACGATTTTTCAGTGAGATTTTGAGTTTTTTTGATCGAGCTGATCACAAATTTAATCAATTTTAATGTTTGTATGATCGGATTTAGTACCAATTTTTTTATGGTGAATTGTAATGCCTTTTCCAAGGGATACATGTGAAAATTTTGCAATATATATATACACACACACAAATTATGTAACCCTAACCCTAAACCCTAACTTGAACCTAACATTAAACCCGAACCCTAAATCCTAATTTAAACTATGCAAACATGTTAACTACAATTTTTGGGATGGATTGGATGCATCGAAATATTTGGGATTAGGTCCTTCTATTGCCCGTAAGCTTTGTAAAAGTTTGTGGGAAAAAAAATCACATTTAGCTTGTTTCTACTAGATTAGAAAAACTAGTGTGGAACATAATTTTGTATGAATTTTAGAGAAAATATTGCGATTTTCAAGGGTTTCATGTATAATTCTTCATTTGAAATTAGTGTTTTATTCATCGGACTTACTCTCGAGCCTTGTAGCTTTATACTTTTAGAAATGGACTACATGTAGCTTCAACTACTCGGTTGAAATGATATAGTTTGTATTTTTGGATAAGTGATTTAACTGTGGACTAATGTAACGGAATTTTAAAGGTGTTTATGAATTGCCATGTAATGGGATGTACGCAACGACATGATGTTGGTGAATGTAAATGCCATTTATGTCAATTTTATTTCATATTTATCATTTGTGATCACAGTATATATTGATTGTTGCCAAATTTAAGTGTTAGAATCCGAAAAGTTGGGCGAACTGTTGCCGAAATTTCTAAATTTAAGGTATTTTATATGTAAATACTTAGTATTTTATAATTAAACAGATAAAAAAGCATGTACATACAAGCTTGCATGATTTTTTTTTCATATTCTCCCCAATTTTGTTAGCCTCCGGAGACCATTTCACATGGGTTGAATATGACCGAAATTTGGGTTTTGTTGGTTGCCAAAATACCGGATTTGAAGTTTTGTTTTTTTATCTTTGTCGGATTTCGGTTGAAATTATGAAATCTCATCACAATTTAAGATTTTCGATCACCCTGGTGTGATCCGAAAACAAAATTTATAACTTTGTTGGTGACTAGCCAATAACCGAAACCCTCCCTCTCCATCTCTAATAGTAAATCTGGCCATAGCGTCGGAACTTATCAATATCGCAATAACCGAATGATTTTTAATTTTTGGTTATCGGTAAAATCGAGTCAAAAATCGTCAGAAACTGAAGGGTTACAAACTCAATGTTTTTTAGGGAAAAAATTCGGAAAAAAGCAAAAAATCGACCGATATTCACCGGTAATCGCGATATTTTCTCGATAGTCGCGATATTTAGCTCGATAATCGTAATATTTGGCTTGAAAATCAGCCAACCAAGTGAACTTCATTGGCGGTCGATTTTTTGAGTGATTTTCTTTCGATATACTTCGATAATCGCTTGATATGTCTCGATAATCGTGATATTTATATCGCATACTTTTTTTTCAAAATCTTGAATTTTTTAAATTTTAAATAGATCGATACGTAATATTATACAAGCTTGATAAGATCAATTTTCGTGATATTCGATCAATTTTCGACGGAAAGTTGAACCTGCGCCGGATGTTACCAAGGAGGCCGCCCGGGCCCGTGCAGACCGGAGGGAGGTGCAAATCTTTCCATCTCGATTGGGACGTCTCCACCTCTTGTGTGTTCTTGGCTGCCTGCCGACACACAGTGTTCTCTGCTGCTTGCCTGCTTGGATCCAATTAATTCCGTGCACAATTCCGTCCCCATCCCACCAGGAAAGGAGGTACGTATTTCCTATCTACTACCCTGCGATTACTCTGCTCCAGTCGATCTCTCTCTCTATCTCTCTATCTGGGGCAATTCTTACTAGCTGCCCCCCTTTCCTTTTTCTTTTCTTGTATGAATCTGTTGGAATAGTCCCACATTGGTTGTGGGGAGGATTTGAGAATCGATCGGTTTTTCCTAGTCCTAGGAAGCTCTAATCTGCTGCTGTTTTTGTTCAACATTTTTTTTCCTAATGAAATTGCGTGCTTGAATCCATGATGCTACTGCCTGCGTAGTATTATTAGTTACTGAGCTCACTCATCCTTTGGATCCGCTGAACACACTAGCCAGATCTCCCTACGAATTAACCTTGTGAGAGGAATGCCTGTCCATGTCCCTGTCCCAGTACAACAATCGAATAAGCTACCTGTAGACACTAGTAGTATATTTTACCTAGCTCGCTCGCTAGCTAGCTAGCTAGCAGCTGTTCAAGTAGAGGGATCAGTGGCAATGTTTTTGCGTTGAAGAATCGATCGAATCCCCGGTATGCAATCGACTTGAAATGTTTGCTCTGTGTGTGTGTCTTTAATCAGTTGGATGTGAAGAAATGGCGTTCGGCCACACGCGCCTGGATGTCCGGCGGCCGCAGCAGTCCTCCTCCTCGTCCTGCTCCACCACCACCGTCGTCGCGTTTGTCGCGCTTTGCTTGGTCGGAGTGTGGATGGCCTCATCCATGCTCTTCACCCCGGCTGAGTTCTCCCATTGCATTTGCAGCCCAAAGCCCGGGCGCCGGTGCGCCATGACCCTCCTACTGTCGCCGAAACGGAACGACATGTATCTGTTGGAGATCCCATTCCGGTGGAGGAAAGCAGCGATGTGCGAGAAGAAAACACCGAGGAGCCTGCTTTAAATCTAAAACTAAAAGAAGACAGTGCGACAGAGCCCGGCAATCAGCAACAGGATCTCGTGGAACAAGGGAAGCAAGCCAATGAGCAGAATGACGACCCTGAGCTGAAGGAGAAGTTGCAGTCACCAAACAAGGACAAGCCGCCGGCGGACGGGAGTGGAGCAGAGCTTCTGAACGAGACGACGACGGAGCGGGGGCCATGGCTCCCTCAAGCTGCAGAGCAAGCTGTGGCGTCGAGCAACCCTGCGCCTGCGGCTGCGCCTGCGCGTCATTATAGTTGGAAGCTCTGCAACGTTGAGGCTGGGGCAGATTATATCCCGTGCCTTGACAATGTGGAAGCGATCAAGAAGCTCCGGACTACCAAACACTATGAGCATCGAGAAAGGCATTGCCCTCAAGGTCAAGGGCCTCCTCCTCCTACCTGCCTTGTCCCTCTACCGGAGATGTATAGGCATCCCATAAGGTGGCCTAAGAGCAGAGAACAGGTTTAAGCTTGGCATTTATCTGTCTTCATACTTGTATCAAGTTAGAAAGGTTCTAAGATGATTTATTTACTTCTTGAGGTTTTCTCTTTCTTTGTACAGATATGGTACAACAATGTTCCTCATACCAAACTGGTACAATACAAGGGACACCAAAACTGGGTTAAGGTCTCTGGGGAGTACCTAACCTTTCCAGGAGGCGGAACTCAGTTCAAGCATGGTGCATTGCACTACATTGATTTCATCCAGCAGGTAACACTCAAATGATTTCCATCTATATCAACTGTCATTGCTATTGTGCACTCTTAACCATTCATTACAACATCTTTCTCAAGTTAAACGTTAACGGCCGTTAAACTGAATAACGGTGAATGATAGGTGTAAACCGTTTGCATCAATGCTCTAAATAACGGTCAAAGAATGTTCACCCTACCATTTTAGTGTTTATACAGTAAGCGGCCTTGTAAACGGTCTTGTAAATAGTTTTACTATTTAAAATTCGGAAAAATATACACATGTGTTTGCAGTAACAAAATAAGCATCTAATTCATCTTCTTTCATGCGTATAGAATAAAGCTACCAGGCTATCAACAATTGTCCACAGCGGTGGCATGAAGGAAAAATATGACATGATTCGAATGTAATTAAAGAATTATACTTGAATGAATGAACAACTCAAGTGACAATAAAAGACAAAGCTAGCTAGCATCTCGTGTATTTCATAATGTTCCATGTCATATGGCAATCTTGCAGCTTTACCCTAATAAACGCCCTGATAAAAATGGCCTATTAAACGTTAACGGCCGTTAAACTGAATGAACGGCCCGGTAAAACAGGCAAACCTTGAAATGCCCATAAACGTAACCGGCAGGGGACCTTTACCGTTTCAACAGGCTTTATTTAGAACATTGGTTTGCATTGATAAAATAGCATTTATCGCAAGAATTTGTTCGTGATAAGTGAGTATAGGCGTGTCATGGCACAGGTAATGCTAATGGTTTGTTGAGTAGGTGCAGTGCACAAATTTCTTTGGAATCAAATTACGCAGTAGCTATGCTTGCGCACAAGCTGTCTGAACCTCTTGAGGTTTCAGACCAAATGTACGTTCTTAAGCAGAATATGGTTCATTTTTCCTTGCAAAAAACTGAAAAAGGGTAAACTGGATTTAGTAATCCAATGTAGTTTTACCGTAAGTAAAACTGAGGTCGTCCAACTGACATGTCTGACCCTACTACACAGGCAAAGAAGGATATAGCGTGGGGAAAAAGAAGTCGTGTGGTTTTAGATGTTGGCTGTGGAGTTGCTAGCTTCGGAGGATATCTATTTGACAGAGATGTGCTTACTATGTCGTTTGCACCCAAAGATGAGCATGAAGCTCAGGTGCAGTTTGCTCTCGAGAGAGGAATCCCTGCTATCTCAGCTGTTATGGGTACAAAAAGGCTCCCATTCCCTGGAAGGGTCTTTGATGTTGTTCATTGTGCACGCTGTAGGGTACCATGGCATATTGAAGGTGCACAAGAAGCCACTTGTGGTAAAATGCCTTTGTTTTGCTGTTTTGTGACATTATATGTCATGTGGCAGGTGGTAAGCTCTTGCTAGAGTTGGACAGACTGTTGCGGCCTGGTGGTTACTTTGTGTGGTCTGCTACTCCTGTATACCAGAAACTTGCAGAGGATGTTGAGATATGGCAAGGTAAATCCATCGACATTAAAATTTGTTTCTGCATGTTGGATGTAGTATTGTTGGTATCTTGAGTCTGGACAGCTCCCAACTCCATGCCAACTGAATTGAGTTGTTGTAATGAAATAGCGATTTCCCTACCTAGTATTTATTTCAATTTTGCGTTGTTCCAGCGATGTCTGCTCTAACAAGGTCAATGTGCTGGGAAATGGTCAATAAGGTAAAGGATAGGGTAAACGGAGTGGGTATAGCGATTTTCAGGAAGCCCACGGACAACAGCTGCTATGAGGGAAGATCCGCAGCGGACCTAGCCCCACTGTGTGGAGAGTACGATGATCCTGACGCTTCCTGGTAAGTGTTATCAACCGGCCGGTTATATATTTGATGCTAATCACCAAATCTTGTACCTAATTTGAGCTTCATCCATTGCTGCCAATTTGCCTTTCATTTCAGGAATGTCTCTTTACGGTCGTGTATGCATAAGTTGCCCGTAGATCGCGCCATCCGTGGTTCACAGTGGCCAGAGGAATGGCCATTGAGGTTGGAGAGGCCACCTTACTGGCTCAAAAGCTCAGAGGCTGGAGTCTACGGGAAGCCTGCTCCTGAGGATTTTCAAGCAGACTATGAGCACTGGAAACGGGTCATAAGCAATTCGTACATGAATGGCCTGGGTGTCGATTGGTCTGCTGTTAGAAATGTTATGGACATGAAACCTGTATACGGAGGGTAAGAACATGGCACGCACCTGTTTTCATATTAACCTTTCTGTCCTTTTTAACATCTCAACTCCTTTTTTTGACGTCCAATTCGATCGTAGTTTTCTTTCATTGCAATCTGTACTGGCAGTCCAATAATTTCTCGCATTCCTCTCTCTCTCTCTTGTAGGTTTGCAGCAGCTTTGCGAGATTTGAAGGTGTGGGTCATGAACGTAGTTCCAATCGATTCACCTGACACACTTGCAATTATATACGAGCGTGGATTGTTTGGAGTCTACCATGACTGGTGCGAGTCATTTAGCACCTACCCAAGAACTTATGATCTTGTGCACGCGGACAGTCTTTTCTCCAAGATTAAAAAGAGGTATGTTTTGTCCCCTGCTGAATACAAGTAGTGTATGAAGAGCATGTTCATGTTCTTGGACTCATCAGTTGTTGGCTATTGCATCGTCACTTGCACATGTTGTGCTCATGTGATTTTGTCCTTTTTCTTTAGCACTGCCTTGACATGTCATGGAGTAACACTAGTGCTGCTGCTGCTGCTGTGTGGTGACAGGTGTAAGCTATTGGCGGTGATCGTGGAGGTGGATCGGATAGTGAGGCCAGAAGGCAGGCTGATTGTTAGGGATAATATGGAAACGATTGTTGAGGTGGAGTCTATTGTCAAGTCACTGCACTGGGAGGTCCGCATGTCCTACTCCCAGGAAAAACAAGGTTTGCTGTTTGTCCAGAAGACAAAGTGGCGACCACACCAAGTTGAAGAACCTTCTAAGATATACTCCAGCAGCACAAGGCAAAGGCATTGATTTGACACTGAAATCCTTGGAAGAAAGAAAGAAAAAGGAAAGATGAAACTAGTGGAAAAAAAGAAAAAGGAAATCTATCTAGTAATTGTTAAGGATATTAAGGATATATTGCCTTATATAGCTGATTCCCATATATATGTTTTCCATATACATGCTTTCCTTATTTAGTTTTTCTTATTTAGACTTTCCTATTGTACCCTCATGTACTCTATATATTGTGGCCTTTGGCCCTCATATTCAATACAAGTCATATTCATAACATGGTATCAGAGCTCTAGGTTTTTGTTTTCCTAGCTTCATCCTTCCGCTGTTTTAGATCTAATCCGCTGCCCCGGGAGAATCCTCCCGGGGCGGCACCTTGGCTCGCGACGTGCTTCTCCAGGCTCTTCCCGTCGGTTCTTCCTCGCCTCGGCTGATCTCTGCGTTGCGTCCACCATCGACTCCAGCTCGGCCGCCGAAGCCTCGCAGCCCGTCGCGGCCGGATCTACGCGTCGCCTCCCTGCGTGTCGACAGCCCGGCCGCCTCCGGCTGCAGCGCTCCAGCCGCCGCGTCACTTCTGGTCCCGCGCCACCTGCCGTCCGCCGCTCGGTCGACAACTGCGTCGTCGCTTTCATCGCGCTCTTCGTCGCTTGGCTCGCGCTCTACTTCGGCCGCGGCGACGGCGAACCGCTCCAGTCTTCGTCGACTCCGGCCGCCGCGCCTACTTCGGTCTCCGGCCGTTGCGCTGACTCCAGCCGCCTCCGGTCCGCACCGTCTCCAGCCCGTGTCGGCTTCGGTCTCTGACGGACCAGCCGCCTCCGTGCGCTGGCTCGTCTCGGCATCCACTGGCCCACCTCGGCCTCCGCCGACGCCACACGCCACCGGGCCGCCGACAGCCGCTCCCAGCCCGACGTAGCCACTGGGGGTCGACGACGAAAGGCCTGCACGGGCGTGATCTCTGAAGTCTTGCAGGCATCCTTCTCCCGTCGCTCGTTCGGCTCGACGGAGTCTGCTGCTCTTCACGGCTTGAAGTCCAGTGGAGGCCAACTAGAAGTCCTTCACGTGAAGAGTTGAAACATCCAGAGATCACGTGTCTGTCGGTGAAGGATGGCTAGTTGGTTTCCATCTGCTAGCATGTGAAGCTTTTACGTGAAGACTCCAAGGCTTCAAGTCTGATCCGTGGCACTTTCACGTCAGTGCTTCACTTGGATTTTTTTTTCTTTCTTCTTCTTTATCTTCCATTGCGTCCATCCAAATTTTTAGCCTTTTGATCCGTCGTCGCTCGACTCTTCTATCGGCTCGATTTTTTTTTTGTCAACTTTTATTACCTTGGCTCGGCACGTTTTGTCGGCCTCGTCGGTTATTCATCGTCGACTCGGCCCTACCTTCGACTTCCGTTTGTCGATTTGGCTTCATCGTCGACTCGGCCCTACCTTCGACTTCGGTTCGTCGATTTGGCTTCTTAGTCGACTTTTCATCATCGACTGGGTTCTTCGTTGGCTGTTCTTCGTCAGCTCGATGTTTAAAGAGTTACATGCTACGACGGCTTCTTCAGGACTATGATTTTGGATTTTCCCTATTTTAGTTCATCCCTTCCAAATGCAATGCTATTGCATACGCCTTGCATTTGTGGGGGGGTGTTAAGGATATTAAGGATATATTGCCTTATATAGCTGATTCCCATATATATGTTTTCCATATACATGCTTTCCTTATTTAGTTTTCCTTATTTAGACTTTCCTATTGTACCCTCATGTACTCTATATATTGTGGCCTTTGGTCCTCATATTCAATACAAGTCATATTCATAACAGTAATTATATTGGGGAGGGACTGGAGGGATGATTGTATTGGTGTACATGAATTACTGGCTGGCTAGCTAGCTAGCTATCCATGTTGTGAATTGTATTGCATGGCATGGCAGTCCAGTGGAAGCAAAATATGAATCTTCTCTTATTGCCATTATTACATGGAGGGAAGAGGCAGACAGAGGCGGTCTCTATTGTCCTTGTTTCTCTTTTCTTTTGAGACGGACGGGTCTCTAGCTCTCTATCCATTGTGATTGGTTCTCTCTTCTGGAAACGAAGAGTTACTTGATGCTCCCTCTAATAATAGACAGGCAGCAAGAGCAACTCCTCCGGTTCTCATCCAAAGAAGAAGAAGAAGAAAATTAGTGTCCCTTAAAGTAATGGCTCCAGTGGGGTCAACAAGGAACGCCTCACTAGCCTTGCGTTCATTGGCAATTGCTGAACATTTGAATTTCCTTTTTTTTTTTTATGCTTCTTGACATAATCCAAGGTTAATATCAGGGGCGGACCCACCAGTGGGGCAGCTTGGGCTGCTGCCCCACCTACAATTTATTAGGTCCAGGTATTTTGTATATACCGCATATGTATAAGCCCAACAAATTTGAAAATTTAACGCGTTGCACCAAGCAAGAAACACAATAAAATTGCCAACAATTGGATGAATGACTTAATGGTTTGCTATACGGAGAGAGAGATTTTCAAATCACTTAATGATGAAGCCATCATCCGACGATTTCAGCGCCTCAAAACTAGGAGAATACAATTGCCTCGTCCCTCACCAATTATTAACTGAGTGGTATGTTGCCTATTTGCTAATTCTTCTTTGACCGTATTAGTTGAACGTTATATTTATGCTTCTTTAATAATACTATTGTTGTTACGGTACATTGCATTCTTTTTAACGTTTTAATACTACTTTAAACTTGCCCCACCTATAATTTCTTTCTGGGTCCGCCACTGGTTAATATGATACTCTATGTTTCAAGCTGAAAGGATTGCATCAATTTGAGTTGAGTGGTTGGTGTTAGCGGTTTCTCACCAGGAGTTAGGCTGCAAGGGAAGAACCATAATGTTTTCTGTTGTGTTGAAAACCTTCACCTCTGCCAAATCGGTGCCGCCCTGCTAAGCATTTCTCCTGATTGAACCTTACATTATTACTACTATCAATTAGCTAGCCCTTGCAGATTTCTACTGCTAAGTACATTTGCCAATAATTAAATCTGCCTTTAATCTCAGCGGCAACAGACAGCTAGTTACTACTACTCCACTTGGTGCACATTTCTCAACACATACACTTGACTCCAGTGGGGTTGCAGTGCTTAGCAAAAAACTGCCTGCTTTCATTCGCAGGCTTCAGACTTTTTATGCCCTGTGATTAGCATTTCATTTCAAACTTGGCCCTCTTTTTTACGACCGATTGCTTCGAGTTTCAGGTCAACTAAAGAAAACAGTTTATAGTGTTTGGTGCAGCCCACTCCGTACATAACTAGATGGAGACTATGGAGTAGTATACGGCAGCATATCCAATGCTAATAGGTCAATATGCGCTAACATGCTAACTCCCATCATCAGCCATCGGAGGGAGAATTTGCGGTCCAGATTGATCAAGGTGGGAGGATGTATTCGCAAGAGAGAAATAAGCTTTAAGAAAATGGTTTAAGTGGCAAAGGGGATTCCACCTTGATCAATTTGGGCCGTAGACCATCCGATGGCTGGTGAGGAGAGTTAGCATGTTAGTAACCACTGACTCATTAGCACTGGATATGCTGCCAGTAGTATATTAGCTAGTCGTATCATCTTTTTTATCACTGATGTAAAATAAAAATGAAATCAGGAAGCAATGATATGATCGTTTTGGATTGGTGTGCCTTCTGCCATGCATACCAGTGGAGTGGTACTAATTGTGTTCGTCTATTGTAGTGTCGACAAATGAAATGAAGTGAGTCGACGATCATGAATTAAGCTAGGATCGCCTTGAATATTTGTAAGTAGAGAGAGAGAGAGGGAGCACAGCTAGGCGCTTCTGAGCTGCCTCCTCTTAATTTAAGAGCTCCTTTACAGTGGATTAAAATCAATATAAGTCGTTCAATCCTTTGAATCTAATGGTTGAAATCAATTTATATCTAGTTATACTACCATATGTAGTATTGGTAGTAAAATTCAGAAAAGGGTAAAAGGGTAAAAAAATTCTATCATATTATTTGTCATCTACGGTAAAACACGTTCTGTGATCCTAATTAATGGCGGATGAATGGATAAGAAGCTTCTGAAGATCATCAGGTATTTGGTAAAGCAAAAACTGTGAATGAATAGAAAAAACCTAAAATACACTCGATTTCTACTACCACTATTAATTTACTACATACGTTAACCACCATAAAATTTCTCTAATTTAATGGATGCCACGCGTGATACCATGAGCTAGGTACGTGGAGGTGTTAATCAAGTACTGATGCACCTAGGCGTGAATCTTAAAGCACTTAGTTTGTGTAAATTAATTAGCTACCAATAGCCGGTATTCGTGTCCCTGTGTGCATTTCCTTCAACCTGCTGCTCCCTCTGCTCTCATGCCTTTTGAGTAGTGCTGCATGATCGATTAGCGAGTGAGTTTTATTGTACGAATAAAGCTCGATCGGTAGCTAGTAAGTTTTGATTGAATGATTGGTGCTTAATTGGCCTGTTAACTAAGAGGGTGTTTGGCAGAGCTCCAGCTTCACCAAATTCTTGGAGTTGATGGAGCTGAGTATTTATAGCTTCATCAAATTCGTGGAGCTGGAGTTGATGGAGAGTGTTTAGATGGATCATCTTGTTTACATTTTAGAACAAACTTAAGTTACTTTCTTTTAGTCTACAAGTTTCAGCTTTATGTGGAGCTGAGATTTGAAGCTCTATCAAACAGAGCCTAAGTTTAATATACGTACGGGCGCACCTTGCTAATCCTAGGACATGACCGATCTCGGATTTCCCCCCTCTCTTCCCGTTAGCTTTCTTGCTTCCCTGGAACATGCTGCTGCTGCAGCAGCTGCCTAGAGAGACTGCCTGCCGTTGCAAATTCAAAACTTTTGCGCGCCCTGTCTCAATTTCCATCTCTCATCTTACTTTGCCTACCATGCCAATATGCCATGGCCTGATGGCCATGCCTTGTGTGCATAAAGTCAAAATCATCCCTTATATAACCCTCGTGTTTTCTCACAAATCTAGATTCTACGTATAAATTTGCAAATTTATCAACTCAGAAGACGCGACAAACAATACGTGTGCCTTGCCGTGCTTATCAAGAGCGGAAGCTTGCCAGTGTCGCGGTAGCATGCGCGGGCACGGGAGCTCGCAGGCTGACAGCTGCAACACCGACAAGCTTCCACACTCGCCAGACGTGGCAGGGGAGCTTACGTGCTCCCTGGGCTTGGCAGTGGATATGTGTCGCTTGCTATGCTTTCCGCGGTGAGGAAATGGGGCAAATTTGCAAATGCATGCGCGAGAGCTAAATTTGCAAGAGAGAGAGAGAGAAACACAGATAGAGAAACGATGAATTCTAAAAAGTAGTATGCAACTTTTTTTTTCAACTAGCAAGGAAGACACACGTGCACGAACGAGTTCACCCCCTTAACAAAGGCTAGTAGGATAGATCACAAAATTTCTACTAAAATGTACTCTAAAAATGAGCATCATAATTAGACACTCATAGATAGAACCGTATACCCACAAGGCCACAACTCGGAAAAAAAATCATATTTAGTACAAGTGTGAACTCGTATTTACAAAATGATACAACAGTTTCACATATTTACAAAAAAATTTGTCATCTCCGGTCCCCGGTATACCAGGGATGCATGACCGACGCACCAGGAACCGGCCAAGCCTTGGCCGGCGCACCAAGAACCGGCCAAGGCTTGTGCGGCACACCACGCACCGGCCAAGCTCCCACTCGTTATTGCCGAACTTGGGTGCGGCAAAGGGAACAGAACAGGGTGAGCAATTTACTAACTAGTAACTACATTGTTGGGAACCAGCGGAAGCGCCTCTGCGCTTCATCAGATGTGCAAAAATTACAATATCGCCGGATAAGCTAAGCAAGAACGCAGCAGCAGCAAGTTCAGCCTGGCAATCACGGCCTGAATTTATCATACTCGAGTTCAAATGAAAGCAAAAGAAGCAACCTTGAGTAGTTCGGAGTCGTAATCACAGCACAAAGCAAACAAACTCAGAAACAGCCCACCAATTAGTATCGGGACCAACCAACTAGAAGCGTCTCAAACTAGCGGTCATCAATACAATCTCCAATAAAGTTCGGCTGGCGAGTGGGAGCTTGGAGCTTGGCCGGTGCGTGGTGTGTCACACAAGCCTTGGCCGATTACTGGTGAACCGGTCAAGGGCTTGGTCGGTTCCTGGTGCGTTGGCCAAGGCTTAGCCGGTTTCTGGTGCACCGGCCATGCATCTTTGGCACATCAGGAATCGGAGATGACATATTTTTTTATAAATACGTGAAATTGTTATATCATCTTGTAAATATGAGTTCAAACTTGTACTAAATACGATTTTTTCCCACAACTCCACTGCCTCTCCAACAACAGTTGGTTTCCGTCTAGTCTGCAACTAGCTGGCTAGGTAGCTAGGCTTTCCTTTAATTTGTCCTTCCCTCCCTCCATCTGATTATTTTTCTTAATGAATTTAATTTAGGGGGATCGAACCTCAAATCAGAGTACTCCCTCTTTAAAACATGATGAAAATAGTCATGGAAAAGTCGGAAGAATTTTGGTATAATTGACAGGAAGTCAATATGTCATGCCTCAGAATTTCAGCTGTAAAATCAATCTACGCACTGAGAAACAAAAAGATCAAACAAATTATGTTGATTGAAAATCAGAAAATAAAAAAGGGGAGAGAAAAAGATGAGGCCAGGCAGTATTCACTGAATCTGACTTTTTTTAGTTTATCCTACTGTAAGTCAGATTTTAGATGAAAATTTATAGGATATTCAACAATATCCGTCTATCAGAACCTAGTATCTATTTTCACCGTGTTGGATGTTTTGTTGGAGGGCGTGTGGGTGTGGCCTTTTTATGTTGGTTTTTGTGCCCCTCCCCTGTCGTGTTACCTAGCGCGGCCATTCTTTATCTTAGCCTCCCCTGTTCTTGGATGTAGCTGCTGCCTCTGCCTGTACTCTACAGTCTCGAGTTTGCAAGAAAGAGAAAGAGAAAGGTGGTGAGAGAGAGAGAGAGAGAGAGAGGTGGTGAGAGAGAGGGACTGTGTATGCAAGCAAGGCGGTGAGAGGAGGAAGAGAGAGTTGGGACTTGCGCCATGGATCGATCCAAGTAAGTAATACTGGTGGCTGTTTGATCTTGATCAATGGGTACTTGTGCGAGCAAATGCTATCCCGCCGACTCATTGCGCGGCGGCGGCGGCTCTCCATCTCCAAACCACCACCTCCAACAACCTCGCCACGCCCTCACCGTGCACCCGCTCCCACTCCCACTCCCTGCAGCTCACTCCGCTTCTCCCACCACCACCACATCAGCCACCTCCTTGCTGTCCACCACCTCCTCCATCTCCATGGCCACTAGCACCATCTCCTCCTCCTCCTCCTCCGCTACTTGTTCCTCGCCCGTGTTCCTCAAGCCCCGCCCGCGCCTGCAGGGATCGGAGTTGGACACCAGCTGCAGCTGGGACGTCGTCGTGCTCGACCCCAACAAGCTCATCTCCGCCATTACTCCTACTCCTCCTCCTCCTAATCCACGGGCACTAGTACGCGGCCCAAGGAACCCCGGCAGGTCGAAGCGCGCGCGGCCGGTGTCCCCCTTGCCCCCCCGGCCGGCACCAGGACCGGGGTGCAAGAAGACTTGCAACTCTCTCAACAGGACAGGGACGCCGCCGCCGGCGTCGGGACGACAGCATCAGCGCGTCGGGCGCCACCGCCACAGCAGGGTGATGATGGAGTCCAAGAAGAGCGCCAGCAGCAGGGGGGCACTGGCGGCGGCCGGTGTTGGTGGAGGAGCGCTGGTAGATGACCTCAACAATCCCCTCATATCCATGGACTGCTTCATCTTCATCTGATCCGGCCGGCCCAAAGTCTCATATTCTCTTGAAATTAAATGCATTATTCATTCATCCAGTATTGTTGCAATTAGTTCTGTAGAAATGTGTATTAGCTTTTCTTCTTCTTCTCTTTGTGTGTGTGTGTGTGTTTTGATATATAGAACAGGTTTAATTTGTTGTGGCTTGTAACCTGCTTGTGATTAATTGTATGCGATTTTGTTTAATCTGAGTACCTCCTAAACATTCATTCATGTCATGCTCTTTTGCAGTTTTCTTTCTTCTTTCATGGAGCCTTCTCTGTCAGAAATTATTCTCTTCAAATATAACAAGAATATACTATAGCCTTTTTTTACGCATGAGCAATCAATATACTTGCTCTATGCATACTCCGCGTATTAAACTCATAGGGATTTTGGGCTCCCTGCGGTGTCCACGTCATATATGGGCGACGCGCTAGCTCGCCGTGACTCCGTGTTAAATAATTTGTACCCATAGCACATTCGCTAAGGGTGCGTTTGGTTCGTTGTATTAGATTGAACCGAACCGTTTCGTACAGAATTTAATCTCGTTTATGCGTTTGGTTGACTGAACGGAACCATCTGGTACGGGATGAGTTGCTACAGATTTCTAGAATATTCCTTGAAGATGCTGTATCGTTTGATACGATGAATTCGGCTAAACCGATCGGTACAGGATCGGCCGGTACCATCCCATTCAGGATCATCTCATCCATCCTGTACCATCCCATCCCATTCAGCCTGTTACATCCAACCAAACACACCCTAAATCACTGTAGCGCAGCGATAGCATTCAACAGCGCGAAACGACATGTCCCGTGTTCGAGTCCGCCCACCCGCACCCTATCTTTCTCGCTCGACGCGTGGCATCCGCTTGTGCCTTTAGAGTTGCCCTCGCAACACGGTTTTTTTGCGCAAAACTCCTTTGAAAACTTTGAAATTACATCCAAGCCCCCAAAAAAATCGGATATTGTTTTTTCCCTTGTTTTCCTTAGGCAAAGGTCCCCAAGTATTCGAAAATTACATTTAGTCTCTCCAAAAATCAGAAAGAAAAAACTTTTCTAGGTGTTTTCCTTGCACAAAGGTCCTCCGATTTTTCAAAAATTACATTTAGGCCCTACAAAAATCAGACAAACCTTTTTCATGTGTTTTCCTTGTGTAAAGGTCCCCCGATTCTCCAAAAATTACGTTCAAGCCCTCTAAAAATAAGAAAAATGCTCTTTAGTTTCCTATTACTCCACTTTTGTGCCAATGCCTCTTCTAGGTGGCTGAGACGAAGTTCTTGCGAAGAACATCATCTTGTGACTCCACAACTTGCATAACATCAATCAGTTCGCAATACTCTTTGTATGCATCCTGACGATAGCTGTGGATACTATGGATAGCACTAGGATGGAAGGTGGAGTGAGTTTTCTCAATCTTCTCCTTGTCAGTGATCTTCTTGCCACGTAGAGAGAGATTAGTACAAATTCTGTGCAAGGTAGAATTATACTCGGTCACTGTTCTGTAGTCCGCAAACCTCAGGCGAACCCAATCTTGCTGTGCTTGGGGCAAGATGGTGTACTTGAGCTTCTCGAACCGCTTCTGGAGTACAGTCCATAGCTCAAGCGCATTCCCCTCAGCCCTATATTCATTTTTTTTCAAATTGGCTGAGAGGTGATGCTTGAGGAAGTGAAAAGCTTGATCATTTTGTTGGGCAGTAGATTGCTCGTTCTTCGAGGACCTTAAGCCGATAGCAGCTCGGAGCTTCTTGCTTCCTAGCACGATCTTCACATCGAATGCCCATGTGGGATAGTTCTGACCATGCGGAGCCAGTTCTTCAAACTCACGGTTGACAATGCCAGACATCTGCATATTCACAAGATTTCTTCATTAGATTGCTGCGTGCAATCTATTTAGAGAGCGGTTACTAGATTCATAACAATGCATAATTAAATTATCATAATTTTCCAGTAAACTAAATAAAACAATAAATACAAGATCTATAAATATTCATAAAAGCGGTAAAAGAAGGCTAAGGAAAATAAAGACAGAGCCAAAATATTTTCTAGAATTTTCTAGCAATTTTTATTATTTTTCTATCAATTTTAATCAATTTTCCAAATTACTAATTATTTCTCAGAAAAAGAAAAAAGGAAAAGAAAAAAAAAATGAAATTTTAGGGGTGCAAAGGGATAATTTTCCCTCCCCCGGTTCCCCTTTTCCAAATTTAATCCGGTTTCAACCGGATGCATCCGGACTTCAAGTCCGATCGATGCAACTTTAGAAGTCGATATCTGCAATTCAGAGGAATGAAGGAATAGAAACAGAGCTACAAATGATGGAATGAATTTGTCATCTCAGAAGAGCGTGGTAACAAAACATTTTCGTGGCCACCAGAGAAATTTATTCTAGTACCATCACTTTTCAGGGCCGTCAAGCTTCCAAACCTACGCACCCCCATGCTGCTTCAGGATAAAGTGCTCATACCTATGCATTCCTTGCCTCGTACTTTCTACACGGCATGAGATACAATGCCACTGAATTTAGGTATGATAAGCTTCATCACAACCATCGCACAGAACAATCTGGTCATCTCCTTGTCAATGGAATAGCCTCCGCAGAGGCAAGATGAGCAGTGCCAGAAGTCCAGTTCTGTTGCCGCGCACTTGCAATCTGGATAGCTTTCAAGCATCGGATGTGATAGAACTTGAAATGGCAGTACGCGTGACCGTGTATCAAAAACTTCTTGTCGTCATCTTCACATATACCATAATGCTTGCACAAGCGTGATACGGCAATTGCCGACAGGTCTGGCTTCTTTTCATCCTCCACCATGGCTTATTTTCGCTACCAGGATCACGAAGTTTGACACACTACGCAACCATTATGCAACCTATCATGGAGAACATTGTTCAAGATATCCCCACCCAATTCTTTTCCCTTTGTACTGCAGGTAGAACAGTACCACCTTCGAGTAGGAATTTTAACAGCGGGTCTAATGCACTTACAGTGGAACTTGGTTTCACATACAGTGCAGTTGACTATTCCTTGGCCATCTGTCCTTTCCCCACAATGCTTGCAAATGCAAGTTTTGTACAATCCATCCGCCTCGGTTCGATTTGATTTCGTATAAACACCAGAAACGCATGGGGTCAACTGCATGAAGGTGATTGAATCCTTCTTTGGGACTTTACCAGCAACATCAACTAAACTCATCTCCTGCAATGAAGTCTAATATAATAACCAGAACTATTATGAATACTGAAGGCCATAGTTACCGGATTCGCTGTAAACCCTCACGAATCGTAAACCATGTTCGTCGAACCAGAACCGGTTTGGCTACGGAATTCGTGTTCTCAGTGAAAATTGGAAGAAAAATAGAAATACGCAAACCCGAATCCTGTAGAGCGACTCGGATAAACCGCATTTCTGGTAACTACGTTAAAGACACTGACCCAGCAGTCAGCAATCAACATACGTGCAAAAACACAAACAACTTGCATCGGTCTTGAGTTCAGTTCAATCACCTCTGCTTCAGAAATGCCACAAGCCTATTAATAGCTTGTTATTAGCAGCATGCAGCACAAGAGGAATGCATTCAAAAATTTGAAACCACATCAACATATACAAAATAATTTACGAATGCACCAAGTCAATATGAGATTCACTAATGTGTCAACAACAACAACAAAGTGGAGGTTTACCTTCTTTTCATAGGAAGCCCGTGACATGACAGAGAGACTACTTGCGAGATCCATCATTTCCCGACCAACTTCTTCAAACTTCTCCCATAACTAAAGACGAAAGAATACATTAGAACATTGGCACTTGCCGCAACCAAGTCCAACCCCGACAAGATCATCATCACCTACAATCGCAACCGATTCGCCAATCCCCCACAGGTACGCTACCATTTGCTTAATCCTTACAAAAGATTTTCAGAGGCAGAGGCACGGGGACAGGAGCCCATCACCATAGCAATAGGGCATGGCAATTGCAACAATTAAGCGTCGCCGCCACGAAAGTGGAACGAGGAGACCTTGATTTGTTGGATCTTGGACTAGTACCAAGCAGGGTTGCTTTGCTTGCTACGATTTGAAATTTTCTAGGGCTCGCTCGTGGAACTAAATTGAACCATAGCCACCGCGGATTTAGCAGCGCAGCAAAAGAGAAGAAGATGAGACGACAAACAACTTACTGCTGGACTCGCTACATTGCTGCAGTGGACGAGAAGAACAAGACGAGTTTAACTCTAGGGGTGAAAATGGTACGAATAATTTCCGACCGACCGACCGATCGAAACGTCTCGGATAGCAATTCAGATATTTTTTCGGATATCCGGATATTTTTTTAGATATGGATAAAATGTCCCGGATACGGATACGGATATCTCAGATAATATCCGAGCATTTTTCGAATACCGTGCCGACGCACAGGCTCACAGCCTCAGTTCCCCTTCCGCACTGCCCCAGGCTCCCAGCTCCCAGCTCCCAGCCGCCGTCGGCTCCCCCCAACCCCCCTTCCCGGCGCTCGCCCCCGCCGCCCGGCGCCCTCGCTCCCGGAGCGCCCGCCTCCTGCCCCTGCCCCCGGCGCCCTCGCTCCCGGAGCTCCCGCCGCCCGCTGCCTGCCCCTACTCCCATGCGGCCGTGACCTCCTCGCAGTCCCCGTCCTGGTGAGATTTCCCTCTTCATTGCTGAATACTGAAGGTGGAGAACAAGTTAATAGCATATTTTTAGTTGATTGTTGACCACCTGACCTGTATATGCCATCAGTAGGAAATGGATCATTTCAAGTTAGATAGCGACATGTAAAGCAAATTAATGGAGATATCTGTAAATAGAATACTTTATATCTCTATGTTACCACATTAGCTGTTGATGGGTTTTGAACTGGAATTGGATGCAGTCGGTTCACTGCAGTCTGCAGATATATTTGTGATGTATTGTCGTATACTCGTATTGATGTGATAACATAGAGATATCAAGTATTCTATGTACAACAATTCCAAATAAGCTTCAACATACAGAATTGCTGACTTGTTGTATGTTGAAGCTTAGGCTGAGAAATGGTAAATCCTATGCTTTGGTTGGTATGCTAATACGAAAGCTGGAAATTTGTTTAAGGCAGGAGTTGCAACCTGCGGGTCTGCTAAAACTTGACAAGGCATATAGTGAAGTTTGTTTGGTCAGTAGCTTGGAATTAGTGAAGAAGTTGATGCATGTTGCAGTGGTTTAACAAAGCAATGCTGTTGTAGTTAAAGATCAAATATGTACCATTAAAACTTGACAAGGCATATAGTGAAATTTGTTTGGTCAGAAGCTTGGAATTAGTGTATTCTCATTACTAATTTTAGGAGATTCTATAATTAGCTTGAAATCACGTGGAAACATGCAGTTACAATAAGAGCAGCTCTAAAATGATCAAATGTTAAATTTTCAGGTCATGACATATCAACTGCAGTTAATAATGTAACTTTTTGCATAGATACCGCAACAAGTTATGTGGATTAACGCAATAATGTCCTCAAGTGCCTCAAGTGCTTTCTTCATTTTGACCGTTCAAGGTACTAGGTACTCATACAACATTGTCATTATGATTGAATGTAGAAGGTGGTTATGGCAGCATTATCTTAATTATGATCGTTTGTGCCTCCTGATCATTATGATTGAATGTATTTGCCCGGTGTTTTACTGTTGCCATGGAAAAACAAGTTGCAAGCGTATTGTGCTTTAATATAATATCTCAAAAGAGAGGGTGTACAGTACTGTAGAAAATAACAAATTCCTTGCCTTTCAATCCAAGGTGAGGCTTATGTTGTTAATTTAATCTGATTAGCGGCAAGCTCTGATATTTTGTTATTATAATTTGTTTCAGAATGGAATTAGGAAGCGCGAGTGCAAATGTTGGTGGTAGTGGGGCAGAACATCCTGCCCCACTTAGTGAAAGTGTGGCTACACCAAGTTTACTCCAATCATCGGAAGTTGCAGCTAGTAATGATGAAGGGGAAACAAGAAGTCAACCTGAAGAAAATGAACCCCCCTCTAAGAAGGCAAACACCTCCGAGGTTTGGAAATACTACGATGATATTTGGGTGACGAAAATAGGACCAGATGGTGTTGCGGTGAGAGAGCAATGGGCAAAATGCGAGGAGTGCAATTACAAAGGCACTAAAAATACCATGAGAGGCACAACTGTGTTCTGAAATCATATGAAAAACAAGCACAACCTTGTGAAAGGGTAGCAAAGATTGGCAAGTAGCGATGGCACAATGCAGACATACAGGTATGATGCAGAATCTAGCCTAAGAAAGTGGCAGTTAGCAATGGTTATGCATGAGTACCCCTTTAACATGGTAGAGCATGGGTATTTTATTGACTTCATTAAGTCTTTGCGTTTTGATTTCTCACTAATGTCTCGTATTAGTACAAGGAGTAGTATAATGGAGATGTTCGTAAAGGAAAGGAAGAAATTATATAATATGTTCAAGTCTATTTCATGTCGTTTTTCTTGCACCATGGACATGTGGACTTCAAATCAAAACAAGGGGTACATGTGTATAACTGTTCATTGGATAGATGACAATTGGCGTATCCAGAAAAGGATTGTTAAATTCATGCATGTGAAAGGAAACCATACTGGGCAAAACCTAGCCAATGAATTTGTGAAGGTTGTGATGGCCATGAACCTTGAAAAAAATTTATTTGCTCTAACTCTAGACAATGCATCGGAATGTGGGTTAGATGTTAAGAAAGGTCTTTCATTGGATGTTCCAACAAGATGGAACTCCACTTTTGCCATGTTAAGTAATGTTGTTTATTTCAAGAGGGCTTTTGAAAGGTTGTTGTTCTTAAATGAGACCAAATATATGAGATGTGCTCCGACATATGAAGATTGGGATAAGGCATAATCTCTATCAACATGTTTGCAAAAATTTAGTGATATTTAGTGATGCAACTGATCTATTCTCGGGGCATTTATATCCAACAGCTAATCTCTTTTGGTGAAAATTTTGTGACATCAAGTTAGCAATTGAAGAATGGAGTAATGACTATGATGAAACAATTTCTTGTATGGCTAATGCAATGCAAGCAAAGTATGAAAAATATTGGGATAAATCTAATATAGCTTTAGCAGTTGCATGCTTTCTTGATCCAAGATATAAGAAAAGGTTGGTAGAGTATTTTATGAAAAAGATCTACCGTGAGATGTATGACAGTGAACTTACTGCATTCATGGATGTAGTTAAACAATTATTTCAAGCATACAATGTCATTACACCCGCTGCACAAACTAGTGAGGTTTCAAAATCTGTCACTATCACTCAAGAGATAGAAGAATATTTGTATGACCAAACTATGACAAGCCATGATGACAACATTGAATTGGAAATCTACATGAAAGAACCATGCATAAGGTATATTGAAACCAATTATGACAAGTTTGAGGTGTTGGCATGGTGGAGGGATAGACAAGGGACTTTTCCTGTCCTTTCACAACTAGCTCGGGATGTATTGGCTATTAAGGTGTCAACAGTTGCTTCAGAGTCTGCATTCAGTGCTGGTGGGCGTGTTCTTGATCCATATCGTAGTCGACTAGATCCAGAAATGGTTGAAGCATTGATTTGTATCAAGGATTGGACACTTGCTTCAAAACAAAGTAGCTGCCTATTCATAATTATGAAATCTGCATGAATCACATACAATTTTTATTTGTCTTTCTACACTACTAGGGATTAATATTTCTAAGGAAAAGGTTGCAACATTCATAGATGAGGTTGATATGTACATCAATGAAAAGGCAATCGATCAAGAGGTTTGCTACATGATAAATAAAATTTATTTGATGTTATCAACCTGCCTCTTTGTTTGTGTGTGATGTTAATTAAAATATCTATTGTACATAGGATGATATTTTGGTTGACACCTAAAGAGCTTAATGAAGGTCGTCAATCATCACATGTAATGTTGCTAATTAAACAATTAAGGGTTTGTGCTGAAGACTTTTTGCCTCATCCTAATTATCTCTAGTTTTTTTATATATTATTTCTGATACAAAGTTTAATAATTTCATGTTGCTTTAATGCTGCACATTTCAGGTATCTGTGTATTTTGATTATATGGTGATGCTCCATCTAAAGCTAGGATGTCATGTTTTGTGCACCAAAAGTTTGATCGCTTCTTTTACTTTCACTTTAAATCTCCTGGGTGTAAAAGATGAGCATGGACGCCATGGCCCCTAATGGCCTAACTGATGTTTAGTGCCATGCATGTGTTATGTTACTTTTGTATATTTCTATGAATGGTGTGCTTTCAATCCATATCCGATCCGTTTCACCCCTATTTAATGCATGTGCTATGTTACTTTTGTATATTTCTATGAATGGTGTGCTTCCAATCCATATCCAATCCGTTTCACCCCTATTTAACTCAGATTTTTTATAAAAAAAAGAAGAAGAAAGGAGGCGACTAGAGCAACTATGATACGACGGTAAGGGTTTCATCGTAGTCGTAGATATGCCTTGGAAGAATTAATCTTAACCATCCCATCTCGTGTAACAAAAATCAGTGGTTGTACAACAATATAATCCTCGTTACAACAAATCCACCAACAAGAAGCAAAATATCAAAAAGTCTCCACCAACAATTCACAATACTCGGTGCAACAAAATAAAAAAAACTAGTGCAACAAACTGATGTAATTATGCAACAAAATCTATTCTAGTTGCAACAAACCATCACATCAAAATGGTGCAACAAATTAACATCACTATTTCAACAAAAAAATATATACTCTATTGCAACAAATCAAACACCTCAAATGGACCATGGAGATGCACTTTCTCGTGTCGCATGGCCCAGCCAGCCAGCCATGACATGCTGGCTCAGCCTGACTCGTCTCCGGCAAGCCCAAATATGGCCCATTGGCACATCGTGTCGGACTGGGTTCGATCCATTTGGACAATTGTAGAGGAGAGTGTCAGCGTGTGAGCTAACAGACCCCTTACGTCGAGGGGTGTACTAAGTTCGAACGGGGGGGCTTTCGTGGAGATTGCTCGAGAGAGAGAAACGAAAGGGAGGAGGAAATGGAGAAGCAAGCAAGGAGGCACTAAGATTTTCCCAGGTTCGGGCCCTCTTAGAGTAATAGCCCTACTCCTGTTCTTGTGTTATCTTTATGTTCTTGGGGAGAGCTAGAAGATGAACAGCAACCAGCCCAGACCTCAGAGTCCAATCGGAATGATGATCCAACCCCTTCTTTCATGCACCCCGGCTCCCTTTTATATTCGGGCTGGCGAGGGCACACGAGGAGCTTACATTAGTGTACAACACTCATTACACCGTCCCACCGCATTTAATGCACCTGTCACTGTTCTTACAGCACATTTAATGTCCTGACGCGGCCGTCTTCTCCTTCGCCTCGGGCCCCGCGCCTGCCGACTCCGCCCGCTCTGCCGGGGTGGGGAATTGCATCGTGACACCTTTTGCATTGATGATGTGCGTGGGGAACACGCGCTGCCATACTGTAGCCTTCGTTACCCCCATTTAATGCGCACGACGCGCATTAAATGTCTTTGACCTTCTGGGTGGCCGCAGTGGCCACGGAATGGCCTCGGGAACTGGGCGTCAGCGGCGTGGCCTGATCGCCACCTGCCGGCTGGCGATCACGAAGCTGACCGTCAGCGGTGTGGCCTGGTCGCCGCCTGCCCGCTGACGATCACGTGGCTGACCGCCTGCAACGTGGCCTGATCGCCGCCTGCCGGCTGGCGATCACAGAGCTGACCGTCAGCAGTGTGGCCTGGTCGCCACCTGTCCGCTGGCGATCACACGGCTGACCGTCGGCAACGTGGCCTGGTCGCCGCCTGTCCGCTGGCGATCACACGGCTGATTGCCAGCGGCGTGGCCTGGTCGCCACGTGCCCGCTGGCGATCACCAAGCTACCCTCCAGCGTCGTGGCCTAGCTTGCCACCTGTCCGCTGGTCGACGCTCTACTTGGATGCTAGCGGGGTGGTCTGGACATCACGTGTCCGCTGGCGGCTCTTACTAGAGCGTAGTGGGCACCCCGGTGTAGAATACACTGACAGAGAGAAAAGGAGGCGGAGACAAGTGGGACACCTACCGACATGATCATGAGGACGGAGTGAAACTCGATCGGATGCGAGAAAGACGCTAGCATCGGGGAAGTATAGGATCAAGGATAACCGACTAGAGGGGGGTGAATAGGAGGTTTTTAAAATTCTTGGCTCTAATTACAATAATCTAAAGAAGTAGGAGTACAATTGAGGATTTTAGCAATTAAGGCCTAAAAGATTTAGGTTTTGCTAAGTGCACCGACAATCTAAGTCTAAACAAATTATACAATCCTAGATCAAGTATCAATCACAAAATATATTAGGAAAGTAAATTGCTTAAGTATAAAAAGGAAGCAAACCAAAAGAATGGTTGACACAAGAATTTTTCCCATTGTTTCGAAGACTTGCCGGTTTCCCCTAATCCACGTTGAGGTAAGCTTGACCACTTCAAGCCGGGTCCTTGCACAAATTGAGCCTACCTCGATCACTCGCGGTAGCTCTTCCCCACTCCGAGTAGGTGAGCTCCTTGCCTTCACAACCACCGGGCATTCTCACAAGCTCCTTTGAGAAGATCACCGATTCTCCCACCTCCAAGCCGTTTAAGATGTAGCAACCTCCGAGAGTAATAAAGTGATGACGCTTGCTTGAGGTTGATTCAAGTGTCTAATTGGCTCAAAATAATGTAATACACACATGAATGCTTCTAACTCTCTCAAGAAGTGAATTGAATGCATAAGAGAGAAAGAACACTTGCTAGAGCTCAAATAGCATCATTAAATGACCAAAAAACTCTATGAATGCAGATTTGGAAGTATTTATAGTCCCCACCAACAAATCCAACCGTTAGGGGAGAAATCCCTAAAAAATTCAGCATTTTGCGGTTCTACCGGCGTGCAAAACCCGATAGTACCGCTCCACTGGCAACGGTCGTATTAGAGCATTAAATGAGGTAGGTAAATAGCCGTTACTATAAGTTCGGTACTACCGACATTCAATGAGCGGTAGTACCAGATTTTGAAGTCCGACCGGCTCAAAAATAGATCCGTTCTGTAAAATAAGTACCGGTATATAAACTTCAGCACTGCCGAAGTCCGGTAGTACCGACTATTTCCCAACGGTAGTACTGGAACTGAAAAAGAGCAACCCCCCCAAACACCACTTTCTGTAAATTAACTACCGCTCGTATTTGTGGTACTACCAAGCTGCGATAGTACCGCACTTTGTACTGCGGTAGCTCCGCACTTTGTACTTTTCCGGAAGCTCGTTTATCTGTGTTACTTGTTTACCGGCACTATCGTTGGTAACTCTCGGTACTGCCGATAGTCGGCAGTACCACCGTTTTGTTTCAGTCATCTTTTTTCAAAGAAGTGCTTTTCGCGTGAAATGCAAAATCGGTAGTACCGAATCTATTTGCCGGTACTGTCGATGATCAGCAGTACTGCAGTCTCGTGACAGAACTTCTTTTCCAGAGAGTCATGTTTTTGAAGATTGCAAAAATAAGCACTCCTCTAGTATTTTCCGGTACTATCGATAGTCGACAGTACTGCACTTGTAGTGCTGGTACTAGAGTTCACATTACCGAAATCGTTTCGGAAATTGCCCTCGGCCCAGTAACGATTTTCGTCAAAAATAGCTCTAAAATCACCAAAAAAGACCTAGAGTTCCAAATTCAAACCTTTTAACAAAAAAATAGAAGAAATGATAATCATGATATTTCCTTGATAATCACGATATTTGGCTCGATAATCGCAATATTTACCTCGATAATCATGATATTTGCCTCGAAAATCAGTCAACCAAGCGCACTTCCTAATTGGTCAATTTTTTGAGCGATTTTCGCTCGATATACCTTGATAATCACTCGATATGCCTCGATAGCATCGCATAAATTTTTCTGAATTTTTGAAAAAAAAAATTAATTTAACCGGATACCGACCAGTATATAATATCATACAAGCTCGATAAGGTCGATTATCACGATATTCAGGCGATTTTTGATGATAAATTGAACACTGGCTCCTACCTTTTTCCAAGTAAAAGACTGCTCCGGATGTTTTGGGTGAAGAAGTAAATCGGCACTACCGCTTGTTTAAGTCGGTAGTGCCAACATAAGTGCAACAGCTACTTTTGGGTGCATTTAATGCAAATATAGTTGTTGAACTAAAATTGGCACTACCGGCCTCTCAAGACGGTACTGCTGATTTCTTTAAATTTTGCTGAATTCTATGCAAAACGGCTAGTTTTTGGTCGGGGGTTGTAAATACAACCCCACAAGGTGCTAAGGCAGTTTTCTTGGACATTCATTGAGCATTGGTGAGCCCTAGCTACTCTCTTCTTCTTCTGAGCATTTACTTCTCATTTTGTGAGAGTTGAAGAGCATTCTATTGTGAATTTGATTTTGAGCCATTAGACAATTGATCATTCTCAAGCAAGAGTCAAAGTTCTATTCTCTTGGAGGTTGCCATCTCCTAGACGGCTTAGAGGCATGTGGAACCGGTGATCTCCTCAAGAAGCTTGTGAGGAGGCTTGGTTGGTTGTGAAGGCCGGAGCTCGCCTACCCGAAGCAGGGAAGAGCTACCAATAGTGATCAAGGGAAGGCTCATTTACGCAAGGAGCCGACTTGATTGGATCAAACTTTCTCAACGTGGATTAGGGGAGATCGGCAAGTCTCCGATACCACAGGAAAAATCATCGTGTCATCTTGTCTCTTGGTTTGATTTCTATTATTCATTTGTGCATATTTACATTCCTAGTTTACTTCGCTCTTGTATTAAATTTTAGGATTGTGTAGTTTGCTTAAATTACTTTTGTTGTCACACTTAGCAAAACCTAGACAATTTAGGTCTTAACTGTTGATTTTCTCAATTCTAGTATTATTTGTTAGGTTATTGGTTTTAAAACCAAAGAATTTAAAAAACCTCCTATTCATCCCCTCTAGTCAATTGTCATTGATCCTACAAAGGAACCAACCACAACTTCCAGTATGGTATAATGATATAATGCAAAATATGTTAAGATTTGAAGTTTGCAGTTGTGATCTACAAGAAAAGCCATGGTGTACCTCCTGTCTGAAGTATTGTGTTTATTATTTGTGTTCCATAGTTGTCCTAAAAAAACCTCCCTTGAAGACCTGAAATAGTAACAATTAGAAATTGCATTTGTAACTTAGCTTTTTGTTGATCCCTAAAATAACTTGCTGCATTCCATGTAGCAATAATCAACTTATAAAAAAATAGAATTTGACCTATTGGGAAAAGGAAGGTTTTTGGAGAGAGGAGAGATTAAACTAACATTGTTCTAATTTTTCTTATAACTCATAAGCCTTTTACATAAGTACACTTTTACATTTAACACTTTAAACACCATAAGTTTGTATATCTTTTACTCAATGGTCCCACAAGTCATCAAGCGATATACAATCTCATCTTTAGTTTGTCTCCATAAGCACGGTCGACGCTTAGGTCATCTGTACTATAAAATGAAAAACCATGATTATATGAAGGAATTCATATGCAACAACACTTTAAACTTGCTTGATACCTTGGATTCCAAGCAGGATCAATTACTATAACACGATCTGTTTTGGTGAGTGTAATACCAAGTCCACAAATTTGTGAGGTCAACAACAAATTGGTGCTCCAGGCCCCTCTTAAAAGTCCTAGGGTGTGCAAAGGTATATTAAAAAAATAGCAACGAAGTAATGTAAATGAAATAGAATCCATCGGTTAACATGGAAGATATAAAAACAAGGAGATACCTTCAAAATCTTCGTCCTCTCAGATACCCTGGCGGTACCATCAATGCGCAAGAGCTTGTCGCTGTAAGGACCCTGAAAATCAACTAAGCAAATAAAATCATTAAGCATCTAATCAAGAATATATTGGGCAATTAAACTTGATAACCAAGGTTTTTCATAAGTGAATTGGAATGATCAATCTGCCTCATGGTAACAAGTAAAAGACCTAGGGGTAAAATGGTAAGAAGAGCATAGTGCAAGTGAGGATAAGACCAAGTCATAGTCGGTGCACACCCCTTGGCCTTCACCAAAACCAAGAGCAGCCAGGTAGCCATCCATTCTTTCCCCTTTCCTCATTCCAACTAGGAGTCAGCCGAAGGCTAGAACCAGAGCCAAGCATTCCATCCACTCCTCAAACCACACTGCCCCAAAAAACTAAGGCACCAGGAAGGAGGAGTCCAGACCGAGAGCAAGGGAACAAGCACCATAAGAGCACAGCCAGGAGCAAACACTAGCCAAAACCAAGCAAAGGGACCCAGGAGAAGGCCAAGAGGAGGCAAAACTTCGGCCACTTCCCCACCAGCACCTCCCCATTGCCTCACCAGCAACGCCATCAACCTCCGGTAACAAATCCAGCCACCAGGTGCACAAGTAGAGTAGCAGTACTAGAATGTAGTATGCAGATTTGAGTAGATCGGGTAGAGTAGCAAGTAGATTGAGGAAAACCCTAGTGGCCATAAAGACCTAGAGGAGTTCACCTCCAACCGATGGTCCAAATGATCTAGAGTAGTTAGGCCAAAGAAGAGGATGAGGATTAGAGGGAGCAACAGAGAAAGGGAGAGAGGAGTAGATTGGGGAGAAGAAGTGAGGAAGAAAAGAGCAAAAAGGAGCAGAAGAACAGAGAGACAGGGAGCATTCGAACTAGTGAAAGAAAAGAGAGGAGAGAAAAGAAAAGAAGAGAAGAAAGAGGAAAAAGTATGAAAATATTTTTGGGTGTCACCAACCACGATTAGTTTAGATAATCATCTAGTTGTACGTCTAAAAATAAAAAAGATACTAAATAATAGTGATTAATTAAGTAAACAATTGGTAAAACTTGCAAATGCATGAATAGCTAAAAATAAGAGATTGCAAATGTTGGAAAGAGTTGGATGCCATAAAACACCTTCAATTTAATTGCCATAGAATTAATATTGAATGATTACAAGAACTAAATTGAATCGAGCAGAAGTCCACTTTCCAAATCCGGGCGAGGATGATTATATCAATCCTAATTCAGGCAAGCTTCCCTTGATCATGTTTATTGAATGTTTTCAAATGCTTTTTATATTTTTACATATATCATCACTACATTGGAAAACTTATATTGCAAAGGAAAGCCTTAACTCAGATGCGATTAGAAAGTATGGATTGAGAAATGGATTGATGGGTTGATAATTGGATTGGTAATTTGATTGGCTCGTCTAGTAAATGGAGTAGTTGGTGTATGTTTATTATGGTGGGCAGAGGACGTTAATGAGAAAGGAATAGCCGGCGGGGTCCTCTACAGATGTTATGACATAAGGATGAACAACTGACATTTGGGTAATGAGCCGTATTACAGTACCAACCTGAAGGGAATATACCCTTGATCAATCATGGTGATGATTGTAATACGTCTTTGTTCATGCAATTATAATAACTTTGTTTATCGGTTCCCTGAATAAATGTTACGACTTTATTCATTTGGTATGACCTGATTGTGAAACACATTGTCAAGTGATATTATTCTAAACGGGTCCCTGATCCATATCATTATGAGGAGCGGTGATGATTTGATCAGCACATGTATTGGTTGATGGTAATGTTTCACATACCATATATATAGAGATATTGAACCGATAATGTGGACACATGTTGAAGAACATGGGTAGTCGGACAAGACCGACTCCGAGACGTTGTGAGTTGTTATCTCTTATAGTGCCATCAGCGTATAGTCTCGAGTGGTATGCCTATATGGTCCTTAGACCTAAGATTGTCATGGATGCCTAGCATGTAGACTTGTATGCTTTGGCGTCATCAAATGCTACACCGTAACAGGGTAGTTATAAAGATGACTACTGGGTATGCCATGATACATCGCCAAGAGTGTGATGATCAAGATGGGATTTGCCCCTCCTAGATAACGGGAAAGATACCTATGGGCCCCTCGTGTGGATGGATAGGGAAAGTGCACGGCCGTGCTAAGATGACTAAGGAGTTAGTCATGATTTGTATCCATCACACTGCCGAGTGAAGTGGTCAAGCTATCAACAAGGGTGGCGCACATCTCGCCTTGAGCTTGACTTGTATCGTGTGGCAAAGGGATCGGTATGTGAGTATAGCAAGGTTCAGCCGGAAAATGATTCTGTGCATTCGAGGGTCAATACGTACTGCTATGTGCCACTGTTGATCAGTGAATTGGAAAAGGGTTTCCAGATTCACGTCCAACTTGCACTGAACCTAATGGGTCACACACTTAATGAGTTAGAACTATTTAATGGGTTTGTGCATGGATAAGATCCGCGGTTGAGATGGAACCCTAGCGGGCTTCGGCCCACTAGCCTATCTATAAAAGGCAAGTACAGGATGGTGTGCGGTGACATGTAGAGCCCTCACCACGTTTAGCCGTCACACGCCCCTCCTACTCCCTAGAAACCCTAGCCGTGTGGCGAGGTGCTAGCACACCCCGCACGACGTTCCTGCTCGACACATGTGGATACCGTTAGAGGCGCCGTCGCACGCGGACGCGCTATTCGGTTGGGTCTCCGACGACTTTCGGCGATCGACCACTCGGCGCAGATCAGGAACCACTCGGCGCTGATCGAGACGTGAACGACTACTTCCTCTACGCGCACATATCTGCTTCCGCTGCATCGGCGCGTCAAGGGTAACGACTCATGATCCTCTACTTGCATGTGATCTTGGGTGTTTGCGGTAGAAAATCACCTTCACAACCATAGTGTGTGAAATCAATCGAAAAATGTTATCCTAGGAAGGTATTATGATATCCAGATTGGTAGTTAAGTAGTTAACTAGGAGTGTGAAGCTGGGTATGTTGTCGGGAGTCCCAATGACGGACACAAAATCAGCTATGGTGGATCAGGCGCTATATTTAAAGCCTAAGGGAGTATCAGTGCAGCTGTGGTAGCATGGTACAACTGGTACGTTGAGGGTACGTGGGGAATCAATCGATGACACCACTATCCGTTAGCTACCGAGGTTGGAGATCTAATATTGGACTAGTGATAAACATTTTTGGGCCTTACAGGATGAGGTCACTATGGGTAAAGTGGTACAAACCTACACAAGGTTAAAATCATGAATTTATGCCTGTCGCCTGGATTGGAGGCTACATAAGCTAAGTCTGCCTCTTATACAAGTGCTAGTAGCCATTTTCAGAATTAAAATAGATAACCCTTAAAGAAAATAAAAAAACTTAACTTCTATATAACCGTATTTTGTAGGAAGGTGATCATCGGATGGACTTTGGTTGGATTGAGAGAAATTTATCTATTGCATTTTGTTAATAATGCTTACTTAATACTTTTGTACTAACTCTTGCTAAATCCCCTTTTTCTAGAAAATGGCTCCGGGGTTCAAGCGTCCAATTGATTTGACGAGACGACTGAGTACTACCAGGAGGGATAGACTGATGGGTAGCCGTGTTTCGACTTCGTCAGTTTTTTGTGTAATTAGTATCCATGTATTATACTTTTGTTGTACTTGGATCCTATGTATAGCTTGTGTGGCATGGAATGCAATAAAGTCTATTTTAGTCTCTACTTATTGCTCTGTTGCAACACAATGAATACGGTATACTAATTGATAAAACCTCGGGTGCGCTCGATGTTTTGACTAGTTAGTATCTCGAGATTCATATAATAATCTCAGTGTAATGACAGTGGTTACTGTCGTTCTATGGGCTAATTACATAGGTCACCACAGTGGCCCTCTAACAATATAGCTCCCTGCTTTGTTAAATGTTTAAGATAGCAATTCAAAGATGAATCAGAAAGTACCCATGCAAATGAATTATGTAATGCTCTCTACTAAATTTTATAGATATATCAGTACACAAGTATAGGCCTTCTTTTAGTTTTATCATGAAAACACAAATAATACAGGTAGGCATGGGCACAGATGTAATGCCTCTTCTAGTGGACAAGTGTCCCAAGTCACACCAATGGGCAGTTCAGTTTCTCTATATGGTTACCGAAAGGAATTAACTATCTACATGATTTTTCCAGTAACAAAGCTTAGCTTTAAATTAAACGGAACCCCTTCCCAATTGAATTGAAGCATTTACCAAGATATAATAAGACGGTAATTATATCATAAGCACACTTATATACACTTTATTACAAGGGAACACTACCGAGTAACCGGCCATCCACGTCATCACCTTTGGATTTTTGCGAAAGGGCCCTTCGACTTTCTTTAAATCGCGGATATACACTTTTCCGAATCGCGTTTATGTCCCCCGTTGTTTCTTTACGGAAAAAAAACTCCCATTAAATACAAATCGCAAATAAGCCATTTTCTAATTTTTCAGGGTATCGATCAGGTCCTAAAAACATAACAAACGGGTTCTCGCTCCTTACGTCCAGATACTTTCTCCGTTTTTCCCGGAAAAAGTATTTTAGTCAGCAGAAATACGTGTGCGGCTCTATCTCTAGATTTTTTCCCTAACTCGATTTTCCAACTCGACCTCTAATATTTTTCGAAACATGTATTATTACTCGGTGAACGCATAAAGTGTTAAACTCGACAAAAAAAATTGGCATCTCTAATAATTTTTTGAAATATGTATTATTACCCGGTTAACACATAGAGTGTTAAACTCGACAAACGAAGGTTGACCGGATAATAATAGTGTTAACCAAATTCGTCAAAAGAAATATATGTACAATTCCATCTCTGTTTTTTTAACTCGATTCCTAATATTTTTCGAAATAAGAGATATGTGTGGAGCTGCATCTCCATATTTTTTTTTTTTTTGCAACTCGATCTATAGTATTTTTCGAGACATGTATTATTTACCGGTAAACATAGAGTGTTAAACTCGCTAAAAGAAGATCATTTCTCTGTTTTTCCTGAGAAAATATATCTATTATGCCTGAAATATTTACAGAGCAGTCAGCCGGCCACGTCGCCCTCTTCGCCAAAAGTCTATCCAAAAAAAATAAATTATGTTTAGGACCTTACATCGGTTATTTTTCAGAAAAAAAAAACTTAAATCAAATTTAGCACAGCGCGGCAACGCGCGTGAATCTAACTAGTATTCATAGTAAAGCAACACAAAGACTACGATATGAACAGGTCATAACTGAATTACGTTAAGCATTTTACGGGTTCGTGAGAAAATCAGAACATTGTGGCCCTCCTCAACAAGCTTCCTCTGGAACATGAAACAATAACAGTGATTTTTTTTTCCACTTGAAACGACACATGCCTCCCTTAAGTCCAGAAGCATATCATTTTTCTCCTTTGCATGGTCTCCAAGATACACTTTTTGGCTATTAAATGTTACCCGAACGCATCAAATTCTACAGAAGTGTAATATTATTATTATATTAGTTTTAAGAACAAACAAATTTATATCATCTTTTAGTGGCCGGTCTAGATACTTATAAAATAGACTTGCATCAAAGAAACACAGACCAGTAAGGGCAGGATAAAAGCTATATTGCAGGAGGCATCTTGAGAAACCTGTAGGGTGTCAGTGTGAACTTTATGTTCAAGAATCCTTTTCCACGATGCATGTCTTGATTATTAAACATGGTACCCATTTCTTCCAGAACATCTGCAGCAGCTCTTTAGTCAAAAGCAGTGGGTAGTCACATATTTTCTTCAAAATCCATTCGAGTTGAATTGAAACAAGTGAACAAACGTAGGTGTACCAAAGGATCAATAAGTCAACACACATGACAATGTTTGCTGAGTTTTCATGAATAACTTCAAAAAACTACAAGGAATGATCACTCAAGTTCAATGGAAGCAGACAAAAGGACAAAAAATAAAGGTAAGCACCATCGTTACATCAGTACTACCACGCGTGGTGGCTGCTCATCAGTATCCTTGTTTGCTTTCATGGCAGGGAATCATTAACAACTTGAATCAATGCCGGCCTCTAACCCAACTTGAATCAATTCCATTGCACAGAATCCACTTATTACTACTTCACTGCTTCACTGTAACCGGGAGTGTAGGCTGGGCTCACCCAGAAGGATACCATCCCATCCCATCCTATCCTATCCTTGTTTACTTAAAAGTGAACTGGAGGGAGTAGTACGAGCGAGTAACTCGGCAGCTAGTATTAGCCGGTAATAGTACACTGCTACGGCTAGTGCTTCCTTCATCAAGGCATACATGACATACTAAATTCAAGTGATAAGCAAGAAACATTGCAGCGTTAGCTTCCAAGTGATGATAATACGAGTATATTACCACTCGCTACTCAGCTGCATCCTCACCTCGTAACCGCCAGTGCAGAGCCTACCTTGTTAACAAGCTACCAAGACGACGACGACGACGACAACGATAATAATAATAATAGAAATGGAGTAACAGGAGGGACACGACGTGGCCTGGCTACATACTTAGTAGCTAGTACAAGTTTGTCATGTCATGTCAAACCTTCCTAACCAGCAGGCAAGCAAAGGATTTGCACCAAACCCAACGAACAAAACATACCACCAGGATCAACAAAAGAAAAAGGAAAGGTTTAAACGGACAGTATGTGTTGCATGTCTGCACTGAGGTCATCCAAGCAGATCACTTGGGTCGCCGCCGCCTTGTCCGACGGCTCAGGACAACAAGACTCGATCACCGTCAGCTTTTCATCCAGTTCGTTAATCTGCCTCCTAATCTTGTCTCCGCCATCGGGCAGCCTCGACACCAGCGCCTACACCAATTCGTCGCCCTCACATTATAATATATATATTTGTATAGATTGCAAAAGGAATTGCAAGATACTTCCAAGAGACTGAGTTACCGTGTTGGCGAGGGTTTCTGACAGCCGGTTGATTTTAGCCTTGATTTCTTCAGGGCTCTCTGAACTTGTGTTGCTCGGCGGTGAGTATGTTCGAGTAGTGAATCGTTCGTCTTTTGGCTTCCACGCATGGGCAGCCCTACATGGAAATGAAATAGACAGTCGAGTTAACCGGTCGCACGTACGTACTCACTCGCACTCGCTGCACACCAAGGTTGATGATTGATGCGGCGCTTACCCATTGGCAACACAGTCAGACGAGGATCCCTTGTAGTACTGCTGCTTGGTCATCATAGGCATGGCTCGAGGATTGCTGCACACAGAAACAGCATAATTATTACATACAGCTTGGAACATGCCTAGCTGAAGAAATTTCTGCAGGCATAACAAGCGTATGCTATGTGTCGAAGGCAGCAAACACCAACCTGTCCAGCGCCTCACTCTCATTCAATGTAGGCAAGATTGCTGTTTTAGAAAATAGGAGGCTGTGATGGCTCACGCCCGCTATTCCTTGTTGCTCCAAAAACTGTATGTGCTTCCTCAGGGACTCATCCCTGCAAGAAACATTACACACGTAACAAACTTCTCAGCGCTCAAAATAGAATTATCAGCAAATGTTGCTCAGGGATCGAGCAGCTTCCCGAACAGCAAATTTATTTGAAAGCAGATATATTTTTCTGGTGTACACCATTATCATGTGCTACTGAACAAAAGACATCTTCTGTGTATCAAAACGCCTACAAAATCCTGTAGGAACCTCCATATTTTTGCGTGCACAACCAATTTCTTTCGAATTTATGTGAACATGTAATGGAACTTCAGGTTACAGATGCCAATTATCTACAACAAACATTAAAGGAAATAACGATAACAAACTTTTCAAAGTGCTACGCAATCAACTCATCAATATCAAACTAACTGTGCTAGAATAGAATGGAAGTAGACATCTTACATGACAAGTTGTTGTCCATGCTCTTCTTGCAATTGCTTTTGCGTAAGGGAAACATCAAAACCTTGTTGTGGCAGACTAAAAAGCTCTTGGACGTCCTGAAGGTACACATAAGAACTAACCATAGTGTCCAGTAGGACATTGACAAAACAATGACAAGAAACAGTATCAGGATATGCACCCTCTTGCTGAAGTAACGTGTTTGTTCTTTCTGTTCTGTGGCTGTCCTAAACAGAGCACCCTTGAAGACCTGAAAAAAAAGGCATTATATCTCACTGGTCACACAGTCTAGCTTTCATTTTACTAAAGAACTTGCAAATGCAATTTGACGAAGTGCAAGTTTAAAACTAGAAGCTAGACATGTCCTTGGAAAACATGTCGGTGTACAACCCAGTAGAAAGTGGCACCCAACCCCACATTAGACTCCCGAGTTTTATATCAGGAAAAGAAGTTCACTGCAATAAAAACAATGCTACCTAATTTCAATCCTACAAAGCAAACATCTGTAGTGTCAAGCTACACAGAAAAACACAAGGAGATATGTGACCAAATATCACCATTGAAATCAGGTAAAAGAAGCTCGTCCTTTTAACAAGGTTTCTAATCATTGCTTCAAAGAATTAGATATGAATGGTACACGTCCAAACATATAAAAATTCTTCATCGTATTTGAACCTGCAATTTGTATATCTTTTCTTCAATGGTTCCAGATGTCATCAAGCGGTATACAATCACATCTTTGGTCTGTCCAATTCGATAAGCACGATCAACACTTTGATTGTCTGTACTGTAAAAATAAAAACAAGAGTGTGTTAAGGAATAGAAAATTACAGTGTCAAGCATTCTACAAAAGCAATACACTCAATCAGGAAGGTGTTACCCTCCGGGTACCTTGGATTCCAAGCAGGATCAACAACTATGACACGAGCAGCCTTGGTTAGTGTAAGTCCAAGCCCACCAACTTGTGTGGTCAGCAAAAATATATGAGCTCCAGGACCCTCTTGGAAGTCCTGGAGATGGAGGATGCAAATGCATAATACGTAAGCAACAGAGCAGATATATAACATAAAAAAAGGGAAATACGGAGACAAACCTTCACAATCCTTTCCCTCTCAGAAACCTTGGTGGTTCCATCAATTCGTAAAAACCTGTAGCCCTCTAATAATATAGCTTCCTGTTGCAACAATCAAATGCATTACGCTGATAGGCCAAAGTTATAACAAAGAATGTAGGTAAATCCATGTTTCAAAAATGATGATAGTACACAAATTCAACAAAAATGGAATTTTAATTGAAGAGTTCAACAACACTTTGGTGCAAATAGGCCAAAGCATCATTGCAGTTATATGAACTTTGATGCCAGTTATAGATCATGGATACAAAAAAGCTACTGCTCAGCTAAGAGCTCATGTTATCAGACCATTTTCTTTTTAAGTTCTCACAAATCAGTGTACCCCTACCATTACAGGGGAAAAAAGCTCCAGAATGATGTAGCAATTTGTCGTGGGAAATAATGTCTCCTGAATATCTTGAGCAGAACTAGCGGAAAGACCTAAATTTAAAATACAAAAAAGTTCATGGCCACACGTTTCTAAAATTTCAAAAGAAGATGGCTACAATCTTAATTTGAAAGTGAAAAATATGAACAGCAGTTTACAAAATAAGCAGCTCCAGGAAAAAAAAAGAGCTCCATTTCATGAAACTAAATGTAACACAATTGCAAACGAAACTGTCGTTATTAAATTACAATGGTCACATAACAAATATTGCCAAGAGGAGAAGCCAAGAAAGCTGTTCCTACCAAGGTGCTGAGGGAATTGACAGTAACAGTATTCCAAGACAGCCCAACAATTTCAGATTGCAAGATAAATGAAAGCAACAATATGATGAATTTAAAAAATGAATTGGGCATGCATAGAAGATCCTACATATTTGGTAGAGAATGTAACTAAAGAAAATGGTGTGCCAGAACCATTAGATTATCATAGATAACAGTAAAAGCCTTATTTTTATTTGATAATGAAAATAAATAGATAATGTCTAACCAAGTAGTTTTATTTCACTATCAAACAGGATTTGAATGTGATGCGGCTCTTCTGGTGTACACAAATGTCCAAGTGACAGTAATGTGTACGCATTTTAGTTTCAGTATACATTCGCTGGAAGGAACTGGTGTGTATGTGATTCTCCAGTTACATAGTGTATAATGTATGTCAAGACACAAGAGTGACAAGATGTCATGCACTGTAAAGCAAACGAGTTACATAACAAGAACAGACCTGAATAAGGTTGAGCATTTTACGAGTCTGTGAAAAGATTAAAACATGGTGCCCCTCTTCAACAAGATTCCGCTGCAACATTACACATTAACCATTTGAATTTAAATAAACAAATACACTGCTACCAACTAATATGGGCATGCATCAAATAATGCTTACCAACAAGGACATGATAAAAGAAAGCTTGCACGACACATCCTGACCAACTTGCAGTGCATCATCGTCATCAGCCATATCTGCAAGGTTCATGGCCATTTTCTCGACCATTCCCATTTCCTGATTATTTAACATTGCATCCATGCCTTCCAAAACACCCTCAGCGGCTCTCTTAGTTAATAGCAGTGGGTGATCACATATTTTCTTCAATATCTGTTTATAAGAAGTATGAAACAAACATAATTGCACCAAGGAAAACACACATTGGAAATGTTCTTTTAAAAATTTAGGCCATTAAGCAACAAGAGAATGTGCATCACAGAACAACACTAGCCAGTAGCCACAAAACCATACGATGAGTAAATGTCACCCCCCATTAAAATTAGATGATAAGTATATGTGGAAAAATATTGATGAGTGAATGCCAAAGGATGCAGGAAACACGAGGACAAATAAAGGTAAACAGAACCAGTACAAAGAAAAAGCTTTGAAGGTGATGCTTACCGTGATTGCGGCCAAGGGTGATCCCTGCATGGATGAATGAACTAGTTCGCTGTTCAGAAAAGCTTCATATAATTGCCTCTGCACCCAAGAAAATAGGAAAAAATTACCATTAACCAATAACTCAACCAGTTTTGCATCAATTACACCGAAAACTGTACCTGGCAAGATGTTAATTTCAGCCAGATAATTAGCTCACTCTTCTTAGCTAGCTTTTTATCTTCTGTTGCGCCATCATCAAGGAACACTTCACTTTTCATGCGCCGCAAAAAATATGGCTTTATCCGTTCTCTTAATTCCTGTGAGGAATAGTCCAGTATCAAACCAAAACCACATATTATAACATGTTTAGTGCAACAGACTTGAAGTAATAATCTGGAAGGATGGATGACATTCAACAACAAATGTGGCAAACTGAAATGGCTTAATCTAACTGGTTTGCCCATTCACACAGCTTTTAGTTAGTCTGGAATCTGAACGCAGTCTATATGCAGCACTTCACAAGTCAAATCAGAGATGAATCAGTCTATTTGTGTTTAACTTGTGATTTTCTCAGCAAAATAATAATAACAAAAAAATAATGCGGTTGCACAGGTTGGAATATATCAAACACTATAACCTTCTACACTATAAATCTACAGCACAAAATACCAACATAGGTGAACATATGGATCTCTGAATTAACAAGTACATAATAAAACAAGAGAAAAAATAGTACCTTTGCTACTTTTGAGCCTACGTGCTTCTCTCGGTTGGTAGCATTCTTGTCATTTCCTCGAAGGATAGCCATCTCATACCTTGTTTTGAACCTGTCATAATCTTGAGAAATAAATGACACTAAATTGTGTAAAATCAAGCAACATCAGAAATGCAGAAAAATAATGGGAGTAAGTGAATTACTCTTCCTTGTCACCCAAGACTTCCGGGCAACAGAAATAGAATAGAGCCCACATTTCCTGAAAGAATAATCAGGTTTACTTGCATGAGTAGCATGCTAAGTGCAAGGTTTCAGGAATTTCAGAGGGGGTGGTACCTTCAAGTTATTTTGTATAGGTGTTCCACTAATGACAATGCGATGGACGCAAGGTATTTGAAATAAACTTTGTGCCCTTTGTGTATTTGGGTTCTTGATAATATGCCCCTCATCAAGAATAACATAGTTCCATAATGTTTCTTCATCGTCGTCCTCAGCACCATTGTAGAAATTACCTCTTATCAGCTCGTAATTGTTCCGGACAATGTCATAGGTTGTTAGAAGGATACCGCCCTCCTGTAGAAAAACAATAAGATGTTAAAATAGCTGCTAGGTTTCAATAAAATATCTTGGAATCACCAGGTATTCTTTTAAACGACGCTGTGTACAAATAATCTCAGCTAAAAATTTAAACTGTTAGGACTCCCAAGTACTACAAAACCCAAACTTGGAACAGGCCAGGTTGTGAATGATCCAAATGGAAGACAAATGTATGTTAGGAGACCCAACCTTGAAGGCATATTGAAGCTCATAGTTGCGAACATTTGCACTGGGACAAGAATATCTGTCAAAAGAAAAGGAATATACAATTAACACTTAATAACAAGACCTGACCACTATCAATTTGAGAAAACAAATATGTCTATATAGAGGATCCTACTCTCTGATCTTCTCTTTGAGGCCCACAACTGAAAGTTCCTTAATCCAATGAGTCAGAAGTGTCTTTGGGGCAACAACTAACACTCTCTTGATTAAACGGGAATGAAACAATCCGGCCAAGAAAGCAGAAACCTGCACAACAAAAAATAAAGATGCAAGCACTCCTTAGTGGATTGCACTCACATTGCACCACTTCAAAAATTCATAGTAGGCAGTGGCTAAAGAAAAAAGGTGTCAATGTAATTTGCACCATGAAGCTAATTAGGAAACCACTGTAGTTACACTTGTGATAGCAAGAAAAGAGCTCTATTCTTCCTTCGGATGAAAGTTGCTTTCACTTTAATAAATGCAGGAACTAAACAGCGCAAAAGATTCAGGTATTCACAATGTATGTAGTTTACTACCAAAACATGAAGGTAAACAAAAGCCTCCCATGACCCTACCATTAATCGGGGAAAAAAAACAAACCCAATCAATAGTTAAAGTCCTGAGATACAAGAGGCTTAACCAACTAGCATCAATGGCACCACGAGATATTATCTTGAGCCATGTTGAAATCAAACAACAATAGAATAAGAAAACTTAAAACATAAACGAAATTAGAAGCAAAACAAAGGATTTCACCTGCATGGTCTTCCCCAGGCCCATGTCATCCCCTAGGATCCCTCCAGTTCCCCTGCAATGCAGAACCCAAAGCCACCTGAGGCCTTCACGCTGGTGGGGGTAAAGCATCTTAAATATACTTCCTGCGAGCTTGTAAGGCTTCAACATTACACCACTTCCGGTGGGATCCATCTTGAAGTCCTCCGTCTTCTCCCAGCCAACATCCCCAGCATCCTTCTCAACAACCCTACGGTTTTCCTTCTCCTTCCCTGCATCGTCATCATCGTCAGCAACATAATCCCCGAACTTTGAGGCCTTGGGCACCCTCCTTGTCACCTTGCCAAGGCCATATGCTCCTTTTCCTTTCATCTTATCATCATTGGCGTAATCCCAAAAAGATGAGGCCTTCAACGCCCTACTGCTTGCCTCTGTAACAGCATAAGTTCCTGTTGCTTTCTCCTCATCATCATCCCCATCATCATCACAGTCCACAAAGGATGAGGGCTTTGATACCCTACTTTGCCTATCCTTAATGCCGTAAGCTCCTACTATGTGTTTCTTGCCCTTGTCATTGGCCTCCTCACCTCGATCCCTATAGGTCGAGGCAATGGAAGGTTCTGGTTTCTTCACCTTAGTATCTTCATCCGAGCTAGAAACCTCAAGGGGCACGGGGTTTCCATCTGCCCCTTTGGGTGTCTTGTCAGGGGTGGAACCCAGTGAATACGCGGCACTGTCGTGATGCCCCGCATCTGGGTCTGTGATGGCGCACGGCAGGGCGGCCACTTGGGGTTTGGGCCTTGCTCTGGGCCTGTCGACCGAGAGAGAGTCGAGGCGGGTGGTGAGATCGTCTAGTATGTCGCGGATGCTGTCGTCGTCGGCGGCGGCGGCGGCGGCGGCGGAGACCTTGCACAGGCGGCGGCGGCCAGCGAGCTTGACCATCCTGGCTTGGGCCTCTGCGACGGGAGCGGGGCAAGGAGGAGGAAAAGTAACAAGTAGTCTGATTGATTGACGGCGACGAAACAATGGATCGATCTATACAGAAAGAGAGATAGATACCTGGAGGCGGAGGATTGGGATCGGGGTTAGGGTTTTGGGAGCGAGGGCGGCTGCGGGTGAGGCGGAGGAGACGGTCGTTGAGGCCGTTGGGCGTCGGGGCGGCGAGAGGATGGTTAGGGCTGCGGCGATGGGCGGTGGCGTCGTCCTCCAGGTCCAGGTCGCCGCAGATGTCGAAGGGTGGGGGGGACGCCATCGCTTCCCTACGCTTCGCACTGGCGAGTGAAACGGAGGAGGAGGAGGAGCAAGTGAAGACAACGGGTTCAAATTTCGAATTCCGCCCTCTTTCCCAAATCCACTCGAGACGACGGGACGCAACGGAACGGAACCGCTCGCCTCGTTGCCTGCAACCGCAATGGAACGGAACCTCTGGCCTCGGCTAACCCACGCGTGCCCTGCCTTTGTTTATTTTAAAATAATATATCCCTTAATAACCACATGAACTATAATATATTACTCATCATGAGATCGACATATCGGATCTGGACCCACGTGCCAAAGAGGCATCAGTGGCATATGATAGACATAATAAGTTATTAGGTGGTATGTGTGTATATGATATTCTACAGCTGTATGTAGACTAGTCTATTATACGCTCCGGTAATTTAACCTAGTCTATTCGAGACATACAATGCACTAACCAGCGAAACGGACTTCCTCAGTTACGTAGTCAAACAAACTAGTTAATGTGTTTCGTAGCTTATACATGAACCTATTTTTTGTTGCATCCATAACTTTTTATTGTCAACTCCGATTTGCAAATGATTTTCACCACTAGCTTCCTGACGATGAGAGGAACATAATGGTATGAAGTCTCACTAATAAACAGTAATTTCCCTGATTGATAACAAAAATTATTATATCTATAACTAGAAATTACTATTATCTAATAGTAAATTCATGTTCTTTTGGAATTTTACTATCATACGGTAAATCTATATATAAATATAGTAATTTCTATTCGTAGATATAGTAATTTCTGTTACCAGTCAATAAAATTATTGTTTATTAGCGAGACTTATATCATGTTGTTCCTCGCGTCGTCAGTAATCTAAAGATGAAATTTGTTCGTGAATTGGAGCTATCAATGAAAAAGATTTGGCTAAAACAAAAGAAATTGATTCATGTACAAACTAGAAAACGTATTTATTAGTTGAGTGGACACGTTACTGATTCGGTAGTAATTTCAAATAAGATAATAAACGTTAGTGTATTAAATAGTAAAATAAGGATTCTTGATTTACTACCAGATTTGCAGTTCTTGGAACAATGGGAAACCAACTAGTAAATGTGTTTACTTATTTTGTACATGAATCTATTTTTCTTTATTTTAGCTATAACTTTTTGTCGACGATCGGAGAACGGGCTCCCGTCGAGCTTACTTGTTGAATGGGGGATCGACAGAGCCCCGTCGTACGAACCGGGAAGGTCGTCCGAGCGACGCCAGGTCGGGAGAAGAGGGATGCGGTGTTTACTGGTTCGGACCTCTCACTGCCGAGATAATAGCCCTACTTCAGTGTATTGAGTTCTGTATATGGCCTTTTTTGTTACAGATATCAGGGGGGTTTAAATACTATGCCTAGAGATACATAGAAGGTAACTACCCCCCGGATTTACGCTATGCAACTATATCCGTGATATGCGGCGCTTGATCTGCGCGTTATTTGAATCTTGGGTACGATTTTCCTTGATCTTCGGCTGGTTGGTTGCCGCCTTCCTTCTTCGTAGCATGACCGAGTCCATCGACCATGTACCCGGGTATGACGTGGTTTTTACGAGCATGTTTGTTCGTGATCGTTAGGAACGGTCATGAGTGAAGGGACGGGCACGTATGCTCGGGAGGTGTGATGCTCGTTTCGAACTCCCGAGCATCTTCTGTTGGCACTGTATGATCGGCGGGCTTCAGAATAACCCGGGGGTACCGTGGTCTTTTGCCAGATAGTCAATCTCCAATATTTTTTTATTGGCAGCTCCGATTTGTAAATGGTTTTCACCAGTAACTTACTGACGACGAGAGGAACATGATGATATAAGTCTTACTAATAAATAGTAATTTTGCTAACTGTTAACCGAAATTATTATATCTATAACTAGAAATTACTATATTTCTATATAGAAATTACTACCATAAATAGTAAAATGATGTTCTTTTGGATTTTTACTATCATATTGTAAGATAGTAATATATATATATATATATAGTAATTTATATTTGTAGATATAGTGTTTTTGTTACCAGTCAACAAAATCAGTGTTTATTAGCGAAACTTGTACCATCCTCTCATCGCTAGTAATCTAACAGTGAAATTCATTCATAAATCAGAACTACCAATAAAAAGATATGGTTAAAACAAAGAAAAAACAAATTTATGTACAAAATAGAAAACACATTTATCAGTTGGGTGGACACATTACCGCCTCTATCCGAAGCCACACTTGAAGCCACCGCGCTAGGTCTACCACCCTCCTCCTCCTCCTCTGTCCACGCTGCGCTCGGTCCACCGCTTTTTCGCGCCGCCCTCCTCCTCCATCCGTTGCACTGACCTCCTCCGTCCGAACCCACCACACCCGGTCCATCGACCTTCTGCTCCTCTACCCGAAGCCACCCTTCTGCTCCTGCTCCTTCGCCCGAAGTCCTCGACAATCTAGATTGTCGAACAATCAGATTCTCCAGCCAACAGATTCTCCAGACAGTCGCTTCTCTAAATAGATATCTATAATCCACAATTTACACAATCATAAACTGTCCCAAACTAGACCTATATATATAGCAATATTAGATTCTTACCAGATGATATCATTTCTAGCGCTACGTGAATAAGCTAAAGAACAATTCCATTCCCCTTCACATCAATTAGATAGTTTTCTATGTGTTGTGGCCAACTGTCATTCCCTAGCCACGTTTCCTCCGTGCCAGGGCGGATCTAAAGGGGATGCTGGGTATGCTCTGGCACCCTTGAAATTTTGATAAACACTACAAGATCGTCTATTCAATAAGCTAAATTTGTTGATTGAATTAGTTTCGATTTCGGTGGTTAGGAATGTAAGACCTTAGAACTATTTATATTGTACTTTTAGCAAATTAAAAATACATGTGTTAGATTTATGATGTTACAAAATTATTTTACAAAGCTATAAAGTTATACATATAAAGTCTACATCCCCATAGAATTTTTTTCTATTTACACCAACTGCTCCGTGTGTTACCTTTGTAGATGCTTCAATGCTTCCTTCGTGTACTTGGATGTCTTGCAAGGGTGATAGAGATTGCTGGAAAAAAGAATAAACTTATTTTACATCTCGATCTTTGCAAAAGCCCACTTGTAGCCTTAACTATAAAACTAGGTGATTTAACACCTCCAATTTTATAAAATAGGGTCAATTTACACTCGAATGTGATTTTTTGAGTGTGGTTTTATGGATGGGATTAACTCAGGGTGGTTTTCGTCATATTGTCTGACATATCATCTGGACTTGCTAACGAGGATCAAACTCAAGAATGTTTACATCCATATTGGCAGCCTCTTCCTCACACACTTTCTCTTTTCTACGTTATCTTTACTTATCTCGTTATCCATCTCTCAATTTGATCCGCGTCAACGAAAATAGATGACATGGTAGCAAACATGGTAAAAATCGTCATGCATTTGTTCACATCAGCAAACAGCAAAATCACACTCTAAGATCGTCTCAATGCGTAAGTTGACCTAATTTTATTGTTTGATGTTGGGTGGACTTTTTAAAAAGTTCAAAAGTAGAGGGACTTAGTAAAAAGAATATGATGAAGTTTGTCAACATGGTGTGCAATGTTAAATTCCTAATGAATTGTAGGCATCTTTATGAACAAGAAAAAGTTCATATAACATCTCAAACTTTGGTCAAAAATATATTCAGCATCTTAAACTATAAATCTAGACATTTGATCCCAAAACTTTGTAATTCGGTTCAGGTAACACCCTAACCAGGTTTAGCAATTAGCATAGTAGTATTGCATGTGTGGCGTAATGCATTTTCCCATGTCGAATGATACGCTCATCAAGTTAAGTCAACGAAGGTGGGGCCCACATGTGCTTTTCTCCCGTCGAGCTTCCAATCATGATTTCATGGTTGTCGACCCCACCCCCCTCCTACTTGGATTTGTAAGAGAAGTCCATGTAAATCCTATACATTCACTTAAACTTGTCCCTCATCCTTGGACATAAAAAACCGCTCAATCATACCGCCACGCGAACAATTATACTATGCGAAACAGTGTTAGGATCCGGATTGCAAAGTTCAGAAGGGAGATGATAATATGTCTGGTTTTATAGTTTAAGACGTCCAACGGACTTTTGGGAAAAGTTTAGAGTATTGTATAGACTTTTTAATCGTGAAAACAAATGGCATGTCAATGGATTGCTGTTGTATTAATTAATAGGGCTCAGCTTTCCTGTCAAAGACCCTCAGGATTAGGGGTGGATAACGAGCCAGTTGAACTTTTTTTCGAGCTTTCTTCGACACTGATTTATTCTTATTTATTATAGTCTCCTGTATTGTTTGAGACCCAACTTCAAACCGAGCTTAACGAGCCGAGCCTAACGAGCCGAGCCGAAGTTGACTATGATTCCAAATCAACTAATTTTTATTTAAATAAATATAATCAGAGCAATTTTGAAACGAGCCGAGCCAGCTCAACTAGCTTTTTTCCAGCCCTACTCGGGATAGTTGTTCACCGAATTTTTTTTAAAATAATAATATTTTAATCAATATTTACAGAAATAATATGCCGAAAATAAAAATAGCAAAACTACCCTCCTGTCGCCATTTGAATTGGCGACAGGGTCCTGTCGCCATTTGAATTGGCGACAGGGCTCCTATGTCCATTTCAAATGGCGACAGGGGGTAAAATCGGAATAGGAGTCCTACACAGGCAGCAGGGGGACATAATGATCTTTTTCTTGTTCATAAAGATGCCTACAATTCATTAGGAATTTAATATATATATATATATATATATATATATATATATATATATATATATATATATATATATATAACATCCCGAACTTTCGTCAGATGTCTGGTTTTATAGTTTAAGACGTCCAACGGACTTTTGGGAAAAGTTTAGAGTACTGTATAGACTTTTTAATCGTGAAAACAAATGGCATGTCAATGGATTGTTGTATCGATAGGGCTCAGCTTTCTTGTCAAAGACCCTCAGGATAGTTTGTTCACCCACGCTGGAGAGCGGACAGGCTGCAGACGACGACTCCAACCAAGGGCGGCCGTGTTTGACTTTCTCGATGCTCCTCCTCCTCCTCACCCTCCTGCACGGCGCTGCCGCCGCCGACATATGCATCGTGGGCAGCGGCATCTCCGGCTCCTCCACCGCCTTCTTCCTCACAAACTACACCTCCGGCCTCTCCACCGCCCTCGCCGGGGGTCAGGTCCGCGTCTTCGAGCACCGGGCCAGGGTGGGCGGCCGCCTCGCCACCGTCACCATCGCCGGCGACGAGTTTGAGGCCGGCGGCTCCATCATCCACCCCCGCAATCTCCACGCCCGCCGCTTCGCCCATCTCCTAGGACTCGCCGTCAAGACCGGCGGCGACGACGATTGGCTTGGGATCTGGGACGGCGGCCGCTTCGTCTTCCAGACGCTCCGCCCGCCACCGCCCGGGAGCTCTTGGTTGCGCCGCAAGCTGCACGGCCTTCTCAACTCGCTGCTGCTGCTTAAGCGCTATGGCCTGTCGCTGCTCAAGATGGACAGATTTGTCCAGGTTCAACTACTCCTCTTCCTCCTCCTCCTCATGCTCTACTATACTCCATCACCCTCTAATTCTATCAGGTTATTTTGCGTCAGTGTTATTACTAGTTCATTTTTTATTTATGAATTGCATCATATATATGTGATCTTCTGTGAATTTGTATTGTAGGAAATGGCACAGCTTATCTTGCTTGGTAAAATTTGCCTAACACATTAGCTTTACCATTTTCTCGATTGAGATGAACGCTGTCGTGGTTTTACTGCTTAACAAGAAAGTAAGAAACCCGTTGAAGACTTACAAATCGGTATGCAGGAAATGTTGCAAAGATTTATGCTCTTCTACAATGGGTTTGAGTCCCGTCCTGTGTTTGACACGGTTGAGGAGATGCTGAAATGGTCGGGCCTCTATGAGCTCACTCGCAGGACCCTAGAGGAGGAGCTGGTTGATGCTGGGCTGAATCCTCAAACTATATCAGAGCTTGTCACTGTATGATATTATTCTTCCCAGTATTTTCCTTCCCCTCATCTCAGTTCTCAATCGATAGCCCACGATTTTCTATATTTTGGCAAAGGAGGATTTGGCTTAGCTGCTCTTTGCTTTCATAATTGCATTTAGTGGGATTCAATATGCGCCAAACTTCCTTTGTAGTTAATAGTAGCCTTTCATTCACTTCCTATGTACATATACTGCTAAAGACAATTCTCTTAAAATCTAGTTTCTAGCATCTCCCACATGTTTTGGACCAGTGTCTTCTTAGGACCAATTAAGAAATAACCAAACAGTTGAAATCTCAGCAGACTTTAGCAGTCAAGCATATTATAAATGGCAGTATATTCATCAGGTGTAAGTTGCCTTTAGTGTTCTTCTGGAAGATGTGGTGTACCGTGACAAGTGAAAAGAAGATCTGAATTTATTAACTTCCATATAAATATTACTCTCGCTGATAAGTATATTCAGTAGTATCCTGTCCCCGATCCTTGGCAGGTGATAACAAGAATCAACTATGGCCAGAGTGCGAGTATAAGTGGCCTCGCGGGTGCTGTGTCTTTAGCTGGCTCAGAGTCAGGATTGTGGGCTGTCGAAGGAGGCAACTGGCTGCTAGCTGCTGGATTGCTCAAGACTGCTAACGCCACCTTGCATCTCCAAGAAGGCATAGACTCGGTCTCTGATGCTGGGGATTATTACGTTCTCAAATCCAATAAAGGGAATGAATACAATTGTAAGGTGACGGTGGTTGCAACACCACTCGATGAGGTGAACATTTCATTTAGCCCTCCAATCTCGATTCCACCGAGGAAGATGCAGCATACCCATGCAACCTTTGTCAGGGGCCTTTTGAACCATGTAAGCGTTCTTGCACTTGCTGTATCATTTCATTTTAGGAACAAATTGATCTCCTCACAAAAATACACCGTGCAACTTAAATGAGCATGCAGCAGGTAACTAATACTAGCATACTAACTTCCTACTGCGCTATTTGTTATGATACAGAAATTCTTCGGCCTAAGCTCAGTGTCAGATATTCCGGAGCTGATAGGAACCCTGGAGGTCCCTGATATACCTTTCTCGTGCGTCTCAGTTCTGAAGAAGGACAGCGAGCATGACATGACTTATAAGGTGTTCTCGCGTGTGAAGCTTGATGACAGTTTGCTGGATCAGATATTTAGGTAAGTAGCAGCTCGATAGAGAGTAGATTGTATTGGTTACTACCAAAGGCTTGTTGTATTTGTATGTGAACGCACAACACAACGTACATGCAGCACAAGGAAAGAGACGATTCGGATAAACTGGCCTGCTTATCCTCACTACGAAGCCCCAGAAGTTTTCGCTCCGATAATATTGGACGGTAAGCAGCTGTACTACGTGAATACCTTTGAGAGCGCGGCGAGCGCCATGGAGACCGGCGCTGTTGCAGCAGAGAACGTGGCGAGGCTCATCATTTCAAGGCTACCTCTTCCTCCACGGCTACGAGCTGGGGCTCTTATCAAGTCAGCTGCCCAGCAAGAGGAAGAGTCCTCCCGGAGGGTGGATCTATGAATGTATGTGGAAGGTGCATGCTTAATCTTGATTGCGTCTGGAATCTTTGTATTTTGTGTCACTTCCTTCCAGTTGATGTGCTGGCTGGGTGTTGTGTTTCTGTGGCTGTGTAATATACTAGGTCAATAAGCGCAGCGCACGCCGCGGTGCGTGAATGGAAAACGAATTCGAATCGGTCATAGGAAAATTTCGAGGCGGCTGCAAATTTTCGGAGAAAAAAAATGGATGGAGATGTAGAGCCTGTTTGGTTCATATACTAAGCTTACCATATTTTACCATAGTTTTTTTTTGTTGCCAAATTTGCATAAAGTTAGGTCATCAAAATCGTAGTCACACTTTGGCTAGTAAAATAAAGTTTGCCACACTTTTTTGAGCCAATGATGCGTAGGATCTAAATGGCAAGAAAGAATCTTGCCATAAGTGTGGCTATAAACCAAACATATGCCTAACTTAGTCAAACTTATCTAAATGTGTAGCAAATTGTGGCAATGTTTGGTTATGAACCAAAAGCCTCGTATTTTCTAAATTTTCAGATGATCTTTCGGAGCGCATTTTTGGGGAATTTTTTTTTGGGGGGGAAATGGACTGGACCGAAAAAAATGGATTAAGACGTATTTTTAAAATTTTCGAAGGGTCTTTTCGGTTTTTTTCGAAGAAAAAAATGGATTGAGATGCATCTTGCAAATTTTCAAATGGTTGTTCGGAGTGATATTTTTGAATAATTTTTTTTTGGGAAAAGTGGGCCGGGACGAAAAATGCACCAATACATATTTTTCAATTTCTTGGAGGATTATTTCCTGTTTTTTTATGGGGAAAAATGGACCAGGACAAAAAAAATAGATAAGTCAGATGCATTTTTCAAATTTTCGAATGATCGATCGGAGACGGGAAAGCAGACAAAGACGAATTTTCCAAATTTTCGGAGGGACTTTTCGCTTTTTTAAGGGGAAAATGGACCGGGATGAAAAAATGGGTTAAAAAAAAGTTTTTTCCCCAGAAAAATGGACCGGGACGAAAAAAATGGACAAAGATGCATTTTTCAATTTTTTGGAGGGCCTTTTCGTGTTTTTTATTGGCAAAAATGGATTGGGACGAAAAATAGGGCACTGCGTATTTTTTAAATTTTTGGAGTTTTTTTTCACGAGTTTTCGATGGGCAATCCCGTAAATAAGGGCCTTTTTTTAAAAAAGGGCTCAATATGCAATTTCGAAAATATCCAAGGTCTGTTCGGCAAAAAAACCAGACACGCGGCGGCCAGGTGGGCCAAACACGTGTTGCGAGGGACGATCGACGCAGTTCGCCACGCAGCGTCGAGCGAGAAAAATTTTGGATCGCCACGCGCGCCCGCGGGCGCTCGAACACGCGTCGACTACGTGTGAAGGAATGCCGTTACCACTGCGCCACAAGCCCCGCTTGGGCGAGAGGAGGCAGAACGGTTTTGTTTTTATGTCTAGTTTTGGAGCGAAGCAATCTGGGTCATCGAAAGCCGCGATCGAACGAGCGAGACGTGACGGGGCCTTCTTAAGCTAGAAACCTCCAGAGTTTATTATACGTAGTTTATTATAACTAAGCTCGGGAGGGAGGGGCACGCCACATACCGAGCTTGTATAGCTCGGATGGGACTTAATTAGCTATTTAATTAAATGAAGTCTCTTAATTAGTGACTTCACTAAGGGATTAAATAATTAATATGATTAATTAAAGAGAAGTGCTTCTATGCTTTTTCAGGGGAAAAAATTGCACTAATCTAAAGGCATCTTGTCGGGATCCGAATTTGCAAATCCGGACTCTCTGTGTATTTAGCACTAGTCCAGGATCACGCTAGTGCACACAGTCTCAACATCGGAATGTGGCACAACACACAGACATTTAGCTGACATGCTCACTCAACTAGAAAATATGGTAAGAAAGCATTAAAACATCAATTACATCTGGAGATTTTAGAATAGGAACCAAGCATGAAACAACAGTGATTACCACGGGTGAAGTTTCTTTGCCAATCTGGAAAGTGACATGCAAGCAGTTTTACATGCAAGCAGTTTTGGTTGCCATGTGACAAGTGGCAGCATATGTCAAAACGATTGGCACTAGAAGCATCAAACAAAGGTATATGCTGACAAAACTAATCGGGGCACCTTCAAGAATAATGTACTTTCCCAGGAGGAGGAAACACCTAAACTATGTGCAATATTAATCTAGTATTGCTAGGTGGCACAGACCTTGATGGCCAATTCTCCAATGGCCCAACAAGCATTGTTAGCTACTGATACAACATCCTTTACATATTGGGGGTTCTGCAGCAATGAAATTATGTGAGGAAAAATTCGAGATAATACTGGATGGATCACACATAATATACTTACCTAGTATATGAAAAGGTGTTATTATTCATAGGATGGAAATTGTCGTAAGAGATACTCCATCCGGTCACGAAAACATGTCGTTTTAGATATAAACATGTCCCAAAACGCCACATTGACCACTAATTTCTACTATAATATATTTTATAAAACCCAATAAAATTATAATAAAGGACAAGCAGTATTAAGAATAATCTCCATCCCTTGAAATCACTTCTTTGGTTATGTGTGGTTATTGTAAAGAAGAATCTCATTTTAACAACCCCTAAGACATTTCCTACATAACAAAACTGATAATTTGTGTATTAAGAAAAAAGAAACAAGCAATATACTAAGTCAATCAAGATCTAAAGGCATGGAAGGATATCTTCTACTGAGTAGCAGCATCGATAAGGTCAAAGAGAACCAAGGGTTGCTCATACGATCTAACAATAACAATACATCATAACCAAATATCTCAATGTAAAACAATAACAATATATCAAGTAGCAATATTTGTTGAAGTATATTTAGTACCAATATTTGTTTAGTTACATAGTAGCAGTATTTATTGAAGTATATTTAGTAGCAGTGATTTCTTTTGATATTGTTTCGGATTTCCGCTGTACCCGTAAAACTGTCTTTGTAATGATGAATAGGATAGGCGGCCCGGCCCAATAAGCCGATTGACGTACGTATTTATTCATCAGATCGGGGACAAGAGCAGCCTAGACCTAGGTTTTCCGACGGCGGCGGCAGCAACCCGTGTGAGATGGAGACGGCGATTGGGATGGTGGAGGCGGCGAGGAAGAGAGACCGCTACGATTGGGAAGGGGAAGGGGAAGCGGAAGCGGCGGCTCGGAGGAAGCGGGCGGCGGAGGAAGCGGCGGCGTGGCTGAGGAAGGCGGAGGAGGAAACGGCTCCGAACGAAGACTGGTCGGACATGTGGGCCCGCAACGCTAGTGAGTATCGCGAGATCTGGGAATCCGTCTGGGCCGGCACATACGGTTCCTTCGACGACACCAGTGAGTAATCTGAATTTCTTGGTTAGGGTTTGGTATCAGGCAATCTGTTTTTCGATTGGTATTTCCTTGCTCAAATCAATCTACCTTTTTCCCCATTTAGCGATCAATCCGTTTACCTACGTACTCTACTCTGATCCGATTGATGGATGTTTGCTAGATAGACAGATTTAGGATCAGAATTTGACAGCAATTAACATAATTGATACCATTCATGCATACTCTAATTACTGCAACATTTGAACCTCATGCAGCGCCTATCGGCCCCATGCGTTATACCTTCGACGACCCTATGCCGGCTTGCGCTAGCATCGAAGATACACTACAGATCTTTTCAGTCAAAATCGCAGGAGTAAGAGGGGATTTACAGTGGCCCCTCGATGTGTTTGGTATGATTGCTGCCCGCGACGCGGTGGATCACAATCGCAATATTATCTTCAACCGCACGAGGGATGACTGCCAAACCCTCACCGAAGAGGTTGTTCGTATTTCTTATCGTTCATCCTTTTATTTGTTCCTTGCTGTGCTGCCTGATGCAATCTTTTCAACTAAAATTGCCCCGTGCACCTACGTAGCCTATTTACTGTTACCATAGAGGCCTTTGTTTGCTTCTCCATAATGAAAGATCTTAGTTACATTTCTCAATTTTTGATTTATTAAGATACACTCCCTCCGGTCGCAATTTGTTGTCGTTTTAGACATCGTTGCAGTCAAACTTTTAAAACTTTGGCAGTCGGTATCTCTTAAAATATTTGAATTGGAAACATGAAAATCATGTGTAGATTTGTCTCGAGAACTGCTTTCATAATATTATAATTTTATTGGGTTTTAAGAATATATTATGATAGAAATTAGTGGTCAAAGCTGTGTTTTAGAAAGATTCAGACATGCTTGCCGACCCAACTCAATTTATTTGTTATTGGCAAATTGTGCTCACCACGAGTTACTTTTTCTGCGTTTGCCTCTGCACAGATTTCCGATTCAAACTATTACAATTAGGCTCCACTTGATACATATCAATGGACAAATCCTCTTTTATCAGCATAGATTGATTGATTGTAAGCGCTACTCTAATCTTATTAGGAATGAATGAAACATTATTATTTATTTAATTAACGGTGTTGCATGCAGTGCCCATATTTAACACTGAGAGGCCCCATCCGTGCTGTTGTGTTGCGGGATCCTGTGGTCTTCGAGGTTGTCCTGAAAGTGAAGGGCGATACTGAATCTGAGGATAAAGATTTAAGCTTTCTAGCTGTGTGGTACTACTATACTTGCCAGTTTGAGTCTTCCCTGGTTAATAGAGCTTGCACTAGCAAGCTTAGCACGCTGGAGTTGACATTTGGCCATGTTGTTGACTCTGTGGAGGCCACCATCAGTGTGCAAGTCATTAATGGGTCATGGCCAGATGGTTTTCGTGGTCAATTTACTGCCCGCACCGCCAGTATTGACAAGGCGGTCTTCTTACTTGATTCTGGAAATGAGAAGGTGCCTGTTACTGCTGATGGCACGATTGAGCTTTCACGGAGTGTTGCTTCTGCTGAACATGATGGGGAGCTGAAGGTTGGTGTCGTGGCGTGGCGTTGGAATGATAATAATGAGAAGGTTGTTGTGGAAGACGAGAAGGTCTTCACACCCAAGAGAGCTGGTACAAGCGATGATACGCTTAACGTTGGCTCCTGCGAAATGAAAGTCGCTGTCGCCTGGTCAATGCTTTCGTATAATCTCGGCAAGTACTGATCGATGTTGTAATTGTGTCGCGCGGTGGTAATTATGTTAATGAAGCTTTGGAACTCGGTACATATATTTCCTTTAGCCCTCCTTCAGTTGATAAGTCTTATTATTTTTGCATAGCCTTTTATCAGCTGCGTGACCGAGTTTTTATCATCCGCGCGTGTAATATAATCGATCGAGTCAAAGCACCTAATTCAACTATTTGATGCATGCCAAGTGTTTGATGAATTATCTAGATATCGAATCCTCAAGTTTGTGATTGATGATTGCAAGGCAATGCTTGATCTGAGATTACACTAATTTAATCTATGATGTGCTGGAATGATCAACTGAAGAGAGTTTACACTAAAGTTATCAGTTATCAGTTTTATTGTATGGTTATGAATCATTGAATGATTGTATCACTTTTTGTGGGTCCTTCAAATAGACTAACATCTGTCGTCAGCATTGTCTGATTCAACTGAAACAATAGCTTAACTCAACCAATGCCGTCTTTTATTATTTTGTCCAATAAGGGTTCTATACTACAATATGCTTCAAGCTTACACCAAGTGATGCTGACCCATTGGTTTATTTTTTCTCCAGAAACATGTGATTTATTTCTTGATGAAAGATCATTTGTGCTGTAAGATAACTTTCTTGGAAACTGTGGATGTTATCTGCATTGTTGTTAGTACCTTTTAGTTTAAATATTGTTGGCATTTAGTTCAAAACATCTTTAACATGCTAAGTGTCCATAAACTGGTTGGAGAACAAATGCACAACCTATAAAAGTTTTGTTTGATCACACTGGTGTTCTTCTGTCCGTCAAATTTCTAATCTTTGCACTACTAGATGCCTAGATGATAAGGGAATGAGATTGGGGACTTAAAGTGTTGATAATTCTATAGATTAGAATTTTGGTGAGTCCTCAATTTCTCTACTATTATAAAACAGCAGTTGGTGGCAGTGGTGAGTTCTACCCACGTCATTAATTGTCCTGCTTAATTGCCTTACTTAATTGCCCTGCTTAATTGCTCTACATAAAAGCGAAGCGTTGCTTTAATTAGCGACTTCAAAAGAAACGAAGCGTTAAAGATAGATGTTTGATCTTGTGAAATAATTTTTTTTATTTTTTAATATTTTTTTTCGTTATCAATTTTGTTTTTCATAGCAATGCACGGGCATGTAACTAGTCTTTTCCTAATTCTTAGCAATTCTTCAATTTTGATTAGATTCAGTAGTCTTCTATTCATTCAATTGCTATGGTCAGATGCTAAGTGAATCATATTGTGGAAAAGTGCTATAGTTTTATATATTGGTATGGTCCTAGTCATGCTATTCAAAGTGGCGTTGCATATGGAGCATTGAATTTTGAGAGAGCGTTTCTATTACTTCGTTGACAGTATTTTTTAATCCGTTGCAACGCACGGGCACCCTACTGGTAGTGTATAATGCATGAGTAGATTCTTCTACTATCAATCTTTTTTTGGATTTTGTTTACTATCAATCTTGCGAGCAGCTTATATTCATACTGATACTTAAAACTGTTGCAGATTTGGATAGTAGATAGCATTGACGATAAAGAACAAATGATGGCACCGAAAGGAACAATATCTCTACTATTCTAAAGCAGCACTTGGTGGCAGTGGTCCTTTCTTCCCACGTCATTAATTACCGCTTAATTGCCCTGCTTAATTATCCTGCTTAATTGCCCTACGCAAGAAACGAAGCGTTGCTTTATTAGCCAGCTTTCGCAAGAAACGAAGCGTTAAAGATAGATATTTGATCTTGTGAAATACTTTTTTTTATTCTTTATTCTTTATTTTTTGTTATCAATTTTGTTTTTCGTAGCAACGCACGGGCATGTAACTAGTTTATTCCTATATCACAGTTCCCCCTTAAGAAAGTACGCAAGGACTGCACTTACTTTAGTACCCAAAGAATGAAGATCCGGAAACAATGCGAATATCCACTCCTGTGAGGTACTAAGTCGATCGAGTCAAAGCACCTAAGTCGATCTCAGCGGCATTACATATAGTTTTCGGATGCACGTGTTCTCGGCTTTCTCCAGCCTTGCTTACCTCGATCTATGTTGGAACTAATCTTATAACCCAAATAAAGTCCAATTTAGAAGTTTTGTTTTGGAGTCCAGGTAGGTAGGTAGTAGACAAAGGAGTGGAATATGGAGTTGGAGCGAATCTGAAATTTGTATTCGAGTAGATTACTAATTAAATTTCTTGGCCGAGTCGGATATCAAGACGCAGTTGCTTTATAAGGTACGCAATGCTTTATAAGAAATATTAGAGTTAATGCAAGAGAGAAGAAATAAGAGCAAAGCAATAAGAAATATTAGAGTTAAAACAAAACCAAAAAAAAGAACTTATGGGTTGTTTGGTAGGTTTGCATCAAAGAGAATTGCATCTCTGAGATACAAAAGACACTTGTTTGGTTGGGTGCCACGAGGGTGGAGCCTGTCCCCGAGATGCAATTGCATCTGTTGAGCCAGTGTGGGGAAACGTAGATTTTGGTCGCTTCCTATGGGCCTGGTGGTGGGATGCAGTGGGGTGCATGCAAGGCATGGGGAGGCACATAAGCGATCAACCAAACATATTCTTCCTATTCTTCTCACGGCTGACTCAACTCATGCACTCAACCAAACACCATCTCTTTGCATCTACACAACCTGGCTCTCACGGCTGGTGACTGTCTGAGCCAGTGAGATGAGAAGGCAACCAAACAACCCCTTAGTGTTTAATTTCTTTGTACAAGGAAAAGGAACGTTTATGCAGCTCTACACCGACCTCGTCAAAGTGCGTCGGCGTGACCCAGGCGGCCGATGGTGAGCGAGGACGGTGGAGTTCGTCATGTCACAAGGCGTTCTCTCATTGCATGATCATGTTCTAGCAATTGGTATCAGAGCCAGCATTGTAATAGCAAGGTCGTTGTCTCCATCGTTGTTGGTAGTGGCCTAGAAGAGGCGGCCAGCGACAGCAGCGATGGCTCGCGGTAGGCCAATGGTGCGAGACTGTCAGATCGAGGATGAGCCTAGAGGAAGGTGAATAGGCTTTTTTTTAAAAAATTTCTAAACTAATAAAAGGAGTTTACCCCTTCATGGATCCAGCCATCCGGCCCATGCTGCTCGGCCCATTTGCCTCACCCACATCGACCCCCATCGTCTCCCTCGACCTACAGCACCGCCCCTCCCACTTCCACAGCCATGGCTCGCCCGTCGCCCCTTCCCGCCCCGCCACGATCCACCGGCCCTCCACAGCCATGGCTCGCCCGTCGCCCCTTCCTGCCTCCCTCGACCTACATCGCCCATCCCTCGTCCTGCGCGCCACCCCCACATCGATCCCCCTCACCCTGCGTCGCCGGGCGCTGCCCCTTCCCGACCCCCTCGTCCTGCGCCGGGCACCTCAACATTGCCAATACAATCACAAAATGACTGAAATGCAACTAACAGCGATCGTAGAAGTTCATTTCGGCCCAATCCAGCAATACCATGAAGACTTCCCAGCTTCATTATAAGGGCACGAAAAACAGAAGGGCAACTTTGCTCAACTGCTTGTTTCCCGATCTTCCCACCACCTCTCAGAACTGCATTAAGAGCAAACATAGTTGCTTGAAGTATAAAGCCATCACTGACCATTGGCTGATGACTCCACGGTAATCTCCCCTTTTTCTTATGCTGGAAGAATGCATAACAAACATCCTGTATAGCCCAACCGCCATGAATTCTTGTTATATCCTTTGCACAAATATCTCGCCCAGCCACATATAGAACTTCATCAAAGAACACACTGTAATTGGTGTTTTCTGCTAGGCATGATATTGCATTGAGAACTTCTTGGCACGAGTGCTTGTCATTTAATCCCAACTTCAGATCATGCATTCCAGAAAGGAAACACTTAATTCCAGGGTCCCATTGCTTGAAACCACTCAATTCTGCCGCAGCAAGAGCAAACCAAGAGTGCATCATAAACGGACTACATACCCACTTCCCAAGAAAAAGATCAAACATCTCAATATCTGAATAAGTTTCAGTTCCATCAAACTGAGAAATAAGTTTACATTTAAGCCTTGACCTCTCATTTGCTTCTCCATGTACAAGAACAATGTTGGGTGGCCAAAGCTCATCCAAAAGGTGCTTGTCTGAGGGCAATCGACATGTCTTTGAAAAGGAGATATAGAAGACACCGCAAATGAAGAGTAGCAATGAGCCCATTCTCTAGTGTCACTTCTCTATGCTCATTGATAATGGTCTTTGCCGGTGCCTACCACAACATAACTGAAATAACACAAGTATTCATGGAGTTTATGTATGTGCAGTAGTGACCATGCACTTCTTTGAGTTCATTGCATCATCCAAGAAATTCTTGAGAGCAAGCACACCAGGGTCCCACTTGCCTAGTTCTTGACCAAATAATCAAATAATCAACTCCTTTAAGGATGTCATGTCGAAGGAAATGAGGAAGAATGGCTTCATCAACACCTTTAGGCAGAATAAGGATCTTCCCACTCTTATTCTCCCTTACCACAATAGACATTCTTTTGGGGTCAGTGAACTACAAAGTACCCAATAACTTGTAATGAAATTTAGAACCATTGAAACAAATCTCAACAATATCATTGTCTTTACTTGTAAGCACCACATTCTGGTTTGATGCAAAGATGGACCAAAGCTTCCTCTGTCACACCTTCATGCTTATCCAAATTTTGATAGCAGGAAGGTCCAAATTTAAGAGGATTTGCTCTAGCAGATTCTTCACTTGTACCCCAACAATGGATGATTGTATATCATGATGACCTTCATATTTTTGCATTCTAAAGGAAGAGTTGATGCTTGATGTGAACCACGGAGGTCAATCGAGCCATTAGCGAATAAGGAGCTTCATCATTTTTCACAATACCAAATGATAGGCGATGTGCGGTTGGGGTTCCCTTCCAATAAGAAGAATCATCAACGAGTTATTTACCTCAAATGATTACGTGAAAAGATTACCAGGCAGGAAATGTAAGCTCGATTGAGAAACTTGGGAACACGTTGCTTGTAAGCTCTTGGAATCGAATTTCCTTCAAGAAAAGCGCACAGGTATCCCAATTCCATAACCCTCATCAACATGACAAGTCTCTCCCATCGTGAGTCGTGCCACGACCTTTGCCGTTGCTTGGTGCTTTTACAAGTAATTGCCGATCCAACGAGCTCTGTTCCACCACCTTCGCATTCATCTCCATTCGAGTCATCAAGTGTTCTTTGGTTGGTGTCGAAGGAGTCCACCCGCAAGCGATTGATCAAGCCTCTCTTTGATAAATGCCGATTTCTCCTCATCCATCGACGGTGGATCCGGTGGGCGGCTGCGACCATGGTAACACCGAGTCGGCGAACACAACCCTCTCTCGTCATTACGAGCGGCGAAGATGACGTTGGTTGAGACGGAAGGCGACAGAGGGTTCGGGCAGCTTGAGCAGCGGCCGGGGCAGTCCATGGTCTCCCCGGCGCCGGTGAGGAGGGTGGCCGCTGCGCCAAAGATGGACGGGGCGGCGGGAGCACCGATCGTGACGGTAACCGCCATGGTGGGGGTTGGCGCAGATCTAAGCGAGGTTGGTGTAAGCGGCGGTCCCTGGGCGTGGCGTGGCGCAGTGAAGACCGGGTAGGCGCGGAAGACGGATCGGCGACCCGAGAACATGGAGGCGTGGGAGTGGAAGAGTGTTGCGATGCCATCGCGGATGGCGCGTTGCGATGAGGTGAGCGTGGCGCCGATGAGGACGAGAAGGAGTGCGGTGCGGAGGAAAGGCGGATGGACGTTCCGAGGTGAAGCGAGGAGATGGCGACGCGGTCGAGGTGGGTGATCGGGAAGATGCGGCTTCAACGATGTTGCTTCTCCGTCGGAACGATCGAGCTCGATACCATCTTGTCATATCCCCTTGCCACCGAAGAGATCTGGAGGCGTGAGATCGAAGAACTTGTTTGGATTGGCACTTATGTAAGAAGAAGAAAGGGAAACAGCAAAGGAAGGAGAAGGAAGAAGGCAAGAGGTAATTGATTCAATTCATTTTCTTGTCTCCGATACAATCTGTGTATCCCTCTTTAATAGTCTTTCTTCCCTCTTACATGTGGGACCGGCCTAGGTGTTACAGAACGACAGTGCGTCGGGATGATCGGTCGGGGGAACGACAGGGGTGGGCGATGTGGGCGGACGGGGTGGGGGTGGCGACGGGCGCGTGAGCGGGGCCGTGAGGACCGAGGAGAGAGGGGGCGGTCGTGAGGATCGTGGGGGCATCAGCGGGGGATTCGAGGGGGGCGTGATCGAGCGCGTTGGACAAAGCGGGGGGAAGCGGTTGTTGGACGATGAGCAGAGTTGGGCCAGGCCGACAGCGTTTGTTCGATGGGATGGACGATCCACTAAAGCAGGGTAAACTCTCTCTTTTATTAGTTTAGATAATATTGGTTCAAGTATATCAAGTAGCAATATTTGTTTAATTATATCAAGTAGCAATATTTGTTGAAGTATATTTAGTACCAATATTTGTTTAGTTACATAGTAGCAGTATTTATTGAAGTATATTTAGTAGCAGTGATTTCTTTTGATATTGTTTCGGATTTCCGCTGTACCCGTAAAACTGTCTTTGTAATGATGAATAGGATAGGCGGCCCGGCCCAATAAGCCGATTGACGTACGTATTTATTCATCAGATCGGGGACAAGAGCAGCCTAGACCTAGGTTTTCCGACGGCGGCGGCAGCAACCCGTGTGAGATGGAGACGGCGATTGGGATGGTGGAGGCGGCGAGGAAGAGAGACCGCTACGATTGGGAAGGGGAAGGGGAAGCGGAAGCGGCGGCTCGGAGGAAGCGGGCGGCGGAGGAAGCGGCGGCGTGGCTGAGGAAGGCGGAGGAGGAAACGGCTCCGAACGAAGACTGGTCGGACATGTGGGCCCGCAACGCTAGTGAGTATCGCGAGATCTGGGAATCCGTCTGGGCCGGCACATACGGTTCCTTCGACGACACCAGTGAGTAATCTGAATTTCTTGGTTAGGGTTTGGTATCAGGCAATCTGTTTTTCGATTGGTATTTCCTTGCTCAAATCAATCTACCTTTTTCCCCATTTAGCGATCAATCCGTTTACCTACGTACTCTACTCTGATCCGATTGATGGATGTTTGCTAGATAGACAGATTTAGGATCAGAATTTGACAGCAATTAACATAATTGATACCATTCATGCATACTCTAATTACTGCAACATTTGAACTTCATGCAGCGTCTATCGGCCCCATGCGTTATACCTTCGACGACCCTATGCCGGCTTGCGCTAGCATCCCAAATACACTACAGATCTTTTCAGTCAAAATCGCAGGAGTAAGAGGGATTTACAGTGGCCCCTCGATGTGTTTGGTATGATTGCTGCCCGCGACACGGTGGATCACAATCGCAATATTATCTTCAACCGCACGAGGGATGACTGCCAAACCCTCACCGAAGAGGTTGTTCGTATTTCTTATCGTTCATCCTTTTATTTGTTCCTTGCTGTGCTGCCTGATGCAATCTTTTCAACTAAAATTGCCCCGTGCACCTACGTAGCCTATTTACTGTTACCATAGAGGCCTTTGTTTGCTTCTCCATAATGAAAGATCTTAGTTACATTTCTCAATTTTTGATTTATTAAGATACACTCCCTCCGGTCGCAATTTGTTGTCGTTTTAGACATCGTTGCAGTCAAACTTTTAAAACTTTGGCAGTCGGTATCTCTTAAAATATTTGAATTGGAAACATGAAAATCATGTGTAGATTTGTCTCGAGAACTGCTTTCATAATATTATAATTTTATTGGGTTTTATGAATATATTATGATAGAAATTAGTGGTCAAAGCTGTGTTTTAGAAAGATTCAGACATGCTTGCCGACCCAACTCAATTTATTTGTTATTGGCAAATTGTGCTCACCACGAGTTACTTTTTCTGCGTTTGCCTCTGCACAGATTTCCGATTCAAACTATTACAATTAGGCTCCACTTGATACATATCAATGGACAAATCCTCTTTTATCAGCATAGATTGATTGATTGTAAGCGCTACTCTAATCTTATTAGGAATGAATGAAACATTATTATTTATTTAATTAACGGTGTTGTATGCAGTGCCCATATTTAACACTGAGAGGCCCCATCCGTGCTGTTGTGTTGCTGGATCCTGTGGTCTTCGAGGTTGTCCTGAAATTGAAGGGCGATACTGAATCTGAGGATAAAGATTTAAGCTTTCTAGCTGTGTGGTACTACTATACTTGCCAGTTTGAGTCTTCCTGGTTAATAGAGCTTGCACTAGCAAGCTTAGCACGCTGGAGTTGACATTTGGCCATGTTGTTGACTCTGTGGAGGCCACCATCAGTGTGCAAGTCATTAATGGGTCATGGCCAGATGGTTTTCGTGGTCAATTTACTGCCCGCACCGCCAGTATTGACAAGGCGGTCTTCTTACTTGATTCTGGAAATGAGAAGGTGCCTGTTACTGCTGATGGCACGATTGAGCTTTCACGGAGTGTTGCTTCTGCTGAACATGATGGGGAGCTGAAGGTTGGTGTCGTGGCGTGGCGTTGGAATGATAATAATGAGAAGGTTGTTGTGGAAGACGAGAAGGTCTTCACACCCAAGAGAGCTGGTACAAGCGATGATACGCTTAACGTTGGCTCCTGCGAAATGAAAGTCGCTGTCGCCTGGTCAATGCTTTCGTATAATCTCGGCAAGTACTGATCGATGTTGTAATTGTGTCGCGCGGTGGTAATTATGTTAATGAAGCTTTGGAACTCGGTACATATATTTCCTTTAGCCCTCCTTCAGTTGATAAGTCTTATTATTTTTTTGCATAGCCTTTTATCAGCTGCGTGACCGAGTTTTTATCATCCGCGCGTGTAATATAATCGATCGAGTCAAAGCACCTAATTCAACTATTTGGTGCATGCCAAGTGTTTGATGAATTGTCTAGATGTCGAATCCTCAAGTTTGTGATTGATGATTGCAAGGCAATGCTTGATCTGAGATTACACTAATTTAATCTATGATGTGCTGGAATGATCAACTGAAGAGAGTTTACACTAAAGTTATCAGTTATCAGTTTTATTGTATGGTTATGAATCATTGAATGATTGTATCACTTTTGTGGGTCCTTCAAATAGACTAACATCTGTCGTCAGCATTGTCTGATTCAACTGAAACAATAGCTTAACTCAACCAATGCCGTCTTTTATTATTTTGTCCAATAAGGGTTCTATACTACAATATGCTTCAAGCTTACACCAAGTGATGCTGACCCATTGGTTTATTTTTTCTCCAGAAACATGTGATTTATTTCTTGATGAAAGATCATTTGTGCTGTAAGATAACTTTCTTGGAAACTGTGGATGTTATCTGCATTGTTGTTAGTACCTTTTAGTTTAAATATTGTTGGCATTTAGTTCAAAACATCTTTAACATGCTAAGTGTCCATAAACTGGTTGGAGAACAAATGCACAACCTATAAAAGTTTTGTTTGATCACACTGGTGTTCTTCTGTCCGTCAAATTTCTAATCTTTGCACTACTAGATGCCTAGATGATAAGGGAATGAGATTGGGGACTTAAAGTGTTGATAATTCTATAGATTAGAATTTTGGTGAGTCCTCAATTTCTCTACTATTATAAAACAGCAGTTGGTGGCAGTGGTGAGTTCTACCCACGTCATTAATTGTCCTGCTTAATTGCCTTACTTAATTGCCCTGCTTAATTGCTCTACGCAAAAAACGAAGCGTTGCTTTAATTAGCCAGCTTTACTTGAAAAGCGAAGCGTTAAAGATAGATGTTTGATCTTGTGAAATAATTTTTTTTATTTTTTAATAATTTTTTTCGTTATCAATTTTGTTTTTCATAGCAATGCACGGGCATGTAACTAGTCTTTTCCTAATTCTTAGCAATTCTTCAATTTTGATTAGATTCAGTAGTCTTCTATTCATTCAATTGCTATGGTCAGATGCTAAGTGAATCATATTGTGGAAAAGTGCTATAGTTTTATATATTGGTATGGTCCTAGTCATGCTATTCAAAGTGGCGTTGCATATGGAGCATTGAATTTTGAGAGAGCGTTTCTATTACTTCGTTGACAGTATTTTTTAATCCGTTGCAACGCACGGGCACCCTACTGGTAGTGTATAATGCATGAGTAGATTCTTCTACTATCAATCTTTTTTTGGATTTTGTTTACTATCAATCTTGCGAGCGACTTATATTCATCTTGATACTTAAAATCAAGCTTGCGATTTGGATAGTAGATAGCATTGACGATAAAGAACAAATGATGGCACCGAAAGGAACAATATCTCTACTATTCTAAAGCAAAGACTTGGTGGCAAAGTGGTCCTTTCTTCCCACGTCATTAATTACCGCTTAATTGCCTCGCTTAATTATCCCGCTTAATTGCCCTACGCAAGAAACGAAGCGTTGCTTTATTAGCCAGCTTTCGCAAGAAACGAAGCGTTAAAGATAGATATTTGATCTTGTGAAATACTTTTTTTTATTCTTTATTCTTTATTTTTTGTTATCAATTTTGTTTTTCGTAGCAACGCACGGGCATGTAACTAGTTTATTCCTATATCACAGTTCCCCCTTAAGAAAGTACGCAAGGACTGCACTTACTTTAGTACCCCAAAGAATGAAGATCCCGGAAACAATGCAGAATATCCACTCCTGTGAGGTACTAAGTCGATCGAGTCAAAGCACCTAAGTCGATCTGCAACGGCATTACATATAGTTTTCGGATGCACGTGTTCTCGGCTTTCTCCAGCCTTGCTTACCTCGATCTATGTTGGAACTAATCTTATAACCCAAATAAAGTCCAATTTAGAAGTTTTGTTTTGGAGTCCAGGTAGGTAGGTAGTAGACAAAGGAGTGGAATATGGAGTTGGAGCAGAATACGAAATTTGTATTCGAGTAGATTACTAATTAAATTTCTTGGCCGAGTCGGATATCAAGACGCAGTGCTTTATAAGGTACGCAATGCTTTATAAGAAATATTAGAGTTAATGCAAGAGAGAAGAAATAAGAGCAAAGCAATAAGAAATATTAGAGTTAAAACAAAACCAAAAAGAACTTATGGGTTTGTTTGGTAGGTTGCATCCAAAGAGAATTGCATCTACAGATACAAAAGACACTTGTTTGGTTGGTCGCACGAGGGTGGAGCCTGCCCCTCGAGATGCAATTGCATCTCTGAGCCAGTGTGGGGAAACGTAGATTTTGGTCGCTTCCTATGGGCCTGGTGGTGGGATGCAGCCGGGTGCATGCAAGGCATGGGGAGGCACATAAACAGTCAACCAAACATATTCTTCCTATTCTTCTCACAGCCTGACTCAACTCATGCACTCAACCAAACACCATCTCTTTGCATCTACACAACCTGGCTCTCACCAGCCTGGCTGACTCGTACGAGCCAGGCTGAGATGAGAAGGCAACCAAACAACCCCTTAGTGTTTCAGCTGCTGTACAAGGAAAAGGAACGTTTGTACGCGCTACAGCCCGACCTCGTCAAAGTGCGTCGGCGTGACCCAGGCGGCCGATGGTGAGCGAGGACGGTGGAGTTCGTCATGTCACAAGGCGTTCTCTCATTGCATGATCATGTTCTAGCAATTGGTATCAGAGCCAGCATTGTAATAGCAAGGTCGTTGTCTCCATCGTTGTTGGTAGTGGCCTAGAAGAGACGGCCAACGGCAACGAGCAGTGGCTCGCGGTAGGCCAATGGTGCGAGACTGTCAGATCGAGGATGAGCCTAGAGGAAGGTGAATAGGCTTTTTTTTAAAAAATTTCTAAACTAATAAAAGGAGTTTACCCCTTCATGGATCCAGCCATCCGGCCCATGCTGCTCGGCCCATTTGCCTCACCCACATCGACCCCCATCGTCTCCCTCGACCTACAGCACCGCCCCTCCCACTTCCACAGCCATGGCTCGCCCGTCGCCCCTTCCCGCCCCGCCACGATCCGCCGGCCCTCCACGGCCATGGCTCGCCCCGCCACCCCTTCCCGCCTCCCTTGACCTACGCCGCCCATCCCTCATCCTGCGCCACGCCCACCTCGATGCCCCTCACCCTGCGTCGCCGGGCGCTGCCCCTTCCCGACCCCCTCGTCCTGCGCCGGGCACCTCAACATTGCCAATACAATCACAAAATGACTGAAATGCAACTAACAGCGATCGTAGAAGTTCATTTCGGCCCAATCCAGCAATACCATGAAGACTTCCCAGCTTCATTATAAGGGCACGAAAAACAGAAGGGCAACTTTGCTCAACTGCTTGTTTCCCGATCTTCCCACCACCTCTCAGAACTGCATTAAGAGCAAACATAGTTGCTTGAAGTATAAAGCCATCACTGACCATTGGCTGATGACTCCACGGTAATCTCCCCTTTTTCTTATGCTGGAAGAATGCATAACAAACATCCTGTATAGCCCAACCGCCATGAATTCTTGTTATATCCTTTGCACAAATATCTCGCCCAGCCACATATAGAACTTCATCAAAGAACACACTGTAATTGGTGTTTTCTGCTAGGCATGATATTGCATTGAGAACTTCTTGGCACGAGTGCTTGTCATTTAATCCCAACTTCAGATCATGCATTCCAGAAAGGAAACACTTAATTCCAGGGTCCCATTGCTTGAAACCACTCAATTCTGCCGCAGCAAGAGCAAACCAAGAGTGCATCATAAACGGACTACATACCCACTTCCCAAGAAAAAGATCAAACATCTCAATATCTGAATAAGTTTCAGTTCCATCAAGCGAGAAATAAGTTTCTGTTTAAGCCTTGACCTCTCATTTGCTTCTCCATGTACAAGAACAATGTTGGGTGGCCAAAGCTCATCCAAAAGGTGCTTGTTCGAGGGCAATCAAAGATGTCTTTGAAAAGGAGATATAGAAGACACGCAAATGAAGAGTAGCAATGAGCCCATTCTCTAGTGTCACTTCTCTATGCTCATTGATAATGGTCTTTGCCCGGGTGCCTACCACAACATAACCTGAAATAACACAAGTATTCATGGAGTTTATGTATGTCTGGTAGACAGCCATGCACTTCTTTGAGTTCATTGCATCATCCAAGAAATTCTTGAGAGCAAGCACACCAGGGTCCCACTGCCTAGTTGCTGACCAAATAATCAAATAATCAACTCCTTTAAGGATGTCATGTCGAAGGAAATGAGGAAGAATGGCTTCATCAACACCTTTAGACAGAATAAGGATCTTCCCACTCTTATTCTCCCTTACCACAATAGACATTCTTTTGGGGTCAGAAGTGAACTACAAAGTACCCAATAACTTGTAATGAAATTTAGAACCATTGAAACAAATCTCAACAATACTGCTGTCTTTACTTGTAAGCACCACATTCTGGTTTGATGCAGCATGGACCAAAGCTTCCTCTGTCACACCTTCATGCTTATCCAGCTTGATAGCAGGAAGGTCCATGTTAAGAGGATTTGCTCTAGCAGATTCTTCACTTGTACCCCCAACAATGGATGATTGTATATCATGATGACCTTCATATTTTTTGCATTCTAAAGGAAGAGTTGATGCTTGATGTGAACCACGGAGGTCAACTGAGCCATTAGCAGAATAAGGAGCTTCATCATTTTTCACAATACCAAATGATAGCTGATGTGCAGTTGGGGTTCCCTTCCAATAAGAAGAATCATCAACAGAGTTATTTACCTCAAATGATTCTGTGAAAAGATTACCAGACCGAGGAAATGTAAGCTCTGATTGAGAAACTTGGGAACACGTTGCTTGTAAGCTCTTGGAATCAGAATTTCCTTCAAGAAAAGCGCACAGGTATCCCAATTCCATAACCCTCACCAAAGATGACAAGTCTCTCCCATCGTGAGTCGCGTGCTACGCCTTTGCCGTTGCTTCGAAATGCTTTTACAAGTAATTCTTGATCCAACGAGCTCTGTTCCACCACCTTCGCATTCATCTCCATTCGAGTCATCAAGTGTTCTTTGGTTGGTGTCGAAGGAGTCCAGCCGCGCAAGCAGTTGATCAAGCCTCTCTTTGATAAATGCCGATTTCTCCTCATCTGTCGACGGTGGATCCGGTGGGCGCTGCGACCATGGTAACACCGGAGTCGGCGAACACAACCCTCTCGTCATTCTGAGCGACGAAGATGACGTTGGTTGAGACGGAGGCGACATAGGGTTCGGGCAGCTTGAGCAGCGGCCGGGGCAGTCCATGGTCTCCCCGGCGCCGGTGAGGAGGGTGGCCGCTGCGCCAAAGATGGACGGGGCGGCGGGAGCACCGATCGTGACGGTAACCGCCATGGTGGGGGTTGGCGCAGATCTAGGCGAGGTTGGTGTAGAGGCGGCGGTCCCTGGGCGTGGCGCTGGCACAGGTGAAGACCGGGTAGGCGCGCGGAAGACCGGATCGACGACCCGAGAACATGGAGGCGTGGGAGTGGAAGAGTGTTGCGATGCCATCGCGGATGGCGCGGGTTGCAGTGAGGTGAGCGTGGGCGCTGATGAGGACGAGAAGGGGTGCGGCGGTGCGGAGGAAAGGCGGATGGACGTTTCCGAGGTGAAGCGCGAGGAGATGGCGACGCGGTCGAGGTGGGTGATCGGGGAAGATGCGGCTTCAACGATGTTGCTTCTCCCGATCGGAACGACCGAGCTCTGATACCATACTGTCATATCCCCTTGCCACCGAAGAGATCTGGAGGCGTGAGATCGAAGAACTTGGCTGGATTGGCACTTACAGAAGAAGAAGAAAGGGGAAAACAGCAGAGGAAGGAGAAGGAAGAAGGCAAGAGGTAATTGATTCAATTCATTTTCTTGTCTCCGATACAATCTGTGTATCCCTCTTTAATAGTCTTTCTTCCCTCTTACATGTGGGACCGGCCTAGGTGTTACAGAACGACAGTGCGTCGGGATGATCGGTCGGGGGAACGACAGGGGTGGGCGATGTGGGCGGACGGGGTGGGCTGGCAATGGGCGTGTGAGCAGGGCCGTGAGGGGCGGCCGTGAGGATCGTGGGGGCGGCGGCGGAATGGAGGGGAGCGCTACGAGCGCGTTGGACGAAGCGGGGGGAAGCGGTTGTTGGATGATGAGTGGAGTTGGGCCAGGCCGACAGCGTTTGTTCGGTGGGTTGGACGATCCACTAAAGCAGGGTAAACTCTTTCTTTTATTAGTTTAGATAATATTGGTTCAAGTATATCAAGTAGCAATATTTGTTTAATTATATCAAGTAGCAATATTTGTTGAAGTATATTTAGTACCAATATTTGTTTAGTTACATAGTAGCAGTATTTATTGAAGTATATTTAGTAGCAGTGATTTCTTTTGATATTGTTTCGGATTTCCGCTGTACCCGTAAAACTGTCTTTGTAATGATGAATAGGATAGGCGGCCCGGCCCAATAAGCCGATTGACGTACGTATTTATTCATCAGATCGGGGACAAGAGCAGCCTAGACCTAGGTTTTCCGACGGCGGCGGCAGCAACCCGTGTGAGATGGAGACGGCGATTGGGATGGTGGAGGCGGCGAGGAAGAGAGACCGCTACGATTGGGAAGGGGAAGCGGAAGCGGCGGCTCGGAGGAAGCGGGCGGCGGAGGAAGCGGCGGCGTGGCTGAGGAAGGCGGAGGAGGAAACGGCTCCGAACGAAGACTGGTCGGACATGTGGGCCCGCAACGCTAGTGAGTATCGCGAGATCTGGGAATCCGTCTGGGCCGGCACATACGGTTCCTTCGACGACACCAGTGAGTAATCTGAATTTCTTGGTTAGGGTTTGGTATCAGGCAATCTGTTTTTCGATTGGTATTTCCTTGCTCAAATCAATCTACCTTTTTCCCCATTTAGCGATCAATCCGTTTACCTACGTACTCTACTCTGATCCGATTGATGGATGTTTGCTAGATAGACAGATTTAGGATCAGAATTTGACAGCAATTAACATAATTGATACCATTCATGCATACTCTAATTACTGCAACATTTGAACTTCATGCAGCGTCTATCGGCCCCATGCGTTATACCTTCGACGACCCTATGCCGGCTTGCGCTAGCATCCCAAATACACTACAGATCTTTTCAGTCAAAATCGCAGGAGTAAGAGGGGATTTACAGTGGCCCCTCGATGTGTTTGGTATGATTGCTGCCCGCGACACGGTGGATCACAATCGCAATATTATCTTCAACCGCACGAGGGATGACTGCCAAACCCTCACCGAAGAGGTTGTTCGTATTTCTTATCGTTCATCCTTTTATTTGTTCCTTGCTGTGCTGCCTGATGCAATCTTTTCAACTAAAATTGCCCCGTGCACCTACGTAGCCTATTTACTGTTACCATAGAGGCCTTTGTTTGCTTCTCCATAATGAAAGATCTTAGTTACATTTCTCAATTTTTGATTTATTAAGATACACTCCCTCCGGTCGCAATTTGTTGTCGTTTTAGACATCGTTGCAGTCAAACTTTTAAAACTTTGGCAGTCGGTATCTCTTAAAATATTTGAATTGGAAACATGAAAATCATGTGTAGATTTGTCTCGAGAACTGCTTTCATAATATTATAATTTTATTGGGTTTTATGAATATATTATGATAGAAATTAGTGGTCAAAGCTGTGTTTTAGAAAGATTCAGACATGCTTGCCGACCCAACTCAATTTATTTGTTATTGGCAAATTGTGCTCACCACGAGTTACTTTTTCTGCGTTTGCCTCTGCACAGATTTCCGATTCAAACTATTACAATTAGGCTCCACTTGATACATATCAATGGACAAATCCTCTTTTATCAGCATAGATTGATTGATTGTAAGCGCTACTCTAATCTTATTAGGAATGAATGAAACATTATTATTTATTTAATTAACGGTGTTGTATGCAGTGCCCATATTTAACACTGAGAGGCCCCATCCGTGCTGTTGTGTTGCTGGATCCTGTGGTCTTCGAGGTTGTCCTGAAATTGAAGGGCGATACTGAATCTGAGGATAAAGATTTAAGCTTTCTAGCTGTGTGGTACTACTATACTTGCCAGTTTGAGTCTTCCCTGGTTAATAGAGCTTGCACTAGCAAGCTTAGCACGCTGGAGTTGACATTTGGCCATGTTGTTGACTCTGTGGAGGCCACCATCAGTGTGCAAGTCATTAATGGGTCATGGCCAGATGGTTTTCGTGGTCAATTTACTGCCCGCACCGCCAGTATTGACAAGGCGGTCTTCTTACTTGATTCTGGAAATGAGAAGGTGCCTGTTACTGCTGATGGCACGATTGAGCTTTCACGGAGTGTTGCTTCTGCTGAACATGATGGGGAGCTGAAGGTTGGTGTCGTGGCGTGGCGTTGGAATGATAATAATGAGAAGGTTGTTGTGGAAGACGAGAAGGTCTTCACACCCAAGAGAGCTGGTACAAGCGATGATACGCTTAACGTTGGCTCCTGCGAAATGAAAGTCGCTGTCGCCTGGTCAATGCTTTCGTATAATCTCGGCAAGTACTGATCGATGTTGTAATTGTGTCGCGCGGTGGTAATTATGTTAATGAAGCTTTGGAACTCGGTACATATATTTCCTTTAGCCCTCCTTCAGTTGATAAGTCTTATTATTTTTTTGCATAGCCTTTTATCAGCTGCGTGACCGAGTTTTTATCATCCGCGCGTGTAATATAATCGATCGAGTCAAAGCACCTAATTCAACTATTTGGTGCATGCCAAGTGTTTGATGAATTGTCTAGATGTCGAATCCTCAAGTTTGTGATTGATGATTGCAAGGCAATGCTTGATCTGAGATTACACTAATTTAATCTATGATGTGCTGGAATGATCAACTGAAGAGAGTTTACACTCAAGTTATCAGTTATCAGTTTTATTGTATGGTTATGAATCATTGAATGATTGTATCACTTTTTGTGGGTCCTTCAAATAGACTAACATCTGTCGTCAGCATTGTCTGATTCAACTGAAACAATAGCTTAACTCAACCAATGCCGTCTTTTATTATTTTGTCCAATAAGGGTTCTATACTACAATATGCTTCAAGCTTACACCAAGTGATGCTGACCCATTGGTTTATTTTTTCTCCAGAAACATGTGATTTATTTCTTGATGAAAGATCATTTGTGCTGTAAGATAACTTTCTTGGAAACTGTGGATGTTATCTGCATTGTTGTTAGTACCTTTTAGTTTAAATATTGTTGGCATTTAGTTCAAAACATCTTTAACATGCTAAGTGTCCATAAACTGGTTGGAGAACAAATGCACAACCTATAAAAGTTTTGTTTGATCACACTGGTGTTCTTCTGTCCGTCAAATTTCTAATCTTTGCACTACTAGATGCCTAGATGATAAGGGAATGAGATTGGGGACTTAAAGTGTTGATAATTCTATAGATTAGAATTTTGGTGAGTCCTCAATTTCTCTACTATTATAAAACAGCAGTTGGTGGCAGTGGTGAGTTCTACCCACGTCATTAATTGTCCTGCTTAATTGCCTTACTTAATTGCCCTGCTTAATTGCCCTACGCAAAAAACGAAGCGTTGCTTTAATTAGCCAGCTTTCGCAAGAAACGAAGCGTTAAAGATAGATGTTTGATCTTGTGAAATAATTTTTTTTATTTTTTAATATTTTTTTTCGTTATCAATTTTGTTTTTCGTAGCAATGCACGGGCATGTAACTAGTCTTTTCCTAATTCTTAGCAATTCTTCAATTTTGATTAGATTCAGTAGTCTTCTATTCATTCAATTGCTATGGTCAGATGCTAAGTGGATCATATTGTGGAAAAGTGCTATAGTTTTTGTCGACGATTGGAGAACGGGCTCCCGTCGAGCTTACTTGTTGAATGGGGGATCAACAGAGCCCCGTCGTACGGATCGAAGAGGGCGTTCGAGCGATGCGAGGTCGGGAGAAGAAGAAAGAGGGGGACACGGTGTTTTTATCCTGGTTCGGGCCTCTCACCGTCGAGATAATAGCCCTACTCCAGTGTATTGTGTTCTATCTTGGTGTCCCTCCCCGTTCTGAGATCTTCAGTGGGGGTTTAAATACTACGACTAGAGGTACATAGAAGGTAACTACCTCCTGGGATTGCGCGCGCAATCGCATTTACGATCTAACGCCCTTGACCGGGCGTTATTTGAATTTCGGGTATGATTTCCCTTGATCTCCTGGTGATTGGTTGCCACCTTCCTTCCTCGCGGCATTGGCCGGCACTCCGACCAAAACACCCGAAAGGTGTCGGCCTCTACGAGCATGCTTGCTCGTGGGTGTGTTTGGTGCTTCGTGAGCGAAGGTGCAAATGCGCATGCTCGGAGGAGAAGGAGGGATGCTCGCTTCGTTCTCCCGAGCATCTTCTTTTAGTGTTGCTTGGTCTGGGTTTAGTTTTTCACGGGGGTACCGTGGTCTTTTGCCAGATAGCCAATTCCCGACAGCTAGCCCCCGAGGTTCAAGCGGGGAACCCTCGGGCTTCCCCTTGAGCCTAAGAAGACTTGAGGGGGATTGAATTTCTTTTGGTCGTGGCTCACGACCATTTTACGTCGGGAGACGAACTTCTTTACCCGCCGCGTGCTTGCTCCGTGTGGGCGCGTCGTTTGGTTGTTCTGCGGTTCCTTCTCGAGAAGCCTCCTTGTAGCAGTGATTTCAGCGCGCTTTCTCGGCCAGTGTCGCTACGTGATAGGCGGCGATTTTAACCTGCCCCTTCGTTGTCTTTTAACCCTTTCTACCGGGAGAGGTCGGGTCACGTTGTCTCTTTGCTCGTCTTCGCCAAAAATCTTCCAAGAGCCCTAGCGCCCAATAACCCTTACCGTTCCCTTTCCTTCTTCGGCCATGGCGCTGCTTCAAGGTTAGCCGATGACTCGAAGGAGGCTCCAGTGCTCACGGACGAGGGGTACGTCGACCCAGGCTCGGGTCGAGTGCCCGGATGATGCGGCCGGCCGCGAGAGGCGGAGATCGCCTCCTGCGAGTTGTACGCCACCAACGGGCTTCGTCTCGCCGAGAGCGACTTCCTCGCCTCCGTGCTTGCCTTCATGCGGTGCGAGATCTCTCATCTCCACCCCAACTCTATCCTTTCTCTCGCAATCTTCTCCCATCTTTGCGAGGCTTACGTGGGTGTAATGCCCACGGCTAGCCTCTTCTTTCACTTCTATTCCCCTTCCGCACCGGGCCGGACGGCTCCGCCGGCTATGCGTTTATCTTCGCCTCGGCCCAACCGACCATACGAGTACCCTTCGTTGCTCAAGGACTCGGTGTCGGGTTGGGCCGACCTCTGGTTCTACCGGAAGAAGGCGAAGGGGTCCCGATTGGTCTATATCGGGAGGACGCTCCGCCATCGAGACGGCGCGCTACCGCCTGCAACCCGAGGGAAGAGCGGGTCCTCAGACGATCGGTGAGCTCGCCAGATGGGGCTCACTGGTCGATATCGCCTCGACTTCACTCTTCAACCGGTGTCCCTCGAGGCGCCGCGAGCATCCCTTCTTCGAGGTGACCGGGTGGCATGACTTCACCCGCGAGGACAACGCAGTATGTTCCTCGACCTCTTTCGGGCATCATTTGCTTTACGGTGATCGGTGCTATGCATATATATATATATCTTTTATCTTAGTCTTTGGTTGCGGCCAGCGACTCAGGGACGGGTTGACGAGAGGGTCGCCGAGATGTTTGGCGCCAGAAGAGAAGGAGCCGACGCCCAATCGCCAGGTCCCCAAGAACATCTTTTGACCGTGGCGACGCGGTAAGTACATCTTTCGCTCGCCGGGGCATGTTTTCCGAGCTTATTCCTCCCGATTTCTGTTTGCAGGAGAAGGTCGCCCTTGAGCTTGCGGTGTCGAAGGCCGCAGTCACGCCGCAAGCCAAAGACGGCCGTGGGCTCTCGAAGAGGACGGCGAGTCGAGACCGCCAAGTATCCGCCTCGCCTCCCCGCGCCAAGCGGTCGAGGCGCCGAGCTTCGACCAGGACCCCCACGCCGCACCTTGAGTACGCCGACCGTCAGGAGGTAAGCGAACTCCGAATTTGGTTTGATGACTTCAAACGGAGGAGGCCGGAGTCGATGAGCCGATCGGAACAGCTCGCCGAAGCGGCGAGGAAGGCCGAGGAGGAGGCCAGTCCCTCCCGACCAAGGAGCGGTGGAGAGGCAGATCAAGGCCCTCCAGGACCGGCTTACTCGGGTGGTCGATGACCGAGGAGGAGGAAGAAGAGGAGGCCACCTACGCTCTCGTCGAGGAAGGAGCAGGAGGTCGACCTCTCAAGCGACCTCGACAATGGAAGAGGTCGACATGGACGACGTCGACCCGGCGATGGCATCGCGTGCTGTGACGCCGCGGAGGAGCGCGTTGTGGTCGTGGGCCGAGGCCTACGAGGCCGCCGCGGCAGGTCGCCCGTGGCCCGGCGAGGAGGCCGAGGAGGATGGCGCCGCCGAGGCGTAAGGTAGGTTCTGCTTCATTCTCTCATTCTCGTTCTTGTCTTGTGATTTTCTTGGGCTAACCCCACCCTGCTTGGCGTGGGCGTGATAGCTTCGGATGTCGTTTTGGACTTCCGCCGATGGTCGAGGAGATTATCGACTCTGCGATTGACGCCGAGCTCGACCGCGTTGTCGACCAAGTGATGGCCGAGATGGGGAGGAGCCGTGGCCTACGGACCAATGAGCCGAGCTTCCTCGGCGGGACCCGTGCTTTCTTCAATGACGCGAACCTATTCCGGCCGCGGAGGAGCAGGAGTCGCAGGATCGAGGACCAAGACGCCTTTGGCCTTGGTCCCTTGCGAAGAGACGATCAAGCAGGCTCAGCGCCGAGCCCCGAGGAAGGGAGCTTGGTCGCCGCCGACCAACGACTTGGCCGTGAGCCAAGGAGAGGAGGAGGTCGCCCCGACCTAACTCCTTCGGCCTTGGGGCACCAGCGCCCCCGGCCGCGGAGGTGCAAGGCGGAGGTGATCGTCCTTGATCAAACGCCTCGGCCGCGAGCATCGGCCGCCTCCGACTATGGAGGGACAAGAGGCGGAGGTGGTCGTTAACGACCAACCGCCTCGGCCATGAGCAAGGAGTGGCGCGGCGCTTCGTGGTTGGCGTCTGACCCGAGCGGTGTCCGACCAGGGAAGGCGGCCACGAGCCGCTTGCCGTGGAGGAGGATCGACCTCGGGGCGACCGGGTTGGTCGAAGGTGGTGACGCCGTTGCTCTCCCGAGAGCACCGGTGCTCAGGAGGAGCAAGACTCCCGGCGCCGTCCGGGATGACTTGGTCAATCCCTTCTTTCGGCCGGGCGACCGACCGCCGCCGCTTCAGGACAAGCCGGTCGGTAGGGCTCTTACGGTAAGTTTCATGTTCCTTCTTTTTACGTGATCGACCTTCCGGGAGTCTGCTCGACTTTTTCCTTCTCTTTTCTCTTCGCTCAAGTTTGCCGCGAAGGCTATGGAGGATATCGACGCTACCTCGGTCTCATGAGAGAAAATCTTGAGTCATCTGCATGAGCAAGACGCCAAGATCGCCGATCTTGAGCGTCGGAGTCTCCGAGGTGCGCGAGGCCGACTGAAGCGGTGGAATCGGCGAGGAGCCTCATCGCCGGCTCGGACCAGCTCTTCCAGAGCGAGATCGGCCGAAGAGCACTTCAGAGCGTATGCGCCGAGCTTGACGAGGAGCCGGGAAGTTGGTGGAGGTCCCGACCTGGCGCGCCGAACTCCAACGAGCTCGGGGCGCGAAGAGGCCCGGCTCAAGGAGGTGCAGCGCCGGACATGGTGAAGGTCGTCGTGCCGCTCGGCGGAAAGTTTTGGACTTGGAGGCGGAGGTCGACTCCTTAAGGAGGAACTTGTCGCTCTTGGTCGAGCGTAGGACTTAGCTCCTTTTTTATTTTTAGCTCGTGTAACCCTGTAAAAAAAAAACGCTTCGGGTTAAATGAGCAAACTCGCAGGTGTTTGGTCCTTGCCTGTTTTTCTTGAGTTTGCCTTCAACATATGCCCATATGATCCCGGTTCTGAGAAAGGAAACAAGTTCCTCGTGATAGAGCATATATCATAGATACGAGCAAAGAAAACAAGCTCTGCATAGATCATATATCATGGAACGAGCAAAGGATCCTTGGTAAGAAGGGACGGAACGTTCCTATCATACGGAGCCCCTGCCATGGACAAAGGTCGTGCCCTTACTGTTGCGAGCACGAGTTTGTTCATGGGAAAATTTAAGGGTCGCTTTGGTCGTGACGATTTTTTTGAATGATATAAGTAGGTCGGTCGCGTCGAGAAGAAATGCGAGCACGCAGTAGACGAACTTTAAACCAACATCACGTAGAGCTACCATACCCGAATGGTCACCGAATCAGGGCTTAGAGTGGATGCTCGCGCCGACCACGCATCTGATGAAAAGCTACTGTGGAAAGTGAACGATTGGGCGAGCATCCACGGGGCCAAGGGAAATGGTGCGCACATACTTGTCGGATAAGTTAAATCGCAATCCGCTAGACGACGATGCTCGCTCGACAAAGCGAGGACGAAACACGAAAGAGGGAAACGCTTTTATTGGAAAGAACGCAAGGGGCGCGAGATAGGAGTACTCGTCTAAACGTAGAATTTACGCAGCTTGATCGATGTTCCAGTCTTTGGTGAGCTCCCGACCATCCGGCATCGCGAGGCGAACAGCCCGGGCGTCTTTGTAGACACGACCGTGTAGGGTCCTTCCCACCTTGGGGTTAGCTTGTTGGCCTTCGACAGGTCTTGAACTCTTCGTAAGACCATGTCGGCGACTTGCAGGACCCTAGGTCGGACTGTCTTGGCCGCGTGCCTACGAAGAGCCTGTAGGTAAACCGCAGACCGGAGCAACGCCCGTTCGCGTGTCGCTTCGACGAGGTCTAGGTCGACGAGGCGCTCAACTTCTTGATCGACGGAATCGATCGCTTGCACCCTTGGGGAACCCAAAGACGATTTCGGCAGTGTAATGGCCTCCGCACCGTAGACGAGTCGGAAAGGCGTTCGCTTTGTGGCTCGACCGGGTCGTGGATGACAGACCAAAGAACGGCGGGAAGCTCATCCACCCATCTTTGCTTGTCTTTGGTTGAGGGTCTTAAAGACCCTCTTTTATGCCCTGGACTAGCCGCCCATTTGCTCGCTTCTACGCTCCGTTACTCTGTGGATGCGCCACGCAGGCGAAAGCAGACCTTGGTTCCGACCTCCTCGCGATAACTTTGGAACAGTTCATTTGGTGAATCGGGTCCCGTTGTGCGTGATAAGACGGTTGGGTATCCCGAACCGAGTTACCACATTCTGCGGAGGAATCTCTTGGCCGCTGGGCCGAGATGGTCGAGCAGGCTCGGCCTCTATCCACTTAGTGAAAGTGTCGATGGCCACGAGCAAATACTTGCAGCCTTCGACCTCGGGGAAGGGTCCAAGGACATCGAGCCCCAGGTTGAGAACGGCCACGAGTGGTATGGTTTGCGGTGGCATATGCCGGTTGACGGACTTTTCGAGCATGAAGCGGCATGCCCGTGGTCGTTACGATTGACCGTAGCGTCAGTCAAGGCCGTCGGCCAAGAGTACCCTAGTCGGAAGGCCTTGCTCACAAGCGCCTGAAGACGAGTGAGCTCGCACATCCCTTCATGGATATCACGAAGAAGGTACGGCCTTCCTCCCGAGAGACGATCTGGAAAGGATCCCTAATGCGCCTTTCGGTATAGGTCGTCTTCGATCGATCTGTCTTGAGAAGATCGCCTTATTAGCCGGGAACGCCGGCTTCTTCCTCGGGCAATGTCCCATGCGCAAGATATTGGATGAATGGCGTCATCCAATTTGCACTTTGCTCGAGGAAGGAGACCCTACCACGGTCTCTGGTGCCTCCTCTTGAGAGGAATGGAGGGCTTATGTAGGTGCTCGACAAGCACCCCACCGGAGCGGTGGTGCGAGAGAAACCGACCTTAGACATTTGGTCGACCAGTGAATTATCCTTCCTGGGGATGTAGATTACTTGAAATTCTTGAAGTATTTCTCCATCTTCCTTACTTCACCAGTCTGGCGCCATTGAGGTATCGGAACAACGATACTCCTTGTTGACCTGGTTTACGACCAACTGTGAATCGCCCTTCACAATGAGCCGTTGGACTCCTAGCGATTTACATGCCCGAAGTCCGGCCAAAAGGCCTTCGTACTCCGCCGCGTTGTTAGTCGCAGCGAAATGTAGTCGGATGGCGTACTGTAGCTGTTCTCCATCCGGGGAGACCAAGATGACGCCAGCCCCCGAGCGCTCGTATGCTCGGGATCCATCGAAATCTGAGTCCGTGAGTTTTCCCTTGAATCATTGGTTCCATTGGCCGGTGGAGCCGAGCCGACCATTCCGCCACGAAATCAGCCAAGACTTGTGATTTTATCGCCGTGCGGTGAGAACACCACTCGAACTCGGCGAGCTCCATTGCCCACTTGGCTATGCGACCACCGGCGCCCCGATTTTTCAGGATCTCCTCGAGTGGGAAGCCGGTCGGCACCACGATCTTGTGCGCTTGAAAGTAGTGACGCAACTTCCGGAGGCCATCAAGAATGAGTACAAGAGTTTCGGACCTCGGGTAACGCTCCTTAGGTCCATGAAGTACTTCGGCCGACGTAATAGATAGGTCGTTGGTACCATCTCTCTCATCGCCAACACCGAGCTTACCGCTTGGGGTTGCCGCCAGTATAATAGCAATTCTTCCCTGGCAAAGAGGTGTGACGAGGATCGGGCGGTTGGGAGAGGTACTGTTTTAGCTCTTTGAGCAGCGCTGATCGCCTTCCTCCGTCCACGTGAAGCCATCATGCTTGCGGAGGGCTTTAAAGAAAGGTAGTCCTCGCTCCCCGGTAGGAGACGAACCGGCTTAAGGCGGCCATTCTTCGGTCGAGCTTGTACTTCCTTTACGCATGTGGGCGACCTCATGTTCTCAATGGCTTCGATTTTCTCGGGTTAGCCCTAACGCCATTTGGCCCGACCATATAGCCGAGCACCTTGCCGGCCTTTACGCCGAATACGCATTTCTCTGGATTTAGCTTTATTCGATGCTTATTGAGGTTACAAAAGTTTCTTCCAAGTCAAAGAACGTGACCAAGTACTCTTGCTTTTGACAACTATGTCGTCGACATAGACCTCCAAATTTCGACCTATTTGGTGCGTGAAAGTCTTCGCATGAGGCGTTGAAAGGTTGCTCCGCATTTCTCAGGCCGAAAGACATGGTCGTATAGCGTAAGGTACCGAACGGGGTGATGAAGGAAGTCTTCTCCTCGTCTTTCGCGACAGGTGATTCGATGATAGCCTTTGAATAGGCGTCTAGGAAGCTCATGGTGCGTGACCTGCCGTCGCGTCCACCAATTGGTCTATGCGAGGCAGCGGGTAGTTGTCTTTTGGGCACGCCGCTGCGTTCAAACTCCGTGTGGTCGGCGCACATGCGCCACTTGCCTCCTTTCTTCCTGACCCGAATCGGATTGGCTAGCCACTCGGAGTGCTCGATCTCTCCGATGAAGCCACTTTTAGGAGTTTATCAAGTTCCTCCGGATGATTGCCTGTTTTTAGGGAAAAGCGTCTAAGTTTCGTCTCACTGGTTTTTTGTCGGTGAATCAGCTTCTTTGTGCTCGACCACCTCCCTTGGGACCCGGGCATGTCGGATGGTTCCCAGGCGAACACATCCGACCTTGCCCGGAGGAAGGTGACGAGCTCGAGTTCCTATTTGGGATCTAAGGAAGATCCCAAATGAATGACCTTGGCCGGTTCCGACTCGTTGAGCGGAACAGCCTTGGTCTCTCCTCCAGGCTGGAGGGCACGTTTAGGCCGGGAATGCTTCGGCTCTTGGTCGGGACATGAGTGGGTAATCGACCGACCATATCTAAGGCTCTTTCGTCGCAATTGAGTGCGGACTTGTGGTTCCCTTTGATGGTTATAACTCCGTTCGGTCAGGGAATCTTGAGGCATCGTCACAGCGTGGTGAGGCGGCCATGAACTTGGCCAAGGCCGGCTGCCGAGGATGGCGTTGTAGGCCGACTCAAAGTCCACCACCTCGAAGGTGATTAGCTCCGCTCTGAAGTTACTTGGGCCGCCAAAACTTACAGGCGGACGACCTGCGGAGAGGTTTGATCGAGGTGCCGGAACTATCCCGAAGAAGGGCACGGCCACACTCTTGATTTTGGAACGAGGAATGCATCTCGTCCAAAACCTTGGCTGAAATAAGGTCCAAAGAGCTCCTGAGTCTATGAGGACCCGACCAAGCGGCAGTATTCTTGATGGTGGGGTTCACGACCATCGGAAGCCTCTGGGTTTGGTCATCCCAAGGGACGATCGTCCTTGGAGAAGGTCAGGATACCTCAGACCATTTCAATTCTTTGACCGGAGGCTTACCCAGGTAACATGGTGCACTTCCCTTGCGGCCTCCTTTAAGTCCGGCGGGATTTGTAGGCGGAGGAGCCCCAAGATGACCGCTATGTGATTCCTTGGTTCTTGGTATTCCATGTCATCCTCACTTTCCTCGTGGCTGTTTTCCTTTGTCATTTTCACCCTGCTCTGAAGCGTTGGCATGGGCCCCTGCCAGTAAATCGCTTCCAGCGGTAGGTCCACGCTCGGCAATTCCGTAGGTCGTGCCGTCGCTGGTGAAGCCAGACGATGAGAGTCGCCGTCGGTCCGCTTGGTCGCCTCGTCGGTCCGCTTGGTCGCCTCGTCCTCGAGGCCTGTGTGGTTGTCCTCTTCCCCGAAGCGTTAAGCCCCGGCTATGGCGCGGGTTGCTCGGGTTGTTGTTGTTCCACCGCGGCTACCATGGGTGGCGAGTGCTTTTCTTCTTTTTCTTGATCTTCTTGTCTCTGGTCGAGCCCTTTTGCTAGCCGAGGTCTCTAAGCCGGGTTGAGGCGGCAGCTTTCCTTCGCCCAAAGATCTTCTTCCATTGGGCGGCCTCATCTGCGTTGGCGTATCGATCGGCCATTCGGAAGAGCTCGTTCGCCGTTAGATCGGGTGGATCTCCAGTGTCCTGCGTGAAGCGCCGCGTCTCGCACCCGAACTTGAAAGCCGGACGACCGCCTCGTCCGATATGTTCGGGATCGAGTTCGGACTGGATAAACCTCTCGACGAATTGTCGCAGGTTTCCCTGTCCGTTGTATCAAGCGCCCAGGTCGCGCTCCTTTCGGCGGATGTAATAGCTCTGAAATTTGCTCTGAGCGCTGGCGCCGAGCCGCTTCGTGACCGTATGGAGCCTTCCTTCGATTAAAAAGCCACGTCTGGCGGCTCGTCGAACCGTCGGCGGGTAATTTGCCATCACCCCTCATCGCCTCGGCGGCAAGGATGGCGGTGGTATATATCGAGAGAAATTCGTCCGGGTTCGGGTCCGTTGAACCTTTCGATATGGCGGGCTTGAATCTGTTCGGCCATGCGACGTTCGGAGGGAGCTCGTGAAGGCCTGGCAACCGGCTCGGGATTTCGCGGTGAAATCCTCGGTCATAGCGGCCTCCACGGGTCTTCCACCCAACGCCCGGCGCTGGTGAGTCGGAGAAAACCTCATGCGACGGCAGTCGTCCGACGACCGCTTGGTCGTGGAGCGCTCAGAGTGCTCGTGTCCGGGCGATTATACGGATATCGCTCCGGTCGCTCTGCGGATCGCTCCGGGCCTTTCGGATCAGGTTAGCGACCGGGGCGATCTCGAACATGGCTCGAGATTCACCTCTGTGCGGCGCCGCGGGAGCGTTGTGATGGTCGGGGAACACTCGGGCATCCCGGCCACGAGGAGGATCCGAGACTTTTAGCTCGGGCGGCAAGCCTTTCCAAATCTTCGGCTACGACCACGCCCACGGCCTCTAAGTCCGCTTTTCGGAAACTACGCAGTCACGCACGCACCGCCGCTAAGGCCTCAGAATCGCTCTCGCTTTCGGTGAATCGGCGGTGGCGAAGCTTTGGCGACGCCCGGGCGCGATCGGAGTTCGGTACCCACAAGAGTTCCTTTCGTGGAAGCGCGCCCCCTTTGCCTGGCGGCGAATGCTCGCGAGGGTCTTTCCCAAGGACGCCTCCAGGTGGAGTCCGGCCGCCTCAGAGGGGTCGTGCTTGGCGGCCCGAGGATCCTTCTCCGGGCCCGCACGGCTTCCGGCCACGTTGACCCGACGAGGCGGGATGAGAGCGATGGGGACATCATTGTATCCCCTTGAGATGATCTCTCGGTCGAGCTCTAGGTCGTCCGGTATGTCCAGCCGTCGTAGAGCTCATCACAGTCATCCTCGGGGTCCCGAAGGTAATGTCTCGGGGATGGAGGCCCCGCCCTCGCATTCCGTGTCCGGGAAGGGCTCTCAGACTTCGGTGTGACCGATAGGATCGGTCACCCTGGCCAACGTCGTCGGCGGCGTAGTATACGTCGTCATCTTCAACGTGGTCGAAAACACAAAGGTCCCGAGTGTCTCCCGAGTTCGGCATCCTCGAGGATCTTGATCCGTACGGGAATCAAACTGTCGTCCCCACGGACGGCGCCAAATTGGCCGACGATTGGAGAAGCGGGCTCCGCCGAGCTTACTTGTTGAATGGGGATCAACAGAGCCGTCGTCTGGATCGAAGAGGGCGTTCGAGCGATGCGAGGTCGGGAGAAGAAGAAAGAGGGGGACACGGTGTTTTTATCCTGGTTCGGGCCTCTCACCGTCGAGATAATAGCCCTACTCTAGTGTATTGTGTTCTATCTTGGTGTCCCTCCCCGTTCATGAGATCTTGAGGGGTTTAAATACTACGACTAGAGGTACATAGAAGGTAACTACCTCCTGGGATTGCGCCGCGCAATCGTACTTACGATCTACTGCCCTTGACCCGGGCGTTATTTGAATTTCGGGTATGATTTCCCTTGATCTCCGGCTGATTGGTTGCCACCTTCCTTCCTCGCGGCATTGACCGGGCACTCCGACCAAAACACCCGAGCAGGTCGCGGCCTCTACGAGCATGCTTGCTCGTGGGGGGGGGTGTGTTTGGTGCTTCTGTGAGCGAAGGTGCAAATGCGCATGCTCGGAGGAGAAGGAGGGATGCTCGTTTCGTTCTCCCGAGCATCTTCTTTTAGTGTTGCTTGGTCGGCGGGTTTAGCTTTTCACGGGGGTACCGTGGTCTTTTGCCAGATAGCCAATCCCCGACAGTTTTATATATTGGTATGGTCCTAGGCATGCTATTCAAAGTGGCGTTGCATATGGAGCATTGAATTTTGAGAGAGCGTTTCTATTACTTCGTTGACAGTATTTTTTAATCCATTGCAACGCACGGGCACCCTACTGGTAGTGTATAATGCATGAGTAGATTCTTCTACTATCAATCTTTTTTTGGATTTTGTTTACTATCAATCTTGCGAGCAGCTTATATTCATACTGATACTTAAAACTGTTGCAGATTTGGATAGTAGATAGCATTGACGATAAAGAACAAATGATGGCACCGAAAGGAACAATATCTCTACTATTCTAAAGCAGCACTTGGTGGCAGTGGTTCTTTCTTCCCACGTCATTAATTACCGCTTAATTGCCCTGCTTAATTATCCTGCTTAATTGCCCTACGCAAGAAACGAAGCGTTGCTTTATTAGCCAGCTTTCGCAAGAAACGAAGCGTTAAAGATAGATATTTGATCTTGTGAAATACTTTTTTTTTTATTTTTTATTCTTTATTTTTTGTTATCAATTTTGTTTTTCGTAGCAACGCACGGGCATGTAACTAGTTTATTCCTATATCACAGTTCCCCCTTAAGAAAGTACGCAAGGACTGCACTTACTTTAGTACCCAAAGAATGAAGATCCGGAAACAATGCGTAATATCCACTCTGTGAGGTACTAAGTCGATCGAGTCAAAGCACCTAAGTCGATGCAGCGGCATTACATATAGTTTTCGGATGCACGTGTTCTCGGCTTTCTCCAGCCTTGCTTACCTCGATCTATGTTGGAACTAATCTTATAACCCAAATAAAGTCCAATTTATAAGTTTTGTTTTGGAGTCCAGGTAGGTAGGTAGTAGACAAAGGAGTGGAATATGGAGTTGGAGCAGAATACGAAATTTGTATTCGAGTAGATTACTAATTAAATTTCTTGGCCGAGTCGGATATCAAGACGCAGTGCTTTATAAGGTACGCAATGCTTTATAAGAAATATTAGAGTTAATGCAAGAGAGAAGAAATAAGAGCAAAGCAATAAGAAATATTAGAGTTAAAACAAAACCAAAAAAGAACTTATGGGCTGTTTGGTAGGCTGCATCCAAAGAGAATTGCATCTACAGATACAAAAGACACTTGTTTGGTTGGCTGCACGAGGGGTGGAGCCTGTCCCCCGAGATGCAATTGCATCTGCTGAGCCAGGCTGTGGGGAAACGTAGATTTTGGTCGCTTCCTATGGGCCTGGCTGGTGGGATGCAAGCTGGGGTGCATGCAAGGCATGGGGAGGCACATAAACAGTCAACCAAACATATTCTTCCTATTCTTCTCACAGCCTGACTCAACTCATGCACTCAACCAAACACCATCTCTTTGCATCTACACAACCTGGCTCTCACCAGCCTGGCTGACTCGTACGAGCCAGGCTGAGATGAGAAGGCAACCAAACAGCCCCTTAGTGTTTCAGCTGCTGTACAAGGAAAAGGAACGTTTGTACGCGCTACAGCCCGACCTCGTCAAAGTGCGTCGGCGTGACCCAGGCGGCCGATGGTGAGCGAGGACGGTGGAGTTCGTCATGTCACAAGGCGTTCTCTCATTGCATGATCATGTTCTAGCAATTGGTATCAGAGCCAGCATTGTAATAGCAAGGTCGTTGTCTCCATCGTTGTTGGTAGTGGCCTAGAAGAGACGGCCAACGGCAACGAGCAGTGGCTCGCGGTAGGCCAATGGTGCGAGACTGTCAGATCGAGGATGAGCCTAGAGGAAGGTGAATAGGCTTTTTTTAAAAAAATTTCTAAACTAATAAAAGGAGTTTACCCCTTCATGGATCCAGCCATCCGGCCCATGCTGCTCGGCCCATTTGCCTCACCCACATCGACCCCCATCGTCTCCCTCGACCTACAGCACCGCCCCTCCCACTTCCACAGCCATGGCTCGCCCGTCGCCCCTTCCCGCCCCGCCACGATCCGCCGGCCCTCCACAGCCATGGCTCGCCCGTCGCCCCTTCCTGCCTCCCTCGACCTACATCGCCCATCCCTCGTCCTGCGCGCCACCCCCACATCGATCCCCCTCACCCTGCGTCGCCGGGCGCTGCCCCTTCCCGACCCCCTCGTCCTGCGCCGGGCACCTCAACATTGCCAATACAATCACAAAATGACTGAAATGCAACTAACAGCGATCGTAGAAGTTCATTTCGGCCCAATCCAGCAATACCATGAAGACTTCCCAGCTTCATTATAAGGGCACGAAAAACAGAAGGGCAACTTTGCTCAACTGCTTGTTTCCCGATCTTCCCACCACCTCTCAGAACTGCATTAAGAGCAAACATAGTTGCTTGAAGTATAAAGCCATCACTGACCATTGGCTGATGACTCCACGGTAATCTCCCCTTTTTCTTATGCTGGAAGAATGCATAACAAACATCTGTATAGCCCAACCGCCATGAATTCTTGTTATATCCTTTGCACAAATATCTCGCCCAGCCACATATAGAACTTCATCAAAGAACACACTGTAATTGGTGTTTTCTGCTAGGCATGATATTGCATTGAGAACTTCTTGGCACGAGTGCTTGTCATTTAATCCCAACTTCAGATCATGCATTCCAGAAAGGAAACACTTAATTCCAGGGTCCCATTGCTTGAAACCACTCAATTCTGCCGCAGCAAGAGCAAACCAAGAGTGCATCATAAACGGACTACATACCCACTTCCCAAGAAAAAGATCAAACATCTCAATATCTGAATAAGTTTCAGTTCCATCAAACTGAGAAATAAGTTTCTGTTTAAGCCTTGACCTCTCATTTGCTTCTCCATGTACAAGAACAATGTTGGGTGGCCAAAGCTCATCCAAAAAGGTGCTTGTCTGAGGGCAATCAGCATGTGCTGAAAAGGAGATATAGAAGACCTGCAAATGAAGAGTAGCAGCGAGCCCATTCTCTAGTGTCACTTCTCTATGCTCATTGATAATGGTCTTTGCCCGGGTGCCTACCACAACATAACCTGAAATAACACAAGTATTCATGGAGTTTATGTATGTCTGGTAGACAGCCATGCACTTCTTTGAGTTCATTGCATCATCCAAGAAATTCTTGAGAGCAAGCACACCAGGGTCCCACTGCCTAGTTGCTGACCAAATAATCAAATAATCAACTCCTTTAAGGATGTCATGTCGAAGGAAATGAGGAAGAATGGCTTCATCAACACCTTTAGACAGAATAAGGATCTTCCCACTCTTATTCTCCCTTACCACAATAGACATTCTTTTGGGGTCAGAAGTGAACTACAAAGTACCCAATAACTTGTAATGAAATTTAGAACCATTGAAACAAATCTCAACAATATCATTGCTTTTTACTTGTAAGCACCACATTCTGGTTTGATGCAGCATGGACCAAAGCTTCCTCTGTCACACCTTCATGCTTATCCAGCTTGATAGCAGGAAGGTCCAGCTTAAGAGGATTTGCTCTAGCAGATTCTTCACTTGTACCCCCAACAATGGATGATTGTATATCATGATGACCTTCATATTTTTTGCATTCTAAAGGAAGAGTTGATGCTTGATGTGAACCACGGAGGTCAACTGAGCCATTAGCAGAATAAGGAGCTTCATCATTTTTCACAATACCAAATGATAGCTGATGTGCAGTTGGGGTTCCCTTCCAATAAGAAGAATCATCAACAGAGTTATTTACCTCAAATGACTCTGTGAAAAGATTACCAGACCGAGGAAATGTAAGCTCTGATTGAGAAACTTGGGAACACGTTGCTTGTAAGCTCTTGGAATCAGAATTTCCTTCTGAAGAAAACTGCACAGGTATCCCAATTCCATAACCCTCACCAAAGATGACAAGTCTCTCCCACTGTGAGCTGTGCCACAGCCTTTGCCGTTGCTTCGAGCTGTTTTACAAGTAATTGCTGATCCAACGAGCTCTGTTCCACCACCTTCGCATTCATCTCCATTCGAGTCATCAAGTGTTGCTGGTTGGTGTCGAAGGAGTCCAGCCGCGCAAGCAGTTGATCAAGCCTCTCTTTGATAAATGCCGATTTCTCCTCATCTGTCGACGGTGGATCCGGTGGGCGCTGCGACCATGGTAACACCGGAGTCGGCGAACACAACCCTCTCGTCATCCTGAGCGACGAAGATGACGTTGGTTGAGACGGAGGCGACATAGGGTTCGGGCAGCTTGAGCAGCGGCCGGGGCAGTCCATGGTCCCCCCGGCGCCGGTGAGGAGGGTGGCCGCTGCGCCAAAGATGGACGGGGCGGCGGGAGCACCGATCGTGACGGTAACCGCCATGGTGGGGGTTGGCGCAGATCTAGGCGAGGTTGGTGTAGAGGCGGCGGTCCCCGGGCGTGGCGCTGGCACAGGTGAAGACCGGGTAGGCGCGCGGAAGACCGGATCGACGACCCGAGAACATGGAGGCGTGGGAGTGGAAGAGCGTTGCGATGCCATCGCGGATGGCGCGGGTTGCAGTGAGGTGAGCGTGGGCGCTGATGAGGACGAGAAGGGGTGCGGCGGTGCGGAGGAAAGGCGGATGGACGTTTCCGAGGTGAAGCGCGAGGAGATGGCGACGCGGTCGAGGTGGGTGATCGGGGAAGATGCGGCTTCAACGGTGTTGCTTCTCCCGATCGGAACGACCGAGCTCTGATACCATACTGTCATATCCCCTTGCCACCGAAGAGATCTGGAGGCGTGAGATCGAAGAACTTGGCTGGATTGGCACTTACAGAAGAAGAAGAAAGGGGAAAACAGCAGAGGAAGGAGAAGGAAGAAGGCAAGAGGTAATTGATTCAATTCATTTTCTTGTCTCCGATACAATCTGTGTATCCCTCTTTAATAGTCTTTCTTCCCTCTTACATGTGGGACCGGCCTAGGTGTTACAGAACGACAGTGCGTCGGGATGATCGGTCGGGGGAACGACAGGGGTGGGCGATGTGGGCGGACGGGGTGGGGGTGGCGACGGGCGCGTGAGCGGGGCCGTGAGGGCCGAGGAGAGAGGGGGCAGTCGTGAGGATCGTGGGGGCATCAGCGGGGGATTCGAGGGGGGCGTGATCGAGCGCGTTGGACAAAGCGGGGGGAAGCGGTTGTTGGACGATGAGCAGAGTTGGGCCAGGCCGACAGCGTTTGTTCGATGGGATGGACGATCCACTAAAGCAGGGTAAACTCTCTCTTTTATTAGTTTAGATAATATTGGTTCAAGTATATCAAGTAGCAATATTTGTTCAATTATATCAAGTAGCAATATTTGTTGAAGTATATTTAGTACCAATATTTGTTTAGTTACATAGTAGCAGTATTTATTGAAGTATATTTAGTAGCAGTGATTTCTTTTGATATTGTTTCGGATTTCCGCTGTACCCGTAAAACTGTCTTTGTAATGACGAATAGGATAGGCGGCCCGGCCCAATAAGCCGATTGACGTACGTATTTATTCATCAGATCGGGGACAAGAGCAGCCTAGACCTAGGTTTTCCGACGGCGGCGGCAGCAACCCGTGTGAGATGGAGACGACGATTGGGATGGTGGAGGCGGCGAGGAAGAGAGACCGCTACGATTGGGAAGGGGAAGGGGAAGCGGAAGCGGCGGCTCGGAGGAAGCGGGCGGCGGAGGAAGCGGCGGCGTGGCTGAGGAAGGCGGAGGAGGAAACGGCTCCGAACGAAGACTGGTCGGACATGTGGGCCCGCAACGCTAGTGAGTATCGCGAGATCTGGGAATCCGTCTGGGCCGGCACATACGGTTCCTTCGACGACACCAGTGAGTAATCTGAATTTCTTGGTTAGGGTTTGGTATCAGGCAATCTGTTTTTCGATTGGTATTTCCTTGCTCAAATCAATCTACCTTTTTCCCCATTTAGCGATCAATCCGTTTACCTACGTACTCTACTCTGATCCGATTGATGGATGTTTGCTAGATAGACAGATTTAGGATCAGAATTTGACAGCAATTAACATAATTGATACCATTCATGCATACTCTAATTACTGCAACATTTGAACTTCATGCAGCGCCTATCGGCCCCATGCGTTATACCTTCGACGACCCTATGCCGGCTTGCGCTAGCATCGAAGATACACTACAGATCTTTTCAGTCAAAATCGCAGGAGTAAGAGGGGATTTACAGTGGCCCCTCGATGTGTTTGGTATGATTGCTGCCCGCGACGCGGTGGATCACAATCGCAATATTATCTTCAACCGCACGAGGGATGACTGCCAAACCCTCACCGAAGAGGTTGTTCGTATTTCTTATCGTTCATCCTTTTATTTGTTCCTTGCTGTGCTGCCTGATGCAATCTTTTCAACTAAAATTGCCCCGTGCACCTACGTAGCTTATTTACTGTTACCATAGAGGCCTTTGTTTGCTTCTCCATAATGAAAGATCTTAGTTACATTTCTCAATTTTTGATTTATTAGGATACACTCCCTCCGGTCGCAATTTGTTGTCGTTTTAGACATCGTTGCAGTTAGGGGTGAAAATGGTACGGGTTTATCCCGACCGATCCGGTACCGAATCCGTTAAAAACCGTATCCGGGAAAAAAAAATCCGTATCCGGCCGGATTCGGATACGGTACCGGATACTTGCTACCGGATATGGTAACGGATACGGTAGACGAGATATCCGACCGAATAGCTGCGGTATATGGTAACCGGATATTATCCGACCGGATATCCGAATCAACAAAACAAGGGTACTCCGTACTCAAGTCAAGACTTAGAGTCAAGGGCTTCCCATTCGATTCCCGCAAGCCTCAGTCTTTGCCTCCCCATTCGATTCCCCAACCCGAAAACTAACCCTAGTGCTTGAGCCGCCGCCGCCGCATGAATTCGCAGTGTTGGCCTTGGGCGAGCGGGACTTAGTTGTTCAAGTTATGTATGAATTTGATACCTTGTTATACTTGTGTTGTGTGAGTTGTCAAATTTATGTAATATATATGAATTTATTGCTTGTCAAATGTTTCAACAAGTATGTATCCGTTTGAATTATCCGTTTCCGAACCGAATCCGGTATGTATCCGCTCCAACATTACCATATCCGAAACTCCGAAATATCCATATTCGTATCCATATTCGGTCTTACCGTATCCGATTCCGAATCCGGAAAAAAAATATGGGTTAGGATACAGGAACAGCAATATCCGACCGTATCCGATCCGTTTTCACCCCTAGTTGCAGTCAAACTTTTAAAACTTTGGCAGTCGGTATCTCTTAAAATATTTGAATTGGAAACATGAAAATCATGTGTAGATTTGTCTCGAGAACTGCTTTCATAATATTATAATTTTATTGGGTTTTATGAATATATTATGATAGAAATTAGTGGTCAAAGCTGTGTTTTAGAAAGATTCAGACATGCTTGCCGACCCAACTCAATTTATTTGTTATTGGCAAATTGTGCTCACCACGAGTTACTTTTTCTGCGTTTGCCTCTGCACAGATTTCCGATTCAAACTATTACAATTAGGCTCCACTTGATACATATCAATGGACAAATCCTCTTTTATCAGCATAGATTGATTGATTGTAAGCGCTACTCTAATCTTATTAGGAATGAATGAAACATTATTATTTATTTAATTAACGGTGTTGTATGCAGTGCCCATATTTAACACTGAGAGGCCCCATCCGTGCTGTTGTGTTGCTGGATCCTGTGGTCTTCGAGGTTGTCCTGAAATTGAAGGGCGATACTGAATCTGAGGATAAAGATTTAAGCTTTCTAGCTGTGTGGTACTACTATACTTGCCAGTTTGAGTCTTCCCTGGTTAATAGAGCTTGCACTGGCAAGCTTAGCACGCTGGAGTTGACATTTGGCCATGTTGTTGACTCTGTGGAGGCCACCATCAGTGTGCAAGTCATTAATGGGTCATGGCCAGATGGTTTTCGTGGTCAATTTACTGCCCGCACCGCCAGTATTGACAAGGCGGTCTTCTTACTTGATTCTGGAAATGAGAAGGTGCCTGTTACTGCTGATGGCACGATTGAGCTTTCACGGAGTGTTGCTTCTGCTGAACATGATGGGGAGCTGAAGGTTGGTGTCGTGGCGTGGCGTTGGAATGATAATAATGAGAAGGTTGTTGTGGAAGACGAGAAGGTCTTCACACCCAAGAGAGCTGGTACAAGCGATGATACGCTTAACGTTGGCTCCTGCGAAATGAAAGTCGCTGTCGCCTGGTCAATGCTTTCGTATAATCTCGGCAAGTACTGATCGATGTTGTAATTGTGTCGCGCGGTGGTAATTATGTGACTCGCTACATATATCTGTGATCTTTTTATGGGACTCCCAAAGTCACTGAAGCTTTGGGACTCGCTACATATATCTGTGATATGTCATAACTTTGCTTAGCCCTCTTTGTTTGGAGATGATAATGTTTGAGCACTAAAGAATAAGTTCGGATGACAATATCAATGTGTCGCATCCTATGCTGGAATGTTCGGGGTTTAAACGCCCCCGCTAGACGAGCAGTTGTCAGGAGCCTCGTCTTTGACACAAAGGCTACAATAGTTTGTTTACAGGAAACCAAATTGCAGGACTGGGATCAGGCACTAGTCAAAGAGACTTTAGGTCCAGATTTTGGCCAGAATTTCGGCTTCCTGCCGGCAGTAGGAACCAGAGGAGGGATCCTCCTAGCAGGTTCAGACAGATACTGCTACATGTCCAATTTTTCCAGCACAGAGAACACGTTGACAGCAAAGGTTACCTCTACGTCGGATGGAAGCTCTTGGGCTTGTACAGGGGTGTATGGCCCTCAGTTGGAAACTGATAAGCTGAACTTCTTGCTTGAAATAATGAATTTACAGGCGTTGCTCCCTCAGGAGTGGCTTCTTCTAGGAGATTTCAACATGATCTATAGGGCTGCGGATAAAAGTAATGCAATTCTAAATAGAAGGTTGATGCAGGCCTTTAGAGCCATGCTTAATGCAACGCAGTTAATGGAAGTAGAGCTAACTGGAAGGAAATTCACCTGGACAAGTGGAACGCTCAACCCCACCCTAACTAGGATCGACAGAGCGTTTGCCTCAAAAGATTGGGATATCCAGCACCCCAACTGCGTCCTCCAGGCTTTGTCTTCTCTAATTTCAGATCATTGCCCACTACTGCTCTTCAACCCAGTCCAGCAAAAGTCGAAGGCCTTCAGGTTTGAAGAATTCTGGCCAAGGTTGCCTGGTTTCCTTCAGGTGGTCCAAACTACTTGGGAAAAACCGGTTTTTTCCCAGGATATGTGCCGGCGCTTTCACATCAAGCTCTTGAACCGCCAAAGCCCTCAGGTTGTGGAGTCGGGATCGATGGGAGACCTTCGCCTCCAAATGGCGATAGCAATGAGATTATCTCGCCAATTGGACAGAGTGTGAAGAGAGAGCCTTAACTCAAGATGAGTTAGATTTCAAGGGAAATCAAGTGCGATCGTTAGGTCTTGCGGCAATCCAGAGAATTCGGTTTAAACAGAGATCCCGCCTCAACTTCATCAGGGAAGGAGATGCAAATACTAAGTTTTTCCACTTAAAGACAATTGCTCTAAGCGTAAGCAATTCATAGCCGCTCTGCACACGAGCAGGAGTAGTCTCTACACCAAGACAAACAGAGGAGATCTTCCTTTTCTACAAAGAAACTTAGGGCGTGGTTCACGTAAGAGAGGCAACTCTCAATTGGTCCCTTCTTCATGGGTCGAAGTAAACTCGCTCGCCTTGGAGCAAAGCATTTTACAGGAGCTTAAAGATGTGATTGACTCCCTCCCCGTCAAAAGCGCCTGACGGATGGTTTCATAGGTCTCTTCTACAAGGTTTCTTTGGGACCTTGTGAAAGAAGATTTAATGGCGGTGGTGCATCACTTCTTCAACCTAAAGGGAGGGGATTACATCCGTTAAATGAAGCTTGTGTGGTGTTAATTCCTAAGAAGCTGTGTTTGCAACACGCCTCAGACACAGCCGATCGCCTCATACAGCGTGGGAAAAATCCTTTCCAAACTTCTAGCAAACAGGTTGGCGCCTTTCCTCCAGTCCCTGATTTCTGCTAATCAAAACGCCTTCATCAAGAACAGAACTATCCATGATAGCTTCCTACTCACCAAAAGCCTCATCTCGGATCTTCATTCCAAAAAAGTGCCTTCGCTTTTTGTCAAATTGGACATCGCAAAAGCTTTTGACTCCGTGAGTTGGGAATACCTTCTGGAGATGCTAGAGCATTTCGGCTTTGGACAGAGATGGAGGAATTGGATTACCTCGCTCCTAGCAGCTTCCTCTTCTAGGTTTCTTCTGAATGGCATCCCAGGCAAAAAGGTAATTCACAGGAGAGGGCTCAGACAGGGAGATCCGCTATCGCCTTTGCTCTTCATTTTGGCCCTTGAGCCACTTCAGAGGGTTTTTGTAGCTGCTTCGCAGCTACAGTTATTTAAGCAGGTAGGGCGTCGTCCGGCGCACCTGTGTACTTCCATGTACGCGGATGATGTGGCTCTTTTCCTCAATCCTGACCCGGAAGAAGCAAGGTTGTTGCATGGAGTTTTACAGGCCTTCGGTCAGGCGACAGGGCTTAGAGTTAATGTCCAAAAAACTGAAATTTACCCCATCCGTTGTGAGTACACTGACTTGGGACCGGTCCTACAGGAGTTCCACGCTGTTTTAAAGTCTTTCCCTGCCAGGTACCTGGGTTTACCACTACGACCTACTGGCCTCAGGAAATCTGACTGGCAACCCCTGCTGGACAAAGTAGCAAGCAGATTGGCAGGTTGGAAAGGTGCTCTGCTTTCCAAAGCAGGCAGGCTCATCTTGGTTGATGCAGTTCTGTCGGCGTTGCCAACCTACCACTTGACTGTTTTCACAGGATCTGCGTGGGTGCTAAAAAATTTAGACAGGTTGCGAAGAAATTTCCTCTGGAGAGGAGACCTAAACTGTAAGGGAGGACACTGCCTTGTAAATTGGAAGAAATTATGCAGGCCTAAATCCCTAGGGGGCTTGGGGGTCAAACAACTGGAGGCTTTTGGCAGGGCGCTACGTCTGAGGTGGCTCTGGTACGCATGGAAGGACTCAAACAGGTTGTGGAAAGACATGTCGTTTCCGTGTTCAGATTCGGATTTGGCCCTCTTTGAGGCTAGCACCTCCATACAGGTAGGGAATGGAGAAGTGGCAAGATTTTGGACTTCCAAATGGCTACATGGCTTGGCCTCAGTGCAACATTGCACCGCAGTTGCTTTAGTCTTGTGCGAAGGAAAATCGCCACGGTCAAGCACGCCTCTCAAACAACAATTGGATGATTCCGCTTAGGAATATATCCACAGGGCCCAATTACAGAATTCTTGACCCTTTGGGGTCTCTTACAGAAATACACTTGCATTCTGGACAATTCGATGTGATAACTTGGAGGTGGACCCAAGATGGTCATTACTCAAAGAAAATCACTACAGTGGTGCGCCTCGGGACCTTCCCTGAACATAATTTCTCTCAGATTTGGAAAGCAAAAACCCAAAATAAATGTAGGTTCTTTGCGTGGCTCTCGATCCTTAACAAAGTTGCAACCCGCCGATAATTTGGCTTTGAGGGGTTGGCCAAATAGCCCAGTATGCTCCCTTTGTGGTTCTGGGGAGGACTCCGCTGATCAGCTTATGTTGTCTTGCCCGTTCGCCAAGCAGGTGTGGTCCTCTTTGGTCAAGATGAAACTCCAGCACCTCCTCCAAGCGGGACCCCATACAGGGCAAAGCTTCACGTGTTGGTGGCAAGCAATCCGGTTGCTTACCCCCAAAGAAAGTTGTAGGAGTTTGGATGGGCGTTTAATCTTTGTCTGTTGGAATATTTGGAAAGAGCGCAACGCTCGGATTTTCAATAACAAGTACTCTACAGTGCTGACAGTAGTTCTTCAGGCGATCCAAGATTCCTCAAATTTCCAGGTGGCGGTGAGAGATATGGCTCAGGAGTAGTCCCTTAGTCTTTTGTAGGGGCCGTTGGCCCTTGGGGCCGTAGGGGTGTTGTGGTTCTTCCTACGGGGACTCCCAGTTTTCGGTCCCCGTTTTGTTGTACTCTGAACTTCTCTCTCCTTAATTGATTGGCAGAGCTCCTGCCTTTTATTCAAAAAAAAACAATATCAATGGGCACGAAGCCAAAAAAGTCTGCAAAAGTATCGGGGAGGATGGTTACCACTCACTTGTGCACACGATGCTCTGAGCAGTCTTGTGTGGACTGTAACTAGTATACAATCCCAACAGGGCAGAATATATCTCATCATATTAGAATCACACACACAATGTGCTACACGCTCGACTCCAGACTGACTTACTTTCTGCTATTTGCCTCCGATGATATAGTGGGAATAAATAACATAAATTTCTTGACATCCTCATACTCCGTATCTAGCTAATCTCTGCACAATTGCTGGTTCAAGGGTGGACATGCACCGCTCCCAACCCCCACTTCCAAGCATCTAGGGGAAATAAATATTTCGTTAGTTTCTTACATATAATATAGACCATACAGGTGGGAAAGGGAACTTTTTACAACAAGAAAAATGGGAGACTCAACTAATGTACCTGCTTACATGCACAAGGCATTGCACCATGCTTGCATGAAATGGTCCATATGAGGGGCCACAATATCTGGACAGACCCAGCAAAGCCTCCCAAGGGTGACTGCAATATTTTCAAAAAGTGACTTATTCAAGCCCTGTTAATGTGGCACAACACACAGACATTTAGCTGACATGCTCACTCAACTAGAAAACATGGTAAGAAAGCATTAAAACATCAATTACATCTGGAGATTTTAGAATAGGAACCAAGCATGAAACAACAGTGATTACCACGGGTGAAGTTTCTTTGCCAATCTGGAAAGGAATATAAACAGTCAGACATGCAAGCAGTTTTACATGCAAGCAGTTTTGGTTGCCATGTGACAAGTGGCAGCATATGTCAAAACGATTGGCACTAGAAGCATCAAACAAAGGTATATGCTGACAAAACTAATCGGGGCACCTTCAAGAATAATGTACTTTCCCCAGGAGGAGGAAACACCTAAACTATGTGCAATATTAATCTAGTATTGCTAGGTGGCACAGACCTTGATGGCCAATTCTCCAATGGCCCAACAAGCATTGTTAGCTACTGATACAACATCCTTTACATATTGGGGGTTCTGCAGCAATGAAATTATGTGAGGAAAAATTCGAGATAATACTGGATGGATCAGCGCAGTAACCCCGCCTGGATCTATAAACTAGAAAACCAGAACTCGATCCCAAACTAGAAAACCACACGGATCTACAGTAACCCTAAACCGCACTACCACCATGGCAACCATCAGGCTAGTGTTGCTGATTGACAAAAAAGATTAAAAGGATTTAGCTGAAAATGGAGGGTAACTATCAAGTTCTGTAAAGTAATTCAAAACTGGAGTGTGGAAGCTTACCTAAATTTCAAAGAAAATCTCTGAGAACTTGAATCATATGAAGAAGTTACCTTAACAGTAGGCGTACCTGCCTGAGAGTACCTATTGGATTGGATGGTTCTTCCTAAATCAGATTGTGTTTGCAACATTTAACACAGTTGAAAGATAGATGTATACCATGCACCATTGTAAAAAGTTTGGCAGTTGGGCATTATTTGCATCACACATGGCTGTGTAAAAGTCTTCACAAGTCACAGCTTGTCCATCATGTCTTTGGAAGTACAGATCCATTATGTATTCAGTGTTAACAAACTTGTACCAAAAGAGCTAAAAAAGTACAGGTTTACTATATGGGTTGGAACGATCATACTTGATATCACATTATTAATTACTCTTTCATAAAAATGACAAAGAAGGCGCATTATGCACTCGGTATTAACCAATTAATAATAAACGGCCAACAAATATTGGTCTTAATTGCTTGGATTGGACAGATCCAACATGATATCACTAAGGACCAATGGAAACAAAAAAATGCTTGTCCAAGCAGCTAGAATATTTATTAGTGTGGCCGACTGGCTGCACAAATCACAGTGGATATATTTTAGTTAATGCTACTGCTGGAAGCTGTGGTTTAAATGGAAGATATATTAGTCATATTTCAAGTTTCACTTCAAATAAATAAATGTCACACCAAATATTGCATCAAAAAGTATATAGTACTTCTAATAGAGAACTGAAATTGCACAGACCTTTGCCAACTGCTGGGTTTGGATAAGATTGATACACCTCTGAAACACTGGCTCAGCAAACTGAGAAAATCCAGGTCCCAGTGCCTGAAAAAAAATTACATGAAAGGCATTAGGGTCACAATATTATAAAGGAGTAAGATCTTTGATAGCTTCCAACAAAAGCTGGGCAGAGGCTTTTATCTAGAAAATATTACAAAGGAAGATCTTCGTTAACATCTCAGAAAATTCAATTTTCTAAGCCTTGATGTAAATATCGATTATTCGGAGGCCACTTTATCGTATCCCCCTATGTGATTCTGCTTTAGTCAAGCGCTTGACAAACTAATTTGTGCAGCACATGTAATATACTAATATTGTCGAATGAAGACATATGAAAGAACTCTTCACATTCTCCTAGTACAGTATCAAGATAGACAACTTTTGGTGGACCATCAGTCCATGATTTGACGAAGCAGCTTCTTTTCCAAATTATTATCACCAAAAAAAGTCTTCAGTTAACCCTAGAAAAACTGGAACAAATTTTCATTAAGAGGATTTTATATACCGTACCAAGTTATAACCAAGATAATAGCAAAATTATTCTAACATGGGTACTACAGACCTTCGATATTTAGATACACCATGCTCAGACTTCAGAACAACACAGATGGTCTGCACAGATGAAAATAAGAGTACCTGTGCAATAGATGTAAAGCATTCAAGCAGTGGAAATAGGTCTTTTTCAGAGTTGGCAAGCTGTTGCCACTTCGTGATTAATGGCGGCATAAATATATCTAGATATTTTGCCTGCATAACATCTCAAAACGAATTAGCAATCTCCATAGGGAATCAACACAACAAAAAACAGAATGAGGAGTCCACAAAAGAAATCTAATCGCTTATCGATATAAAAGAACAAGCAAGCAAGAAAGTCATCAAAATGCTGAACCTGGTTGAGCTCTGCTCCAACAGCATCAGCAAGAGTACCAAGAGCATCGTAGAGTATCCGAAGGTTTCGCCTCTGCTCAGAAGTAACACATAGAATTAGAATTAAGAAAAGGAAACCTGAGGCAGTACTTGTTGATTTGTAGTTTTCAATATTTACTATTCTTATTGACATTTTATTGCTTTTTTATATATTTACTATTCTTGGAAAAAGACACCATCAACATGGTTTCCAGATTTGACTTTTACCTTTCGAAAACCTGAAGCTCCAAACATTGTCTTGTACATTCTGACAACTTCAGCACCCTACAACAAGTACATATCCATAGTTTACATCCCACGGTGGTTTTCTTTAAGGTACACAAAATGAAAAGAAAATGTCAAATCAACGAACCTTTTCGTAAACCTGTGATGAAATCCCATAACCATTGGATGAAGAAGTAGAAAGCAGCAAAAGAGAATGTCAGAACGTTCCAAGTATTACAAGGATTGACTAATAGATACATAACAAAAATACGTACCGTAACTGCCAGATTGTCCACAAAAGTCAAAAAAGAAGATTCATCAGATAAGGTTTACAAGGTTCAGCAGGGGCTTGAAAATATTCAGTTAATGGTGTTGTACATCTCATTGTGTTCATCATAATTCATAGACAAAGCAACTCAGTAACTCACCAGTATAGAAGTTGTCCATCTGCAAGTCAAATTAAAAGAATCATACACCAAATCTTTATGGTAGTTGTAAGTTATTAAGTAATTAATTCAAACAACTGACAATTAAGTATGATCACCTTGATATACGAATGAGGTCGAATAGGATCTGCCATAGGCCCAGCATCCTGGATATCAGGGGAAAAGTAGAGAGTTAAAACCAAAAAATAAAATCATGTATCAGCCAGTTTATTGCAGAAATTGCATCTGCATCAAACTAATTAGAATGCAGTAACACAGTGCAAATGTAAAAAACCTGAGGAAATTGATAGGTTCTAAGTTTTGAGATATCAGCTATGCGTTTTACTGTGCGACAACCAAGATATGACGAAAATTCCTGCATGGCCAAATTAATTAGTGGAGCAAGATCAAAACAAAGCTTGCAGCAGATAACATATGGTCTACTGCATCAGCACCTGATCCCTAAAGACAGTTAATCCTTCTTTCAGAGTTAGCTGGAACCAATCACAGCAAGTCACTCTGCAATAAGATAGGCATAAGGAGATTGTTCCCATCCTAGCTATCCCTAACTACAACTAATTGTGATTGTGATCTCATCGGGAAAAGGCGCAAAGCATTAGTTGGCACTTGGCAGTTGCATAAATAATTTTTGTTGAAAACTATTTGAAGATCATGAAATCAATAAAAGTATTACAACAAGCTGAAAAACACGAGTAAAGATGCAATCAGGGATAAAGCAACCAAAATACATTTTCTTTTGGGAACACAAAATATAATTAAAATATGCATCCAGTACGGCCATGTTGTTAAGATAAATACCTATTCCCAGTCCAGTTGTGGAAATACTGCAAAAATAATAAGCAATCAATATCAGCAGTACAATGAAATCCACTTAAATTTCTGCGGCCACAACAAATTGTTGGATTATTTGGGCCAAGCCCATTTGATTGAGACAATAAATCCTAGAAAATCTCAAAGGCCCACCTCATGAGGAGCATGTGCACTAGCAATAGTACCACATTGCTAGCCTAAAGTGGTGAGCACTAGTTTAAATAGTGGAGTGTGCTACACCATGGTAGAACCATGTGGAGAAAGGGAGAAAGAATACACACGCGCGCGCTCGCCTCGCCTCGCCGGGCCGGGCTCGGGCCGGCGGGGCGGGCGGGAGAAAGCGCGGGCGTCGGCACCTGCGTGAATGGTCCGCCGAATTCGGTCCAGGGCTTTGCGAGGGCGCAGCCTCCTTTGCAGATTACTCTTTTGCTACTCGGAATCGCGGTTGTAGTATGAGATAAGGACACCGTAATGCATCCCGTAATGGACTCCGATCGTGGACGCCCTCGAGTCGTGGTTCGATTACGGATCGTTACCAGGGCTCCTTTATATATCGCGTCGCTATCATCTGGGTAAAATAGAGTTTTCGCGCCCTAGCGCTTTGCCGCTTCTCGCTGCGCCGCCATCAAGTTCGCTTCGTCCCAGCACGGCGTGCACCAAATAACGGAAAGGTGTCTCGAAACCGTCCGTCCTCGCGTTCTTGCACCGGGAGAGGACGAATCAGGTTTTTGGGAAGCGCCGGCGCGATCGCTTCCACGCCACCGCCACGGCTCGTCTTCCTCGACGCTCAGGAGCGGCCGCTAGGCATCGCGCCGATCGCGGCTCGCTCCTTCAGATCAGACGCGCTACAACGCTTCATCGCTTCCATCTGCACACGAGCGATGCGTTACAATGTTTCTACTGCTTATTTTCAATCTATTGATTGTGAGCACATTAGATGGATATATGTGTAGTCTTCTAGCATATGCATCTATAGTATGCTCCTGTTATTCGTTATTGATAGTCAATCACATGTTGTTCATGATTTACTTTTGGATTAAATTAAACCTAGATGTGCCTTTAATTCTAACAATCCAAAAACCTGATTATAGGCGCTTAGGTTTATCAATGGTCGGCTTTGCCGAGGCACCGAGGCCGAAAAATTCACCGTGTGCACTTCAAAAGATGGCGCATAAGGGTCACCTTGTGGCTTACGACTATGAACGTGTTACGGGTGTCGAACGGCAAACCAGAGGATATGGATCCAACTCCTGAAAAGGAGAAGGCATATCGGGATGCCAACACACTCTTTGTGGGAGCCGTTCTTAGTGTTCTTGCCGATCGTCTGCGGCGATGTGTATATGCACATTAAAGACGCCGAAGGAACTATGGGATGCTCACGAATGCTAAGTTCGGTGCTTCCGATGTCGGGCGGTGAATCGTATATCATGGAGCAATATCATGACTACAAGATGGTGGATAACCGCTCAGTAGTTGAGCAGGCTCATGAGATACGTGTTCTCGCCAGGAACTCGAACTTCTCAAAATCCAGCACTGACAGGTTTGTGGTCGGGGCATTATTGCCAAATTACCTCCTTCATGGAGGAATTTTGCCACATCTCTGAAACATAAGAGACAAGAGATTTCTGTTGAGAATCTGATTGCGTCTCTAGATGTTGAGGAGAAAGCTCGAGCTAAGGATGCACTGTGAAAGGAACCGAGGGGCGCCTAGCGCCAATGTGGTGCAACAGCTTCTCACATGGCAAGAACAAAGGGAAAAATAAAGCCAAACAAACCACTAATTTCAAGAAGAAGAAGTCAATGAACAAAGATGAGAAGCCCTCGCTTTGTTTGCGGTGAGATTGGACAACTGGGCCAAACAAAGGTCCAAATCGCAAGGGCGAGGAAGGGTGAGCAAGGACGAACTCAAAGTCCATCAACGTGACCATTGGCAATACCGGAGGAGGAACTTCGGGTATGGTAACGTACCTATTGTTCTTTCAAGAAATCGGACCACCGATTGGTGGATTGATACCGGAGCTAATGTTCATGTGTGTGCTGATCTCTCTTTGTTCTCTTCTTACCAGGCCGCGGGATTGCTCCGTGTTGATGGGAAACAGCTCGAATGCTTCGTTCTTGGTGTTGGCACGGTAGATCTGAAGTTTACTTCGGGAAAGATCGTCAGACTAAAGAACGCGGCAAAGATGTCCCCTCAATAAATAAAAACTGGTCGGCTCCCTTCTATGTAGAGAAGGGTTCAAAGTGGTGTTTGAGTCTAATAAAGTAGTCGTGTCTAAGCATGGACTTTTTATTGGTAAAGGCTATGAATGCGGAGGCTTGTTCCGTTTTTCCCTTCGATTTTTGCAATAAAGTTGTGAACCATATTTGTGATATTTCCAATGGAGGTGAAGCCGATGTTTGGCACTCACGGTTATGTCATTTAAATTTTGGTTGTATGACTCGGCTCGCTAGTATGAATTTAATTCCAAAAATTCCTACCGCCAAAGGTTCTAAGTGCCAAAGTTGTGTGCAATCAAAGCAACCTCGCAAACCTCACAAGGCAATGGAGGAGAGAAACTTGGCACCATTAGAACTCATACATTCAGATCTTTGTGAGATGAATGGTGTGTTGACTAAAGGAGGAAAAAGATATTTCATGACTACGATTGATGATGCATCTAGATACTGCTATGTTTATCTCATTGAAAACTAAAGATGAGGCTTTAGACTACTTCAAAGTCTATAAGGCTGAAGTTGAAAATCAATTAGAAAGAAAAATCAAAAGGCTTAGGTCGATCGTGGCGGTGAGTACTTCTACCGAGTTCGACTTATTCATGTAAGGAACATGGAATTATTCATGAGAGGACACCTCCTATTCGCCCGATCTAATGGGGTTGCCGAAAGAAAGAACCGCACTCTAACCGATTTGGTAAATGCCATGTTGGACATTTGGGTCTATCTAAGGAATGGTGGGGAGGCCTGTTGACTTCTTGTCACGCTTTTGAATAAAGTTCCTTCTAAGACTACGGAGAAACCCCCCTATGACGACTGGGAAGGGAGACAACCCTCACTTTCATACTGGCGCACGTGGGGGTGCTTGGCGACAGTCACTGTGCCCAGAACTAACAAGCGCACACTTGGACCTAAGACTGGATTGTGTCTTTACGGGATACGCTCATCGGAGCATTGCCTATAGATTTTTAGTAGTAAAGTCTCGAGGTATCCGACATGATCGTCGGTACAATCATGGAATCCAGAGATGCCACCTTCTTTGAGGGCATATTTCCCATGAAAGATTTGCATAGCGTTTCTAGTCAAAATCTGAGATAATTCCGAACCTATTGCACAAACCGAGGATTACGAGCAGATACTCCGAGCAAAATCACGAGGAGGATAGCGGTGAGGCTCCTAGGAGGAGCAAGAGACAAAGGATGGTTAAATCCTTTGGTAATGATTTCACCGTGTACCTTGTGGATGATACTCCCACCTCTATTTGAAGCTTATGCATCTTCTCGATGCAGACTCTGGAAGGAGGCGGTCAGTAGTGAGATGGATTCTATTCTGTCTAACGGAACTTGGGAGCTCACAGAATCGCCTTATGGTTGCAAACCTGTAATGTAAGTGGGTGTTCAAAAAGAAACTAAGGTCTGATGGTACTATTGAAAAGTACAAGGCTAGACTTGTGGCTAAGGGTTATACGCAAAAGGAAGGAGAGGATTATTTTGATACTTATTCACCTGTTGCTAGGATCACAACCATCCGGTACTTTTATCCTTGGCTGCCTCTCATGGTCTCATTGTCCATCAAATGGACGTGAAGACGACTTTTCTTAATGGAGAGCTAGATGAGGAGATCTACATGGATCACCAGATGGATTTGTGCTATCCGGACATGAGAGCAAGGTGTGTAAGTTATCAAATCTCTTTATGGCCTTAAACAAGCACTGAACAATGGCATGAGAAGTTCGATAGAACATTGACACAAGTCGGCCGTTGTAAACGGCCGACAAGTGTGTGTATTATCGCCATGGTGGGGGTGAGGGAGTTATTCTGTGCCTATATGTGGATGACATTTTGATCTTTGGAACAAACCTTGATGTGATCAATGAGGTCAAGTCTTTCTGTCTGGAAATTTTGATATGAAAGATCTCGGAGAGGCCGACGTGATCTTGAACATCAAGTTAGTCAAAAGTGAGGATGGGATTAGTCTTTCTCAATCCCATTATGTGGAAAAGGTTTTGAGTCGGTTTGGCTATTCGGATAGCAAGCCTTCTCCAACACCTTAAGATCCAAGTGTGATTCTTCGGAAAAACAAGAGAATTGCTAGAGATCAAATGAAATACTCTCGAGATCATTGGATCTCTCATGTACTTGGCTAGCGCTACAAGGCTCGATATCTCATTTGCTGTAAGCAAATTGAGCCGATTTACTTCTAACCCGGAGATGATCATTGGCGTGCACTCGAAAGAGTTATGCGTTACTTGGTGGGTCTGATAAATTATGGAATACACTATACCGGTACCCTTCAAGACTAGAGGGTTATAGTGATTCAAATTGGATCTCGATCTCGATGAGATTAAGGCCACCGGTGGATATGTGTTTACACTTGGTGGGCGCTGTCGTGGAGGTCTTGCAAGCAGACTATTTTGACACGGTCAACTATGGAGGCAGAATTGATGCATTGGATACGACCAACGTTGAGGCGAGAATGGCTACGTGAACTCTTGATGGATCTTAGGTGGTTGAAAAACCAATACCGGCCATTCTTATGAACTGTGACAATCAAACAGTTATTGTTAAAGTGAACAGTTCTAAAGATAACTTGAAATCCTCAAGACATGTGAAAAGACGTTTGAAGTCTGTCAGGAAATTGAAAAACTCCGGAGTGATAGCATTGGATTATATCCAGACGGCTAAAAACCTGGCAGATCCCTTCACTAAAGGGCTATCACGGAATGTGATAGATAACGCATCAAAGGAACTAGGCATGAGACCCATGTGAGTTATACCATAGCGGTAACCCAACCTATGTGATCGGAGATCCCGTGAATTAGGTCCTGGGAAAAACAAGCTATTGGTTAACTGGAGGAGAGTAATTTTCTAACTAGTTCCAAGTGAAGATGCAATACTCTCAAAATCTGTATGGCAAAGTTGGCTTTTGCCTTAATGTGTTCTGTTGGCTTTATTTAGCGAAGATGTCATCCTACAGAGCATCTTGAAAGAACACACCTATATGAGAGTGATCATGAAAGTCGCAGTCTATGAGACTTGGGTAATCTCTAGTAAGCTCATGAAGAGACCATGGAGTACGACTTATATGCTCCACCCGAGGAAGCCTATTGGCGACCTAGTATCGCCTAAGGCTTTAAATGAAACTTCGATCGCACAAAACTTGCAATTCAAGGCTTAGTCCATTGTTCAAGTTGTGGCTGAGTGTAATTTGGAGTCCTAGGTGCAATTCAAGGCATAGTCCATTGTCACTGAAATCTTTGGTATATTAACTTTGGGAACAGGCAAGACTATCGGTGGGACTTTGAGATCTGGTGGGGATTGTTGGATTATTTGGGCCAAGCCCATTTGATTGAGACAATAAATCCTAGAAAATCTCAAAGGCCCACCTCATGAGGAGCATGTGCACTAGCAATAGTACCACATTGCTAGCCTAAAGTGGTGAGCACTAGTTTAAATAGTGGAGTGTGCTACACCATGGTAGAACCATGTGGAGAAAGGGAGAAAGAATACACACGCCACAGCCGCCTCGCCTCGGCCGGGCCGGGCTCTCGGCACGGGCCGGGCGGGCGGCGAAGCGCGGCGTCGGCACTGCGTGAATGGTCCGCCGAATTCGGTCCAGGGCTTTGCGTGAGGCGCAGCCTCCTTTTGCAGATTACTCTTTTGCTACTCGGAATCGCGGTTGTAGTATGAGATAAGGACACCGTAATGCAGATCCCGTAATGGACTCCGATCGTGGGACGCCCTCGAGTCGTGGTTCGATTCTGATCGCTACTGTGGCTCCTTTATATATCGCGTCGCCGTCATCCAGGTAAAATAGAGTTTTCGCGCCTCTAGCGTTTTTGCCGCTTTCCCTCGCTGCGCCGCCATCAAGTCTGCCCGTCCGTGACGCGGCGTGCACGTAACGGGAAAGTGGTCTCGAAACCGTCCGTCCTCGCGTTCTTGCACCGGGAGAGGGCGAATCAATTTTGGGAAGCGCCGGCGCGGCGCTTCCACGTCACCGCCACGGCTCGTCTTCCTCGACGTTCAGAGCGGCGCTAGGCATCGCGCTGATCGCGGCGCGCTTCCGTCCTCGGTTGTCGGCGCTTACAACGCTTCATCGCTCCATCTGCACACGAGCGATGCGTTACAATGTTTCTACTGTTTATTTTCAATCTATTGATTGTGAGCACATTAGATGGATATATGTGTAGTCTTCTAGCATATGCATCTATAGTATGCTCCTGTTATTCGTTACTGATAGTCAATCACATGTTGTTCATGATTTACTTTTGGATTAAATTAAACCTAGATGTGCCTTTAATTCTAACACAAATATGGTGACAGAAAAAAATGAACATTTCTATGAATATACCTCATGTCCAACGACACACGAAATTGCAGCATAATTACCATCAGTAGCAGTTTCGGGTGATGCCAGCACAAGTCTAGATTGAAATATCTGTACATTGATAACAGAGTGTAAGAAGATTATTGGTGTTGATTTATTCCCTAAGACCCTAAGCACTGGTAAATTCTTACATTCAAGGTCTTGTTCTCCATTGCTCCCCTGCAAATAACACAAGTAACATTAAAAAAAGGACAAGTCTTAGTAATGAGCAAAAATTGCAGCATGCTGATGAAAATAAGAAAAATACTTACATATTGAAATCAGGGACAACAACAATGTTGAACAAATCAAGATCATATTCAAGACCAAAAACCTGGCACAAATTCAAATGTAGAATTGCATTAATAATCAGATTAAGAACTGTGCCAATGATCTTAAAAAATATCACAGAAAAATAATAGGGCAATTGAATCTGGACCAACCTCCTCATCCCACTTCATAGCTGCTTTAAGAGAATACATAGCATGTGCTGTTTTTGGTAAATCTTGAGCAGGAGTCCAAATTCAAAGTGTTACTTTGCGGCTGGAACATGTAACAAATGAGTCTTCTCGGCAATCGAACTGACCAGCAACTAAAGCAAACAAGTAGCTTGGTTTCTTGAAGGGATCCTCCCACAATGCATTAAGAAAAATCATATGTTTAGAAATGACATTCAGTGATCATCACTTTGTTAACTTTGATGATTGCGTTAGCAAGTTGGTGCACCTCAAGATCACCCTGTTCGATAAGATTCCCATTGGACAACAATACTGGATACAGTTTTTTATCAGCTTCAATACGGCAAGTATATTTTGCCATCACATCTGGGCGATCCTGCAGTAGCCTTTAAAATTTCCAAATGTAAGTCATGCTTTGATGAATTGCCACAAAAAAAATGCAAATCATAATCTTTGACAGAGACAAAACATGTCCTTCGATAGGTATGTTATGTATAACACATGCATACTTAGGTTCAATATATGCTGTCCTACTACATTCATAAATAATAGAGACCAGCATTGTGATCATCTATAGATCATAGCTATCCAAGAAGACAAGCTACCTGAAAGTAGGTAATTTTTCGGAACCCTTCTGCTTCACACTGGGTAGAAAAATTACCAGTCGACTTGTAAAGACCCTGTAAGATTAGAAGAAATTAGAAGGGGACACCAGTGTTTTAAAAATCAATTGTATTCCTATCTAGTACAATTCATGCCCAGTTGCCTCATTCAAAAATAGCTTGTACCTCCAAAGATGTGTTGAGCTGAGGATAGATTTCTGTAACAATTTCCAAATTAAACACACCAGCTGACCAGCAGGTGGTGCCAAAAGTGTCAGATGGCGTGGATCGACTGTATACTCTTCACTCTAGAAATCAGTAGATATGCTCATGTCAGAAAAATAACAAACTTGCATAATATTCAAGGGCCGTAGAAACTTTTTCAGGAAAAAGCATATTACTGTAACTAGGAATGTTTGCATAGTATAAATTGGCAGGAAAACAGACGCCGTTACCACACTGTAGCTATTTGTTGGCTCCGCATTTATAACTGTACTTGTGAGAGTAAAAAGATGAAAAACCTGAAGCATGCAATCTGAACAGCCTAACAGGATTCTGAAAAGTGCCAGTGACTAGCCACCTACTCAGAAAACAGATAAAGATAGCACCGCATCATGGCTTAATTCTTTGAAACCATGAGTCAAACTAAAAACTGAACAGATTTAAACGATTTCAGTTGCCACAGATCATACCTTACACAAATTGGAAGCCGGGCTCTGGAATACCCGCTTCCCGGTGCTTTTGGCGCTTCTTTTTGACATCTGGATCTATCAAAAATTCGGGCACATTAAGTGCCAGCATGATCTCACCCATAAGCTGGTCGAAGGTGTGTATGTCACAACGATCTTTATAATTGCCCAATTGAATTTGATCCTCCTTGGCATCGGGCCGAGCGAGAATTATTCTAGACTTTAGCAGGTCTGTCGAAAGAGCCGACCAGGAGTGCACCCGATACCAAGCCTTGCCTTCTAGTGGACTTGCTGGTGCATCTTGTACAATATCTGCTACCACTCGATCAAATATAGAACGTAGTCGTGTGGACTCACAGAACATCACGATGGCCCGGGAAATAGCCCTCTGGAGTTGATCACGACGGACACGACCATCTTCAAAGAAAGCAAGAGCATAAAACATGTCTACCAAGGCATGATAGCCTCCCACGGTAGTCTTCTCCCTACATGCATGCATACAATACAATATATTAATATAATCTAACGGGCAAAGCGTAAACAGAATAAAACAGAGCTCTACATATGTAAAGGGGAGATAGCCGCCATACCAGTGCTTGTGGTTCGACGTCTCTCCCATAGCCTGGGCGACTAGAAATCCAGGCACGGGCAAGTCATTGAAGCGAAACCAGGTGCCCCAATTGCCTCCTGAGCCACGGCGGAAGGCAACGAGATAGGAGTTGATATCTCTAATGAGAAGATCCACGTGGGTGTCAGACGCGTAACTGTAGACCAGTCTGATGATGTGGTGGCTGTCTCCTGTGACCGGATTAGGACCCGGGGTCACAGGGACGCCACGGAAAATGGTGGGTGCAATCAGCCTTTGGCGTGCCTTCCTTCTTTCCATCATGCTGATATAAACTTCGACTCCACCGTCCACCTGGTACTCACATACCGGGATGGCCTGCAATTAATATTCATCAGAGTCAAGTTTTTGGATATCACAGTTCTGACTCGGATACGTACAGAGAAGAAACCATGCAAGCCGAAACTAGCTACCACATGTAGTTTAGCTTATAGGATTTGATAAACACCATTCGGATGTTTTTTTTTTGCTGAAATCACCTAAATCTAGGACCATTAATGGATCCTTGTTGAGATTCGGAAGTATCGATTACATCCGATCCTATTGTTTGATCTAACGGCCCGGTGATATTCGGGTGAGGTATCCAACGGTCCAAAATTTAGATGTTAGCTAAGACAAAAACATATATTTGTACACTCCCCTTAGCTTAATTACTGCCTTGACATGGTTATATAACTCCCACCATGACTCCTATCTAATTGTCAATAGTTGCAACCTCAACTTTTATGCTTACAACACCCAAATAGGTCCAAAACCAGATGGTCTATTAGATTGCTCAACGAATTAGTCACCTATTAGCAATCTGTGCTAGCCCGTGTGGCTGCTTCATGTGTCATGGTGAGATTCTAAATAGGTCCAAAACCAGATGGTCTATTAGATTGTTCAACGACCAGTGCGAGGGCGAGATGCACGTAGGGATGGTAACGGGTATACCAGTGGATCCAAATTTGGACCCGGACCCGGACCCACGGGTATTTTTGTCATCCCTAAATGCACGGCCAAGCAGAGGGGCAGCGCGGCGCAGCAAGAGGATAAAACAGTGGCGCAGTCATATGGGTTGGTGGAAATGTAATGATCGAGAGCTTACCGCGAGATCGCGCTGCAAGGGTGCGTAGGGCGGGCCCGTCAGCTCCGGCAGCGCCATCGTCTTCCAACCGCGGAGAGAGAAACCGATCAGTACGTGGAGGGTGGCGGCGTCGGGCTAGGAGGAGCGCGGTCGGACGGCGGGCGCGAGAGGGGGCGGCGGGCGATGAGGCGGGCGTGAGAGGGCGCGGCGGGCGATGAGCTAGGGATAGGAGGAGCGCGGTCGGCGGCGGTCGCGAGAGGGGGCGCGGGCGATGAGATGGTGCGTGAGGTGGGGGAGCTAGGGCTAGGAGGAGCGCGGTGGGCGGCGGGCGTGAGAGGGCGCGGCGGGCGATGAGCTAGGGCTAGGAGGAGCGCCTTGATCGGCGGTCGCGGCGAAGCGCGGCGATGAGATGGTGCGTGAGGTGGGGGAGCGAGGGCTAGGAGGAGCGCGGTGGGCGGCGGGCGTGAGAGGGCGCGGCGGGCGATGAGCTAGGGCTAGGAGGAGCGCGGTCGGCGGCGGTCGCGACAGGGGGCGCGGGCGATGAGATGGTGCGTGAGGTGGGGGAGCTAGGGCTAGGAGGAGCGCGGTGGGCGGCGGGCGTGAGAGGCGCGGCGGCGATGAGCTAGGAGCTAGGAGGAGCGCTTGATCGGCGGTCGCGACAGGGGGCGCGGGCGATGAGATGGTGCGTGAGGTGGGGGAGCTAGGGCTAGGAGGAGCGCGGTCGGCGGCGGTCGCGAGAGGGGGCGGCGGTCGCGATGAGATGGTGCGTGAGCTGTACATCATTGCAGAAGACGAGTTTCTTGGAAAGGAAATGGGGGAAGGGTAGGGAGGGAGACGCGGCATATATATATGTCCCACTGTCTGCAGAGCCCCAAACACCCCACCGGTCGCATGCGGGGCTGATTTGAGACACTAGACACAAGAGTATATATTAATTAATTGTGTTAAATTTTCAATAATATCCCTGGAAGTTTTGCCGAGCTCACAGCTACTTCACGTCAGCTCCCCCCAATTTACGAAAAAGTCTCTCTATTTTCTTTTAAATTACGGATAGATCCCTATAAAATTACAACAAAGTCCTTTGTAATTTTTTGTGAGAGCAAGAAAATCGTTTTCAATTTGCGTTTAGGTCCCTCAGTTATTTACTTTACAAAAAAGCCCCTCGTTAAATACAAATCTCGAACGAGCCCTTTTCTAATTTTTTAGGATAGCGATTGGGTCCAAAAATATAACAAATAGGTCCCCGCTCCTTACGTCCAGGTCCTTTCTCCGTTTTTTCTGAAAAAAATATTTTCATCAACAGAAATATGTGTACATCTATATCTCTATACTTTTCCCCCCAACTCGATCTCTAATATTTTTTTGTCAACTAGAAATCTAATATTTACCGAAAAATGTATTATTCATTTTTTTTGGCGAAAGGCCCGTTGTTGCGCAAATTTGTCGACGGTTCCTACCTAGCGTATTTTTTTTTAAAAAAAAACCCAAGCGAACAAAAAAAACTCTTAGATCTTCCTACCTTACCTAGTTAAGTTTACAGAAGAATTTCGCAAGGCGTGGCAACGCGCGGTGGCGGCGGAGATGAGATGGATGGATGGATCGTCGCTTGGAACAAGCTGTAGAGGATTGTAGAAGAAGAGTTGCTTTAAACGGAAAGGAAATGGGAGACGAGACAAGATGTATATATACTAGATTTGGTACGGTTGAAGCACGATCGATGATAAATTGCTGCGATCGACATCATACCTTTATTGTTATGCAAGAGTTAAATTATGCATACCTTAATTTGTGTGGTTTCAATCTCCAATCTCGTTTATTGCATGCATGATATTAAGAATTAATTAAGAGAAGCTCTCGATCGACTTGTAAACTGCCGGTTGATCATGCATGCATGCGCCTGTACTACGTACACTCCGGCCACTATATAAATAGCGGCTAATTAGGGCATTTGCAATGCTGTATCTTCTACCGTTTCTTAGCATGCCAGCTAGGATGAAAAAATGATGTGGAAGATAATAAATACAGAGAGAGAAGATCATCCTTTCCTTTCTATGAAAGGATCTCTACACTTCTCCCAAAGCGATAGAAACGCAAGAAATCACCGTTGCGATGCGCCTCATTGTTTCTTGCCGTCCCCGCCAGATCTGATGCGCCCTGCGCCCAATCCCCTTTCCTTCCTTCGTCCCCGACGCCATCTATTGCGCCTCGCGCCTCTACGGCCTTGCCAAGAGCCGCGCTAGCCCGCTCCGCCCCGCCGTTGACGCCGCCGAGTTGGCCGTGACCTTCCCCGTCGGCCCCGTCCACGAACGCTTCCGCGAGACCCTTCTCGCCCTCCTCGCCTTCCTCGATCAAAAGGTACGAGCGCCCCATTTCGGCAATTACCCCCCTCTCCTTCGGCTCTTCCCCTCTAGAAACCGTGGTCGTGCGGCTATTGATTTGGTCGGGGCCTCTGGCCATGTTTTTTTTCGGAGAAAAAACGGACCATGAAAACATTTTTTCCGGGGAAAACAAGAAAAAACGGGATACAATAACATTTTTTCTGGGAAAAGCGAAAAAGTTTTTTTCGAAGAAAAAACGGACCACGGTAACTTTTTTCCCGGGAAAACGAGAAAAACCGGGTTACAAAAATATTTTCTCGTGTAAAAATCGCGGCACACGACACAACGCGCGGCGCACGACGCGTGTGTGAACGAAATTTTTTTTTGCTTTCACAAAAAATCGTCCAGGGTCTTATCCACAATTCCACGAAAGCGAAGGACTTTCTTGGAAAATGGCGGAGAGAGAGAAGAGAGGCGACGTGGGCGCGCGTGCTTCCGGGAAATCTCCCGATAATATAGGCTGAAGATAAGTGAAACTTGATCTTCTGGGTAATTGTTTCTTAAGAAAAAAAAGACCGCTATCCTGTTGACATGGACCAGCAGACCATGCAGCATACCCAGATTACCTTTGGTTATCTAGCACACGATATTTTAGCAAGTTAGCATCAGTAAATAAGATACTATCCAAGATATTCCTTTAAAAATTAGAATTGAACAAGATATCCAAGAAAATAAGTTAGCACACGATATTTTAGCAAGTGAGCAGACGTTGTTGGACATTGGCTTTCCACGGCCTCATTTCCTTCTTTTTTATCATATGTTTATTAAGAGACTATTTTGTTCATGTATTAAGGCTATCATATGTTTATCGTATTTTTTTTATCAAACTCTTCTAAGGTTAGATTATAAAAATTAAGATATACTTTCACTAGTAAAAGAAATTTTGCCACACTTTCGAGTCACCGAGATGGCAAAAAAGGAGTCTTATTACAAATCTGGCTACGAACTAAACAGCCGCTTAATTCAGTCAAACTTGTCTAATTCATACGTGACAAAGTACGATAAAATTTGGCTACGAAACAAACAGTCCTAACTTGATTAGCTTGACCGCAAGAGGTAACCTTGACAAGAAATCAATGTGTGAAAAGTCAGCTTGCAATCAGTGGAAAACAAGATAATAGCACATGAGTTATTTTAAGTATTTTTTTTGGAGGGCGGTCTAGTAACCACCACATTTGCTGCCATATTATCACTATATTACAATCCGGAGGTTTTCTCCTCTCCGAGCGCATCCACGTGTTGGCGCTTCGTTGGCTGCCTGTTTCTGTTTCGTCTCGCTTCGCTCGGCTGGCCTCTGCGTTGTTCCGTTTGTTTCTTTGGGACTCACTCTGCGCAGCTTCGCTGAGGCTCCGGCGATGCGCCCGGGTGCGCCTTCTTCCTGGAGTCGTTGCGCACGTCCCTTGCTTATCCCGCATAGGCTGCGTTCCGACCGTCGTCGCTGCGCGCCGGCGTGCTCTTTCCAGATGTTGGGGCTCCGGCGCCGCAACCGGATGCGCCTTCTTGCTACAGCTACTGCGCGCGTCCTCTGCTTAGCCCGCGCCGCCTGCATTCCGGTTGTCAGCCCTGCCCGATGCTGCGGTCTTTGCAGATTCGCCGCTGATGCAGGTCAGTCAACGCTGCGCCCTTTCCAGATCTGTTGCAGATGCAGATCGGCCGCCGATCGATCCGGCGTGTGGCTGTTTGTCGATTAGCCGCCTGGAGGCGTTTGGCTGCGGCGCAATTTCGGATCTGGTGTGTGCAGCCGTATGCGCGCTTCGCTCCGGCGTTCTCAGCTCCGGCGTGGACCTTTCCACGTGTTTGCTGCTTCACCTTTACATTGCCGACATGCCGCCGTATGCACACACGGTATGTGTTCGTTTCTTCTGGTTACAGTGGTTCGTGCAGTCCGGTTAAATTAATCGTGGGCATCGCCGTCCGGTGGTTGTCGTTGACGGTCCTTCTCGGCCGCATCGCCCGTACCTTTTACTGTGCCGTCTGCCTCTGCGGTGTGTTGCTCCGGGGTATTTGTCGTACGGTCATCGCCGTTGACGGTTCACTTCGGCTGCATCGTCGGTCTCTTTTACTGTGCTTTATGCCTTTACGCTGGATTGTTTCCGGCCATCGCTAAGCGCTCCGGCGTTGGTTCATATGCGCTCTTTGTTTTGGTCTTTGTATGGATTCTGATCGTCTTCTGCAGGCTCGGCGCTGGGAGATCTGGCGTGGTAAGCAACCCATTGCGTGCGGGCAAGCGCCTGTGTCCTCTGTCGCCTCATCAACGTTATCGCCGCCGTCGTTTGTTGCCTCTCCTTTGGTTCAGCCTGCCCTGCCCGGTGTTTCCGATTCACCTTTCTTAAACGTCGCTGCTACTCTTGATGCTCCATCGACGGGTATGTGATTGCTTTCACCGATGGCCTCTTGTTGTTACATCTTGTCATTAGTTCCTTTTTATTCTGGTAGGTGTGATCGTATTCTGTATTTACTGATATCGCTATTGTTTCCACACGTCGTTGCCTGCTCCTGATGTGCTTCCTCATTTTGTGGCCTCATTTACTTATTCAATGTGTGACTGTTTTAGCTAGCGTCTTCTTCTTATTACGCCCCATTGCTGAATACGAGTGATCACTGAATTTCTCATTTTTCCTTGTGCTTATTGATTGGCTACAGATTCGGATGCTACTGTTCCTTTTGTTTCCTGTCCAGCGCTTGCCACGCCACCTTCGTTATCGGGTATGCTCTTGCTTTTTTGCAACGACGATATTTCCTATCTGTTTATCGTATTCGTTCTGTGCCTGCTCTTTGTTTTCTTATTTTGTTACCGTTCTGTAATACGGAATGTCATCTGCAGTGCTGGTCTGTTCGTCGTGATCTTTCTTTCATCATCTATGTTCGGTTTTACAGGTGACTGTTCTACGATTTAAATTTTTTCTCATTTATGCAGGAACCGCCTATCGTTCCTCAATTCGTTCAGCCAATGCGTCTGATAACAGAAGGAGAAGGAGATTATTTAATTCATACCGTTTTTATGCTAGAACAGGTTCTGTTTGTTTATCTGATTTCTTTGCCGTCTTGTTTTCCCGCTTAATTGTTTTCCTATGCGTTTCGCCTTAACGATGGTGCTTACCATGTTCGTTGAAATCTTTTGCTGCAGGCATTGCTACTAATTTTATTCCTAATTCCATTAGGGCGCCATCTTTGCCTGCTTCTAGAGAGTATATTTCTTATCTGAAAGGTCCTCTTACTTTTCCACCTTGTTGTCTGTATAGCAATTTTGTAGATTCCTGCTCCTGCTGTTTGCGACACTTTGCTCTTTTTCTTATTCTTACTCTTTTCCTTTTTTTTGTGTTGCTGGCTTGTTGCTCACCTTATCTGCATTGATTACTGCTGACCTTAATATCTATTCGGTTCGCTTGTTTTTTTACCTTTGGTTGTGCTTCACTTCCTCTGCATATACTTACCCTGATAGATCATATTACGGTGGTCCTGATGATCGGTGTGAGAAATGTAGCGCTATTTTTTGGTATCAGGAGAAGGCCAGAACGCGTAGTTCTTCAAGGCAACATCGGATAGTCTACAACACATGCTGCCGAAATGGTAGGATTTCCCTACCTGCTCATGAACATTTCCCGCCACCGCTTGCACAGCTTATTCGTTTCAATGGTGGATCACAGTCAAAGCAGTTTATGCACCTCATCCGACAATATAATTCGTTATTTGCATTTACCTCTTTGGGCGTGGATATTGATCATGCTATAAATACCGGGGATGGACCATATGTTTTTCGGATCAATGGGGTGGTGCATCATCGTATTGGCTCGCTGGTTCCACAAATGAATGCAAAACCTAAATATGCTCAGCTGTATATTTACGATACTGACAACGAGCTTCACAATAGATTAAGTGTATTGGATACAGAGGCGGTTGGCTCTCTTCATGTCAGCCCTGTTATTGTTGCTGACTTGATTGCTATGTTTGACGCATACAATCCATTAGCTAAAAAATTCAGAATGGCACGTGATCGGCTCTTCTCCCCCCATAATCCAGAGATACATATTCGCTTAGTTGGTTCGGTACATGAACATGGTGATAGGTATTCTTTACCGACTGACCCAGAATTGGCTGCTTTACTGGTTGGTGACCTGTCAGAAGAAGCTAATAGATTCGATGTGGTTGTGGATGCATATAGCGGAGGCTTAAAGCACATTTCACATCTTAATCCTGCTTTGATGGCTCTCCAATATCCGCTATTGTTTCCATACGGTCAACACGGTTTCCATCTAGGCATCAAGTATAAAGAAACCGATGACAATAGTGCTTTTGTTAGACAAAATGTCTCCATGATGCAATATTATTGTTATGAGTGCCACTACCGTCAAGGTGAACCAAATCCTTATACATGTTGCGGCCGCCTTTCTAATCAGATACAGGTTGACTGCTACTCATGCATAGAAGCAAACCGGCTTTCATATCATTTCTTCCATCAGAATGACTTACGATCGGAAACATACCAAGGTATCTCGGACGCAGTAGGTCAAAGGTGCAATGGATGGAAAGAGTATTGGTATACGCGTTTTGCTTCCTGCAAGTTTTACCGGTAGCCGTCGCTACTATGTACTAAATTACCAAGATGCTATGGCTATCTGTCGTGAGTACGGTGCTCCTGATGTTTTCCATACCTTTACTTGCAATTCAAAATGGCCAAAAATAGCCTGCGCATTAAGGAGCGAGCCTGGACATACATATTCAAATCGTCCTGATATTATTAGTCTAGTTTTTCATATGAAGCTTGATGAATATATGTTGGATATAAAAAATGGATGCACATTCGGTCCTATTCGCGCAGGTGCTCACTCTATTAGTTTTTCACATATAGCAGTTTCTGTTTATTTGCATCATATTTTTATCTTTTTATGACATGTTTTTATTTTTCCCTATACAGTGCTGTATACGGTGGAGTTCCAGAAAAGAGGCCTCCCCCATGTTCACACACTTACGTGGCTCCTTAATCGCACAAGGGAAGTGCCTGCTGAATTCATATATAGTTTCATATCTGCAGAAATACCTGATCCAGTTATTGATCCACTTGGTTACTTTCTTGTTGAAGAATTTATGATGCATGGTCCATGTGGGGAGCTTAATAAGCGTTGTCCATGTATGAAAGATGGTGTTTGCTCAAAGCGATATCCTAAACCTTTTCATGAACATACCACCGTCGATGATTGTGGTTTCCCAATATATCGTCGCAGAAACAATGGCCGGTTCATATTAAAAAATGGGATCAAATTGGATAATCGCTCGGTTGTACCACACAATCTACCATTGCTTAAAAAGTATCAAGCACACATAAATGTTGAATGGTGCAATAAAACAAACCTTGTTAAATATTTGTTTAAGTATATCACTAAAGGACAAGATCGTGCACGGGTTAATTTCCAGCCGCATGCTCAGCATACAGGTCCACAGAAAAGCTCTAATGATCGCAGTGTTGATGAGATCACTGATTATATTAAATGCAGGTATCGCATTTTGCCTGCTGTGAAACACACATCCTTTAAGTTTACTGTATGCCTATCCTTACTGTGTAGCCTTTACTTATAATGTGCGCTTGCTTCCTGCAGATATTTGTCTTCTTGTGAAGCGATCTGGCGTTTATTTTGTTTTGAGCTTCATGGCCGGATGCCTGCTGTTGAGCGCCTTTCTGTACACATGCCTGGTATGAATAGGGTTATATATTCACAAGTTTCGTCTTTAGAAAGTATCATTGCTGATCCAACCACATATAAAACTACATTAACGGAATGGTTCACCGCTAATCGTAATTATACTGTCGATTCCCTTCTAAGTGGTCTTGGAACAGCACGGATAAAAAATGGAAAAAAAGAAAACACCATGCTCAAAAAATTGGTCGTATATATAATGTGCATCCAAGTACCGGCGAGTTATTTTATCTTCGGATGCTTCTAATGGTTGTTTGTGGTGCCCAAAACTTTGAAGATATTCGCACTTACCAGGGCATATGCTACTCAACTTTTAAAGATGCTTGCAAAGCTCGCGGATTAGTTGGTGATGACACAGAATGGTATTTGCTCTTTGATGAGGCAGTTCTTTGGGCCACTTCATACCAGCTTCGAAATCTTTTCATGATAACTGTTTCCTTCTGTGGTGTTGCTAACCCACAATGTTTATTTGATAAATATTGGCGCTTCTTCGCTGATGATATTGCTTACAGAATACGGCAATCGTTAAAAAACCATTCATATACCATACCAGATGGCTATCTTCAGGGACAGCTTATGGATGAGCTTTCTACTTCTTTCTCAAAAAACGGCTTAAACTTAGCCTCTTACAACATAGTCATTGACTCCTCCTATAATGGTAATGCCCCAATTAATAGACTAATTGCGGAAGAGTTATCTTATGACACATCTGCTTTGTTGTCGCTTTCCACCTCAGATTATAATCGGTTAAACACAGAGAAAAAAATAGCATTTGATAGAATCATGTTCTCAATTGCTTCACAACAGCCTGCTGTATTTTTTGTGGCCGGCCATGGTGGCACTGGAAAAACATTTCTTTGGACCACTATTATTACCGCACTAAGAGCTAAGGGAAGCATTGTTATTGCCGTTGCATCATCCGGAGTTGCTTCGCTTTTACTTCCGAATGGCCGTACAGCTCATTCGCGTTTTAAGATACCTTTTGCAATCAGTGAAAAAAGCTTATGCAATATACCTCGTGGTAGCATGCTTGCTGAACTACTTCAAAAAACTTCTTTGATTGTCTGGGATGAAGCACCTATGACGCATAGGCACTGCTTTGAGGCTCTTGATAGAACATTAAAAGATATCATGTCAATTGAAGACCACGTGTTTATGAATATGCCTTTTGGTGGAAAAACTATAGTACTCGGTGGAGACTTCCGCCAGATTCTCCCTGTCATTGAGCATGGTACTAAAACAGATATTATCAATGCTTCCCTCATCAGATCAGCTCTTTGGCAGCACGTGGAGGTTATAAAATTGACTACCAACATGAGGTTTCAAAGAAATGATCTCTCAGCCGCAGAGCGCGAAACGCTGTCTTCATTCGCCCGATGGGTGCTTGATGTGGGCGATGGCCAGATTTCTTCCAACAAAATAACAAATGAGGTCAATGCATCTTGGATCACTATTCCTGCCGATCTTCTGCTTATGCCAATTGCTGATAACATTGATGCTATAATTAATGCTGTTTATGATGCATTCAATACGAGCTATGATGATGCTGCTTATCTAGCACAACGTGCAATAATTTGCCCAACTAATGCTGTCGCTGATATACTTAATCAGACCATCTTTGATAAAGTTCCCTTGGATTGTGCAGAGTATCTAAGCTCAGATTCTATAGCACAGACTGGTGTGCACATTGCTGATGCTGATTTGTTATATCCACCGGAATTTCTGAATTCTATTACAGTCAACAATTTTCCGCATCATAGCATTTCTTTAAAAGTAGGTGTTCCAGTTATGCTGCTGCGAAATATTGACCAATCTACGGGTCTTTGTAATGGTACACGTCTTATCATCACAAGGCTTGGTGAACGAGTATTAGAAGGGCAGATTATTAACGGGACAAATATAGGTCAGTCAGTTTGCATACCTAGGATTGTTTTAAATGCGACAAGTCATCAGTGGCCTTTTACTTTACAGCGTCGCCAATTTCCAATTAGATTATCTTATGCTATGACAATTAATAAAAGCCAGGGGCAGACTCTAAACAGAGTTGGAGTATATTTGCGAGACCCGGTGTTCTCACACGGTCAGCTTTACCCACCACATACCCAGAGACATGAGCCAAAACTTGGCTCTAGTCTGCCACCTACGGAAGTTCTGACCATTGAACCTCTCAGGTTTCATGGCATCACTTGCACCAGCAATTGCTGAATCACAATCATACAAATAATACACATAAGGTTTCTGGATTGTTGAATATCTAGGTATTATTCTAATTTCAGATTTGAATATGAACCATAATTCCAAAATCATAAAAAACAACAGGCTAGACAAAAGAAACCACATGTCTCTGAAAAGTAGATCTAGAATAGTTGTGCACGAGATGAACAGTGGGAAAATACGAGAATTCTTACGATGGGCTTGATGATGAAAAGGATGCAGTGCAGTAGCGACCGGCCGTAGAGGAAGTAGTCGACGCAGAGGAAGCTCGAGCGGTCGCGCAGTTGCGCTGCCCAGAAACCTTATTGCCACCCCCGTGCAGGTTCTCGCTGCGGCAACGGTTCGGAGATCCCGCTCTCCTTGCCTCGCGGTGCACGCCGAGAGGAAGGTCGGCGAAGAACGAGCGACGAAAACGCAAATACAGGTCACATCGGATGAACGCGAGTGCGAGCAAAAACATACCCTCGACCGACGTCTCGGACCTTATAGCCTCAAGCATCGAGAACGGTCAATAAATTGACCGTTACTGACCATTATACACTAATGCTTCTGTCATCAAATTATCGTTTCTATTGAAGCGACGCCATTATCATGGCTGTTTCAATTCTCAGTAAATGACTTAGAGAGAAATCAAAATAAAAGGGTTTAAACGTGCCAGGATTTAATCCACTGCACGGCGACTCGCGACGTCGCAAGTCACAAGTCACGCGGGAAAAATACGCGGAAATACGCGGTAATTCGCGAAATACGCGCGCGTGCGTGCGTGTGACTTTAGCCGTGCTCCTCACCCTTCCATATACCTCATTACAAGGCATGGTGGGAGCTCTCCCTTTTAAATTGGTACTCTCCCCTCTCAATTAGCAATATGGTACTATTCTTTGTAGCTTTGGCATTAGAGATTAATAGGCCACACTTGCTTTATTTCTAACAATCCCCCACCAATGCCGAAGCAGACAAAGACTCAAAAGTTTGATCACTGTGTTGAATCTTCGTTTAATATATCAGTGTTTCGGTGTAAGTCCCATACGGGTTGAACTTTCACCTAGAATAATGAGATCCATCCTCCCACAGCTAATGAATGGACTTAGCCTTGAATTCACAGCTTTGTGTGGTTAGATTTCACCCGAAATCTTAACTGATACTAGGCTGTCAAAAACTTCACCTCAACGGAGCGTTAAATGGTCATGCTCCCTAATCTTCTCATGAGCTTTATAGAGAATGCCCCTTTCTCGTGAACTGCGACCTCACAGTTAGGCTCAAGTAGGTGTATTCATTTTAGGTATCCTGTAGGCCGATACCTTTTCCTCTCATTAGGACACTAGAATACATTAAGATTATTAAATCAGCCTTCCATACAGATTAGAGTACTTAGAACATGGGTAAATTTAGTGTACTCTCTTGTTACAACCACAACTTGTTTTTCCCATTACCTAATTCACGGGATCTCCGATTAAAAGGATGGGTTACAATTGTGAAGTAACTCATATGGGCCTCATTCCCATGTCCTTCGACGCAATAGAAATCGCATTTCTTGTTAACCCTTTTGTAAAAGGGTCTGCTAGATTTTTCTCAGTGCGTATATAATTGACAGCTATAACTCCGGAGCATTTTAATTTTCTGACAGATTTAAGACTGCTTTTCACATGTCTGGAGGACTTCATATTATCCTTAGTACTCATAATCTTGATCAACACTGTTTGGTTATCGCAGTACATTAGGATCGCCGGGATTGGTTTCTCAACCAATGGCAAGTCCAACAGAAGCTCTCTTAGCCATTCAGCCTCAAAAGCGGCTGTGTCTAATGCTACAAGCTCAGCTTCCATGGTTGACCGCGTCAATATAGTTTGTTTACATGACCTCCATGAAACTGCAGCACCCGCTAGTGTAAACACATAACCACTTGTAGCTTTGATCTCATCTGCATCAGAGATCCAATTTGAATCACTATACCCTTCTAATACCGGAGGGTATCCAGTATAGTGAATTCCATAAGAGGTAGTACCTCTCAGATAGCGCAACACTCTGTCAAGAGCCTCCCAATAATCATCTCCCGGATTCGATGTAAACCGGCTTAATTTGCTCACAGCAAATGAGATGTCAGGTCTCGTTGCACCAGATAAATACATAAGGGACCCTATAATTTGTGAATATTTTAATTGATCTTTCCCTAACCCATTATTTTGCGTAAGTTTTACACTTGCATCATAGGGAGTTGGGGCTACTTTGCGATTCTCAAAGTCAAGCGGCTCAATAATTTTTACGCATAATGGGTCTGACTCAAAGTAATCCCATTCTCGGTTCTGATCAATTTAATATTTAGAATTACATCTGCCTCACCCATGTCTTTCATATCAAAACAACTAGATAGGAAAGACTTGACCTCGTCAATGATAGCAGTGTTGGTCCCAAATATAAGTATGTCATCAACATACAAACACAAGATCACTCCTTAACCCCCACCATAGCGATAGTAAACACATTTATCCGCCTCATTCACAGCAAAACCAGCAGATGTCAATGTTTTATCAAACTTTTCGTGCCATTGTTTAGGTGCTTGCTTTAAGCCATACAAGGATTTTAATAATTTGCATACTTTATTTTCCTGTCCAGTAATCGCATAACCATCTGGTTGCTCCATATAGATTTCTTCCTCCAACTCTCCATTGAGGAAAGCTGTCTTTACATCCATTTGATGGACGTGTAGACCATAGGAAGCTGCTAATGCAATTAGCACTCTAATGGTAGTTAATCTGGCAACAGGAGAATAAGTATCAAAATAATCCTCTCCTTCTTTCTGGGTATAGCCCTTGGCTACAAGCCTTGCCTTATACTTATCAACAGTACCATCAGGCCTCATTTTCTTTTTAAAGATCCACTTACATCCATTGGTTTACACCCAGTAGAAAGTTCGATGATCTCCCATGTTCCATTAGCCATGATGGAATCCATCTCACTTCTGGACTGACCTCTTTCCAATACTCTGCATCAGGTGATGCATAAGCCTCTGAAAGAGTTTTTGGCACATCATCCACAAGATATACAATAAAGTCATCACCAAAGGTTTTCTCAACCCTTTGTCTTTTGCTCCTGCGAGGAGCCTCATTTGTGACAATATTGTTATCCTCCTCAGGGACATCACAAGCTGGTTCAACAATGTTTGGTAACTCAGAAGTAGATGGAAGATAAGAAGTTTTAGAATTTTCATTAAAGACTGATGCTCTCATTGGATAGATATTCTCAAAGAAAGAAGCATCTCTTGATTCCATTATTGTGTTAGCAATAATCTCAGGAGAATCTGATTTAACTACTAAAAATCTATAGGCCGTACTGTTATGTGCATATCCTAGAAAAATGCAATCGACTGTTTTAGGTCCAAGCTTTATCTTTTTCTGCAATGGTATATTGACTTTAGCCAAACACCCCCATGTTCGCAGAAAATTGATATTTGGTTTTCTCCCCTTCCATCCCTCATACGGAGTAATATCACTTCGTTTAGTAATTACTCTGTTGAGGACAAAGGTTGCTGTTAGGATAGCTTCCCCCCACCATGACTTAGACATACCAGCACTCTCCAACATGGCATTCACCAAGTCTGTTAGTGTCCGGTTTTTCCTCTCAGCCACCCCATTAGATTGAGGCGAGTATGGTGGTGTCACTTCATGGATTATACCATGCTCAGCACAATATTGGGAGAATTCCTGAGAGATATACTCTCCTCCACGGTCAGACCTTAACCTTTTAATTTTCTTTTCTAGTTGGTTCTCAACCTCGACCTTATAGATTTTGAAGTAGTTTAAAACTTCATCCTTTGTTTTCAGCAAATACACATAACAATAACGTGTTGCATCGTCTATAAAAGTTAGAAAATATCTTTTGCCTCCTTTTGTCAACAATCCATTCATCTCACACAAATCAGAATGGATGAGATCTAATGGTGCCAAATTCTTTTCTTCCTCTAACCCCTTAAATGGTTTCCGAGGTTGTTTTGCTTGCACGCAAGATTGGCACTTTGATTCTTTGACAATATCACATTTTGGAATTATTTCAAATCTGGACATTCGAGCAATGGTATCATAACCAATATGACATAAACGAGAATGCCAAACATTGGATTCACAATTATTAACTTGAGTAGCAACATTTAAATTTAAACAAGACTCCAGTACACTTAAGCGGAACAGGCCTCCGCTTTCATAACCTTTTCCAATAAAGTTTCCAAACTTGGACATTACAACTTTATTAGACTCAAATACTAGCTTATAGCCATCTCGACATAATAGGGAACCGCTAACAAGATTCTTATTTATTGTTGGCACATGCTGCACGTTTCTCAAGCGGACAGTCTTCCCTGAAGTGAGCTTCAGTTCTACCGTACCAACACCACGCACAAAAGCATGCGACCCATTCCCCATTAGGACGGAGGAAGCCCCTGCTGCCTGGTAAGAAGAAAATAGAGATATATCAGAACATACGTGAACATTTGCACCAGTATCAACCCACCAATCAGTGGATTGACATGCTGAAAAAACAACAGGAGAATTACCATACCCTCCTGAAGTAGTTCCCTCACTTATGGTCACGTTGGCAATTTTCTTGCCTTGCTCATTTTGCCTGTTCTTGCGGAAACGACAGTCTTTAGCCATGTGACCATCTTTTCCGCACATATAACAGGTAATGTTCTTCATATTTTTCTTCTCAAATTTCTTCTTGAAGCTAGTATTCTTGTTTGGTTTCAAGCCTTTGTTGTTGTTGCCACCCTTCTTCTCAATCACATTTGCGTTGTTTGGTTCCTGAGAAGAAGTTTTCGGTGCATCTTTGGCTCTGGTTTTCTCTTCCACGTCGAGGGCAGCAATGAGATCTTCAATAGAAATCTCTTCCCTCTTGTGTTTTAGACCAGTGGCAAAATTCCTCCAAGATGGGGGAAGTTTAGCCACAATGCCCGCAGCCACAAATTTTGCAGGTAAAGCACATCCCAAATGTGCAATCTCACCCACTAGTAGCTGAAAGTCATGCGCTTGAGCGACAATCGATTTAGACTCATCCATGGTAAAATCGAATAGTTGCTCATGACGTATACAACCAAATGACCCGACCTCAGCTTCTGCATATTTTTGTTCAAGAGCCAACCACAACTCAGTGGCAGATGTGTAATTCATATACACATCATATAGCTGATCTGCCAAGATGGTCAGAATGCAGCCCAATGCGGTGTTATTCGCATTCTCAAACTGCGCATTCTCCTCATCCGTAAGCGGATATTGAGGGAAAATCACCCACCACATACCCAGAGACATGAGCCAAAACTTGGCTCTAGTCTGCCACCTACGGAAGTTCTGACCATTGAACCTCTCAGGTTTCATGGCATCACTTGCACCAGCCATTGCTGAATCACAATCATACAAATAATACACATAAGGTTTCTGGATTGTTGAATATCTAGGTATTATTCTAATTTCAGATTTGAATATGAACCATAATTCCAAAATCATAAAAAAACAACAGGCTAGACAAAAGAAACCACATGTCTCTGAAAAGTAGATCTAGAATAGTTGTGCACGAGATGAACAGTGGGAAAATACGAGAATTCTTACGATGGGCTTGATGATGAAAAGGATGCAGTGCAGTAGCGACCGGCCGTAGAGGAAGTAGTCGACGCAGAGGAAGCTCGAGCGGTCGCGTAGTTGCGCTGCCCAGAAACCTTATTGCCGCCCCCGTGCAGGTTCTCGCTGCGGCAACGGTTCGGAGATCCCGCTCTCCTTGCCTCGCGGTGCACGCCGAGAGAAAGGTCGGCGAAGAACGAGCATCACGAAAACGCAACACAGGTCACACTGGATGAACGCGAGTGCCAGAGCAAAAAACATTCCCTCAGTCTGGACGTCTCCAGACCTTATAGCCTCGCATCAGTAACGGTCAATAAATTGACCGTTACAGCACCATTATACACTAGTAACTGCTGTCATCAAATTACTGTTTCTATTGGAAACTGACGCCATTATCATGGCTGTTTCAATTCTCAGTAAATGACTCAGAGAGAAATCAAAATAAAAGGGTTTAAACGTGCCAGGATTTAATCCACTGCACGGCGACTCGCGACGTCGCAAGTCACGCGGGAAAAATACGCGGAAATACGCGGTAATTCGCGAAATACGCGCGCGTGCGTGCGTGTGACTTTAGCCGTGCTCCTCACCCTTCCATATACCTCATTACAAGGCATGGTGGGAGCTCTCCCTTTTAAATTGGTATTCTCCCCTCTCAATTAGCAATATGGTACTATTCTTTGTAGCTTTGGCATTAGAGATTAATAGGCCACACTTGCCTTATTTCTAACATTAACTATTTCTTACTGCAGCATCACAGAGTATGTTGTATCTGTTGCCTTATAGAAGATTACTCTGTTTTGTATTGTTTGCAGCCTGTTAAAAAACCTTTTCTTCTTCAGATTGCTATCTACATTCCACTATACCTACTGGGAAAACCATACTGCTTTTGTTGGCTGCGCTTTTAGTAAGTCTCCTATAACCGTAATCTGCTTTTCCTCATATTATTCTGTTATAAAGTGTTTTAGTTTATATCATCTTTCTCGAAAAAAAATCTTTTAACAAACTCTGCTTATACCACATACCTACCATTGAATAGCTAACATGTTTGCGTATTCAGAAAACAAATTCTATAATATACCCAGCATCATTCTTACCATTGAATAGCTCGTGTTTCTGTTCATTATAATCTTACTTCAACATCCTGATTTTGTACCTATTTCTCTTATTAATATATGCTTTTTCCATATGCGCGCTTGCATAACCTGCCAACCTGTTCAAAACGTCGCCAAAAAAAGCGCTTTCTTTAGCGATTCTAGCCGGTTGCGATTACGCAAGAACAGCGTTCACAGTACAATATATGGTCGCTTCATCAGTATATTTTGCAGATAAAAGCCATGGTGCTTGAATTTATTACCATCGCATGTGCTTTAAAAAATACATTTATTGCCTGCCTTCACACATGGTTCTCAGATTTATTGCAAAGACTCTTTTATTTGCTTACTCCGTTCTGCTTATTCTTTACACATCATACGCTCTTCATCAATATATTATCACTCTATTAAATCCGGGAGGTTTGAAGGCCTCCCAGAGCATCCACCTTCTCTCTCCTCTGTTTCGCGAAAAGGTCCTCCGTTTCTTCAAAATTACGTATAGGTCCCTAGGCAATTTTCTGTGAGAGGAAAATAAATAAATTTTCATGGTTCGCGTTTAGGTCCCTCGTTCGGTATTTTACAGGGAGAGCCCCCATTAAATGTGAATAGCGAACGACCCCTTTTCTAATTTTTTAAAATAGCGGATAGGACCAAAATTATAACAAATTGGTCCCTGTGCTTTACGCTCGGGTCCTTTCTCCGTTTTGCCCGAAAAAAAATGTTTTCGTGGTCCGTTTTCTCTCCGGAGCATGGAAAAAATGTTTTCGTTGCCCGTTTTCGCTAAAAAAAATGGAAAAAATGTTTTCGTTGCCCGTTTTCGCTAAAAAAAAACTTTCTCCGTTTTGCTCGGAAAAATGTTTTTGTGATCCGTTTTTTCTTCGGAGCATGATTCTTTCCCCGTTTTGCTCGGAAAAAAAGTTTTCGTGATCGTGGAACAATTTTCCAGTAGCATGGAAAACATTTTCGTTGGCCGTTTCTCCAAAAAAAAAAGGAAAATCGTTTTCTTTCTCCGTTTTGCACGCGGAAAATGTTTTCGTTATCAGTTTTTCCTCCGGAGCATACGAAAGATGTTTTCGTCCCCTGTTTTTCAAAAAACGAATTGGCCGTTTTTTCGCGTTTTCCACGGGGAAAAATGTTTTCGTTCTACGTTTTCCCTCCAAAAAAAAACTTTTTCGTTTCCCCCCCCCAAAAAAAAGCTTTCGTGGTTCATTTTTCCTTGCTTTTCCCGAAATTTTTTCCCGTGCTCCGTTTTTCTCCGAAATAGCAGCACAACTTTTCTTCTCCCGTTCACGTGCGCGGCGTGCCGCCGCGCTCACTTTCCTAGTTATGACATATACCACATTGGCTTTCCACGGCCTCATTTCCTTCATTTTTGCATCCCTCACAAAGTTATGCTGTCTTGGAAAATGCTACAAGGTATGGGTGATCAACAGCCTGATGGAACAATCAATACCATGTTACTTTTTCTCAAAGAGAAATAAAGAAACATTTGCATAAACTAATTAGCAAAAGCCATCCACTTATGACACAAAAAAGACCTGCTTTACCTAAAATTGGATGGAACTATGAAACCAACAACAGAGTTTCTTTACAATATACCATACTTTTACTACAAACATAACTCTGTAGGTATCGGTGTGAATTAAATCTAGAACCAATTAAAAAATTGGTGAGCTATAACCTAGAACATTGGTTATTAGCAATGACGGTTCACAAATGGTAGCTGTTAGATGATAGTAGAATGGGTTCATTGCTCAGAACAAATTGGTTATCCAACTCTTGCAGGACCATTCCACATAATAACCATAGGATAACTATACTGAATAGTTTGTATGCATGAATAGGAAAAGAGAACTCACGAATCAAATTGTGTGCGGCTTTGAGTATATAAAGCTTCATAGAATTCCATCTCATTTTTATCAAAGGTGTCCCGCCTCAATGTGACCTATCACGTAAAAAATTAACTGCTTGAAACTCACACATGGAGAAGATGGCATTACAATTTTTCATGTATATAGAATGCTTAAAAATGTCCGGCTTTTTTTTCGTGCGCCTTAAGACTATGTCCTTCATAACTTTTTCCTTCAGAAGAACAATGGCCCTTCGGCCCTCATCAGTTGCCGACCCAAATTGTAGGGTGAGGTTCTGTGAAATCATGTGCTGAAAAATTGGCTTAATGATGATTTTGGTATTGCAAAGTGGTTGTGCTTATGACATGTGTGGTGCATGTGCATGTGTTGTTTCGGTTGATTATTTGATATGCTTGTGATAGCATGGTAGTGGTTTTGCTTGATGCAATGCGCTCGTGTGAGTGGTTGCATGGATTGATATTGAGTCAAGTCGTGAACTTGTGCTCGTACACGGTTGTGTGTTTGTTCATGTGCAGGTGTTGCTTGAGGTCGAACGTGGTCGGTGACGGGACCGGAACTAGGTTCATGGAGGAACTGAGGTTCGGGAATAGGTTCAGGGACGAATCGAGGTCTTGGTGGTCGAGGATGTCATGCGAGGCGTTCGGACTAGAGAACGGTGCACGTGGTTGCTAGTGAGTCACGTGAGTACGGCAGGTGGGCCGTACGCGTGCAGTTGTATTCGTTGAGGTAGTTTGCATGTATTGGGCCATGTTGGGCCAAGTGGACATGCATGCGAACTCTTCTAGGGTTTTCTTATAAATAGGGGGAGGTGACCCCTGCTTATTGTGTTTTTTGTGATTTAGGGTTTGTACCTAGATAAAAAGAAATAAAAACAGTTTTTTTTCTCTCGAAGCTATACACGGGAGCCAACGAAAAACAGTGCACGCAAAAAAAAAAAAAAAAAATCAGAGCGTGCGCGTGTTTTCTTGTGATTCCCATCTGGGGAGTTTTACGTTGCTTCGACTGTTTGCTCCGGATGATCAAATCTGCGTGCATGTTGAAAGCTTGAAGTACGTTGTTTGTTCTTGCCGAAAGCTTGAAGGTCTTCTGCATGTTCTGGAGGCCAGAGGCGGCTCTGTCCGGTTGCAAAACAAAAAGACGTCATTACGTGAGATATAGATCGGAACAGCCATCAAGACAAGACACAGCAGCCAGAAGCGAGAGGAAAGGGAGGTTCGGTCGCTACAGTACCACGAGCGCTACAGCACCACGATTGCTACAGTGCCGATCTGCTACAGTAATTTCTGGTTTGCCTCTCTCCTGGTTTGCATCTGTTTCAATTCTAGATTGATTCATTACTTCTTCATGATAGTTTTGATTTGATCTATTCCAAACCTTCTTAGGGCATCGAGTTAGTGATCTAAAAAGGTTGATTGGTTAATTCCTTATAGATTTTGTTTAATCACGAAATTAGGGTTTAATCTATTTTCGGTTTTATTGAAACAGTCAACTTGCAAAGCTTATAACTTTTGCTCCGTAGATCCGATTGAGTCGATTCTTGTTGGGTTAATTTCTAAATTGAATCTAGTTTCTACAGTAAAATTTTCAAGTCAATCCGACGGTTGGATCTCCAGGAATTCACAATTTACCAACTGCATATCAATCTATTTTGTTGATTACGAAGTGATTATTTAATTCCGAATTGGGGTGAATTTTTAGTAGATCAAAAATTTGATTTTAGCTTCCGCGCAATCATTCACCCCCCCTCCGATTGCTATATTAGTTTATATCGATCCTACAGGTTCTCAATCCAAACGAAGAAATAAAAAACAATGAGAACATAAGCACCTCATAACTTGTGTAATACAAGCCTTATATACTCAAAGCAATCCTTTGGTGGCTTGTAGCACATCACTTGGTTAGCGATATCCGACCGAATCCGAGCCGATTGCACCCCTAGCTACAAGCCACCAAAGGATTGTTTTTGCCTTTTATATGGTTCTAAGCATATTCAGATCTGGAGCACATGCTGAGTAGAGAAGCATCAATGCATCACAAGTGGAAGTATATATCTTCAGTATAACCACATTGAACAATTTCAGAAATGAGCAGTTTTGTACTCACCGCTAGAGGCACATCTCGCGCTCGACCGGCGCGGCACCGCCCATGGCGAAGTCCGCCGCCACCCTGGTACCACGCCAATTGACTGAATAGGAGTACATGCACATATCCTTTTACAAAACTTCCTAATATAAATTGTTTAAATCATGCTGCAAGGACTATGCTACTGTTATTGAACTTTTCCTAGATCAGAGAACTGAAAATTCGTTATGGATAAATTAATAATAAAAAAGACTAATATAATGGAAGGTTATACTACCATATCCTTTATCAGTATACCAAATTCACTTACTTCACATACCCTTTTCCAAAAAGCCTAATCTCTAATAGGAAATTTAAGCAAGGATTCTAGAAACTACATCAAGTATTTCATATAACAAAGTTCAAGCCAACAAGGGGAACACTGAAAGGGAGTACACTTTCACTGGTGCTTCACAATCGTTTGAAGGCTTTGCAGTTAAGAATCCTTGCATGTTGGTTCACCTCGTGCTCTGCGATGGGATCAGCATCATGCTCCAACTTGGCCGCTGCCTTCAGTGAAAAAAATGATCGGGTTCGATTGATCTTGGAAGAAGCCAGAGACATGGATGGGGTTGTCAAACAAATCCCCATGGTTCAAGGGACATCGGTATCAGCAGAATCATGAATAGATTGGAATTCCTTTCTAATAAAAAAGACTACACCTCAAACCCAATGTCCTAAAGGCCAGAACTACATATCTAAAGTGTCGTCGATCCTATTGGGGAATGGATGCTTCTCTGCCCTCCAGATCTAAAAACAAGGTCAGATCACAATGAGAAAACCAATGGTTTGAACTCCATCTTGTCAAAACAAACCCATTTCCTAATTTCTGCAGATGATTGGAGCCAAACAGGTGAAGCACGCCACACAGTTCGCAGTAGTACTTGCAGTTATTCGAGTTATCCTCACCTAATCTGCAAGTGGATCAAATAATGTTGCAGCTGAGTACATATCAGGCTGTGAGACAACAGCAGAGGAATGACAGCACGCAAGCTTTTGAGGAATTATTTTGGCTGAAGCCCTCCTAAAAGCAATATAAAGTTCTGTAAGGCTCCGTAAGTGGAATCTGATGGTGCTAAGCACAAGTATGAGGTATTTTATCTGAAGGTGTATACACAAGTCCGGATCGTAATGTCTCCGCCGCCTACACGTCACTCAGCAGAGAGACGCCGCCGTCAATGTTCTGCTCGCCCCCCTCGCTCTCGTGTTCAGTATTCAGTATTTATACATGTTCCTTACAGTAAAAACATCACCAGCCAAACCTAGGCCCAATTTAACTAGCCCGCCACTTTGGACAAACCCACTCCGGCCCGTATACACGTCGATTGCCACAGCGCACTCTGGTTGATCTCCATAATGGGCCGTTGATCTCCTTGCTTGAATCCTGATCGCTCGTCTTCCTGCTTGGCGCCGTCCCGATCGAAGCCTCCGACTGATGGCGAGGAATAGGTTGGTCGCTGACATCCGCCTTCCGTTGACAGCCAGCTTGACCCCAAGCTGGCGCTTGAGGAAATTGATCCTTCATGGCTTGTTCGTCCTCCCATGTCGCCAAAGATGCCGGCCAGGTTGTCCAATGCACAAGTATTTGAGAAATTACTTTGCCAGTACGACGACACAAGCGTCGATCCAAAATGTGAAGAGGAATTCTCAACTTATGGTCAGGGTCAGGAAGGTGTGCACTGACCTGATTGAGTGCTCTAGTCGTCGGCTTCAGTAGAGAGACATGGAACACCGGATGCACCGAACTCATTGCCGGTAATTGTAATTCATATGCCACTTCATTGATTTTACGGATAACTGGGTAAGGGCCAAAATATCGAAATGCTAGCTTGTAGTTTGCTCGAGATGTAACAGAAGTCTGGGTATAAGGTTGGAGTTTAACATAAACCATATCTCCCACTGCAAAAGTGCGTTCGGAACGATGTTTGTCTGCTTGATGCTTCATGCGTTGCTGCGCACGTTGAAGATGAAATCTCACCAGTTCCTGCATGTCATGACGTTGATCCAGCCATGCTTGTAAATCTGGGACAGTGCACACATTATTCGGATTAATGCCAAAATGAGTTGGTGAGTGACCATATAGAACCTCAAACGGTGATGCTTTCAAAGCGGAGTGGTAACTAGTGTTATACCAAAACTCGGCTAGATAAAGCCATTTCATCCACTGTTTAGGGCAAGCTTGCACAAAACATCGAAGATATGCTTCCAAACACTGATTAACCCGTTCGGTTTGCCCATCAGATTGGGGATGATAAGCACTGCTCATGTTTAAGGTAGTACCGGACAATCTAAATAACTCTTGCCACAAGCGACTAGTAAAAACTTTGTCCCGGTCGGATACTATAGCTCTAGGCATGCCATGCAATCTGTATACTTGAGTCATGTAAACGTGAGCTACTGTAGATGCTGTAAAAGGATGTGCCAAGGGCAAGAAGTGTGCAAACTTAGAAAACTTGTCCACGACAACCAAAATGCAGTTGTATTCGTTTACTCGGGGTAATCCTTCAATAAAATCAAGGGTAACAGTTTGCCAAGCATGGTCTGGTATAGCAAGAGGAAGTAAGAGGCCAGGATACTTAGCTCTCTCCGGTTTCGCTTGATGACAAATGCGACATGAAGTCACAAAAGTATGTATCATTTTCTTCATAGATGGCCAAGCAAAGAGATTCTTAATGCGGCGATAAGTAACTGGAAATCCAGAGTGGCCGCCTACAGCACTGTCATGAAGGTTCTTCATCAATGTTAACTGCAAAGCGGAATTGTTACCGATCCAAATTCGGTTCTTGAATCGAAGAATACCCTCCTTGAGTGTAAAATTTGGTATATCCTGACCGGTAGTTAAAGCTGTTAAGATCCTAGCAGATACTGGGTCATGCTCATATCCTCGTACCACTTGTTCTAACCAAACCGGTTTGCTGTTGGAAATCGCAGACATAGTAAGGCACAACTCAGGAGCATCTTGACAAAAATTAGGATGTCTTGACAATGCATTTGCAACACGATTGTCCTGCCCCTTTTTGTACTGTAAAGTAAATTGCAAACCCAACAGTTTGGTGATAGCTTTTTTCTGCAATGGAGAGGTTACCCGCTGATCCATCAAATGTGTTAAACTCTGATGATCTGTCTTGATGACAAATGGAGCATGCTGTAAATATGGACGCCAATGATCAACCGCAAATAATATTGCCAAAAACTCTTTTTCATATGTAGACAACCCTTGATTCTTTGGTCCCAAGGCTTTGCTAATAAATGCTATAGGATGATTACTCTGTTGTAGGACAGCCCCAATTCCTCTTTCATTTGCATCAGCCTCAATCACAAAGGGTTGAGAAAAATTTGGCATTGCCAACACAGGAGCTGCTACTAGAGCTTGTTTGAGAGCTGCAAAAGACTGTTATGCTTCATCCGTCCAAATAAATTGTTGATTCTTTTTCAGAAGATTAGTTAAGGGTTTACTAATAAGACCAAAGCCTTGCACAAAACGTCGGTAATACCCTGCCATACCCAAAAAGCTTCGCACATCCTTGACACAAGTGGGAGTTGGCCATTTTTGGATAACTTGCAGTTTGGATGGCTCGGTAGCTACACCTCCCGCACTAATGACATGCCCCAAAAATTCCAGATTAGGTTGGGCAAATGAACACTTAGCCCTTTTTAGATGGAGATGGTGTTTACTGAGCAACATAAACACTTGGCGCAAGTGGTCATAATGAAGGTCCATACTGGGACTATAGATTAACACATCGTCAATAAAAACCACCACACACTTGCGCAGTAACGGTGACAACACAAAATTCATAAAGCTTTGAAAAGTGGCTGGTGCACCAGTGAGGCCGAAGGACATCACCTTGTACTCAAAATGTCCATGATGAGTTTGAAACGCAGTTTTGTATTCGTCTCCATCTTTGATCCGAATCTGATGGTAGCCAGATCGGTGATCCAATTTGGAGAATACTGTTGCCCCGGATAATTCATCAAGCAGCTCATATAGAATTGGCATTGGATACTTGTTTTTCAAGGTGTGGGCGTTTAACCGCCGGTAGTCCACACACAATCGCCATTCTCCATCTTTTTTCTTTACTAACAGAACCGGAGACGCGAATGGACTAGAACTGTATTGAATAATTCCATTAGAGATCATTTCTTGCACTTGTTTCTCAATTTCATTTTTCTGTTGAGGAGTGTATCGGTAAGGTCGCAAACGAAATGGTTGTACCCCCGGTAGCAAAGGAATGGAATGATCAAAATCTCGGCGAGGAGGTAAACCAGTCGGCAGTTGAAACAGATGATCGAATTCTTTGATTAGCCCGATTATTCTCGGATCAGTTACCGGTTGACACATACTGTGCTTAACCTCAGAGATTTCCAATATTTGTGCAATTGCTTCCTGTCTGAGGAGTGCGCTGAGTTGGCTTCCATCAATAGTAGGGCAGGCAGTAACAGAGGGAGTCACACCTTGTAAGAGGATTCTCTGATTCTTATATGAAAACTCCAGAGACTTTCTTCCCCAATGTACCTCCATTGGACTATGCTGTTCAAGCCAATCCATGCCCAAAATGATATCATATCCGCTCAACGGAAAGACCTTAAGGTTAGTGATGAAAGAATTACCTTGACACATCCACTGACAGTTTGGAATCACAAAGTTACAATCAAGAATGCCCCCATCTACAACTTTCACTCGAACAGGATGTTCTAGTTTTTGGACGCCCGGCATGAGAGGTAACAAGTGGCTGCCGATGTAACTTCCAGAGCTGCCCGAATCAACCAACAGCAACACTTCTTGACAGTGCACCCATCCTTTAAGTCGGATGGTTTTGCCACCCTCTGCACCAGCTATCGCCTCAGAGGAAATGGCTAGGACCTGCTCCTCAACTGGCTCGGATGTTGGAGTTTCTGGAAGCTTGATGTCTGGAGATTGCACTCCCTCTTCCGAAGCACTTGCTAGTGAAGGGAATATGCCCGAGAGGCAATAATAAATTGTTTATTATCATATTCCATGTTTATAATAGATGTTTATTTCTCATGCTAAAATTGTATTAATCGGAAACGTTAATACATGTGTGTTTAATAAACAAAAGGGTTCCTAGTAAAGCCTCTTTTTAAACTAGCTCGTTGATTAACTGATGATCAAGGTTTCCTGATCATGAACATTGGATGTTGTTAATAACGGGGTCATGTCATTAGAAGAATGATATGATGAACAAACACCCAAGTTGGTATAGCAAATACGATCAAGTCATTTAGTTTGTTGCTGTATCAAACACATACGAAATAGCCCTTTTTCCTTAGACCATGAGATGATGTCAATCACTAATTAGGAAGAGTACTTTGATGACATCAAACGTCACTCCGTAACACGGTGACTATAAAGATGGATTTGGGTACTATGAAAGTATTAGTTGAGGCTCATGCATCAAGAGTGGGATTTGTCCATCCAGATGACGGAGAGATATACTCAGGGCCCTCTCGGTGATATCACATTGACATCGCTTGCAAGCATGTGACTAGGTCACAAGAATGTTATATCACGGAACGAGTAAAGAGTACTTGTCGGTAACGGGATCGAACTAGGTATAGTTGATACTGATGATCGGATCCCGGACAAGTAAAATATCGTGAGACAAAAGGAATTGGTTATGGCGTTTCTTGTTTACGCGATCACTAGTTCATCGTTGAGTGAATGGGAGTCATTATGGATCTCGGATCCGTGATGATTATTGATCCGAGAGGTGTCTCAATCATGTCCATTTTATTCACGAACCATAGGGTGACACACTTAAGGTTCATCGATGCATTTGAGTGGATACGAAACAGGAGAAAAGTATGGGCGATAAGAGGACTATTTGAGTATCGCGAAATAGTTTCGGATATCGGAATAGTTAAAGGGGTATATGTTAATGTTTGTTAATTAAAAGAATTAACAAATATTAAAATATCTGAAATAAAAATGTTTTATTTATTTATGGGAGAAAACCTTTCATTTCTTGAGTGGGGTTTTAATGGAAACCAAAGTGGGATGTTTTAAAGTGAGTGGAGAGATCACTCACATGAAGAGAGGGAGGGCAAGGGGCAGCCCCATGCGCCGGCCACCCCTTGGCCTAGCCTCCTCCTCCTCCTATAAAAGGGAGGAGGAGCTCCTCTCTTTGGTGTTCATCCATTTGACCCTTTGGTTGGTCCTTTCTCCCTCCTTCGTTGATCCATTTTTCAAGCAAAGAGCTTAAGCGAAGCGCCTGAGATAGTTTCTCCACCACCACCACTAAGTCGTAGTGTTCTTTGGAGTTTCCGTGGATCCTCTACTTCCGCTGCCTACCGAACGAGGGATTGGAGGTCATCGTTGATCCGCACGCGTGTGACCAAGCACGAGGCGCCGCCGTTTGTGGCGCTCATCTTCGCGACTTTGAAGTCGGAGTGTACCTCTACATCAACCACGTTTGTTTGCGGGAACGTTATTCCCGCTTTCGGTCTACGAGGGTGAGTCCTTGAAACCGTTTACTTGCATCTCCTAGATATGATCTTGGTGTTTGGTTGCAATCGTAGGAAAATTTTTGTTTTCCATGCTTCGAAACCCTTGGTGGTATCGAGCCAGGTCTATGCGTAGATGTTTTGTACGGTTTAAAACACATGTGGATGTGGGCGTTGATAATCATGTTATTGCATACTTTCGTGTATTTTGGATCATGGTGGCATAGTGGGATTTGAAGCGGCCGGACTAACCTTACATGTCCTCGCACATGAGACTTGTTCCACGCCGACATGCAACTAGTATTGCATAAGTGGCTTTGCGGTGTCGATTTCTCCTACTATAGTCATGATCTAATTTACAACGGTTTGCTAATAATGTTTTTATCACCGTTGTGGTTCTTGTTCGTAGGTAAGAACAGCTTTTTCCTAGAAAGCCCAAAACCACGTAAAATATGCAAAAATAAATTAGAGGCGTCTAACTTGTTTTTGTGGCTTGTGATGTGATATGGTCATTGATACAAAGATTGTTGTATGAAATGAAATTTATTGTAAATTTAAACAACCGGCAGGAGCCATTTGGTTGTTCTTATTTCTTTCATGGCTGCGTGCTAAATATATATGTCCATGTGATATATTGTAATGGAGGAAGACAATCAAGATGGCAGCATCATGGACCTTGGTGCCATGCCGGTGGAATGATGAAGATCATACCATGTCGCACAAGATGGAGATCAAGTCTTTGAAAGGACCATATCATATCACTTTATTCATGCATGTGATGTTAATCCTTTTATGCATCTTATTTTGCTTGATTATGATCACGTCGATAGCACTATAAGATGATCCTCCAAATTAATATCAAGATAATAATGAGTTCTTCCATAGTATGCACCGTAAAGAAAGTTCGTCGATTCGAAGCACCACGAGATGATCGGGTGTGATAGACTCTACGAACGCATACAACGGGAGTAAGCCAGAATTACACATGCAAATACTTAGCATCTACTTGGCGAGCCTAGCATGTACTGAGACATGGCCTCGGAACACGAACCGAAAGGTAAAGCATGAGTCATATGGATGATATGATGAACATATTGATGTTCGCCTTTGAAACTATGCCGTCTCACGTGATGATCGGTTTCGGTATAGTGAATTTGGTTCATGTAATCACTAAAGATGACTAGAGGGATGTTGTTTTTGAGTGGGAGTTCTCGTATTAATTTTGAATTAACATTGAACTTAATCTATTATGAACTTAGTCTAAATAACTTTGCAAATATGTTGTAGATGGCACCCCTATTTTCAATTTCAACTGTTCATGGAGAAAGAGAAACTAGCCACCAATGGTAGCAACTTTACCAATCGGGCCCTTAACTCGAGGATTCTCCTCGGCGTTGCTCAAAGGAGCTATGTGCTAGAAGCACCGCTAGGTGACCCGCCTACCGATGATGCCCCGAGGAGGAGAAAAATATTTTCTTGACTCGCAAGGAGGACCACAGTTTAGTTCAACTGCGGCATTTTGTATGGCCTTGAGCCTGAGCCGTAAAACGCTTTGAGAACAGCAATGCTTTTGATACAATGGGAGAGTTAAAATTGATTTTTGACACCCATGCTGCGATGAGAGTTATGAAGCTTCGTAAAAGTTCTTTAGCTGCATGATGGAGGAAAACAACTCCGTTAGTGAGCATGTACTCAAAATGTCTGGCACGCCGATAAACTCATAGCTTTGGGAATAACGATTCCCAATGAGCTAGGAATTCATCGTGTTCTCCAGTCTACGCCACCAAGCTATAAGAGCTTTGTGATGAACTACAACATGCAGGGCATGAAGAAGTCTCTCCTCGAGCTTCACAATGCCGAAATCTTGAAGTGGAGATCAAGAAGGAACATCAAGTGTTGATGGTCCAAAAGACTATCGATTTCAAGAAGAAAGGCAAGGCAAAGGGTAACTTCAAGAAGAAGGGCAAGTCTGTTGCCACATCCGAGAAGAAAACCAAGGCTGGCCCTAAGTCGACATCGAATGTTTTTACTGCAAGGGCACTGGGCACTGGAAGCGCAATCGCCCAAAATATCTGGTGATAAGAAGGACGGGAATGTGAACAAAGGTATATATGATATACATGTTATTGATGTGTACCTTACTAGTACTCGCATGATGGCGCTGGGTATTTGATACCGGTTCGGTTGCTAACATATGTAACTCAAACAGGAGCTAAGGAACAGCGACAACTAGCAAGGGATGAGGTGATAATGCGCGTCGGCAATGGATCAAAGGTTGATGTGATCGCCGTCGAACGCTACCTATCCAATTACCATCAGGATTAGTTATGAACCTAAATAATTGTTATTTGGTACTGCGTTGAGCATGAACATCATATCCGGATCTTGTTTAATGCGAGACGGTTATTCATTCAAGTCCGAGAACAATGGTTGTTCAATTTATATGAATAATATCTTTTATGGTCATGCACCTAAAAAGAATGGTTTATTTATTTTGAATCTTGATAATAGTACACATGTTCATAATGTGAATGCCAAAAGAATTAAGTTGAATGATGATATTGCTTTGCATATATGTGGCATTGCCTATTATGTCATATTGGTGTTAAAAGCATGAAGAAGCTCCATTATGATTGACTAATAGAATCACTTGATTATGAATCATTTGAGACATGTGAACCATGCCTCATGGGCAAGATGACTAGAACCCCGTTTTCCGGTACAATGGAGCGGGCAACCGACTTATTGGAAATCATACATACCGATGTGTGTGGTCCAATGAGTGTGTCAGCACGTGGTGGATATCGTTACTTCGTTACTTTCACGGATGATTTGAGTAGATATGGATATATTTACTTAATGAAACACAAGTCTGAAACATTTGAAAAGTTCAAAGAATTTCAGAGTGAAGTAGAAAATCATCGTGAATGAAAGATCAAATTTCTACGATCTGATCGTGGAGGAGAGTATCTTAGTTACGAATTTGGCACACACATGAGACAATGTGGAATAGTTTCACAACTCACTCCTGCTGGAACACCACAGCGTAATGGTGTATCCGAGCGTCGTAATCGCATTACTTTATTGGATATGGTTCGATCTATGATGTCCCTTACAGATTTGCCACTTTCATTTTGGGGTCATGCACTAGAAACAGCTGCATTCACTTTAAATAGGGCACCATCTAAATCCGTTGAAATGACACCGTATGAATTATGGTTTGGCAACAAACCTAAGTCATCATTTCTAAAAGTTTGGGGATGCGATGTTTATGTGAAGAAACTTCAACCTGATAAACTCGAACCCAAAGCGGAAAAATGCGTCTTCATAGGATACCCTAAAGAAACAATTGGGTACACCTTCTATCACAGATCTGAGGGCAAGGTTTTTGTTGCCAAGAATGGATCCTTTTTGGAGAAAGAGTTTCTCTCAAAAGGTGTGAGTAGTAGGAAGGTAGAACTCGACGAGGTTGTTGAACCTTCTCTTCATGGAATGGCAAGTGCAGCAGCGCCAAAAGTTGTTTCGGAGTTGACTTCACCAAATGAAGAGGGAACTAATGATAAGGATCATGAAACTCCGAAAGAGAACACTACCGCACCTCGCAGGTCAACAAGAGCGCATAATGCTCCTGACTTTTATGTTCCTACTATGAATGTCATGGTAGTTGAGAATGATGACCCTGCGACGTATGATGAAGCGATGATGAGCCCAGATTCCGACAAATGGCTAGAAGCCATGAAATCCGAAATGGGATCCATGTATGAAAACCAAGTATGGACTTTGGTGGACCTACCCAATGACCGTAAGGCCGTTGAGAACAAATGGATTTTCAAAAAGAAAATAGACGCTGATGGTAATGTGACCGTCTATAAAGCTCGACTTGTCACAAAGGGTTTTCGACAAATTCAAGGAGTTGACTACGATGAGACTTTCTAACCCGTAGCGATGCTAAAGTCTGTTAGGATTATGTTAGCAATTGCTGCATTTTTCGATTATGAAATTTGGCAGATGGATGTAAAAACCGCGTTCCTTAATGGAAATATTGAGGAAGAGTTGTATATGATACAACCCAAAGGTTTTGTTGATCCTAAGGATGCTGATAAGGTATGCAAACTTCAGCGATCCATTTATGGGTGAAGCAAGCATCACGAAGTTGGAATCTCCGTTTTGATGAGGTAATCAAAGGTTTTGGATTTGTCCAAACCTACGGAGAATCTTGTGTTTACAAGAAAGTGAGTGGTAGCTCTATAGCATTTCTGATATTATATGTGGATGACATATTGTTGATTGGAAATGATATAGAACTTTTGAAAAGCGTAAAAGACTACTTAAACAGTAAGTTTTCAATGAAGGACTTTGGTGAAGCGGCATATATTTTAGGCATCAAAATCTATAGAGATAGATCGAGACGCTTGATTGGGCTATCACAAAGTACATATCTTGACAAGATTCTAAAGAAGTTTAGAATGGACGAAAGTAAGAAAGGGTTCTTACCTATGATGCAAGGCAAGGCGTTGAGTAAGACTCGAGTCCAGCTACAGCAGAAGATAGAGAAGTAATGAATAAGATTCCTATGCTTCAGCCATAGGCTCTATCATGTATGCTATGTTGTGTACAAGACCGGATGTGGCACATGCTATTAGTTTGACTAGCGGTACTGGTCTGATCCAGTTTTTGAACAACTGGACGGCGGTCAAGAATATCTTTAAGTACTTAAGAAGAACTAAAGATATGTTTCTCATATATGGTGGTGAAGAAGAGCTCGTCGCAAAATGTTACGTCGACGCTAGCTTTGACAACGATCCAGGATGACTCTAAGTCTCAATCTGGGTACATTTTTGAAATGAATGGAGGAAGCAGTGAGTGGAGAAGTTCCAAGCAATCTGTGGTGGCGGGATCTTCAATAGAGGCGGAATATATTGTCGCTTGAAGCGTACAGGAAGCGGTTTGGATGAAGATGTTCATATCCGAACTAGGTGTGGTTCCGAGTGCGTTGGACCCGATGGTTATCTATTGTGACAACAATGGTGCCATAGCCAATGCTAAAGAACCAAGGTCACACAAGAATTCCAAGCATATTAAGCGCGGTTTCACTCCATCCGTGAACATGTCAAGGATGGCGATATAAAGATTTGCAAAGTACACACGGATCTGAATGTGGCAGACTCGTTGACTAAAGCTCTCCCAAGGGCAAAACATGATCAGCACCAGAACTCAATGGGTGTTAGAATCATCACAATGTAATCTAGATTATTGACTCTAGTGCAAGTGGGAGGCGAAGGGAATATGCCCGAGAGGCAATAATAAATTGTTTATTATCATATTCCATGTTTATAATAGATGTTTATTTCTCATGCTAAAATTGTATTAATCGGAAACGTTAATACATGTGTGTTTAATAAACAAAAGGGTTCCTAGTAAAGCCTCTTTTTAAACTAGCTCGTTGATTAACCGATGATCAAGGTTTCACGATCATGAACATTGGATGTTGTTAATAACGGGTCATGTCATTAGAAGAATGATATGATGAACAAACACCCAAGTTGGTATAGCAAATACGATCAAGTCATTTAGTTTGTTGCTGTATCAAACACATACGAAATAGCCCTTTTTCCTTAGACCATGAGATGATGTCAATCACTAATTAGGAAGAGTACTTTGATGACATCAAACGTCACTCCGTAACACGGTGACTATAAAGATGGATTTGGGTACTATGAAAGTATTAGTTGAGGCTCATGCATCAAGAGTGGGATTTGTCCATCCAGGATGACGGAGAGATATACTCAGGGCCCTCTCGGTGATATCACATTGACATCGCTTGCAAGCATGTGACTAGGTCACAAGAATGTTATATCACGGAACGAGTAAAGAGTACTTGTCGGTAACGGGATCGAACTAGGTATAGTTGATACTGATGATCGGATCCCGGACAAGTAAAATATCGTGAGACAAAAGGAATTGGTTATGTCGTTTCTGGTTTACGCGATCACTAGTTCATCGTTGAGTGAATGGGAGTCATTATGGATCTCCAGATCCCGCTGATGATTATTGATCTGAGAGGTGTCTCAATCATGTCCATTTTATTCACGAACCGTAGGGTGACACACTTAAAGTTCATCGATGCATTTGAGTGGATACGAAACACTGGAGAAAAATATGGACAGTACAGGGACTGTTTCGAGTATCGCCGAAATAGTTTCGGGATATCGGAATAGTTAAAGGGGGTATATGTTAATGTTTGTTAATTAAAAGAATTAACAAATATTAAAATATCTGAAATAAAAATGTTTTATTTATTTATGGGAGAAAACCTTTCATTTCTTGAGTGGGGTTTTAATGGAAACCAAAGTGGGATGTTTTAAAGTGAGTGGAGAGATCACTCACATGAAGAGAGGGAGGGCAAGGGGCAGCCCCATGCGCCGGCCACCCCTTGGCCTAGCCTCCTCCTCCTCCTATAAAAGGGAGGGAGGAGCTCCTCTCTTTGGTGTTCATCCATTTGACCCTTTGGTTGGTCCTTTCTCCCTCCTTCTGTTGATCCATTTTTCAAGCAGTAGCTTAAGCGGCTTCTTGAGATAGTTTCTCCACCACCACCACTAAGTCGTAGTGTTGCCGGAGTTTCCGTGGATCCTCTACTTCCGCTGCCTACCGGAACGAGGGATTGGAGGTCATCGTTGATCCGTACGTGTGACCAAGTACGGAGGCGCTGCCGTTTGTGGCGCTCATCTTCGCGACTTTGAAGTCGGGAGTGTACCTCTACATCAACCACGTTTGTTTGCGGGAACGTTATTCCCGCTTTCGGTCTACGAGGGTGAGTCCTTCTGAAACCGTTTACTTGCATCTCCTAGATATGATCTTGGTGTTTGGTTGCAATCGTAGGAAAAATTTTTATTTTCCATGCTACGAAACCCTTCAGCTAGAGCCCACATTTCTTCTACCAAGTGTAAGGGTACTGTTGCAGAACATCGATGCGTATGTCCCCAACGTTCTCCGCACTTGTAGCATAGTCCTTTAGCTTTCCTGTAGGCCATCAAAGCTGACATTCGATCATCATTTGGACGTGACCGTGAACCTGTGAGAGGTGGAGCCTTCTTATCATCCATCAATATTGTTGGTGACGAACGTGGCAATGGTGGTGGTGGCAGAGGCATTGCCATCGGATGCCCAAATGTCTTGTTATAATTTGCCACATCGGCGCGGGTATTTTCGCGCCGATGTTGAGTCATCAATACGTCCTCCTGTAACAAAGCGAGAGCACTAGCAGTATCGAGATCTTTCGGACGTTGAATTACAACAACTGATCGAATTTCATTTTTTAGTCCATCAATAAATCGCGCAGTAAGAAATTCAGCATGGATAGTGTTGTCATAGGCTAACAACTGATGAACCAAGCTATCAAAGTGTTCAATATATTCTGATACAGTACCCGTTTGATGTATATGAAAGAATTTACGCACCAACGAACCATGCTGATCTCTACCAAATCTATTTGCCAGAGCAAGACCTAGTTCCTCCCAACTCATACTGAAAACCTTTTGGTCCATGGATTGCATCCAAAAAATTGCCAGACCTTCAAAACTTAAAGTTGCTAAACGAACCCACATTTCCTCAGGAACTGAGTAGAAACTGAAAAATTTTTCACAGCGATTCTTCCAGAGTTTTGGGTTTGATCCATCAAAGGTAGGTAAGTTAATATTTGGCAAATTAGCACCCAAACTTTGAGCCATAGACGCAAAGCTAGCATTAGACATTTGATTGGACTGGATTTGCGATTGAAAAGCATTTGCCTGAGGATGGTTACCTGTGACCGGAGGAGGCATTGGGGCATGGTCAGCCCTAGTGCCCACACTCCGGTATATGTTGCTCTCGTGGTGGCCCAATGACCCGAGCGTCGCCGCGACCGGCGATCCTTCCAGGTGGGTAGAAGGAGACGCTCCTGATCCTCCCTTGGCGCTGGCCAGGAAACATGAATCTTGAACAAAAACTTGACTGATTTGCTGCTTCAATTCGATGACCGATTTGTGTAGTTCAGTAACTCTGTTTTCCACCTTAGGCTTCCAGGCCTCCAATTGCTCTTGATCCTCCGCCAATTTCCGCAATGAATCCTCTACGCGATGAACGTACTGCTGTACATCGGCCACCATCGATCGAGTCTCCTCCTCTTTTTTGCTATTCTCCTCCAGCTTGGCCAGAATGGTTTCGAGCGGATCTTCAACTCGAGGCGGCGCCATGACTCCAGCCTTCGATTTCAGCCGAGTGAAGTGGTGATGTTCCGCCGCCAGATTGATACGAACACTGGCTCTGATACCAAATGTAAGGCTCTGTAAGTGGAATCTGATGGTGCTAAGCACAAGTATGAGGTATTTTATCTGAAGGTGTATACACAAGTCCGGATCGTAATGTCTCCGCCGCCTACACGTCACTCAGTAGAGAGACGCCGCCGTCAATGTTCTGCTCGCCCCCCCTCGCTCTCGTGTTCAGTATTCAGTATTTATACATGTTCCTTACAGTAAAAACATCACCAGCCAAACCTAGGCCCAATTTAACTAGCTCGCCACTTTGGACAAACCCACTCCGGCCCGTATACACGTCGATTGCCACAGCGCACTCTGGTTGATCTCCATAATGGGCCGTTGATCTCCTTGCTTGAATCCTGATCGCTCGTCTTCCTGCTTGGCGCCGTCCCGATCGAAGCCTCCGACTGATGGCGAGGAATAGGTTGGTCGCTGACAAGTTCCTCTTCATATCGCGAAGGTACTCACATAGAATTCCTAAGCATTATCTATAAGAACCAAAAAAACGCTACAATAGATACCAACCTTTTCTCTTTTTTTTTCCTGAAAAATGACAACAAATCAATTAGAAACTATTATAATCTAACAGCTCAGAGTCAGAAGACGGTTTTCACTGGACAGACTTGCCCAATCGGCTCAACTCTAGAGAAGCTAACACATATGGATCAATCAAAGGCTATGCCAATACTAATTATGCGTAGGGAGTTAGCTCTACTCTGAGAACTGGAATGAATTAAACAGGCAATTTCGACATCAGAAAAGACTATCCACAAATGCGCAACCAGACCAAATCTAGCAACGGGAGATCCCTGTTCGACGAGCGCGGCCGCCGCCTCCCGCAGTTCTTCGTGTCCTCTTGAGTGGTGGCGCAGCATCACGCAGGGGAGGCCAGATCTGACCGTCTTTCTTGTCTCCGGCAATGGCGCTGCTGGGTCTGGCGCCTCCCTCCCCAAAGCAGCGCACCCCCCTTCTACAGGGGGCTCTAGACGAATCTAGGGTGGCCACGACGATGAGGAGGCAGCGCAGTGGGCAAACAACATCATCCAGTTGGGGAAGCCAGATCTGGGACATGAGAGGAGGGGGTGAGGCCAAGGTTTCAAATCTCGTTTTGAGTCAAATCTCGGAGGTCACCGAAATCCGAAATCTTGGTGAGATTCAGAAATTTCGAACAAAATCCGAACGAATTGCAAAAACCAAATTTCAAATCCGTTTTTTTTTCAACCGGGAAATCCGAGATCTCGGCCGAAATCACCGAGATCTTAGCCAAATTGAATCGGCCGAAAAATGGTCCAAAACACATCAAAAATTTTGAATTTTTTTTGGATGGTCCTGACACATAACTAATGTTTCCATAAAAATTTGAGATGATGATCAAGCATCAGTAATTTTTAAAAAATCTAACAGTGGTAAAGTCGTCATAAAAACCGCATGTAAAATCAGTTTTTGATTTTTCAAATGTAACAAATGAACTTCAAGTCATTTGAAAAGTTTTATGTATGTTCCTATCATACTATGTATTATAGAGAAATATTATTCCATACATAGAAGCCATAATGTAATTGAATTGGGGCAACACAACATATTACATATTGATACACTAGATATATAGACAATACCTCAAGTATTTATTCCATTAAGAAATACCTCATGGGATTGGGATGTCAATCTAACTAGTTACCTAGACTAGTAGACAGAAACTACAAAGTGATTATTATTGATACACAATATTGTACATAAAATCTAATTCACTGATTCACCAACAAACATATGTAGCATACTAGCATCCACACTCAGAAATGCTACCTGGACTCACCAATCATCGTATCTATGCATCCACAGACAAAAGTTTGCTCATAGTCACCGGAGATGGCCGGAGTTTGCCCATAGTCAACCGAGCTATAGCTATATGGAGTGAGAATACTATGTTGTTTCTGTCTTAGCTGTGAGGAATCGGGTTTGCTTTTAAATTTCTACTCTCCACATTGGGATAAATATACAAATACTAACTGTCTATACCATAGGATAGGAAATATGATTGGGTGAGTTGGTCAGTGCGGCTAATTTAAGCATTTGGTGGTAGTAGAGGTATGGGTTCGAATCCCCTTCGGCCATAATTTTTTTTCCTTTTTCATTTTTTTCCACTTGATAGTTGTTCGTGTTAGTCAACGAAATGCTCCAGAAAAAAGTTTCTTTGGAAATGATTTAGTGCTTGGACCTTAATTTTATGTGTGTTCAACCTTTTCTTTGGAAATGAAAAATAGTTCAAACCACTTTAGAAAATTTTGAAATTTTTTGTGAATGGTCCTAACACATCCATAATATTCCCATAAAATTTTCAGATGATGATCAATCTTGAGAAATTTTAAAAAATTCAGACAGTGCAAAACGACAAATTGAACCGACAAAAAAATGGTCAAAAACACATCAAAAATTTCAAAATTTTTTTGTGTATGATCTTGACCCTAAATACAATCAAATACAGTGCAAAAAAAAAATCAAAATCTGGCAAAAACACCTGAGATCTCGCTCGAGATTCCCGAGATCTCGCCCGAGATACCCGAGATCTCGCTGAGAAATTCGAAATTTGATTTTTTTTTGAATTTTTTGAATTTTCTGGGATTTTAAATCTCAGAGGGGGTCCGAAATCCGAAATCTTGGCCGAGATTTCGGATTTCGGTCCGAAATTTCAATCCTTGGGTGAGGCAGAGGAGGTCAAGAGAGGGCAGCAGAAGCGGTGGCAGCGAGGGGTGAAATGTGGAGATGAGGGGATGGCGAGGGGAGGAGGGTGCAGCGGGTAGGGAATTGGGGGTGAGGGGAATAACTACCGAGGAACTATGGCCGACGCTTGCTGGACGCGCTCCGCGTGACGGGGGCGGGTGGTGGGGCTGGAAGCGACGGGGCGCAGAGATCGTCGGGGCAGAGGCGATACGGGCGAGGAGAGGAGGTGGTGGGGATGGAAGCGGCAAGGCGTGGAGATCGTGGGGCAGAGGGAAGAGGGCTGGGGTGCGTAACCATCGGTCAAGGGGAGAGATCGCGACGGCCCGCGAGAGAGCGACGACCCGCTGCGTGGAGTTGGGCCTGATTGTTGAGTGGACAATCCACTAAGACAGGGTGAACTTCTTCTTTATTAGTTAAGATATACCCTTGTGTCAAACCAATTAATTACTAATTCCAAATTCCACCCTAGCTAATTAATTACTCCTACAAACTACGTACGTACGGTTGAAGCACGATCGATGCAATTAACACGGTTAAATCAACAAGATGATAAATTGCTGTGATCGACATCCTACCTTTATTGTTATGCAAGAGTTAAATTATGCATGCCTTAATTTGTGGGATTTCAATCTCCAATCTCGTTTATTGCATGCATGCTATCAAAAATTAATTAAAGCTCTCGATCGACTGTAATTTGCCGGTTGATCATGCATGCACCTGTACTACTACAGATCTCGTCTTCCATACCGGTCCATCAATATCGGTTATGCATGTACCGGGACTAACCTTTACATCAGTCCCGGTTCAACGGTCTACAGGTCCGGGGGGATCATTAGTACCGGCCAAAAACACCAACCGGTGATTCGATGCTGCTTAGTACGGGTTGGTGTAACCAACCGGTACTGATGTTAGCACATCAACACCGGTTGGTATTTTTGACCGGTACTAATGCAGTCCACACTTTGTCTCCCGGCGCCCCCTCGATCCTGCGCGCCTTTACGATGAAAACTCTTAATTCATGTTCATCCGATCGAATTCTTGGTTTTTCGATCCAGCCACGTATAAAGCCATCGATCAAGTGAGGGAGACGTACATCAGATTGAGTCATTTTGTTAGCCCAATTAACAATGGCAACTCCTTCTCCTTCTTCTCCCTCTGACGCGCCATCACCACCTCCAGAGGAGGAGCGGGAGAAGGAGGTGGTGGTGGAGGAGGAGGAGGATGAGGACAATGATGATGATGATGAGGAGGAGGAGGAGGAGGAGGAGCAGTCCAAGATCTGCTGGGGAGCTCGTCGGAGGAGGATGACGATGGAGACGTCATCCACGACGACGATGACTACAGCCCCCCGCCTGACGACGACGACAACCCCCCTAGCAGCGACGACGAGTGGTGGTATCAGTGATCGCGCCACCCACCCGCCGGGCCATCGCTATATATATTGTAATTAATATATTGTTATGTTATGAATTATTGTAATTAATATAATATTTTATGGTCTACACATAATGTTTTACCTCCCTCCTTGAATCTTCACCGCCTCAACCGTTAAATTCAAATATTCAAAAAAATTATGAAATGTAAAAAAAACGTTCAAAAAATTATGCCACAATGAGAAAATCGTTCAAAAAAATGGCTTCGAGAAACATTCAACTGGACAGGAAAATCAGGAGAAAATCGATCAAAATCGGAAGAAAAATTATGCCACAAGGAGAAAATCATTCAAAAATTATGTCAACTAGAGGTTCAACGGTTACAAGGCACATTAGTACCGGTTGATAAGACCAATCGGTACTGATCTCTACCATCAGTACCGGCTGGTTACATCAACCGGTACTAATATTAGAGTGTCATTATCGGTTCATAAAATCAACCGGTACTGAATCCCCCATAGGCTATTAGCCTCAAGGACATCAGTACCGGTTCGTCTCCCGAACCGGTACTATCTATCGGTTGAATGGCTACAGGGCTGCGGGGGGATATCAGTACCGGTTCAAGGAACCAACCGGTACTAATGGTCTAACATCAGGGCCGGTTGGTACATTGAACCAGTACTGATGTCAGACCAATTTAAACTTCTTCGTCCTCAAGCTCTCTGCCAGAGCAAGAACATTTCATCACGTGAGAAGAACAGGAGCTTCGGCCAAGAGCTTCAAGAGAGGGAAGGTGCTGCCAAAATTTCAAATTTTTAGTCATTTTACTCACAACCAAGGTAACTAAAGTTAGTAACATCATTCCTCACTACATTTGGTCTTAAATGGAGCCTCTTCTTTGCTTGAATCATGAAGAAAATTTGATTTTTCCCCATAATCGATGAAAGATTTTAATGTAAAGATCTAGCTCGATCTTTTCAAGTAGGATACAAAAAGTTGTTGTGTAAGCTTAGAATTTACTTGGATTATAATATAGCTCGCATTTAAGGTGTGGATCTAGCTTAAATTTACGTTTTAGTTTCATCGATCGACGAAGGATGGGGTTTGGTTGCACGTAATTGGGGAAATTAAGAATGGTGCATGGAAATCATGGAGTTTGGGATCTTCACATGGCAATGGTTATGTGAAAAAGAAGAAATTTAAATTCATTTGCGAATTAAAATAACTAGTAGAGTGCCCGTGCGTTGCAACGGATTCCTATAAGAGAATGATACACGTCATCAAGCATGATCTTAAACCATACAATGAACATTAATTTTCTGTCACACATCGAACAAATAAACGATTTCTCTCCATTGAAAATAGCTGCACTAAATCTAGCTTCCCATCACTGGAAATCATGCCCGCGAACAAACAAACCATAACAAAGCAATAGATAATGTTAGCCAGGCATGACACCAAAACATATGATAAGTAATCTTTCAAGTATGAATCATCTGGTTTTGAAACACCATAAGTCACACAAATTGCATGACCAATGCCATGTCTGTATAAAAGCAGTCTGAGACTTGAACAAAGACTACAACCTCTACACTCAGCATTCTTGGATTTATTACATTTTTAAGACCACATGGCAAGGAAGTGCGATTGAAATGCATGGATAATTCAAACTAATGAAAAAAATAAAAACTATGGTGTAAGTTTTTTTTTGGAGAAAGATGTAAAGCATACCCGTCCTCTGCATCAGTAAAAAGCACTCTACTGGCCATAGCTGCAGAAGGTGGCTTATGAGGAAAAAGCGAAAAATTGAAAAGTGGAAAGAATCTCTGTGCCAATCTTGTAATATCAAATGGAACAAGGGCAACCGACTCCTTTTTAGTACTATCAACAAGGGTAGCAGCTAATGATTTCTTATGCTGTAATTGCCTAGATGAAACTGGTGATGCTGTGGGCACATTATTTGTTCTGCCTTGAGAAACATTGTTAGCATCTTTGCAAGGGCTAAGTATCGGCGAAGGAAAAAAGTGGTTCTTTCCTGGAGTGGTTTTTGTCAGCAGTGCCATCCATACGGCTTCTTCTATACTTCATTATAACTGTCAATCCAGTACAAAAAAGATGTTTAAGCAATGCCGAACAAAATGAAAAGCAATGTATGCAAAATTAGATCATGTAGCTATCTTGCGGAACTTACCAGCTGCAACATCACTTAAATAACTGGGGACCAAATTGAAGTGATGAGACATCAAGGATGGACATAACAAGACTCTTAATTAATGGCACCCAATGGCATTCTGAGCTCTCAGAAGAAGCAAAGCTAAATGAAGAGTGTTTCTCCTAGCCAATGCTTGATCATGACAGTCAATCAACTCAATTATCATCTTTTTAACATCAGTAGCCACATTCTGTTTAGATGGGTTGAGAACACATAAAGAGAAGGTTTGCATCAGGAGATGAACATGCTCATATATCACATATGCAATTGGCCAAGTTGTTGATCAGTAAATCCATTCACGAAAGCAGCACCAGTTACTGATATCAATGATGAAGGGACGAACATTCTGGGAAGGATATTGCCATCTATAAAGAAAAAGAACGCTGCACAGATATTTAAAATATGACCTATTCTAATTGCAATTTTCTAAACTTACATCGATTTACTTGAGAAATAACAATGGGTTTATCAAGTATTGTACATAATAAGTTTTTTCAAGCAGAAAAAGATCCGAGAATAAGAGCACTTAGTACTTAAGAAAACTAAATATACCTCATTGAAATAACATCCTCCACTTTAGTGCAAAAGGCCATGCTATCCTGCCTAAGCTCAATGGTGTATTTCCCTTTGCTCACGCCATCATGAGTTTCTAGTTCTTCCTGCAACCAACATCATATAAATTTTCGATCTTATAGAGCAAATACAATTTGTGAATGAGATTGATAAAAAGTGAAAGAGCTTCCATGCTCTTCTAAATGAAAACTGCACATGTACTAAAACACCATTAGTTAGTAATGGGATGGGTGTAGAGTGATCTCCAAGTCCTCATTTTATTTAAATCCATGATTTTTTTCTTCTATTCAGTAAGGTCATTTTCCAAAAGGTACAGCTAGGAACGATAGCTAAAGCCTCAAAATATTGACCCCTTATTTCTAAAAGAGCATACTCCTTAGAAAATTATTGGAGGAATTACTTGTGTGGCACAAAGACATATCCCAGGCATCAACAAATGAATATGTGTCATTATTTCACAGACTGAGAAATGCTTTAGCTTTTTTTCTAAAAAAAATACCTGTTTAGCATTTCTGAAGGACCAGTAAAATTGCATTGTTCTCACATCGGAAGCAGAAAGCCAGCAAGTAAGCAAAAGCTTGAGTACAACTAATTGCAGTGCAAGGCAACTTGAGGTTTCCAATTACAGTTCTGAATGCGAAGCAAGAACAGGTAGAGGACACGCACCATGGTCATCGTCCTTGGAGGGAGTGTCGTCACAGCGATGCGCCTTGCCCCACTGTATGCGGAAGCAGGTGCTAATCTCCAGCACGGGTCGCTGGTTCCAGTCGCCGTGCAGTCGCAGGTTGAGGTGGAGAATCGTGGGCGGCTCCTCACCATCGAAGGCGCCCAGGCCACGCAGCTCGATGGCGAACTACACCACCATCACCGTCTCGTTCCTGACCCCACTCCGTTTCAGCCCCTCCACATACTCCGGCCGCGCCGTCCCCACCACAGTCGCCGCCGACCCCACCGCCAGCCTGCACGGCAGGAAGGCGACCGAGGGCAAACGAGCTGGGGCACTTGGTTGCCCTCCGTTGCCTGAGACGATGGAGTCCACGTCGCCCGTGAACGTGGAGCCTCCTCCCACGCCTTAGCACCGAGCGCCCATGCCTTGCCGGTCATGCGCCCGAGCTTGGAGAAGTTGCCCAGCATGCCCCACCGCATCCTGCCTCCACCAGCTTCGTGACGCCGGAGGATCTCCCCTGTGATGCAGCCGTACCCTGCGACAGCGCTCCTCAACCTCTTCGCCCGCGTAGACTTCACCGCCAAGATCTGGTTCTGCCCGCTCTGCTTCACGCGCAACCTCTTCCCCCGCACTACGCCGCTATCTCGAAGAAGTGGTGGGCGGTTGCGTTGGGGTAGCCATTAAAGGGATGGGAGCAGTTGCGAAGGAGGTGGGGCGACTGGCGTGGATTGGGGTGAGGGAGCGAGCGACGGGCGCTGGGACGAGGGAGTGCGCGTGGGAAATGGGCTTGAGTTGGGCCTTTTCAGTTTGGACGATCCATAAGACAGGGTAAACTCCTTCTTTTATTAGTTTAGATATCAGAAATATAAATGGCTTTATAGAAAATATAAAATGAGTTCAAAATTTGAGAAAAGTTTTCAAAAATAATATCTAGATTTTGATCTACCAATTCTTACAATATAAATTAGTAGTCAAAGTTTTGTTTTTTGATGTCGATGTAGAAAATAACATGTTTTTGTGATTGGAGGGGCTAATTCTACGTTTAACCATTTGGTGGAGATATAACACCTTGCACACCATTTTTGGCTTGAGCACCTAATCGACATGAATGAATTTTGAGAAATGTTCAAAAATTCATTATTGGAAAATGAGCTAATAACAACCTTGATGTAACATAATGTAGATGGACCGGCGATGGATGTACATGGACCGACGCTCCCTGGAGTTCTTGCAGGGTTTGCAAGCTTTTCTTCGTGCGGCCGATGCATACACAAAGTCATGCTACATATGTTGTTCATGCATAGACTGCAAGAATGAGAAGGAGTGGCCAAAATCCAGCCACCTTCATTCCATTTTCTCTCAAGAGGTTTAATGCCAAATTATACCTGTTGGACCAAGCACGGTGAAAAAGAGACTATACAGGAAGTTGGTGAAGAAGAAGAAGAGGGGGACAATAATATACCAGATGCTGTCCAACACCGTTCGTTCGAAGATACATTGGGGGAGTTTGGCGATGATGACCTAGACCAGATGCTGCTTGATGGAGAGGGAGAATACAACGATGAAAGACAATACAAAAAGTTCCAGCGCCTGCGAGAGGACCATGAAACACTACTGTACCCAAACTGCCGACAGGGCCACAAAAAATTGCGTACCACACTAGAACTGATGCAGTGGAAGGCGACCAATGGATTGTCTGATAAGGGATTAATTTGATGAGTTGTTATGCCTCATAAAGAAGTTGCTTCCAGATGGTAACACGCTGCCTAAAACTACGTACGACGCCAAGCAAGTTGTCTGCCCTTTGGGGTTGGAGGTACATAAGATACATGCATGCCATAATGATTGTACCCTTTATCGCAATGAATACGAGGATTTGGAAGCTTGTCCGGTGTGCAAAACTTCGCGGTATAAGACCAGGCGTGATGACCCAGGAGAGGAAGATGGGCAGCGTAAGAAGAAGAGACCTCCGGCTAAGGTGGTGTGGTATTTCCCTATAATCCCCCCGGTTGAAGCGTTTATTTGCGAACAAAGCGCATGCCCAGATGATGCGCTGGCACAAAGAAAATCGTAAGGACGATGGAAGGCTAAGGCACCCCGCTGATGGCTCCCAATGGAGGAAAGTCGATAGAAAGTACCCGAACTTTGCTGAGGATGCGAGGAACATAAGGTTTGGGTTGAGTACGGATGGGATGAACCCGTTGGGCGAGATGAGCAGCAGTCACAGCACTTGGCCCGTGACTCTATGTATCTACATTCTTCCTACTTGGCTGTGTATGAAGCGGAAGTACATTACGATGCCGTTGCTTATCCAAGGCCGAAGCAACCTGTAAACGACATCGATGTGTACCTCAAACCGTTGGTTGAAGATCTGCTAATGCTATGGAACAATGGTGTACATGTGTGGGATGAGTACAAAAGAGAGTATTTCACCTTACGTGCATTGCTATTCGTAACCATCAACGACTGGCCTGCACTTGGTAACCTATCTGACCTATCTATCAAAGGATATAAAGCCTGCATCCAGTGCTTAGAGGATACGGATAGCAAGTATCTGAAAAACTCATGAAAGGTCGTGTACATGGGCCACCGTAGGTTCCTCTATATGAAGCATCCATTACGAAGGAAGTGTGAGAATTTCGATGGGACAGAATAGAAACATAAGAAGCCCATGCATCGCAGTGGGACACTTGTATTTTCTCTGGTAAAGGATTTGAAAGTAGTATTTGGAAAGGGTCCTGGTAGCAAATCTGTCCTGACTGAACAAGATCTTACGAAGCCTATTTGAAAGAAGAAATCAATATTTTGGGACTTACCGTACTGGAAAGACTTGAGGTCCGCCACTCATTGGACTTCATGCATATCACGAAGAATGTCTGCATGGACCTGCTAGGCTTTCTAGATATGTACAGCAAAACAAAAGATACACTTCAAGCACGAAAGGACTTGCTTCTATTGGGACTCAGGAACGACCTACATCCGGAAAAGAGAGCGAAAGTGAAAGTGCATCTAGGCCCCTTAATGTTGTGTTGGTTGATTAATGACAAACGATTAAAGAATCTAACATGTTCAACTATTGCATGAACAGGTGAATGCTTTGAATAGAGATCATCTACGATCATCGGGCATCCTCAGACGTCATTGAGTGAGAAAAACGGCAATTGTGAATGTAATTTTCATTTGTTGAGCCATAGGTTTGCCGTACTATTCAGAGGGGTGCGTTAAAATTGGTCTAGAGATGGTCTATATGCTCAGATGAATGATTCTAGTCTCTTGAGAGCGTTTAAGTTGTCTCCCATGCATTGGAATTTAGTAAGCTGAAATTTCTAGTCGGATGCTCCGATGTTGGATCGGAAGTTTCGAAGCTCAGACATTCCGATGTGTGGTTGCATGTGGGATGTCAGAGATAGGGGTCCCGCAAGAGGGGCCTACACCCGACTGGGCTTGACGGGCGGAATAGAAAGCCCAAAGCCCAGAAGCACCACGACGGGCCCGAAGGGGGTTTTCGACTTGTTCCCCAAGACAACTCCTGATCCTTCGGGGAAGCTTCGCGCCACGCCCGAACAACCCGCTAAGAACGAAGCATGCAGCCTGACACTGCCAGAGCCTGCGGATGCTGGAACCTGACAAGGCGGCAGGCGTGGGTCGGGGAAAGCATAACCACCTCTCCAAGACGTGGAGCGCGAGGGCGGATAAGGACAAGGCACATGTCGGCCAGGCCACCATGTTCAGGGCCCGGTGGCGCCCATCTATCATGTACCCTTCCCCCAGTATATAAGGGGAGGAGGGAGAAACAAGAAAAGGAGGCTCACAAGATATCCAAGAACACAGGACTAGGGTATTATCTCCTCCGAGAGAGCCCGAACCTGTCTAAACACATATCTCCCTTGCATCCTGTGTTACCATCAAGCTCAGATCCCGCACAAATCCCCTAGAATCACAAATCTTATTGCCGGCGAAACCGATCGTCGACATTGCACTTCAGTCCGTAGTGCGTTGTTAGGGTCGGACATTCTGATATTTAATATCGGATATTCCGATGCCTGTTAGTTCTCGAAAAGGGTTCTCTCTGTTTAGTTCGGACAGTCCGAAGTTTAACTTCGGAACTTCCGAAGTGGCTGCTTCTCTTTTTGGGAACTCTCTGTTTGGTTCGGATGCTCCGATATTGACATCGGACATTCCGATTTGGACTTGGAAAGTTTTGTAGAGTTCTTTTTCCTGAGTAACATCGGAAGTTCCGAAGTGGTATTCGGATATTCCGATGCTTATAGTTTTTGTCCGTTGGGAGCTGTCCCAATTCTGGTTATTTGCACTCATCGGATGTTCCGATGTTTCGATCGGACATTCCGATGTGTGGCTGAGTGCGAGTATAACGGCTAGTTTTGAACCAAAATTATAAATACCCCACTCCTCTCCCTTTTGAGGGTTACTCACTTCTTTTGGCTGAGCACCTTGAGCACTTTGAGCACACCTTAGAGCTTTCTTGAGTCCTCCTTGATCTTAGTGATCATCTAGTGTGTGAGGAAATCTAGTATGGTTGTGAGCTAGTGAAAAAGGAAAGATTCATTCATCTTGAGCACTTAAGAGCATCTCCAAGATCAAGAGTCAAACGCACTCATTTCTCTTGGAGGTTGAAGGACTCCTAGACGGCTAGGCGTCACTCATGAGCTCCCAACGTTTGTGGGAAGCCATGAGAAGTTTGTGAAGGCCGGCTCCGCCTCCGAAAGGAAAGGAACCAATAGTGAAACCAAGCCTCAAGTGCGACCGAGGTTTGGGAGGAAAGGGCTGGAAAAGACCCGGCTCTTTGGAGCTTCCTCAACGGAGACGTAGGATTCCCTCAAGAATCCGAACTCCGGGAACAAATCCTATTTTTCCTTTTGTCATATTGCTTGTCATTGTTGCTAAGATTGTACCTAAGATTGTTTCTTCAAGTAATCTCTTCTTTAAGTCGAAGTCTATCGGACAATCCGAACATATACCGGAAGTTCCGATTTCATCGGATCCGATTTCATCGGAAGTTTCGATACATTACCGGAAGTTCCGATACTCTTTCCGCTGCGATGAATTTAGTTTTAATTTTTAAATTGCCTATTCACCCCTCCCCTCTAGGCAACTTTCTCATCTTTTCAGAAAGGACAACATTACCTCCACCCCACGAGCTACACTCTGAGCAAGGAAGAGAAAAAATATGATTAAGTTCTTGAGCAGCGTGAAGGTCCCTTCTGGATACTCCTCGAACATAAAGAGACTCATAAACACGAAAGAGAATAAAATCTTACACCTTAAATCCCATGATTGTCACATGTTGATGACACAGCTGCTTCCAGTGGCGGTGAGAGGTATTTTGCCTGACTGAGTACGAGGGACAATCATAAATTTGTGCTCGTTCTTCAACGCGGTGTCGCAGAAGGTCATCGAGCCGAATAACATATCTCAACTGCAGCATGATGTGGTCGATAGTATGGTCAGCCTTGAGATGATCTTCCCTCCGTCCTTCTTTGATATTATGGTCCATCTCATGATCCACGTTGTCAAAGAGATAGAAATTCTTGGACCCGTTTTCCTGCATAGTATGTTCCCATTCGAGAGGTACATGGGTGTCCTAAAGAAGTATGTTCGCAGCCGGTCTTTCTTTTACTAAGTCAAAAAATTCACTCACGCCGGACCAACTTTCTTAGTTCGGCGCTGAACTTTCTTCTCAAAGACTTGTACCGAGCGTATGCCGTTCACGCCGAACAATACTTTCAGTGTGCGACGGACCAGACTTTTTGGTCCGGCGTAAATGTAAAACTTACTGGAATTCGACTTCTCTTCAAAGTCTTTCTCAGAACAAAACCAGTAAGTTTACCTTCTACGCCGGACCAAGTTTTCTGGTTCGACGCGAACATGATTTCACTTGGTTCACGACGGACTGTTTTCTGCCCAAAGCATGTGTACGACAGACCAATTGATTTGGTCCGGCGCAAATGGGATTTTTGACTTTTTCAATCTAGCGTGCATTTGACAAATTGTGAGGGAGATTTGGCTTAGTTTGGGGACAACTGAATTTTGTAAAATTTTATATTCTGACAATGTCCAACGGCTAGTAACTGCTTGTAACAGCTATTTCCTGTCTCCATTTGAGCTCTCTCTTGCATTCTCTTATCAATCTTAGCATACTTGAGCTCAGAAGCTTTCAAAGAGACATTTTTATTGTTGAGTAAAAGCTTCAAAGCGAATCTTACTGCAAGCTTAGTATAGACAGTTCTGTTCTAGTGAGCCAAGAATGTTAACTAGTGAATAGTTTATTACTCTTGGAACCTTGAGTTCCTAGACGGCTTGTGAGATTCTTGGTGCGACCTGTCCAAAGGAGTTTGTGGAAGGCCACCATTGTGTGTGAGTGGTTTTGGGAATCACCTCGCTGGAGTGGCGAAAGAGTCACCTTAGTGTGATACCAAAGCTACTGGTTTTAGCTTTTGGTAGAGCTTAACTTCGTGAGAAGTGCTCTAACGGGGACCTAGGAGCTTGGCTTTGAACCTCGGTGAAAAATTATTGTGTCTCCTGTCTTTTTCTTTCAGTTTATGCTTACTACCTCACTTACTTGTTTGTTTTCTCTGTTATATTCTTCACACTAGCAAAGCCTAGATGTTTTAGGCCTTACTTGTCAAAATCTTCAGTTTTCCTTCTTGCTAGCTTTGTGTTTTCCTTACTAATTTTTTAGAGCCTTAATTCTTGTAGAATTTTTGCAAAAGCCTATTCACCCTCCTTTAGGCTCATCCTTGATCCTTCCAGTGGTATCAGAGCTTGGTCTCTCATTATTAGACTTAACAGTCTAGAGAGTTAAGGATGGCCAATGAGGGAGTATCCATAGGAAAGGCACCATTCTTTGATGGCACAAATTATGCCTACTGGAAAATCCGAATGACTGTCTACCTTAAGGCCATGAGTCCAAGCATATGGATGGTTGTAAATGAGGGCTTCGTCACATTGCTTGATCAAGACGTACGAAAGCTCATCTCAACGCTTAGGCTATGAATGCCTTATTTGGTGCTTTGAACGCAGACGAGTTCAATCACATGAGTAATCTTGAGACTGCACACGAGATATGGACGACTCTCTCAGAAATTCATGAGGGTACGTCTGCGGTCAAAGAGGCCAAACTACATATACTTAGGATAAAATATGAGAGCTTTATTATGTTGCCCCATGAGAACATCACCGAGATGTACTCAAGATTAAACAACATAGTAAACGAGTTCAAAGGTCTTGGGGGTGCTCTTACTGACCTTGACATTGTTCGTAAAATGCTCAGAGCACTTCCAGAGAAGTACAAGACCTTGGTGACTCTCTTCCTCAACTCACCGGAGTTGACAAGATTGACACCGATAGCTCTGTTCGTCAACCTCATCACAAACGAGCTGTACAAAAAGGGAAAAGAAGAGCTGTTGGAGCATAGTACTTCCAAGAAGAAGAATCTCGCATTTCAAGCCAAGAAGGAGTCAAATGAAGAATCACTTGATGAGTCCGAGAGTGACACTGAAGAAGAGATGGCGCTTCTTGTAAGGAGAACGAGAAGATTCACGAAGAGGCGTTCAAGTTCAAGTATTTGTCAAAAGCACAAGAAGAAGGACCATTCAAGCAGCCAATGTTTTGCAAACATTTGGTGTTTCGAGTGCAATGAGAAAGGTCATTTTGCATCTCACTGCCCAAAGAAGAAAGATAAGGATGACAAAGGGAAGTCGTCCAAGAAGAAGAGATTTGAAGGGAAGAAGAAGCTTTTCAAGAAGCTTCACAAAGATGGCAAGGGTGAAGCCCATATTGGAGAATGGGACTCCGACGATGAATACTCAGACTCGGAGTCTTCAAGTGATGATACTTCACCAAAGAAGAAAAATCTTGCCGGAATTGCTATAAGGGAAGCACCTTTTTGCAGTAGTGGCAGTTGATCACTATTCGTCAATAGATGATATCTATTTAAAGACTATTAGCACAGAGAAGGCAATTCCTATACCCTAAACCCTAAAGCTTTATCACTATTCATCACTACTCTTTGCCTCATAGCAAAAGGAGATAAGGTAAATCTTACTGACAACGATGATCCTTCATATGAAGAGCTCTTTGATATGCTTGTTGATTTAAATGAATATCTTGGAAAGGAGAAAGCTAAACACAAAACCTTGAGAAGAATTTGCTTCTCTCAAGGATTCATATGATGAGCTAAAGTCAGCCCATTAATCTCTCCTTTCCAACAATGATTCTAAATCAACAATGGATATAGGAGTCTCCTGTGATGATTTACTGTCCATTCCTTCTAGTACTCATTCCAGCTCTTACTCTAATGAAAACAATCATAACTTAATTGTTGAGAATGATAATCTCAAGAAGGAAGTTACTAAACTGAGTAAGAGTTTGGAAAAGTGTTTCAAGTGTAAGGAAACACTTGACAAAATCTTGCGGAGTCAATGTTGCTCTTACAACAAGGAAGGACTAGGGTATGTCCCTAAAAAGGGTAAGAAAATAAGCAACAAAACCCCAAGGTTTGTCAAATCCAATGGGAAATTCTGCTATAAGTGTCATGATGTTAAACACTTAGCAAATGACTGCCCATTGGGTAAATGTTCCAAGACTAATGTATATGATTCCTGCTATGTGCCCAAGAAAAATAGAAATGGTAAATTAGTAGCTAAGTTTGTTGGCACGCCTATACTTGGTTGTAAAAAGGATGCCATTTGGGTGCCCAAAGTGTTAGTAACTAACCTGCAAGGACCTAAACAAATTTGGGTACCTAAAAGAGTTTGATCTTCTTTTGTAGGTGAACTACAAGACCGGAGGACGGCATTGGGTGTTGGACAGCAGATGTACCCAACACATGACCGGAGACCGAAAAATGTTCACCACTTTTGAAAGTGGATGTGGAGACCACGACAAGATTACTTTTGGAGATAATAGCAAAGGAAAGGTATTAGGCTTGGGTAAGATTGCAATTTCAAATGACCTTTCCATTTCTAATGTTTCTCTTGTTGAGACTTTGAATTTTAATCTCCTATCCATTGCCCAAATTTGCGATCTTGGTCTCATTTGCTCATTCTCTAGTAATAGTGTTGAAATCTTTAAAGAGAATAACAAATCACTAGTCTTTAAGGGTTTTCAGTTTGGAAATCTCTTTTTAGTTGATTTCACTTCTAATGAGTCTTGTCTTCAAACCTGCTTGATGGCAAAAACATCTCTAGGATGGTTATGGCATAGAAGACTAGCTCATGTAGGAATGATTCAACTTAAAAAGCTGTTTAAAAATGATTTAGTTGTGGGCTTGAAAGATGTGAAGTTTGAGAAGAACAATCTTTGTAGTGCTTGTCAGACTGGCAAACAAATTGCTAGCTCTCATCCTTCCGAAAGTATCATATCTACATCTAGACCATTAGAGCTCCTACATATGGATTTGTTTGGCCCAACTATCTATAGGAGCATTGGTGGAAATTCTTATTGCTTGGTTATTGTTGATGACTATTCGCGTTTTACTTGGGTCTTCTTTTTTGTATGAGAAATCTGAAGTTCCTAATATTTTCAAAAGTTTTGAAAAAAGGGCTCAAAACTAATTTGATTTTAAAATTAAGAAAATCCGTAGTGATAACGGTGCTGAGTTCAAGAATACAAAATTTGAGGATTTTTGTGATGAACTTGGAATAAAGCATGAATTTTTCGCAACCTACACTCCGGAACAAAATGGAGTAGTAGAACGAAAAAATCGAACATTAATTGAAATGGCAAGGATGATGCTTGATGAGTATCATACTTCTGACAACTTTCGGGCGGAAGCTATTAATACCACTTTCCATGCCACTAATCAACTCTATTTGCATCGGCTTTTGAAAAAGACCTCTTATGAGCTTCTTATTGGTAGGAGGCCGAACGTATCTTATTTTCGAGTCTTTGGTTGTAAGTGTTTCATCTTAAAGAAAGGCGTTCGACTCTCCAAGCTTCAAAGCCGGTGTGATGAGGGTTTTCTCCTTGGATATTCTTCTAATAGTAAGGCTTATCGTGTTTTAATAAGAATTCGGGTTTAGTTGAAGAAACTTATGATGTTGAATTTGATGAGACTAATGGCTCTCAAGAAGAGCAAGAAAACTTGGATGATGTAGGTGATGGAGGGTTGAGGCAAGCTATGAAGAATATGACTGTTAGAGACATCAAGCCAAAAGAGGATGATCATGATGCTCAACCACCTTCAAATCAAGTAGAACCATCTTCATCAGCCACACAAAGTCAAGACAAGCCAATTAAAGTGGAAGATGTAGAACACAATCAAGTTCAAGTTTTACCTCCAAGGATTCACACCCAACTACCAAAGGATCACCCAATTTATCAAATCTTGGGTGATGTTAGTAAGGGAGTCCTAACCCGTTCTCGTATTGCATCATTTTGTGAACATTACTCCTTTGTGTCTTCTCTTGAACCTTCTCATGTAGATAAAGCACTAAAAGATCCATATTGGGTAAACTCAATGCATGAGGAGCTAAATAATTTTGCTTGGAATGATATATGGATGCTTGTTGAAAGACCCAAGGACCACAATGTTATCGGCACAAAATAGGTGTTTCGGAACAAGCAAGATGAAAATGGCTTAGTGGTAAGAAACAAAGCAAGGTTAGTAGCACAAGGTTTCACACAAGTTGAAGGTTTGGACTTCGGTGAAATCTTTGCTCCCATGGCTAGATTAGAAGCTATTCGTATATTATTAGCCTTCGCTTCATGTTTCGATATTAAGTTGTTTCAAATGGATGTGAAGAGTGCATTCTTAAATGGACAAATATCCAATTTGGTATTTGTTGAACAACCTCCTGGTTTTGAAGACTCTAAAAATCCCAATCATGTACATAAACTTTCTAAGGCACTCTATGGTCTTAAACAAGCTCCTAGAGCATGGTATGAGAGTCTTAGAGATTTCCTGATTTCTAAAGGATTCAAAATTGGGAAAGTTGACACTACACTCTTCACCAAAATTATCAATGATGAATTCTTTGTTTGTCAAATATATGTTGATATCATATTCGGTTCTAGTAATGAATCTTTCTGCAAAGAATTTGGAGATATAATGTCCAGAGAATTTGAGATGTCTATGATTGGAGAGCTGAGCTATTTTCTTAGACTTCAAATCAAGCAACTGAAGAATGAGACTTTTGTGAGCCAAACTAAATATGCAAGGACTTACTCAAGAAATTTGGCATGAAAGATGCAAAGCCTATTAAAACTCCTATGGCATCAAATGGACATTTGGATCTAAATGAAGGAGGTAAACCTGTAGACTTAAAACTTTATCATCCCATGATTGGTAGTCTACTTTACCTTACAGCATCTAGGCCTAACATTATGTTTAGTGTTTGCATGTGTGCTCGTTTTCAAGCTTCTGCTAATGAATGCCACTTTGTTGCTGTTAAGAGAATTCTAAGATATTTAAAACATTCCTCAAACATAGGGTTATGGTATCCTAAAGGTGCTAAGTTCGATTTAATTGGTTATCTTGATTCTGATTATGCTGGTTGTAAAGTAGATAGAAAAAGCACCTCAGGAAGTTGTCAGTTTTTTGGTAGATCCTTAGTTTCTTGGTTCTCTAAGAAACAAAACTCTGTAGTTCTATCCACAGCCGAGGCTGAATACATATCAGCAGGTAGTTGTTGTGCTCAATTACTCTGGATGAGGCAAACATTGATGGATTATGGTATAAATTTCAAAAAGGTACCTCTTTTGTGTGATAATGAGAGTGCTGTAAAAATAGCCAACAACCCAGTTCAGCATTCCAGAACCAAACACATAGATATTCGCTATCATTTTCTAAGAGATCATGTGACTAAGGGAGATATCACTATTAGCCACATTAGGACCGAAGATCAATTGGCGGATATCCTTACCAAGCCCTTAGATGAAGCACGTTTTTGCAAATTGAGGAATGAGTTAAATATCATAGACTTTTCTAATGTGGCCTAAATTTGTGTTTCTTGTTGATCTCTTTATCTGTGTTCCTTTGGTGTTTATTCCTTTTGCTTCTTGGAAGGATTATCACATTAAGGGGGAGTCAGAAATGCTTTCAATGCATTGTCTGCGACTCACTTGGTGAGCAAAACAATCCTAAAGTGTTAAGATGGGTTAAGTCTATTTTCAAGAAGAATAAAATGGTTTTTACAACTAAAATTGCTAATTTTATTGCTGCCTCCCCTGTCGGATGAGGACGTGGTGGAGCCTGAGGTGGTGTGCGACTTGGTGACCCGTGGACCGAGGGGTTGGGGTTGGCATCGCCGCCAGCATGCCAGACAGTATGGGTGTGTTTGGTTACCTGCATGGTGTCTGAATCGCATGAGTGGATGCAACTGTATCTGTTAGACACATGTTTGATTTTCTATTCATCCTGGCCAGGTGGATGCAATTGCACCCACTCATACAGGATGGAGAAAACACATAAATTAAGCTTCTCTCTAATGCAGGCCCATGAGATCATAAACAAGCAACCAAACAACTTAACTTGCATCCACTCAGTCAGACCAAGGCTAGTCTGGATGGCTCATACAAAACAAGTTAGGATGGTGTAGGTAACCAAACACACCCTATGTGTTGCATGTCTGCACTGAGGTCATCATCCAAGCAGTTCACTTGGGTCGCCGCCGGCTTGTCCGACGGCTCAGCATTAGGAGTCCCACTGTATGAGTGCCATCATTCATCGGTCAATAACATTGACAACTCGATTGGCAATTGTATTTGTTATTGAATGATAATGGTTGCCAATAATCTCATATATCTTCTTAGAAAAGGCAACCATGACCGCCAGACATTATTTCTCTGCTCACCTGCCAAGCGTTCTGATCTCTTATACTGCAAGTGGGTTAGTTATTGCTTTCTTTCTGTGAATTATCAAGTAATAATATAATATTATTAGTTAATAAGTTAAAAATAATTAAGTATGATCTTAGCAGCAACATCAAAATTAACCAGGCTAGAATTTTATAATGCGGTGATAATATTTTGTTTTGGAGGAATTTTTGAATTATGGTTAGTTTATGTGGTCGATTATAGGTTTTATCTCCATTTTTAAAATTGCCTTACGTCAAAAGTTTTACAATCCCAGTGAAGCTCAAACCATCCTAAGGACTATTTTAGGCAATGAAAGAGATCTTTTGAGGTTTCGCTTCACCAATTTAAAAAAGAATTCACTCCATCCAACATTAAATGATATCTACCTTGATAGAATGTCAACTCTGATGTTATGAAATTTGATTCTGATATTACCCAGATCATGGCAATAGTTGCAGACCTCATGCTTGTATATCTTTCTGCGCCAACTGTATCTCTCCAGCCACCACTTGCAATAAATGCTGGCCATATTGCTGATTTCTTCCGTAACTGGCCAAATAATGCTTTCCAGGTAACATAACATTCGTTTTTTATCAACTTGACTAGGATTGTTTAATTTTCTTTTCCTTTTTTTTTAAAAAAAACTTTAAGTAAACTATGTTGCAGATTGCTTTGGCCGGAGCTAACCTGTGGCAGCCTTATTGTAGTACGGCAAAATCTCAAAATCTTTCCAAAATCGTCATAAGAGCAACAGAAATGCTAGACACAAGAGATGAAACCGAATTTCCAACATTACCATCTTCGGTAATGTTCTGAAGTCGTGATTACAGAACGTAAAGAACTACTTTACCGATGATGAGACCAAAATATGGGACGCTTGATCCCAGGTCTGGTCAATTCAACAGGCTTACAACACCCATATGCTGCATAAGCATAGCCAAAAGCCAACTTATACGCAATCGGTATATCGAACGACAGAACATAAACTAAATGTTTGTGCTTGTTGGTCGAAATCGCTATTGAGTAATTTGATTTACAGGAGAAACATCTATGCTATTCTTTTCATGCTTTGTCTTAGAATAATCCACCAAAAGAAGCATATTTTTGAAGATGTGCTGAATTTGAGCATGTCAGTATCCTATACAAGGCATTTTTTTGAGGCATTTGAATCAAAGAGGTGGAGCTTTCCGCATACACACACATATTCGGAGGAGGGGATCACCTAGAGGAAGGCCCTGGAGAAGAAGCCGCACATCATCTTCTCTGAACTTGCGCACATAAGCAGATCTAGAAAAGTAATAGAAATTAGAACGCCATCAGCAATAGAAATCACAGAGACTGGAGAGAATCGGCGCAAGGGGCACTGGTATCCTCACCGGCGGAGTCCCATTGGTTCGGTACGGGCGAGGAGATCGGAGCTGCACCAAAGCAGAGATGGAACACGGTGCAACTGTGATGGGCTAGGGTTCGGTCTCCAGCAGTGGATGTCTCCGACAAGGGAGCGGTGGAGAGCGAAGTCGAGGAGGGCTTACTGCGGATGTGCTTGCCGACGTCGGAGGAGAAGTAGCGGCGGTGCGGGCATCTCTGGGATACTAGCAACTTGAGATGACGGTGACGGGGATGGGTCACGGTGCGCGAGTCTACGCGCCAAAGGAGGAGCCACAGGCGAGTTGGGGGGGGTGGCGGCCGCGGTTGTCGATCACCGCGGGCTGGGCTGGATCGGGAAGGTGACACTGGGGATGAGGACAGGGACGGTGGCGGCGCCGCGGGCGGGGGCGAAGGGGATGCACGAGGAAGGAGGACGAGATGCGAAGAGGCAGAGCGGCGCGATGGTTCTTGGGACGCGGATGTAGCCAGAAATCACGACCGCGTAGATCCTGGGGGTGAGGGAAAGCGACGGCGGCATTGGAGCTTTGGAGGTGGCGACCCAAGTGGAAAGGAGAGCGCGGTCGCGTGTGCGGGCTCCGTGGCGAGGCAGCGGAGCGGAGGAGATGATGAGGCGCTGAACGCGATGCTTGGTGACGCAGGTAGCACGAGCATGGGAGAGGGAGGGAGGAGGACAGCGCCTCTTGAGGCGCCGTGCGATGAAAGGTTCTAGTAAAGAGACACGTGAATGGGGTGTACCGCAGGCGCGCGCAAAACGAACGGCTGGCAAAGAACGCCACGTGGCATAGCTGCGTTTTCAGGAACTCCTCCGGTTTTGTTTTATGGAGTATATATATATGGTTCGTCGTCTTTCCTTTAATTGATTTCTTTAATATGTGCGTGAAAGAAAATGTCGTATTTGGTTCGCTTCCAATGGTTGCCTTACCAAAATTCGGTACTGTTTGATCAAATTTGGCAAGCATTTGGTTTGCAACCAAACTTTGGCAAGATTTTCTTTTTCATTGGCACTCTAATTCATTTTCTTACCAATGTGATCAAAATATTAACAACTAATTTGATGACCAAATTTTAATATACCAATTTTTGATGAGATTTGATTTAGCAAATTTATGATCAAACCAAACAGCTCCTAAATGTAAGAGTTGCAGGGGCGGACCCTCCCTTTAGGCATGGTGGGGCGGCCGCCCCAGCTACCGAATCAACTTGAGACCTTCATTATACATGTGCGAAGAGTTGATGATTTCATTACTTGTCATGATCTTGGAAGTTTGATCGTGAAGATGGTTGAAACTAAAAAATATCTGGCTTTTCCATTGGTCTATCGCCTCATTGAGTTGGCATTGATCCTACGGTGACAAGCGGCATCGGTTGAAAGAGCCTTCTTGGCTATGCACTTAACCAAGACCGATTTTCGCAACAAAATATCTGATGATTGGCTGAATGACTTTATGTTGCGCTACATTGATAAGGGCATTTTTAAAGGACTTGATTGTGATAACATTAAGAATAGGTTTCAAGCCATCAAAAACCGGAGAATGGATTTGCCAACAAAACCTAGACAACTAAGACACTCTTAGTGCTTAAATAGTGGTATGTATTTACATAGTATTAATCACTTTTTAGTATATGATCACTTTATTATATCTCACTGGTCCTCATTGATCTATTTGTTAAATCGACGAGAATATCTATTATCTTTTGATCATTTGATGAATTTTGAACTATATGGTTGAAAAATTGGTGTTTACTCTTCATGTGAGAGGTATCATCTTAAATCTTCTTCTATGTCGTTTATTTACCGTTTACACTCTAATGTGTGTGATTGGAATACAAATATGGTGTCTATACAGTATATTTCTACTTTTAGTTAAGTTTGTTGCTCAAGTTCGTCCCGCCTAATTTTTTTGCTGGGTCCGCCATCACCGTTTACACTCTAATGTGTGTGATTGGAATACAAATATGGTGTCTATACAGTATATTTCTACTTTTAGTTAAGTTTGTTGCTCAAGTTCGCCCCACCTAATTTTTTTTGCTGGGTCCGCCACTGAAGAGTTGTATTCCGTTATAAGACTATCTCCAGCAGCTTCCCTTTAGGCTCTAAATCCCTTCACGAACAGATCCCAAGTGCTCCAGCGGATTCCCTTTGGACGGAATTTGGAGAGAGAATCTGAATAGAAAGAGATTCTCTTCGCGGTTCCCTTCACAAATTCATTCCAGGGGAAGCTTTGGAGATGGTAGGAAATAAGAGCATCTCCAACAGTTTCCTACTATTGGAGATGCTCTAAAAGGAATGATTATGGGAAAAAAAATGGAATAAAGGGAAATTGCTGGAGATAGTGTAACACCCGAGCATAAATAAAGACGAGTGATGAATAGGATAGGCGGACCGGCCCAATAAGCCCATTAACGTACGTATTTATTTATTCATCAGATCGGGGATAGAAGCAGCCTAGACCTAGGTTTTCCGACGGCGGCGGCAGCAACCCGTGTGAGATGGAGACGGCGATTGGGATGGTGAAGGCGGCGAGGAAGGGAGACCGCTACGATTGGGAAGGGGAAGCGGAGGCGGCGGCGCCGAGGAAGAGGGCGGCGTGGCTGAGGAAGGCGGAGGAGGAAACGGATCCGAACGAAGACTGGTCGGACATGGAGGCCCGCAACGCTAGTGAGTATCGCGATTTCTGGGAATCCGTCTGGGCCGGCACATACGGTTCCTTCGACGACACCAGTGAGTAATCTGAATTTCTCGGTTAGGGTTTGGTATCAAGCAATCTATGTACCATTTTCTCCATTTAGCGATCAATCCGTTTACATACTCTACTCTGATCCGATTGATAGACAGGTTTAGGATCAGAACTTGATACCATTCATGCATACTCTAATTACTGTGATCCGATTGATGGATGTTTGCCCCTTTTCCCCATTTAGCGATCAATCCGTTTACCTAGGTACTCTGATCCGATTGATAGACAGGTTTAGGATCAGAACTTGATACCATTCATGCATACTCTAATTACTGTGATCCGATTGATGGATGTTTGCTAGATAGACAGATTTAGGATCAGAATTGATGCATACTCTAATTACTGCTTACCTCCGACAACTTCACTGCATGCAGCGCCTATCGGCCCCAAGCGTTATACTTTCCACGACCCTATGCCTGCTTGCGCTACCATCATGGATACACTACAGATCTTTTCAGTCAAAATCGCAGGAGTAAGAGGGGATTTACAGTGGCCCCTCGATGTGTTTGGTATGATTGCTGCACGCGACTCAGTGGATCACAATCGCAATATTATCTTCAACCGCACGAGGGATGACTGCCAAACCCTCGCCGAAGAGGTTGTTCTTATTTCTTATCGTTCATCATTTTATTTGTAACTTGCTGTGCTACCTAATGCAATCTTTTCAACTAAAATTGCCCCGTGCACCTACGTAGCCTATTTACTGTTATCATGGAGGTATCATGTCTTTGCCACACCCGTAGCTTCTCCATACTGAAAGATCTTAGTTCATCCATTTAATTCTGTCAACCGCATTCTCTAATGAGCTTTTAGAAGAGAGTATACTATACATGATGATCCATTTTTATTGCTTTTTACAAGTTACCATGGTTCCCAAGTATAAAATTGTCATGTGTATTACTTAAATTGGAATCACGTTGACAGCTCTATTTATGTGGGAACAACCAATAGGAAGGAAATGATAGGTATATCTCAGTCATGCCTGTGGATTTGATAATAGATACTCCCTCTGTTGAGAATTATAATCCCTCTAGCTTGAATGGTCTTGTTTAAAATATAAGGCTTGCATGTAGATTTAATGCGGCGTTTCCTACTGACACAAAGTATTCTCGCATATATCCAAGGAATTATAAGGGGTATCTAAGTCATTTTCCCTCAATACATTTATCAATTTTTTATTTATTAAGATATACTCCCTTCGGCCACAATTAGTTGTCGTTTTGGACATCGTTGCAGTCAAAGTTTTAAAACTTTGACCGTCAATATCTTTTAAAATATTTAAATTAGATACATGAAAATCATATATGTAGATTTGTCTCGAGAAGTGCTTTCATAATATTATTATTTTATTGGGTTTTATGAATATATTATAATATAAATTAGTGTTCAAAGCTGTGTTTTGGAGACCACGTCGATGTACAAAACGACAACCATTTGTGACCGGAGGGAGTACCTATCTCATACCCTTCACTTCTAATCATTTGCATTTATTCATTAGCACCCACATATTTTGGATGCCAACTTAGTTAAGTTTATCTTTTTGGTACCATATCAGCAAAAGAGTGATCAACAGCGGAGTTAGTGGCTAAAACTTAGAAAACACACACAGGCTTAGGGGCAGATGCATGTTGTCAGGTATAGGGGAGCCCTAGGGAAAATTGTTTGCAATATTTTGTCGACTGTTGAATGTGCCCTTAAGAATTCTAGCCAGATGCCCCCGAGTCCCCACCCCATCCCACCCAGTGCATCAGCTGACCTCCAGAATCCCCCTTAATCTATTTGAGACCACTATTCTATTTTCTTGTACTTGATAGTTTTTGCCATTTTCTTGTGAAATTTGCCTGTGTTTAATCAACCTATGTGTGAAGGGTTCTGAAAGATTCAGACATGCTTGCCGACCCAACTCAATTTATTTGTTCTTGGCAAATTGTGCTCAGCATGAGTTACATGTATATGCGTTTGCCACTGCACAGATTTCCGATTCAAGCTATTACAATTAGGCTCCACTTGATACATATCAATGGACAAATCCTCTCTTATCAGCATAGATTGATTGTACGCGCTACTCTAATCTTATTAGGAATGAATGAAACATTATTATTAATTTAATTAGCGGTGTTGTATGCAGTGCCCATATTTAACACTGAGAGGCCCCATCCGTGCTGTTGTGTTGCGGGATCCTGTGGTCTTCGAGGTTGTCCTGAAAGTGAAGGGCGATACTGAATCTGAGGATAAAGATTTAAGCTTTCTAGCTGTGTGGTACTACTATACTTGCCAGTTTGAGTCTTCCCTGGTTAATAGAGCTTGCACTAGCAAGCTTAGCACGCTGGAGTTGACATTTGGCCATGTTGTTGACTCTGTGGAGGCCACCATCAGTGTGCAAGTCATGAATGGGTCATGGCCAGATGGTTTTCGTGGTCAATTTACTGCCCGCACCGCCAGTATTGACAAGGCGGTCTTCTTACTTGATTCTGGAAATGAGAAAGTGCCTGTTACTGCTGATGGCACGATTGCGCTTTCACGGGGTGTTGCTTCTGCTGAACTTAGGGGGGAGCTCAAGGTTGGTGTCGTGGCGTGGCGTTGGAAAGATAATAATGAGAAGGTTGTTTTGGAAGACGAGAAGGTCTTCACACCTAAGAGAGCTGGTACAAGCGATGATACGCTTAACGTTGGCTCCTGCGAAATGAAAGTCACTGTCGCCTGGTCAATGTTTTCGTTTATTCGCGGCAAGTACTGATCGATGTTGTAATTGCGTCGCGCGGTGGTAATTATGTTAATGAAGCTTTGGAACTTGGTACCGTAGCTGTTGGTTCTGAAGTGTTGTTGCTGTTTAAGCTTACCCCCCAATGGTGTTAACTTTGTTTGAAGACGTATTTTGCTCTAACTAATGCTGATATTGGGATATCTTAACTAATAAAAGATAATAAAAGGAGTTTACCTGTTCGTCCAACTCCACTCATGTCTGCTCCTTCGCTGGAGTTGTCCACGAGCAATCTCATTTAAGAAAAAACCAACTGCTCACACGATCTAAATGCGCATCTTACCCACGCCACCTCCGGCGAGATCAGCCCCCAGCCCGACGTCCCGCTCCTCCTCCCACCGAGCGCCGCAGCCGCCTCCCTGGCTTCCCCAGCCCGACGTCCCGCTCCTCCTCCCACCGAGCGACGCCGCCGCCTCCCTGGCTTCCCCAGCCCCCAGCCCCTGGCCGCTCCTGGCGTCGAGCGGGCGACGCCGCACCGCTCCGATGGCCGGCGCCGCCTCGCCCGGTGGACGCCGCCTGCTCGTCTCGAGGCCGCCGCTCCTTCCCAGCCGGAGCTTGGTGACGCGTCACCACCAACCGCCGCCTCACTGGCCGTGGCGCCTCCACTGACTGGCCGAGCCCCTTTGGCCGGCTCGTCTCCACTCCGCAGACCGGTGAGCTCCACCCCTCCTGCTCCTTCCCATGGCTGGCATTAGGGCTGCAAGAAAAGCTCGAGGCTCGCAAACTATTCGAGCTCGGCTCGTCAGAGACTCGGCTCGAGCTCGGCTCGAGCTATATTCGGCTCGAATCGAGCACGATCTCAAGCTCGCGAGCCCAGTCGAGCCGAGCTCGAGCCTACTCGAGCTTTGTTCACTAAATTGTTGCATGGGTTATGTGATTTTTAAGTTATGCAAATGCTCTCACTTGATGAAAATTATTGCATGCAAATGCTCTCTTGATGAAAATTGTTGCATGCAAATGCTCACTAAATTGGTGCATTGCATATCACTCTAGGATGTTTTGCTTTGTTGCTTTTGTTTGTGCTTATCTGCTGCTGTTGTATATAAACAAATGTTATCGAGCTTTTTCGAGCCGAGCTCGAGCCTACTCGAGCTTTGTTCGAGCTCGAACCGAGCCTGCCTGTAAACTCGAACCTAATTTGAGGCTCGGCTCGAGCTCGGCTCGAGCTTGTTCGAGCTCGAGCTTCGTAGGGCAAGCTCGCTCGAGCTCGGCTCGTTTGCAGCCCTAGCTGGCATCTCCTCCTTCCTCTCCTTGTGGTAAGTTGTGGTGAGGAATTTCCAGGTTTTTAGATGAGCTATTTGGTGCATGCCAAGTGTTTGATGAATTGTCTAGATGTCGAATCCTCAAGCTATGGTCAGATGCTAAGTGGATCGTATTGTGGAAAAGTGCTATAGTTTTATATATTGGTATGGTCCTAGGCATGCTATTCAAAGTGGCATTGCATATGGAGCATTGAATTTTGAGAGAGCGTTTTTATTACTTCGTTGACAGTATTTTTTAATCCGTTGCAACACACGAGCACCCTACTGGTAGTGTATAATGCATGAGTAGATTCTTCTACTATCAATCTTTTTTTGGATTTTGTTTACTATCAATCTTGCGAGCAGCTTATATTCATACTGTCACTTAAAACTGTTGCAGATTTGGATAGTAGATAGCATTGACGATAAAGAACAAATGATGGCACCGAAAGGAACAATATTTATTCCTATATCACAGTTCCCCCTTAAGAAAGTACGCAAGGACTGCACTTACTTTAGTACCCCAGCAATGAAGATCCCGGAAACAATGCAGAATATCCACTCCTGTGAGGTAATACAAATATACAAATATGAAATATAGGCTACTGTTATTTGCTTTATTAAGATTACCAACCAAAATGGAGATGTATTGCATAATTAAACATGGTCTCTGTTTGTTGACAGAATTGGTTGCCAAGAAGGGTGATGAGTGCGTGGCATATCGCTGGAATACTTCACGCTCTGGAAGGATGGAGCATGCATGAGTGTGGGGATGACATGATGGATGTCGAGAAGACATGGTCAGCTGCTATTAGACATGGGTTCGTTCCTCTGACTAAAGCTTGACAGTCTTCGACGCCTGGAAGACGTATTCGATGCCAGATGGTATCGAGTAATGGTTGGAGGCTGCATAGAACAACCAATTAGGTTTATCACTTATCAGCCTGCTAGCTTTCGTAAGGCTAAGTTCAGATCTTAATGAGTCACAGGGAGGCACAATGTGAGCGTCGACCATTATTAATTCTGATAGCTTAGTACTTCTATGTTTTGTTTGCATGACGTACAAGTCTGTTAAATTACGTTTATGACGGACCGCAGTCCGCAGGGTCAGGAGATAAGGTAAACAAAGCAAGGTAATCTAAGCCTACTTTCGATTTGGTTTTCCCTTGAGTTTGAATTGGTAAGATGGTTCAAATTTTCCTAGGAAATTTGGCACACGGTCCTGAATTTTCCTAGCGAGAATATTGGCTATGACATGATTGACTGCAGCTCTTATGGAGATAAATAGTGGTGAATGATGCCTACATGCTTGACCTTTCCTCTCTCCCCGCTGTTCATCCTCCTCACCAGCGTCGTCGCCTCCGCTCCCTGCGCCACTGCTTTCTCCTCTCGCCGCGCCGCGCCGCCCGTCTGCTTGGCCGCGCATCTCGCCCTCGCACTGGTCGTTGAACAATCTAATAGACCATCTGGTTTTAGACCTACTTGGAATCTCATCATGACACATGGAGCAGACACACGGGCTAGCACAGATTGCTAATAGGTGACTAATTCATTGAGCAAATCTAATAGACCATCTGGTTTTGGACCTATTTGGGTGTTGTAAGCATAAAAGTTGAGGTTGCAACTATATTGACAATTAGATAGGAGTCATGGTGGGAGTTATATTATGGTTTAATGAAGGATGTTTGGTTTTGAGGAATGTCAGCAAGCGGAGAACTCAAGCAAAGCCATATAGGATAATGTGTGTACGTTGAATCAGTGTATTTCTTTCGCCGATCACACATGCGATATCCATATGGCATGATAAATTGTCGATATATTTGTTTGTTGTTTCTATCAGACACCAGCATCATTAGGCAGGGGCGGAAGTGAATGTATTTACCCGGTGTCATAGGACACCGGGTTAAAAAAAATTAGTGTATGTTAGTTTATATATAAAAAAATTATTGTATGTTAGTCTATATATATATAGTATATGTGAATCCCCTTGGTCTAAATCTTGTGACACCGGAAGGCAAACAACTATAGCAAATGGTAAAATTAATAAGTTGTTATCACATATATGATGAAGTGGTGAATCCCGATGATTTTTTTTTCTGGTTCCACCCCTGCCATTAGGAAAACAAATTTTTTCCTACTACTTATGCATTCACTGTGTTGGCTACTTAGGCATTCATCTTTTTTCAGAAAATAATTATCGGACCAAACTTCGCACAACGCAGTGTAGCGTTCAACCATGCTAGTACATCATGCATACAAACAGAAGGACGACCGCTTGAACCGATTCCTAAATTTTTCCATTACAGTTGCATAAAATACCCTAGAATCACCAGGTATGCTTCTAAACGATGCTGTGTACCAATGAATCTCAGCTAAAAATTTAAGTGTGAAATCATGTGATGAAAAATTAGCTTGATGATGATTTTGAACTTGTAAAAATGTGTTTTGTGCATGTGCATGTGTTTATCTTTTGCGCCGGACTAAATTTCCAAGAAACAATAAATTTCATGTGTATGACAGACCAAACTTTTTGGTTAGTCATAAATGGGATTTTCAAAGAGCGGATTTCATGTGTATGACAGACCAAATTTTTTGGTCAGTCATAAATGGGATTTTCAAAGAGCGGATTTCATGTGTATGACAAACCAAATTTTTTGGTCCGTCGCGAATGTGATTTTCTAGGGTTTGTGCGTCGGACTGGATTTTGGTCCGTGATGAATGCCTTTTTGCTCAATTAGGGTTTTGAGCAAATTTGGAATTGAATTTTGATTTGAATTCGAGATTATGAAATTAGTGTGAATTTCATGATGCATGTTTTGAAGTGGACTTTATGCAATACTCGTGTGAGTAGTTGCATGGATTAAATTGAGTCAAGTCGTGGACTTGTGCTCGGATCGTTTTGTGTTTGTTCATGTGCAGGTGTTGCTCGAGGGTGAACGTGGTCGATGATGGGACCGGAACTAGGTTCATGAAAGAGCTAAGGTTCGGGACTAGGTTCTGGAAGAACTAAGGTCTTGGTGGTCAAGATGTCATGCGAGATGTTCGGGCTAGAGACCAGTGCGCATGGAGGCTAGTTAGTCATTGAAAGGACCGGGATGTCGGCCTAGAGGGGGGTGAATAGGCGATTACAAAATTATACCCAATTCAAATAAATCTATCAGAGATAATGCGGAAGCAATTGGGATAATTAAATTCTGCAAAATAAACAATTCAGCCCGAGACAGGTAACCCGGAGACTCCGGATATATTATCCGGATACTCCGGTATATCCGGATACTCCGGTATATCCGGATACTCCGGATTAATATACCGGATACTCCGGACAACTCGGATAGTCCGAACTAAATACCGGACTCTCCGGATTGACTGGTTCGGCCAGAATAGAGCACACGCAATAAAATTAAGCACGACTTCGATTCTAGTGATACAAATTACTCTACTACAACAAAGCAAGTATACAAGCAAGAATAGATGCGGTAGAAGCAATCTAATCAATTTAAGCACAAGAATCGAAGACAAATTAAACAAGTGAGTAAAAGAGGAAACCGAAGGAGACACGAAGATTTGTTCCCGAAGTTCGGATCCTTGAGGGGATCCTACGTCTCTGTTGAGGCGGCTCGGTCACACTTGAGCCGGGGTCTCTTTCAACCCTTGTCCTCCCGGTGTTGCACTTGGCACTCGACGACGGCCGGTCACCCAAGACTCGGAGTCTCTTTCAACTCGCTAGCCGCTCGTCGTTGCACCTTGCATACGCCGGCTTCACTTCTTTGATTCCTTTCCTCGCGGAGGCGGAATCCGGCCTTCACAAACTTCCCACGGCGCACCACACCAAGTTGGTGGCTCGTAGGCGACCTCCTAGCCGTCTAGGAGTCCTCAATCTCCAAGAGTAACAAATACTCTCGAAGAACTCACTTAGAATCAACCTCAAGTGCTCAACAACTCAAATCACACTTAACCCTAGCACTACCCACTCTCACACCCAACCCTTCACTCAAAGGGGATCACTAAGATCTTAGGATTAGAGGGGCTTTGGGGCTCAAGATCACCAAGAAAACACCTCAATACACCCAGCAAAACATCCCCAACGGCTACTTTGAAGTGGGCAAGAAGGGGCTTTAAATAGCCATCCCAAAAACTAGCCGTTTGGGACCGAAATGGGCAACCCGGAGACTCGGATAAAACCCGGAGACTCTGGATCATCCGGATACTCGGAATCATCCGGATACTCCGGAGACTCGGTTACAACCGGATACTCCGGATCTCCCAGCAAAGACGCAGCACCGGACTAACGTGCATAACTTTTGACTCGGACTCCGATTTCGCAAATTCGGACTTTCGGAAAGCTATGAACGGTGGCTATCCAACTAACAAGGTCTCACTACCCAAATCCAAAAGGATCAAATCAGATTTCACAAAGAATCCACAAGGAGACCTCAAATTCTCACTTTAGGAACCACCAACACTTCTATCCTCACACCAACCCACCTACACCTAGGTGAACACGGTGTGACTTGGGTTTCTCAACCTTAGACAAGGATAGACCACTTTGAGCACTTGAGACATGTCTAAGCAATTTCAACGATTGCATCCCTCTTAATAGTACGGCAATCCTTAGACTCAAATTTAACACAAAATCTAAGTCTTACACTAAGCTTACATGCCGACTTCTTGGATGCACGGTGCATGATGACGCTTCCACAAAGATTGATGACGCCCTTCGTCTTGTCAACCTCGACGCGATTCACCTCATGAGACTCTCGTCTTCTCCGACCTTGACCTCGATCATCACCAAGACGATCCTCACGCCAAGTCGTTCTTGACTTAGTCCTCAGCTCTTGGTGACACCGCCGTCTTATTTGATTTTGACTCGCTTGTCATCCTTCAAACCATCTTGGTCATCATACACACAGCTTTGGGACCTAACTCTTATCAAAGCACTCAGCAAACATATTAGTCCCACAAGCTTAAAAGATATATTGAATAGATTGATAATAACAAGTGTTTCATATCAAGAAGCACAATATGAATGGAAACACTTGACAATAGAAATATTCTCTGCTAAGTGCATTATGATGAATATATGATTGATCTAACTGCACTAGAGAGATAAATGCCAATATGATGAATCAATTAAATCATGGCAGGGATCACAGACTTTGCTTAAAATGAAGCACATTATAGAATATGCACGAATTACACATGTGCAAGCAATATTTGGAATGAGAATAAATAATGTGATCCAATTCTAGATTAAACTTCACTAAGAGAGGTGCATTAAAAGATACACAACTAAGACATGTATGCACCAAGTCAATATGAAGCAATGAAGTTTAACTCTAGTTAACACAAGCATATTAAAAACAAAGCACATAATGAACTCAAATGAATATATATATGCACAAGCAGTTTTGACATGAATCAATGTGCACATATGAAATCAACAAGTTACTTAGAGTTCAATATGCATTTGCTAAAGAGGAATGCAATGACAAATATGGAAGGAATACCGAGATTGCATACCTCATTTTTTGCTTAACCAGCCCAATTGATTTTCCTCTAAAATAGATGAGACTAATATTCAACTAGGCAATAAACATGTTAGTCTCATAACAATATAAACATATTAGAGGTTTGTCATTTGTTAAGCACTAAGTTAAGAATTTGTACAATTACATTGATTGACATTACATGCGTTTATCATTAATCGTTTATCATTAATCACCAAAACAACATAAGTGCTTAGATGCACTTTCAATCTCCCTCTTTTTGGTGATTTATGACAAACGATTTAACAAATGCACTAAAGGACAATATAAAGATATTTAGCATTGAAATGAACACGGAGAATGAGTTAGAGATCATACTTACAAATATTCTCTCTCTTTTTCATTGTCCCTTTTTGTCAATCGATTATTGGGAATTTGATAAGTCCATAAATTCTCCCCAAATGTTCTCCCTCGTTTTGTCAATCGATTAGGGGGCAATTGATAAATCCATAAATTCTCCCCCTTTGTCATTAATCCCAAAAAAAGAATAACCTTTTCTCCCTCTAGATTGAACACTCAATAAAAAGATTAGGAAGAACAAAATAAAACAAAGGAGCTAGTAATAAGACAAAGATATCAATGATATTAAGCTCCCCCTAAATCTAGGCAAGATATGATATCAATTATATCCAAGATTTAGGTGATTGGTATTTCCAATTGAACAAATTTAAAGTTGTCATGATTAACAAGATAAAGTGAAGCTCAAACATGACAATTGAATAAGATACCAATCGATGATACCAATTCAAATGAAGTCATGATTCACAAGAATGTAAGAGATGCTTAAATCATGACAAAGATCATATAGCAAATATGTGTATCAGAGCATAATAACTATCAATATCATATAGCCACTGTATGGAAGTGAATTACATGCTTATGATCAATTTAAAGAGTAAGGTATACCTCTTACTAATGTGTTCTTCAACTTACATTTCCTCCTCCTTAAGCATGGTGTCATCCATACCAATCATACTAATATGGCAAAAAGTTAGATGACACTTAAATAGAGAGAAAATGCAATTTACAATGAGAGGATACCAATTGATAAGCAATTGAAGTAGTATCAAAGCAATCTAACTATCAAAATACATAATGATTGAAAGAATTGATATCAGTTGGAAGACTTAACATGATAAACATTACACCATTTAAAATTTAAGACAATTAGCATAATGGTGTACAAAGACATTATTAAATATGATCAGAAAGAAATACGTCCCTTCAGTCGGTTCTTGTCTATTGCATGTTCGAATCGGTCATGGTCAAGTCGCACGGCCTCGGATCCCTCGGACTTTGGAGCTACACTCCTTTCCTTCATCTCACCGTCGAAGTTGACACCTTTTCCGAAACCTTGAACATCAACAGACAAGCACACGATTTCCGGGAACAAATATCTTTCAACTTGACCCAAGTTAGTTTGATAATGTCTAAATGCCTTTGTGCAAGATAAAGATGATAAGCATGATAGTACTACTTGCATGCAATTTTTCAAATTTAAGAACCCAAATGAAGATCTTGTAATATTAACTTATAAGAAGGATTGAAACACATTCAATTTTAACTCTCGAAATCCTCTTTTAGCAATTATCTTCAATACATTCAAGAGAGGAATCACTTTGAGGCTAAGATACAAGTAAATCCAGTTTCTAAAAGAACTTAGCCAAAGGATGCACTTTCAATGGAATGAAAACTTAAATAGATAAGCTCCACTTAAAAGCTTGGAGCAATGGAAAAGCTCACTTAGTTTTCGTCCTTGAAAGGCTTGCCAAGATACCAAATGAAAGAACTAAAGCTCAAAACAAAGGAAGGTATCTCAAGGTTATTTGAAACTAATTCAAATAACTCACTTCATTTTATTAGGCTTTACGATAAACATCGTGATTCTCTTGCGAGAATCCAAACTCTTGCCTAATAGGGTTAAGCGAGAAACCCAACGCAAATACCACTTGAGAAATTAGATACCAATTGAAAAAACTATCTCAAGGGAGATGCTTGAAGAACTTCTTTCGAGAAAGAGCATAAAGAAATTTTCATTAACGAACAATGCTCAAATGGAATTTCTCCTCTTTATGCATTTCAATTCATAAAGAACCTCACATAGAGAGTTCTTAAGCGATTGAACTTACAATTTAAGCTTATGGAGAATCCAACTCAAAAGACTTTGGGTATCAAAACAATACTACAAAGAGGCAACATATACCACTTGTAGGAAACTTGAAGTTCATTGATACCAATTGGATAAATCAAATAAGATGAAGCCCCTTGGAAACACGATAAATGAATAACGCTCTCTTGATACTTCTTATTGGATCAAATCACAAAGATATTGATACCAAAAGAAAAAATATATTCGATTGAATCGATGAGTATCAGAGCAATTAACCATTTAAGGGTATCAAAGAGCAACTTGAAAGCTTTAGAGTCAAACAAATGAGGATACCACTTGAAAACATGTAAATGCCCAAAACTTGACATAAATACGCTCCACAAGATATTCAATAAAAGAATCATGGAGCTATTTTGCAATTGAATTGCTCAAGTTTTGTCTAGCCAATGATACCACTTAAAAGAAAATCGATAAGCTTGAAGGGTATCAGAGCAATAAACATTGACAGGTAACAAGGCAAATGCAAACACAAGAAAATCTAAATCACAAAGATTTAGAAAGGTATCAGAGCTGAAAAATTTTGAGAACAAGCAAAGGGGTACAAGGAAACCACTTGAAAAGAACAAATCCCCTTGCAACCAAATAACTCCTCAAAGCGATACCACTAGTAAACTCCTTCAAATATTTTCAAAAACATTTGAATTTGAGCAAAAAGATGCTTTGGGATTGCAAGAATCTTTTTCCAAAAAGAATTCTTGAAAAAGGAAGTACCAAATTAAAGATATCCCAAAACCAAATTCGAAAATCCGAAATTTTCAGAATTTTCAGTCTTATCTGCCCAGGCCAAGCACTACGCGCACACAACACCGGTAGTGCCAGGGGATCGATACTACCGCCCGTTCAGGTGCGGTAGTGCCGACCTCCGGTATTACCGCCTGTCAGGTGTGGTAGTGCCGACTTTGGCACGACTGAACTGAAACTTTTTGCAAATGGTCAAATTTGATTCAAATGAAGTCCAAATGATTTGAAATGTTTAGGGAACTAACTTTGGACATTTTGAAGGTTTTGAAACAAGTTTTGCTTTAAAAGAATTTTCATTTAACTCAATTTTGGCGAAATGCGCTTTGAGGCATAAAAATGAAATCGAAACTCGAAAAGTCCTCAAAGTGCAATTTCAACTCGGATTTCATCCACAATTGAACCCTCATGGCTTGAAGGATTTGAAATAGATTTTTGAAGCCATGACCACTTAGAAAAACAATGAAATCCACTTTGAATGCCAAGATGCTAGAATAGGTATGTTTGAGTTAAAGCACAAATTGTTTTAGGCCAAAATATTTTCTAGAATAGGAATTTTTTATTTTCAAAGCTTGTAAAACCTTTCAAATACACAGTAGGATAGTTTTACAAACCTTTTTAAAAATTTAGGCCTTTTAAACAAGATTTTGACTTTTGTCCAAAGAAGGTCCTTTTGAAGAACCAAATGAAAACCAACAAAGTCAAATTCAATTAACACAAAGAATCAAATCCATCTTAAGAGAATGGGATAAGAGTTAGAGATTTGAAACTTTATGTATGAGTTTGAAATACCATTTTGGACTTAGATATAGCAAAGGATCCGGTCCAAATGGCAATACTCAATAAGTGCAATATTTTGACCGATATAGGTCAAACTAAGATTTTCGGGGAATTTCGAAAGCAAATAGCTTTTGTTTGGTTGGTCTTTTGAAAAACTTTTAAACACAAAAGATATTAAGAATGACCAACTCTAGGAGTTTTGCTTTAAGATTATTTTCAAAATCCTTTTACTTTTAATTCTATGAAAATTATAAGTTTAAATCCAAAACAAGATACTACTATCTAGATTTTGGGCTTGAAACTCATTTTCTTTTCAATATAGAATTTTGGGAAGCCAAAACCTTTGAAAAACATTTCAAAGACATTTGTATACAAATTTCAACTAGTTTTTCAAAAGATTACAAGTAAGTACACAAATTTTGAGTTTTGGCTAAAAGGTTGATTTTGAAATTATATTATGCACTTATATACATATGGGCACATGTAGGGATGTGATACACATGAATATGAATTAGCACTCCCCCTAAATGTGCCACTCTTAACTTGCTCAAGATTACAATTAAAGCACAACTAAGAAGCAAGAGCAAGCTATACACAACAAGCAATTAAATTGAATTTGCATGATACTAAAGCATCTAAACCTACACAAGGTTAGAAGCAATAATGTAATCAATTTAAATACTTGTTACCGAGATGGCATTGGCTTATGATTGACTTGATTGTCTTCATGCTTGGCTCTAATTGCAATTGATAGTTCATTTTTCTTCTTGTGGAGATCAAGCATCCAATCCATCTCTTAGTACCTAATAATTCTTTTAGGCACTCTTTGGTACCCAATCTTTGTTGGGTCCAACAATGTTAGTCACCATAGTTTTAGGAACCCAAATGGTCCTAATATTAGCATTATTTACATGACTAACTTTACTAGGAATAGATTTGCTTTTATAGTTCCTCCTAAGCAATATATTTGGAATAAAATGAGATGGCTTTGGAGGACAAGCATAATTAGCAAACCTATTTCTAGTTTGATCCATTCTAAGCATATGATAATTGAAATTATGCATTTGCTTAGTGGATCTAGCAAATCTAGCAAATTGTTTGCTATTGTTATTTCTCCTAAGCAATTTGTTGGAATTGCTTTGAGTGGCTTAGGAGTCCTAACAATTTTAGCAAACCCATTTCTAGATTTACTCTTCCTATGCAAATGAGCATCATCATTTTGAGCGGGCATAGGGGACTTGACAAGCTTGGCAAATAAATTGCCATTCTTGTCCTTCCTAAGCAAGTAATCATTAGAGTGATGAGTAGGCTTAGGGATTAAACCTTTAGGGCAATTCTTACCAATGTGCCCTTTTTCCCGACAATTGAAGCAAGTAGGCTTTGAGCGTCTCTTCCTCTTGTCTTGCTTCTTGCCGGCTTGCCTCAAGGTTGGAGTTGTGGCCTTGTTATCCACTTTATTGGGGCACACGGAGGCGAAGTGGCCCTTCTCGTTGCATCCAAAGCACCTCAACATCTTCGATGATCCTCCATGGTGCTTCGGCTTGCTCTTCTCCCTCTTGGAGATGTAGCCGAGTCCTCGCTTGTCTTGAGGCGCCCTTGGTTTGCTCAAGATTTCGTCGAGGATGGCCTTTCCTTTGATGACCCTCTTCAAGTCACTTTCCAACTTAGTGACTTGTTCCTTGAGCTCTTTATTTTCCTCTACAAGGTTAGTCTCACAAGACATAGAGGAAGTAATAGCAATTGAATTTGAGCAACAAGGAATATTATTGCTAGAGGTGGACATGCTATTATTAGATGAATTGCATGAAATGGAAGTTAATTTAGAGCATGGCAATTCATCTACTAAATCACAATGAATTCCTATGTCCACCTTGGGCTTAGGAATTTCTTTGGAAAGGAGGGGTTCATGATTTTCTTGAAGCATGTTATAATCATTTTGAAGTGATTCATGTTCACGCTTCAAAATCTTATATTTCTTTTTCTCCTTTCCAAGACAATTATTAAGCTCTTTTAGCAAATTGATGAGTTCATCGTAAGTGAACTCATCATCATCATCACTTACCTCATTCTTACCTTTCGCCATGAGGCAACGGATTTGTGATGGACGATCATCTTCATCGCCGCTTGAGGCGGAGGTTGAGGTTGAGGTTGATGGAGATGTTGGTTCTTCTCTTGATGTAGAGGTTGAAGAGTCATCCACCGACATCCGTTCCTCAATGCAATCCTTATTTGATGATGTGGACACATCATATAATTCTTGAAGCTTGGTCCACATTTCATGAGCTCTTGAGATTGCATATTTCATCAAAAATATCTTCGCTCAAAACATTGAATAAGGCATTAGTAGCTTGAGCGTCGAGATGTAGGCATTTCATCTCTCCGTTAGTTGGATCAACTTCATTCAATGGAGATGAAAAGCCGACATCTACGATCCACCAAATTTGGGGGCTCATGGATTTAAAATGAGAAATCATGATTAATTTCCATGAAGCATAATTAGAGCCATTTAGCATAAGTGGATCATGTGAGTGCACTAAACCTCTAGTCGCCATCCCTTACTCTCTAGACGGTTAAGTCTAATAAAATGAGAGACCTTTGCTCTGATACCAATTGAAAGGACCGGGATGTCGGCCTAGAGGGGGGGTGAATAGGCGATTACAAAATTATACCCAATTCAAATAAATCTATCAGAGATAATGCGGAAGCAATTGGGATAATTAAATTACGCAAAATAAACAATTCAGCCCGAGACAGTAACCTGGAGACTCGGATATATTATCCGGATACTCCGTATATCCGGATACTCGGATTAATATACCGGATACTCGGACAACTCGGATAGTCGAACTAAATACCGGACTCTCGGATTGACCGTTCGGCGAGAATAGAGCACACGCAATAAAATTAAGCACGACTTCGATTCTAGTGATACAAATTACTCTCGCAACAAAGCAAGTATACAAGCAAGAATAGATGCGGTAGAAGCAATCTAATCAATCTAAGCACAAGAATCGAAGACAAATTAAACAAGTGAGTAAAAGAGGAAACCGAAGGAGACACGAAGATTTGTTCCCGAAGTTCGGATCCTTGAGGATCCTACGTCTCCGTTGAGGCGGCTCGGTCACACTTGAGCCGGGTCTCTTTCAACCCTTGTCCTCCGGTGTTGCACTTGGCACTCGGCGACGGCCGGTCACCCAAGACTCGGAGTCTCTTTCAACTCGCTAGCCGCTCGTCGTTGCACCTTGCATACGCCCGGCTTCACTTCTTTGATTCCTTTCCTCGCGGGTGAATCCGGCCTTCACAAACTTCCCACGGCGCACCACACCAAGTTGGTGGCTCAGAGGCGACCTCCTAGCCGTCTAGGAGTCCTCAATCTCCAAGAGTAACAAATACTCTCGAAGAACTCACTTAGAATCAACCTCAAGTGCTCAACAACTCAAATCACACTTAACCCTAGCACTACCCACTCTCACACCCAACCCTTCACTCAAAGGGGATCACTAAGATCTTAGGATTAGAGGGGCTTTGGGGCTCAAGATCACCAAGAAAACACCTCAATACACCCAAAGAAACATCCCCAACGGCTATTTTGAAGTGGGCAAGAAGGGGCTTTAAATAGCCATCCCAAAAAACTAGCCGTTTGGGACCGAAATGGGCAACAGGAGACTCGGATAAAACCCGGAGACTACGGATCATCCGGATACTCGGAATCATCCGGAAACTCCGGATAACCCGGAGACTCGGTTACAACCCGATACTCCGGATCTCCCAGCAAAGACGCAGCACCCGGACGAAACGTGCATAACTTTTGACTCGGACTCCGATTTCGGCAAATTCGGACTTTTGGAAAGCTATGAGCGGTGGCTATCCAACTAACAAGGTCTCACTACCCAAATCCAAAAGGATCAAATCAGATTTCACAAAGAATCCACAAGGAGACCTCAAATTCTCACTTTAGGAACCACCAACACTTCTATCCCTCACACCAACCCACCTACACCTAGGTGAACACGGTGTGACTTGGGTTTCTCAACCTTAGACAAGGATAGACCACTTTGAGCACTTGAGACATGTCTAAGCAATTTCAACGATTGCATCCCTCTTAATAGTACGGCAATCCTTAGACTCAAATTTAACACAAAATCTAAGTCTTACACTAAGCTTACATGCCGAGCTTCTTGGATGCACGGTGCATGATGACGCTTCCACAAAGATTGATGGCGCCCTTCGTCTTGTCAACCTCGACGCGATTCACCTCATGAGACTCTCGTCTTCTCCGACCTTGACCTCGATCATCACCAAGACGATCCTCACGCCAAGTCGTTCTTGACTTAGTCCTCAGCTCTTGGTGACACCGCCGTCTTATTTGATTTTGACTCGCTTGTCATCCTTCAAACCATCTTGGTCATCATACACACGACTTTGGGACCTAACTCTTATCAAAGCACTCAAAGCAAACATATTAGTCCCACAAGCTTAAAAGATATATTGAATAGATTGATAATAACAAGTGTTTCATATCAAGAAGCACAATATGAATGGAAACACTTGACAATAGAAATATTCTCTGCTAAGTGCATTATGATGAATATATGATTGATCTAATCGCACTAGAGAGATAAATGCCAATATGATGAATCAATTAAATCATGGCAGGGGATCACAGACTTTGCTTAAAATGAAGCACATTATAGAATATGCACGAATTACACATGTGCAAGCAATATTTGGAATGAGAATAAATAATGTGATCCAATTCTAGATTAAACTTCACTAAGAGAGGTGCATTAAAAGATACACAACTAAGACATGTATGCACCAAGTCAATATGAAGCAATGAAGTTTAACTCTAGTTAACACAAGCATATTAAAAACAAAGCACATAATGAACTCAAATGAATATATATATGCACAAGCAGTTTTGACATGAATCAATGTGCACATATGAAATCAACAAGTTACTTAGAGTTCAATATGCATTTGCTAAAGAGGAATGCAATGACAAATATGGAAGGAATACCGAGATTACATACCTCATTTTTTGCTTAACCAGCCCAATTGATTTTCCTCTAAAATAGATGAGACTAATATTCAACTAGGCAATAAACATGTTAGTCTCATAACAATATAAACATATTAGAGGTTTGTCATTTGTTAAGCACTAAGTTAAGAATTTGTACAATTACATTGATTGACATTACATGCGTTTATCATTAATCGTTTATCATTAATCACCAAAACAACATAAGTGCTTAGATGCACTTTCACATGTGTGTACGGCATGTATTGGGTCAGGTTGGGCCAAGTAGACATGCATCCATAATCTGTTAGGTTTGCTCCTTTAAATAGGGGGAGGTGTCCCTCTATTTTGTATGGAACTTGAGCTGGGCGCATAGAGAGGTGCTAGAACAAGTTTTTTTAGGGTTTGTACTCTTGTGTTTGGAGTACTACGTGGTACCCCACAATGCATATGCACTGCACTGCACTTTCCATCACCTTTTGTAGTGAAAATTGTAGGCAGCTTGGTGATCATAAATCACAATATTTTACAAGCTTTAACGACCTGATAATATGTTGATGCCAATCATCTACCACTTCACTGACCAATAATAACCACTCCAGCAACTAGATACAGCGAATCTGAAGCTAAGTGCAAGTCGATTACAAATTTACAATGACCTTCGGCTCCTTTTAGTTGAAATTCCATCCCACCAAAAAAAATAAAAAGAAAAGAGGGGCATTCAAAATTCTCCCAAGAAGTAGACAGCTTAGATAATGAAAATCACAGAAAACATATGGGTGAAAGATACTTTTGAAACAAAGGGAAACATTCATTCGTATTGTTCAGTAAGTTTGACTTAACACATTATATAGCTTCTGCCAACGTAATGGGGAGACTGTTTTTTGTGTATGCATGATGACTCAAGGGGGCAAATTCAACTTGGCGATATACAGGAACAAAAGCAAAATAAATCGACACAAACAAGCTTATCACTTTCAGCAACAACAATTTCATCTTCGACGAGAGAGCATGGATTAGCGTGACGAACATGTTAACAGCAGCTGCTTGCGGCTGCATCAGCTTCCGGCGGCTTCTGCTTGAAGATGTTCTTCTTGGGCCCTGACGAAGCATCAGCCAGGAGGCTTGGTGTGTCCAATATCTGCAATCATGTTACAAATTTCATTTCAATAACTAAAACAAAACTCTACAAGAAACTGGTATCAATAGCAAGGGAGCTCTATGAGGAACTTAGTTAAATAAACTCATATCAATAGCAAGGGAGCACTATGAGGAACTTTAGTTAAATCTGCACTAGGAATATTCCTCTATTTCATATTGCAATGCATATTTTTAATCTGTAAAATTCGGCTTGTAAGGACTAAAGGGCTATACTTGTTCTATTGTTAAAAATAAACATGCATCATGCATGATAAACAAGCAACCAGCCCACTGTCAAGCACAAACAAATAAGCCCTGATGCTTCAATCTGTCACTTGAGGAACAACTATGGTATCAAATTAGGTAGAAGCAGCGTTTCCTCTCTAACAATTTTCAGTCCAACATGTTTCAAAGAATAAATCAGATACAGAGCAAAACAAAAGCAGACAGTCCTTACATACCTTCAGGACGAGTTCCTCAAAGCACTGTTCTACATTAACTTTGGTTTTTGCACTGCATTCCAGAAATAAACATCCGTATTCCCTAGCAAATTCAATACCCTCCTTTTTTGTGACAGCTCTCTCACTTTCCTGCCAAACCGAGCATCTACATTTAGCTATGGTGCAGTCATAACATGAAAAACATAGAAGAAACCTATGCAGAAAACCTGCAGAACCAGAAAGAAAATAGTACTTGTGTGAAGTACAGGGAGTTCACAAAATGTAAAACTGAAGCATAGAAGTACCTTGTCTACTTTGTTCCCAACAAGCATCTTTATACAATCCTGATTGGTTGAATATAGGTCAATTTCCTTCGCCCATATATCAGAAAGATTGGTGAATGTTTCTCTGCGAGTGACATCATACACTGAAAAATGGAAAGATATTGATCAAAATGCACCTCCCCTAAATTAGGCAAGAATCTTAATAGAACACAACACAACAAGCATGCAAATATGCGCGCGCGTGTGTTGGGTGGTGGGTGGTGAACAAAAGCTAATGGTATGCAATGCACCAGCTCAGATAACGTATATGAATAAATACGAATAGCAAAGGCTTTGCCACTTCATGTAATGACACTGATGTTATACAAAGCCATAAATGCTTTATATGTGGATACAGTAAACTTGAAAGTTGTTTTCTTTCAGAAAAAGAAAAGTTGTCCTATTAATCATTTAAACTTGAAAAATACAATCAGTTTAAGCTAGAGTGAAGTTCATTACGAAAATTCGAGGCAAAATTTTCCTATAGTGGTGGTTTAAAAGAATTACCCATAATGATCCCCTGTGCCCCTCTGTAGTATGAGCTGGTCAAGGTCCTAAATCTTTCCTGTCCAGCTGTACAACAGGTACACAATGTTAAATCAGAAATTCAGAGAAAGAACAATGGAACTATAAGGTAAAAGGAGAAATTCCGAAAACAGATAAAGATAACACCGCGTCATGGCTTAATTCTTTGAAACCATGAGTCAAACTAAAAACGATTTCAGTTGCCAAAGACCATAACTTACACAAACAAAAGGTTCAACTAGAGACTAATCAGCTTCTATTTTAGATAATAACTGGATCACACTTTGCAATTCATCCCAAAATAACTAGTCATATTGTGAACAATTCAACATCCATATCAAATGAGAACAAGTGGACAGTAGATCAGCATGTGAGGTCAAATAAAGAGAATGCTTATAATACACAACTTGCGCATGTTATGCTCCGTTGTACTAAGGCAAAGCGGAGACGGGTGATTATGCTCAATTGATGGCTATATTAAGCTTGTTAAATTGACATAAAAATTGTAAATAAGAGGGATTCATATGTTGCCCTACTGCATTGAGCCCAGATGTGGCTAGCTTTTCTCTCAGTAACGACTGTAATTAACAAACAGGAAAGCCTTTGGGGCCTGCAATTGTGTTGATAACCGTTAAATAATGCATAACAGATCCAGTTGATCAACTGCACACCATAAAGGACTAATCCAAAACCGAGTGAAACTACAATTTTAACAGGTAGTTGCCCAACTGGGGTATTTATAGGATCGAGGCTATTTTAACAAGTTGACAATTGGCTTGAGTCATGTTTAGAAGGGTCAACAACATTTATCTGAATAGATGTACATTGGCTTCGCAGAAAATGTACACTTTGAATGAATAATGGTGGATGCATGATCCGAAAAAAAAGGAAATCTTTTGAGAAGGGATTAGGGGAACGGGCCTGATCGCTGAACATGCTGAAACACAGGGGAGGACAGTAGTGTGTGATATCCCTTGTAGAATAGAGAGGGTTTACCTGTGTCCCAGATGGCAAGCTTGAGTTTTTTGCCACCAATGTTAACCATCTTTACCTTGAAGTCGACACCTGAATTGACAAAAGAAAACCATTAATTTTGACCTAGAGAAACTGGAACGAAATCAAAGGCGTGAGAGACATTAGAGCAGCGGAAGGAAACTAGCGAAGAAGGATGGGATTTTAAGGGCCAACCTATGGTTGGTGAGAGGTCCTCGAAGGAATCGGAGGTGAAGCGGAGGAGGAGGCTGCTCTTGCCGACGCCCGAGTCGCCGATGAGGAGGAGCTTGAAGAGGTAGTCGAACTCCGGCTGGGCGGACGACGAAGAAGACGATGAAGAATCCATCATCATCTAACCTAACCTAGGCGCGCAGAGGAGATCTAGGGTTTGGCCTTGGTTGCGGAGAACAAGGAAGGGGAAAAGAAAGAAAAGGAGGAGAGACAGGGAGACTGAGGAGAGGAAGGAAGGGTTCAGAGTCCTTTGAGATTCGTGCCTGTATTTAGCAATACGATATACGAATCTCTACCTGGCCATATCTTAACTAATAAAAGAAAAGGAGTTTACCCTGTTTTAATGGATCGTCCACAATGAGCCCATCACGGGAAAAAGCCAGTAAGCCCAACTCGCGCATCGTCAATAACCGCTCTGCTCGATAGCGCTCCGTCCCCCCTCCCCCCCCCCCCGCGTATCCCCCCACGATCCCCACGACCATCCCCCGCGTCCCCCTTCGCTCGCTGCCGACGGACCTGCCCGCCTCCCGCCGTCGATCCCCTTCCGGATCCGATGCCCCCCGAAGGATGCTCCTGCTGTGGTCGGAGCTCGACGCCTTCCACGAGCAACTCCGCCGCACGTAGGGGGGGCGAGGAGTTTATCTTCTACGACGGTCCCCCCTTCGCCACCGGTCTCCCCCACTACGGCCACATCCTGGCCGGCACCATCAAGGATGTGGTCACTCGGCACCAGTCGATGCGCGGCCGTCACGTCTTGCGCCGCTTTGGGGTCGACCTCGACCTGGTCGGCGGCGCAGCAGCGAGGCGCTCCATGTAGGCCTTCCGCACCTCACGCTGCGCCCGCAGGAGGCGAGGAACGCTGAGCATGACGTCGACGCAGAGGTTGCCGAGCATGGCGAGGTCCGTCTCCTTCCCCTCCCTGCTCTCCGGCGGTGGCCGCCTCCTGCCTCCCAACCCCACCCCCCTTCCTCCACACTCATGCGCTCGTGCCCTCTCCTTCTCCGGCGCCGACGCCCTCAGATCCGCCACCCTTGCCGATCCGCCTTCGCCAGATGTAGCGGCCCTGAGGTTAACTTAATTGAGGTAATTTACATTTACTGGTAAATGGATACACCAACATTTTCTGCCACCGATGCACCATCGATTATCCCAGCATGTTATATGCTTGTTCACCTTCAAGATATTGACCTAATGACCTCTTAAGACCTTCAACCCTTGTAATTTAGGTGATAGATGGTCCTGCTCCATTTGCTTCATTGATAAAGTCCTTTTGTCATTTGGTCATGTTGAGTGGGAATCACCTACCCAGTTCTTTTTTTTGGTGTATAATTCCATGAAGTACAATGCAGCACTCTTGGCTACTGAATTCTCCAATTATTCACATAGCTGCCTTCCTCCCTTCATTTTTGAAGCTAACAAAGGTTGTTTGTCTTGTGGATTCTCTTTTGGCAGGTTCTTGCTTATGCACAGCAATCAAGAGAAAGGTCTAACTACGAGCAAGTTGCTCTTTCAGAGAAGATGCAAGAGTTCAAAAGGCAAATTGATCGGGAAAGTCGATGGTCACCAAATGGCATGAATGATTCCCCTAATGGTGATGGAATACAATCAATTGGTAGAAGTTCACATAAGATGATTGAAGCAGTGATGCAGTCAGCTTCAAAGGGCAAGGTAGCACATTCTGGTTGACTTGGAAATTACCTTTCATGCATGCACACAAGTACATTTCAACAAGGAAAATGCATGTTATATTGAAATAAGTAGGCATTTTTTCAGGTTCAGACCATTCGGCAGGGCTATCTCTCAAAGAGATCTTCAAATTTGAGAGGTGACTGGAAAAGGAGGTTCTTTGTTCTTGATAGCCGAGGAATGTTATACTATTATCGCAAGCAGAATAGTAGACCATCCGTAGGTCCCCCATAACACTATTCAAATACTCAAATCTTGCATGATATTATTGACATGCTTAGGGTGTGTTTCATTTCATATTACTCCACTTATTTTTTTGGTTTTTGATTTTGTAGAGTGGTTATTCTAACCAAAGAAGTAGCACTCCCTCTGAGCATGGTTCTGGGTTGCTCAGCAGATGGTTCTCTTCTCATTATCATGGCGGTGTACACGATGAAAAATCTGTAGCGCGACATACGGTAAACTTGCTAACATCAACCATTAAAGCTGATGCAGACCAATCAGATCAACGGTTCTGCTTCAGAATAATCAGACCAATCAAATTATGCCTGTCTTTTTCTTAGGAGAATCTTTGTTAGTTTTGTTCTGTTTTTTCTAGACTGTCTCCAGATGGCTACCCTCATGTTATTTTATCCTCTTATTCATTAATTTGATCTTGATGTAAGTTATATTTGACATTTGCAGGCTGCTGCTTCCTGATCTGCTCATCAAGGGAGGAGGCTGACAAGGCAGTGAATGCATATCACAACAAGCGCACGCTTCCTGGAGTATGTGGGGAATTTTTTTTATAAATAATCATTTTTTATTTGCATATTACAGAAATATACCTCTGTATATTTTTTTTTCAAAAATAGACTCATTTCGCGCCACGTCATCGTGAAAACAGGTTCTTCGCGCCACGTTGGCGCGAAAATGGCCCACGTGGCGGGGAGGGAGCGGGGGAGGGGCACGTGTTCGGGAGGGGTGGCTTCGCGCCACCCTGGCCCGATGGGTAGGGGGCTTCGCGCCCCCCTGGCGCGATAGGCAGCGGGCGGGCCCGACGGGCAGGCTGGCGCAGCGGGGCAGAAGCAGCGGGGCACAACTCTGTTTTACCTACATCTGCCTCTGCCTGGGTATAATTTATCAACTGATCCCTCTGAAGGATTCCTTCTTTATGTTTAATGAAAATATTGTTATTTATGTAAAATTTAGTTTTCCGTTGCAACGCACGGGCACCCTACTAGTTATCACTATATTACAATCCGAAGGTTTGAGGAGCAACGGTGATGTCCGCGTGTTGCTTCCTCCGGTATTAAACTTCGGAGAAAAGGACCCGGGAGAGGACCCCCACGTGTCACCTGCGTGTTTCGCGAAAAAGTCCTTTCATTTCTCTGAATTATGGATAGGTCCCTGTGAATTTACAAATGGGTCCTTTACAATTTTCTGTGAGGGGAAGAAATTTTTTTTGGTTTGTGTTTAGGTCCCTCGTTCATCGTTTTACGGAAAGAGACTCCCGTTAAATACGAATCGCAAACGAGCCCTTTTCTAATTTTTTGGGATAGTGAACATGTCCACAAATATAACAAATAGCCCCTATTTCTTACTTCCAGGTCTTTTCTCCGTTTTTCTCAGAAAAAATATTTTCGTGGTCCGTTTTTTCTCCGGAGCATGAAAAAAATGTTTTCGTTGACCGTTTTTCTAAAAAAAAGGCAAATTCATTTTTCGTTCGTCGTTTCTCCATTTTTATCGGGGGAAATATTTTCGTTGTCCGTTTTTTCTCCGGACCCCGGGAAAAATGTTTTCGTGGTCCATTTTTTCAAAAAAAATGGAAATTCGTTTTTCGTACATCCTTTCTCCGTTTTTGCCGAAAAAAAAGTTTTCGTAGTCCGTTTTTTCTTCGGATCCGGGTGAAAATGTTTCCGTGGCCCATTTTTCCTAAAAATAAAATACAAATCCGGTTTTCGTTCGCGCACGCGGCGTGCGCCGCTGTTGTGTTTTCGTGGTCCATTTTTTTCTTAAAAAACATAAATCCGGTTTTCATTCGTCCTTCCTCCGTTTTTGCCGGAAAAAATATTTTCGTAGTCTGTTTTTTCTCCGGAGCCCAGAAAAAATATTTTCGTGGCCCATTTTTTCCTAAAAAAACGTAAATTCGTTTTTTATTCACGCACGCGGCTCGGTCTCTACGGTTTCTCGAGCCTCCAAAAATTTTAAAGATACGTCTAAGTCTATTTTTTCACCCGAAAAAAATACAAAATCATTTCCCGTTCACCCGCGCGGCGTGCGCCGCGCTTACAGCCTAGTTTTGTATACAAGCCGTATGCTTACCTTGAGGCCGGTCATGACCTTAGTTGAAAACCTTGCGATTGCATGCCAAAAACCACGAGGGTTCCGAATCTTAAAACAAACTAGCCAGAATGTGCGGCGCACACCGCACCGTGTAAAATTTACTCTATTTTTTAAAAAAAACTGCAGGAGGAACTAAATATATTTTTTCGGAGCGATCTTAACAGTCTATACGTTCAACGGTGAATAATACATTTTCTGAAAAATACTATAGATCAAGTTGCAAAAAAAATGTAGAGATAGAGCTGCACACATATTTCTATTGATGAAAACATTTTTTGGGGGAAAAACGAAGAAAGGGGCTGGACGTAAAGACTGGGGACCTGTTTGTTATATTTTTGGACCTAATCGCTATTATGAGGAATTAGAAAAGGGCTCGTTCGATATTCGTATTTAGCGGGGGGTTTTCCGTAAAGTAACAAATCAGGGACCTAAACGCAATTTGCAAACATTTTCTTATACTCACAAAAAACGTAAAGGATCTTTTTGTAATTTATAAGGACCTATCCGTAATTTAGAGAAAAGGGAGGGACCTTTTTGCAAAATGGCATGGGGGTGAGGTGGATGTCTTGAGAGGGCTCCAAATCTTCCCCATGTAATAGAGTAGATATTGGGGGAGGATGATTTTCAGAGCCGTCTAGAGTCCTTTGAGATTCATGCTTGTATTTAGCAATATGAATCACTATCTAACCATATTTTATATACAAACCATATGCTTAACGCCAGTCAAGACCTCATTGGAAGCCTCAAGGTCACCGGAAACCTTGCCAAAGCTGAAAACCTTGAGGTTGCATCGCTGAAAACCTTCAGGGTTGCATCACCGTCACTCCCCCTCCCTCTCTTCCTTCTAACTCCGACTAGCCGTTGTGCCATGCTGCCGTTGGATCTAGCCATCCCAAGTCACGCCACCGCTGGATCTAACCGTTCTGGGGGCATAGATGTGCTCGAATCTTAAAGCAAATTGAGGGTGGATGTTGCGAGGACATATTCCCCTATGGGCAAAAAAGAGTTTCCCCAACGTAATGGTTGATGTCACTACCATGTATCAATCCTAAGATGATCTCTACAAAATGTTTGAGGTAAATAATCTTACTTTTGTACTTCTATTTATTTATCGGTAACAATTTCTATAATACACTGAATATTGTCTTTTCAGTTGATACATGGTAGTATAAAAATATTTTGATGTTTATGTTAAGGGCCTTCGTTTATAATTTTGTCCCGAGCCCAAAAAAAACTCAGGACCGGCCCTGAAGCCACCATGGATGGAGGAGTTGACGAGAGATTCGTTCTTAAGGTAGGTGGAAGCCTCAATAGTCACGTCTAAGTGTACCAATGCTCCAATAGCAATGTTAGAAGTGCCTGTAATAATACCTCTATTATGCATGAAAGAAATGCAGCTCAACCGGAGAGCCACGTCATCGACTTCGTCGGGAGGCCCTCTGAAAAATCCAAAATGCATTTAGGTCCTTCCACCGCTACTTTTACAAAAAAGACCCTAAAAATTTGAAATTACGTTTAGGTTCCCCATGGTTTTTTGACAAAAAAAGTACGTACGATAATCATCGGACCAAATTTCACATGACGCAGCGTAGCGCGCAACCATGCCTAGTTGTCTTCCTACAAATATATCTAAGCACCAATGACCTGATGATAACAACAGACCTAGGAAAATTATTTTTTTTCCTACAAAAATATGTAAGCACGAATACCATGATGATAATATGCGGACCTAGGAAAATTAATTTATTTAGGGCACTCTCAATAGGGTGATGTAAGCAATGTTTATGGTCCTATTTATTTGAGCTTTTTTTTCGACTTAAGACTATCTCCAGCAATTTCCCTTCATTACATTCTCTTCTCTATTCCCTTCTCCATATTTATTCCCTTCTCCATATTCATTCCCTTTATTTCCTACCATCTCCAACAGCATCCCTTCAATAGAATTTGTGAAGGGAATGGAGAGAGAATCCCTTTCTATCCAAATTCTCTCTCCGAATCCCGTCCGAAAGGAATGCTGAAGGGAATTCGCTGGAGCACTTGGAATATGTTCGCGAAGGGATTTGAGGGCTAAAGGGATTTGGACTCGTTTCCCCCTCACGCCCGTTGCCTCCCAACCGTGCGCACCCTCCAACACCACCGGCAAGTCGCTGTTCCAGACCTTCCGCACATTCTTCAAGAAGTCGTGGGAGATCACTGGCCCGTGCGCTTCGCCCGAGTACCGCAGCGTGCTCCCAGGCGCCCTCGAGTACCGCCGCCCCTACCTGGCCACCCTGCTCGACGACGTCCCCAAGGCCGTCGTGCCCACCGCCGCGCCAACCCGGAGACCGTGTACGATATCACATACTACACGTGCGACCGCCGCACCCTCCTCCGCAAGCCTTCTTCTTGGTTCTCTCTTCCTCTCGAAAAATAATTTTAAGAAAGCTTCTTCTTCTTCTTCTTGGATTTCTTCCATCTCGCAGACGCAGTTGCTGCGCTTACCCTGAGACAAGGCACAGCAAAAGCAAAGATAAGCTTCCATTCACGCCTAGGACGAGAGAGACCTTTTTTTTTTTGAAAAAGTCATTTAAACCCATGAACTCTTTTAAAAATTTACATATCATCCTTGAACCATAAAGCAATGGATCTCATTTCCACTAGCCACACTATCGTAACAGTGCTAGGGCAGAGAATGCAAATCCGTGAAACCAAATATTGCCACAAATTAGATCCTAATCTCTTCCCAAGATTACCGGTTGGATCAGGCATGCAGCAAGTTCAAGTGTTCAACAACAGGAAGGCCATGTTTGGATGGACTAAAACTAATTGTTAGCTGGCTAATGGCTAGAGCTAATTGTTAGCCAGCTAATAATTAGTCCATCTAAAATTAGTCCAGAGCTGTTTGGATACATGACTAATGGTTGGACTAATTTCTTAGAAAAGTCATTTCTACCCCTCATAATGGGTGAGAAAATGAGGATAAGGCCAGTAGAGAGGTATTTCGAGGCTTTTTCAGGCGTGTTACATGCTATTAGCCCAAATTAGCTCCTCCCCACCAACTAATGGACTAATTGTTAGCTAAGGGTTGGCTAAAAATTAGCCCCACCTATTAGTCTTCTGTTTGGATAGACTAGGACTAATTTTAGCCGTGTAACAATTAGTCCAGGATCAAACATGGCCGAAGAAGCTGTTAGAACAACCTCGCTTTATCGAATAGTCAAGGGTTGCCTAATAGATCTCAAGTGGAGAATAGACGGGAGAAAAGAGAGACACAATATGAGGAGAAGCAGTACCTTTATTGTGTCTGTATGCTTGTGTACAATGGGGTGACCCCACCTGCCTCATATATAGCAGTTCACCTTAGAGATGAGAAGAGTCCATATGGATCTGAATCCGGTTTCCTAACACTCCCCTTGGACTCTTCGCTGCGAGATGCATATGCCTCATTAAAACTCCATAAAAACCCGATTAGGAAAATAATTGGAGAAAGAATTACATAGCACCGCTTGCAACTGTGTATTTTGCACGGATTGCCTCATCAAAACCTTATAAGAAAACTTCAATGAAAAACTTACTTAAGGAAAGAGTACAATCACCCAAACTTCAATGTTAATCTTCAAGATTTACGTTGGGTACTCAAACTTCATGGTTGAGATTTATGTAGGAGTATGTGAAAAATCTCACTGAAATGCATTTCTCTAAGCCTCATCATCCAGATTCCTCTAATACATCTTTCAAAGGAAGATGCAGGAGTGACTTAGTGAATAAATCTGCGAGATTTTCACCGACTTAGTATCACGATATCTTTATCTCGTTCATCTTATGCATTTCATGAGCATAAAAGAACTTGGGGAGTTGATATGCTTTGTAATGTTACTCTTCACATATCCCATTTGTACTTGTGCAACACAGTACGCATTATCTTCATAGATAATAGTGGGGTTTGTTCCATGTTGAGAACTACATGACTTACGGATGTGGTGAACCATTCTTGAAGCCATGCACATTCGAGAGGCTTCATACAATGCAATGATTTACGAGTGGTTAGTCGGCGTCGAGACAAGAGTGCTAGGCGACTTCAAGTGTAGTTCCACCGCAAAGGAAAACATACCCGGTTTGTGACTTGCCGGTATCTTGGGTCCGATAGGTACCCGACATCAGCGTAACAACTAAATTCAATTCATTGTTTCTTACGTAAAAACAAGCGAGGTCTTTGCTTTCTTGAAGGTAACGGAAGATGTCCTTCACCCCTTTCCAATGCCTTTTGGTGGGTTACGCCTTTGCAGCGCTTCAGCAAATTCACGCCGAAGCATAATGTAGGCCTAGTGCTATTCGCAAGGTACATGGCGCTCCAATTGCACTCAAGTATGGGAATTCCGCTCGGGGACTTCCTCTCTCTTCTTTAGAGCTGTCTGCACGGGTCTAGATGCCTTGGTGACCTTAGGCCATTGGGGTCTTTGCGAGGTATGCCTTTTCAAAAGCCAAATCTCTCCAACACTTTACTGCGTGTAGGATGCTTGGTGTACCAAGATTCAGCCTTGGACATGTTCAAGGCTCCAAGCCTAAAGCGAACTTGGTTTTACCCAAGTCTTTCATTTCAAACTCAGATTTCAAGTATGTGCATGCTTCTTCAATTTCCTCATCCGTCCCAATGATGTTCAAGTCATCTACATAGAGCGGAGATTATACAAAATCCATTCGTGGATGCGTTGTATAAATACACATGGACAATCTTCATTTGTTAGTGTAGCCTTTCTTCTTGCAGAAAGTCACTCAAGCGATTGTACCACATTCTTCACATTTATTTTAGCCCATCGGTGATTTCTCCAATTTCACCTTTGTATAGGTTTACTGTTTGCTCTGTCTTGGTTCGGGATAAAGGGATACCTTAGGTATTTTCATATAAATCTCGAATCAAGTTTCCCTTCTAAATATCTTTGTGACAACATCCATTAGCTTCATTCTCAACTTCAAGTTGACTACCATTGAGATTAAGTATCTAAAGGTAATTCCACCCATGGACCGGAGAATAGGTTTCTTCATAATCAACCCTAGGGCGTTGAGTGAAACCTTGAACAACAAGCCTTGCAATGGTTGTTGTTCTTTTCATAGATTCTCCTATTATTACAAAATTTATGGCCATTTCGTCATGGTGTGCTTCATGCACTTCTACTTGCTCTTCATTGCTATTTCCCATTCCAGGGGAGCAAGTTCCTTTAGTTTTTCTCCGCCAATGTGTGCACACACATTATTCTGGCGGTTTTCTTCCAGTGAAGATTCAAATCTGGAATTGCCTTTTAAGCCAGGCAGGCTTCTTTCAGTGCCAGTCTCAGCTGGCTCCCCTTCTTGCTTTGGGGGCATTTTTGTGATTGGCTATGGTAAGTCCTCTTGCCCATTTTCCCAGACGTCTCGGGTACTTTGGGTTTGAGAGCGGATTTCTGTTCTTTTTCTTTGAGCCTACGAGCAGGATGAGGATACCTTACTGCTTTCTTTGGTATTTCCACCCTCTGCGGTGCATTTCTTGGCTGGTACATGCGACTTAACCACGCTCTTGAGATCACAAAAATGATCGAGGCGGTTCATTTGCTAAATTCGCAAATCAATTATCTTACGGACTTCTTGATTTGCTTCATTAGTCACGAGGTCATGCGGGGATCGATGGAATGCCATATTATTTCGGCATTTTTCATCCAATGGTTGATTCTCTCCCCTAATGGCGGAAGCGGTCCGCAAATCAAAGAATCTGATCGGCCGAATCGAGTGTATGCAAGTCTCGATCATGGGTTCCAAATACACGATTATGGATGCACTCTCATAACCAACGTATATCGAGACTTGCGGAGAGGGCCTACGATCCATTGTGGGGGAAATGGTATAGTACATATACCATACATTCAATTCTTGAGTTGACCCAATGCACTAGTTTGCATGGTTGAATGGATGTTGTAGGCCGATTGTCTATAATTGATGAGTCTTTGCATACAGGGACTGCGTGTCCCCAACAATTGTTGGACAAGTTACAACTCTGCAAGCTGATGCGGCAATAAACTTAATCCTCTTTATGAGTGCTTGACTAGTCCATTTCGCATATGGACATGCGGTGCGAGTGCTCAATAGTTATTCGATTCTTTGTGCGCAATAATCATCAAATGCCTTGGAAGTAAATTTGTTGGCATTGTCCATTCGAATGGACTTCAGCGATGATCGGAAAAACATTCTTAGTCGATGATCTTGAGATCAGCTTTTGCGATCATGATTCCTTGTTGACGACAAACATGTATCACGACCATTTCCAGAAGCATCAATAGGCACCATAAAGGATCAGCGGCCCTAACAATGGCTGAATCGGTCCGCCAAATATCCCCACGAATGCGTTCGGGGAATGCGAGGGATTTCATGTTGCACTTTCATAGCAGAGGGTCTAGATTATTACTTTCCCGGTGGCACATGCATAGCACACAAAATCTTCGTGATTCGAGAAATTCTTAACATTAATGCCATGACCTTGTGAGTTGTTAGCTATATTTCTCATCAATCTAAGACCAGGATGACCTAATCTACAATGCCATAAAGCAAATAATTGAGCTTCTAAAGGCAGTCTTCAAAGAAGTATACACTCGTCGTGTGCATTGATTTTAAGTGTAGTACAACCCAGATTCATATGAGGGACATTTTCTAGTACCATCTTTCCATATTCGCGTGCTTCACAATGCACAAGTGTTCTTTGCCATTTTCTTCATTGGTTTCTCGTGAAACCCATTGTGTGAGATATCCTTGAAACTTAAGAGAGTGCGAGTTGATTCGAGTACAAGAGGCTTCTTCAATTACAAAGTTGTACCCATTGGCAATATAATTGTGGCTCTTCACGAGCCTATTATATGCGTATCGCTTCCTATGCGATTGTCGTAATCCTTCGGCGTTCTTCGTGATCGATGGAAGTATTTACGACTCTCTTAAGATAGTATTTGTTGTGCCACTATCAACAATGCATATTTCCTCCATTGGGTGCTACACGATTTCTAGATGAAAAGAAATATAATTCCTAATCGACAGTTGGCAAAGTAATTCAAACATTGCTTGCAAGTAAAGAATCTTTGGAATAAAGAATAAATAACAATTCTTATTCATGAGAAAGTAAAAGTATGCTCTTGAGAGCTTACAATTATTAACTAATCAACCACAATCTAAAGAAAGTGCTAACAATGTTATTCATGCACTAAGCGGAATCTGTAAAGTATGCATTCATTTACGCTTCTATGTCATCCACGAAGTGTTTTCTTCATTTAGAGGGCTTGGGCATCATTGATGTCTAGGCGGCTGCGAGGATGAAGCATGTGGGGTGTCAACTTCTATGACATCATCATTGCCTAACCGGCCAAAATGTGCTCTGCCGGTGCATTTCCTTTGGCCTTCTTCTTGGCACGATATGCGTTGATCACTTCTTTGGATTCGGCATATTTTTGACCAATGCCCCAAGTGCATTTTGAAGCCGTTTGGTTTTGCTGTCCATACGGCTTGCCCTGCGGCTTTTCCTTGTCATCCCTTCTTCTTTTGGGCTATGGACTTTCCTTTGGCACGATGTTTCTCTTTTCCACCCTTCTTGACCCACTTCATGTGGCGGGGCTTTCACCTTATAGTTTGTTGGCATTGATTTACGGTACAATGCTCCTTCCAGGTAATTTGTGAGGCGAAGTTCTTTGGAGAGCCGTCTTGTGACTCCATAACTTGCATAACATCAATCGATTCGCTATACTCCTTGTATGCGTCTGACGATAGGCTGGGCACTCTGGATAGCATTGGGGTGAAAAGTGGAAAGAGTTTTCTCAATCTTCTCCTCCTCGGTGATCTTCTTGCCACATAGGGAGAGATTAGTACAAATTACATGCAGCGGGTTGTGCTCGACCAACTGTTTTGTAGTCCGCAAACCTCAGGGCCTTTTAATCTTCTTTGTGCTTGGGGCAAGATTGTGTATTTGAGCTTCTCGAACGCAACCTGAGTGCGATCCATAGCTCAATGCACTTTCTTGACCATGTATTCATTTTGAGTGGGTGAGAGAGATGGAGTGAGGAAGTGCAATGCTTGATGGATTACGCTTTCGGCTGATGGGTGGTGCGTCCTTGAGGACCCTAAGTAGATGGCGGCTCGGAGCTTCTTCTTGCGCCGTCACGATCTTCACATCGGATGCCCAAGTGAGGTAGTTTTGACCGTCTTTGGCCAGTGCAAACTCACGATTCACAATGGACATGCATTTTTACAAGATTCAACATTAGATTCTGCGTGTAATCTAATAAAGTGTGATTGCATAATTCATAAAATCACGGAAAGTAAACTCTCATGAATTTCGAATTTTCTTAGTATTTGGCAATTTTATTAATTATACGACAATTTTCGACATCACTTGATATGAGAAAATAAATTTCAACATGATTAAACATGGCATAAGTCTAATTACAACTTATATAATTCTTGTTGGTGAGGAGCAGCAGGTAATGAATATCTCATCAATTTGACTCTTGGCAGTCAGCACCTTTAGGGCTCACATGAGGAGGGAGCACTTCCCGTTTAGGGTGCCAATTAAAGAACCAAGCCTCATGTGTGTTTTCCTAGACACCAATTGTCTCATATCTGTTTATTCATTGCAAAATCAAATCCCAACCACTCATGTTCTCATTTTATGCCATATGAAATATGGAATTTTCCTAGCACTTTTCATAATATACTGCTAATATCCAAGCAATTTTCAATTCGTACAGCTGAGAAAATTTTAATTTCAGCAAATATCAACATGACATACTTCATAAATTCAAAATAAACAATAATTGCATAATTCATAAAATACAGGGAAATAAATTCCAGGGATTTCCGATATTCTAAACAAGGCAATTATTGCAAAATGCGTGCAAATATTCATAATCTGAGAGAAAATAAGGCTAAGTACAAATTAAAAGCGAGGCCATTAAATTTTACGGAATTTTCTAAGCTATTTTCATATTTTCTTGGAATTTTCAGATTTTTAGAATTTTTCTAATCAATTTTTCTGAATTTCTAATGCAATTTGGAAAAAGGAAATTAGTAAAAGGAATAAAGGAAAGGGAGGGCAAAGGGTAATTTCCCGCCCTCCACATGCTAAACGATTTTCCAAAACCGAAACCAAGCCTCTAGAATCGGGACTTCGTGTCCCTTTGTCGAGAGGCAAAGTACTTCATGTCCCAAGGCCGGATTGAAGCTTAGCTCTCTAGACTTCAAGTCGGTTTGGATTTCATGTATCTTGATTGGATGAATTGCCCTTCGTCTTTGGCGTCGGTGGCGATCTTTGGTAATAGGGACCGGGCGGCGGTAGCCAGCCTTGCCGGACTTCATCTGGCCGTAGTGCTCGTCTGCGGCGAGCGGAAGAAATTGTCAGCCTTGGCGTTGCTCGGTGGCGACGGCCGGTAGAAGCGGCGGGTAATAGCGGCTTGGCGGTGATCTAACGTCTTGCCCGAACTGGTAAGCGGCATCGGTGGCCGGCTGTCTTATTGGGGCGGAAGCGTCTGGCCGGCCCGGCAGCGTCTGTAGTGATCGATCGGCTTGGCCGTGACTTGTCGATCGGTAACCGTGCCATGAAACGCGCTATATCTTTATATCTGTTTTCAATAACTTCATGCGTAGAAGCGGCTGCGATCGGTGCGTTTCGTGCCTGAGGAGGTCGGTAGGCCAGGTGGTGGCGACCATGGCTTGAGTGGCGGAACCAAGTGGCGTCTTCATTGTCGTTAGCGGCGCTTCAGCGCGTGCAATGAAGGTAAGCTTCAGCGCGATAACGAGATCCAATCTACTAGATGCAATCCGAAAAATCTAGCGATTCAATCTAAAATTGCTAATAGATTGTTCATTGATTGATTCGAAGCTATCGCACTATTAAAATTCATAGTAGATGCGACTACAACTCATGTATTCGATTCAATACCTTTGCTTGATTTTGATTCATAATTTAGGCGACGATCGCGTGGGTATTTGGCTATCAGCGTAGGATAGAGTCGCGTGGGACTTTTTCTTTGGCAATCCAGTGGATGCGGCGATGGCGAGTTGATTGCCAGATCGGATCGGGCGATCAATCGCCATTAGTAGGCGTTAGAGTAAATCGTCGATGATCCTTAAGCTTCTTGTCTTTTCTCTCCTTTCAATCTTTCTCGGTAGAGCCGTGCGTGCGTGTTAGACAACCTCGCTTCTCGAATAGTCGGGGTTGCCTAATAGATCTCAAGTGGAGAATAGAGCGAGGGAGAAAAGAGAGACACAATATGAGGAGAAGCTTAGTGCGCTTTATTATTCTGTATGCTTGTGTACAATGGGGTGACCCCCTGCCTCCTATATATAGCGGTTCTGCTTAGAGATAAGGAAGAGTCCATATCGGATACGAATCCGGTTTCCTAACAAAAACAACTGAATTCACGGTTCATTCAACCTCTCTCTGCGTCAAACAACAGGATTCTGTAGGGCTGTCGGCTCCAGCACCACATTACATTTCAGACAACTGCCAACATAGTCAGCTCATTATTGATATCGAGCCATCATGGTGACAAACACTTTGCCTTGGAAAACGTCCGTGATTCAGGAATGCTCCTGAACTGACAAACTGAAGGCCATATGGTCGTTAATGAGATCTTTGTCGTTTGATAGCTGCACAATAAAACCGATTTTCACGTGCCTTGCTGTTCAACCTATCAAAAGTATAGTCCGCACTTCAATAAACAGGAAACAGTAGCACTTCGGACTGCCTTCCAGATCCTTGAAGATTTCAATAACATGTTGTCAGACCCTCGAGTATATGCGCTTTTTTTTTAATAATACATTTTTTATTCAAAATTGCAAAAATATACCATCGAATTTTTTTTTCAGGAATATACACCTGTAGCTCGTTGAAAGGGCGACAGCTAAATGTAGCTGATTGAAAGGGCGACAGAAGGTCCTATAGCTCAATGAAATGGTGACATTTAAATGTAGCTTAACCATTAAGCTACAGAGTAAATGTAGCTCAACCATTAGGCTACAGAGTATATATAGCTCCATGAAATGGCGACATAGCTAAATATAGCTCAATGAAAGGGTGACAGAGCTAATATAGCTGAACCAAAGAGCTACAGATTAGTGAACCGATTTTTAAAGCTCCAAATCGAACGAAATAAATTTCTAAATTTGTGTTAAGCTATAATGGTTCGGAACATCCTGAAATGTCGCACAAAAAATTAAATTATACGAATTAAGTTTACATAAAGACATTTTAATGATTTCTGAAGAAAGTATATAAACCATATCGACAGCGCGTAAAATATTGTATTGGAATATATTTTTCCGGAAGAATGGGGCAGATTTGTTTTATGATATATGGACCACCATATTGTGGGAAAATATTGTATTTACATCTTGCTTTGCATGTAAATTGTAATCACGCAACAACCCTAAGTATTAAAGTGTATAACATACTATAACGCGTATGCATTTTCAGCGGTTCTTAGGATATCGTGTTTGAGAGTAATTTTTTGGAAGAATGGATGAGATTTGTTATTTGATATATAGACTAGCATATTACAGGAAAATATTATATTTACACCTCTCATTGCATATAAAATGCACTAGCGCAATAACCCTAAGTATTAATGCATGTAAAGGTAATTTTTTTAATACTACAGAAATTATCACTCGTATTTACAAATCCGAACAACATATTCGTATATTTAATGAAATCCCAGTCATACTCGAAATTTGAAAATTCGTTTATTCTTTTCCGAAACATGAAATATTGTGTAACATGTATTTGAAAACTCAAATTTCGGTGAGTATAGTGCAATAACCCTAAGTATATTCGACAACAACTGATGTTATGAATAATTTAGCTTATTGAGATAGAGATAACGACATAACAACAACAACATAATATTACAACATAGGAAATGCAAAAATGCAGAGATAATGGCTTAAATTTAACTTGCCTTAGGTGAATGAAACAACAAGGGTCTTTCTGCTACACTACTGAGTGCACCGGGGATATTTCCCCTTGCGCAACCCATCGGTGCCTACCGCCCTGGCCCTAGCCGCCCTCTCGCGCTTCCTCTCACGCTCGGCCTCCCGCTCGGTCGCCAGGCGCAGCCGTTTGGCCTCCCTCTGTGCACGCATTTCTTCGGTGGCCTTCGTGCGCTTCTCCTCATCCTCCTGCTCACGCCACTGCTGCTCTACCATAGATCTGCGATGCGAGTACTCCCAATTCCGCATCCTTTCCATCTCAGGAGTCTGCTCCACATTGTAGAATCTGATGAACTCGCACAACGGAGACTGCAATTGGTGACAGAAGATGGTATAATTGCATTAAGGTTTGCACGTTTTTCCGTAACATGAAATGCAGGTACGAACATACAGGGCTTCCCTACCGCATCCGCATCTGCAGCGTTTGCTCGTAGTCGTGGTTGCGGCAGCTCCAGTACCTCATACCGTATGTGTATGAGTTGTCCACGGACTGCCGGAAGCAGCAAGGATCCTCGCATAGGCACATGGGGACCTGCGTGCCTTCGGGGATGGCTTCGACAACGCTGTGCCTTGGGGGCGATGGGAACTCCATTGACACCCGTTGGTTGGCTGGCGAAGTGGTGCTTCGTGGTTCGGATTGCCTGCTTGGTGTGATTATTGGGAGGCGACCACTGGGTTTTAAATAGCCAGGCACCAGCCATAGGAGAAAGTGGCGGATTTAAGAGAAGTTCAAGTCCGCTAGCATTGGATTCCTCTGAAGCTTTGCAGGTGATGGGACGTGAGCCTGCCTATGGCCACAGCTTTGCAGGTTGTCCATAGAGTTCTGAACTTGCTGTCCTGGTGCTGCTTGCACAGTCTTTTAAACAGGGTCATCAATTCCTTGTGTTTTGACGGAGAGGAAGTACAGGCGAAAGCATAATTAACGGTGCGAAATAATAAAACATACGTAACATGCAAAAGTATGATGATACATGAGTTGTCAATGTCATGAAAAGTACAATATATAAGGTGGCGGAGGACGACTAGAGGACTGGGTGGAGTAGTAGCCCCTACAGAAGAGGCTCTCGTTCTCTAGGGTAATTAGTATAATAAATATAATTTTGAATTTCTGGTGTGAATTATGTAATAAGACAGGTGAAGAACTGTAAGATGGTACTGCGTATATGGAATGTAATAAATTTTCTTTGAAGTCTCTAATTAGTGTTATGTGCAACTGTCGGGACCCCGAATTTGCAAATCCGGACCCTCTGTGTATTCAGCACTAGTCCAGGAACGCGCTAGTGCACACAGTCTTAACATTGGTAAATATCACAATCATACCACTCGATACCAATAAAGTACTTTATTTAAATAACCAAACTGGTTACTCGACCTTAGGGTCAAGTTACAAATGTATGCCTCGCAAGGCGAAACTTATTAAAAGAGAAAGAATAGCAGCGGAAAATCAAATAACTTCGTGGCGCCATCCAGTATACCACAGGCAACTGACTGGGCTCGCTTCCCTAAGTAGACGGATCCTCTTGGAGTTCCTCCTCCAAAGCTGGTGCAGTCTCTTCTTCAAGCGATATTGTGTTGAGGCAAGGGTGAGTACTTGGTACTCAAGAAGTCATGCACAGAATGCAAGCTAATATACTACATGCATGGCTTGGTACAAAGGAATAGCTCAAGGTATATTTGCGAAAGCTTGACATTTGACAAATAATATAAGTAGATTCGAAAGCAGTAGAAATAAGTAAAGCATAAATAACTTTTCAAGAAGTTTAATGAACTTTTTCCCATCCTAAACCACATTTCCATCATCTTCATTGTTAAACCAAACCAACCTTTCAAATCCAAGTTATTTTCAGAAAGTCTAACCCTTGACTGTAATTCCCGAGCGATGTCCAGTACCGTGGACTCGGCTATTTAAATAGTTTCTACACTCTGCAGAGGTTATGCACTTTACCCACAAGATACAGTCAAACACCACAAAGGCGAGTTTCCGTAACAAAGCCTTTCGGAAGCCTCAAACAACACAGGTGGTCCTCTCCGGTTCGTGCTCTACACCATCCCTTCCCTTAGCCAAGGCGAAGTATGGGACCAACACACCGTTAGATGGGTATCGGCCACGACCACGACACGCTCCCCGCACAATCACACAAACGGTGTAATTGACACCTGAGGCTCCACAAGTGAGTCCTTAGCGACTTAGTCAACTAGGGCCGTCCCATTCCGACCATGTGGTTGCAAGTATGACCCAGTTCAAAGGCTTGCAAGGTTAAGTCCTTAGAGTGACCAGGGCAAGACTACCCAAGAACCAAATCAACACTCCCAATGCCACAACTGGCCCACTGATTACTCTTTGCCACATGCCCTGGCCGAAATCGTTTATCAAACCCCGCTTGATTACCATGCACCACGTGCCATCAACATCACATGATACTTTTCCAAAACAGGTTCAATATATCATTAAGTCAATATTAACATTTGATTGTCCAAAATCATGTTATGAGCACGTAAGTGTGTCTAAGCGATACTACAACGGTCTATAACCCATGTTGGCAATTTAATAATGTCCAACTAGTAATCCACAACTAGGGTGACAAGGGGTCATGGCACATACTTAAATAATCAAGGTGTCATACAGCAAATTGGTACTTATCTAACCCCCATGTTTAAACAAAGTATTTTTCTAATTGAACTAGCATGCAATAGTTTAAATCAAAATAGATTTCGAAATAGGATCAACATGGTCAAAGCACAACTTGCCTTCAAAAAGTACTCGTTCTTGGTCTTGAGTTGGATCCTGAGTCAACACTTCTCCTTCGAATCCTTCCGGCACTTCAACGTCTACTCGTAAAGCGTGCAAATAGCAATACACAAATAAACAATAGGCAAAAACATCCCAAAACTCCAAATAAAATCCATAAACAGAAAGAACATAATTTTCTGGATTTTTAGGAACTGGAATCGTCCAAATCGGAGTTAAAATGCAAAAGTTATGATTTATTAAAGTTTAAATAATCAATTAAATAATATTTACAGAGAAAAACTTTAGTCCAAAAATTAAATAAAATTCATATTTAGGTAGATCTCAATTTTATACAAATTTAGAAATTTGAATCACTCAAATCGGAGTTGAAACGCAAAAGTTATAAGCGTTTGAAGTTTGAATCTAAATTTGAATCAATATTTCGAATTAATAAATCATTTTCTTTTTCGGAAATTAATTATTGCGTCAGCATAGACACGTGGCAGCCTCTGATTGGTTGGTCGACGTCACCGGTCCCATGGACTCGGTCCACGCTCGGCTTGGGTCCACTGTGGACTCGGTCCACGACTTCACGTGTCGGCCCGACATGTGGGCCCACTCGGGTAGCGTCATTCTTGGCGTCGGCGGGGACTTCGGCCGCAGTGGCGTGAGTGGGACCAGCTGTAGCGTCATTCTTGGCGTCGGCGCCGGCTGAGACGACCGGCCCGACATGCGGGCCCGCCATGGCGTCGGCGTGACGCCATGGTGCGGTGTGGCGCGTCGGCCGACACGCACGGGCCCGGCGTGTCGATGAACCGCCCGCTCACGTGGGCGCCGACGGTCCAACTTCACGACACGCGGCAGATCCGGCCGTCGATTTGAAAATCAACGGTCCCGTCGGATCGATGGCGACGCGTTTGGGGTGAGCGTGGTCAATCTAAACCGTTGGATCTAGATCCAACGGATAGGATTGATCCGGAAATCGCCGCGTGGTTCTTACCGTGGAACGACGTGGCGCAATCCGACGCGTCGGATCTTGATCGGACGGTCCCACGGAGCTCGCGAGGCGGCGGCGATAGCGTCGGCGGCTTCTTTGGCCGGAACCGGGGAAAACGACGTCCGCCGCGGCGTTAAGCGCGATCCGGCGAGATGAAGTATGAGCCAGAGTTCGTCTCGCCAGCGGGGAGTTCCGAATCCGCCCGCAGGCGGCGAACACGGTAGTTTCTTGCGGCGAAGGTTGAAGAACTTCGCGGCGGCGCTCTTTGGCTCGGCGAGAAATTGCGCGGCGGCTCTAGGGTTTCCCTGTAGGCGTGGACTAGGCAACGAGCTCGGCATGGAAAGGCGAACCTCGGGGCGACTCCATGCATTAAATAGCCTCGAGTCCGTGTCCGAGACGGCGGCGACGGCGACGGAGTCATGGCGAATCCGGGCCGAGACGAAGACGTGGAGCCGTACACGTGGCACGACCAACAGCCACGATCGCGCGGCGAATCGGTTCGGGCCTGACGCGGCTCGAATCCTGCAGGCGGATCTCGGCCGTTGGATCCGATCCAACGGCCGGGATCGACAGGGTTGGGAGCTGGTTTGGTCGAGTCAAGCGGCTGGGTCGGACTCGAACTCGAGTCGACTTTCGGGCTCGATCGGATGAGCGATGTAGGCTTCGGTTTGATTTTCCAGCGATTTAATATTTAAAATAATTCCCAGTAATTCATTTAATTCATTAAAAATAGCAAATGACTCAGAAAAATTCCAGAAAAATTATGGAAAATATTTTGGATCATTTTGGACTCAAATAAAATATTTCCAACAAAATTTTATTTGCAAAATTAAATTCTTTAATTATTTCAAAATGGAATAAATTCAAATAAATCCCAAATAAATCCAAATAAATTCCAGAAAATTCCAAAAATTCACCAAAGTGCCAAATCACACATGAATTCAAGAAAAGCAAAATTTTGGGGTGTTACAGCAACACTCTAAAATGACGTATTAATTAATAAAACGCTGGGCTTATTCGATAATTTGTTAATTAAATATACATATATCAGTGAGATTAATGGTAAAGCTATCGTAGATTAATTATGCGGGTCGGCAAGGTACGCTGGCCGCTCATCATCTGCTCTTGGTCGATCACACTACAGGAATCTGTATTATTTTCGTCGGCCAAGAACCGACGAAAATAAGGGAAAAACCGACGAAAATAGCTATTTTCGTCGGTTTGCCGACGAAAATACACCGACGAAATTTTGCTGACGAAAATACATGCATTTTCGTCGGTTGCCGACGAAAATACAGGTATTTTCTTCGGCCGCCAAAGTCGACGAAAATAATAAATTTGTTACCCGGCGGCGTGGCAAGTGTATTTTAAATCGGCCTAAAGCGAAAATACGTGATGGCGTGGCCCGGTTTATTTTAAATCGGCCTACTAAGCGAAAATAAGTGATGACGTGTTCTAGTTTATTTTCGTCGGCCAAAGTACTATTATTTTCGTCGGCCTTGGCCGACGAAAATACGATTTTAAATTTAAAAAAAAAATACAGGAAAATCATCTCAGATGCATAACGATACCAAACAGAGCAATGTAATAATGCATAGTCACATATATATAACAAAACCAAACAAAGCAATGCAATAATGATTTGGTCACATAAATATGAAATGTACACATAATGTAATCAGATGCCCATGAAATAATTGTTGGGGCATAGCTATTGTAATCATTCGAGCAAAACACTATTTATCATAACTTGTTGGCACATAGCTGTTGTAATCATTCGAGCAAAATCTAGTAAATATGCATAACAAGAAAATGTACTGATTGCTGAGGATGTTCCAATAGAATGCTTATTCGAAACATTGTTACCAAACATTGTTTTGTGATTAAACTAATGGAAGGAACTTACCCAGAGCAGATTTGGCATTGTTTGGGAGAAAATTGTTGTTATTAGCCAATGCTTTAGCAAAACCATTAGGAATCAGGTGACATACGTAGATCAAGATCTCTGTAGCATCTAAGTATAAGCTCTTACTAAATGTGAATTAAGATAAAGTAACCGATACAAATTCCTCTTGTTGCAAATTTGCCATGGACGTGGAATAACTTCAAAAAAATGATCATTGCATGCCTTCAATATAAACAATCGTTCTAATGTTCTAGTGGTTTGACTATCGACAGGAAAGCCTCATATTTGAGGTTGCTGAGTAAGTGGTTAAAACTTAAAACTGACCTTCACTTGCCAGTTACTTAGTTCAGGTATTTTGCTTTGCAAACTGCAATGTATTATATCGCTACAGAGACAAGGTGTAAATGCTTGCACGATGCTACCTTCAGTTTGTTGACAACCTGTTGAATGAAGAGATCGATCTCAATAAATGAATGGCAAAATTTCAATGAAGAGCTTATAACTCTGCACGAGAAACCATACCTGACCTCCCAGATCCCAGAAGACAAGTTTTACATTTGCATCTTCAATATGTCCAATGTTAAGCCCAACTGTTGGAACAATACGATCATGCGGAAGCCCTTCTCCTTTCAAATAGATTGACTTCAACTTTTCTAGCACACATCTTAACCTACAGCCAAGGTAGCCAACAAGATAAACTCAAATTCATCTTTAACACATAGGAAATTTAAGGAAAACTAGACAACAAAAATTAGCAGGATATAGATGTGCCATAGTGTCATACAAGTTACCTTTGATAAGGACACAGAGGCAGAAAATTCATGAGCAGTTGACATTAGAGGTTGGGCAATGTGGTTATGATAATGGAGCATATTGAGATCTATAGTTAGTTTGAACAAATTTAAATATAGATTTAAGAAGAATTACCGTCTTCCCAGCCTTTTGGACACCAAGGATAAGTACACGGAACTCTGTCTTCTTTGAAGACATGCTTCCATAAACCATAGAACAAGGAGAACATTGCTCTAGTATTGTCCTCTTCTGAATCAGCTATGGACTGTACCGATGGTGCACGACCTGAAAAACTAATCTCATATCACACATATTTTCGTTCAACTCATTCAACATGTCAAACTTAAAACACAAGGCACATAGCGGCGAATTCTATCTCCTAAATCTGCTCTGGACATTGTTACCAAACATTGGCTAATCTGCTCTGGACTTTCACTTTGTATAAGAATAACAACAATTTTCTCTAATAACATTGTTACCAAACAAACAATTTTATACAGAGGAAATAACTGGAACCTACCTCAGATGCAACATAAACAAAATCATCCGATGTTCTCCAATAGCGTGCTGGGCGGAGCCCATTTCGATCAAGGCATGGTCCTGCTGTCCTTCCATCACTGCATATAAAAGTATTAGCACTATAAGAGTAAAGTGTCTTTGGAAAAGAAGATGAGGTGCTTGATGCTCATTCAGAATAATATATCTAAATGGTGATGCACACTGAAAATAGATCAGTTAAAAATATGTTGCTTAGCAACAACTTGCATGTTTATAACATTAGTATAAGTACTACTTCATTATCCAGATTTCGAAAGCTTTGCTTCAAAATAACATAGGATTGTTACATGCATCTTTCAATTGTTTAAAACTTAAAAACTACAAATGACCTTTTAGTTCATTGCATCTTTGTAAGTCAAAATGCAGTAAAACAGTCAAGTTACAATATAATGAACACTATGATTGTAGTGTGGCTTCCCTTGATCGCATCCAGTTCAAATTCCCCTGCAAGGATAATGAACACTATGAGTAATGCCTGAGGTATATCTAATCTTCAATATCAAACATTTGGTGAGCGTCATAAGAAGAAACTACAAAAAAAAGCAAGATACAGGGAGCCACAAAAATAAAAGAAGTATTGTTTGAAGAGGTTAATATAAACCCGTATTGTATTAATCTCTCCATTGTGTCCAAGCAACCTCATCGGTTGAGCAAGAGGCCATCTAGGCCAAGCAACCTCAGCTATACTGTAATGTGGTTCTTTGTTTTATATGTGGAAAGTAAAATGTGTACAGAATAGCACTGAATAATGAGGCTGTAAGCTATAAGTTTCTGCACAGTTGTTGAGAATCAATAGAGAAAAGGTTGCACCTTGGCAGAAGAGCAACCTGCATTTTCTGCATTGTGAATTCAAAGTAAGCTTTTCTGCTATCTATGCTCTTGTGGGCCAATTGTCTATCTTCAGTGATGCATTCTATTCTTTTAGAAGAAACTATTCGACCATTTTAAATGCCTTTGTTATTTTCATGAATTTCAATAATTTCTTACTTGCAGAATGTTTGGACACCATCGAAAGTGATTTCAATCATTTCTTCTTAATTCAGATGCATGCGAACTTCAGTTCAAACTTAAGATGCATGCTTGATTTCTTTCAGTGAAGTTCATATGTAGTGATATCTTCTTTGAACTTTGCAAGTAACACAAGCAAATGCTATTAATGCTTACTAACTCATTTCCTGCCTTTTAACTTACATGGGTGCTTGAAGTTTGAAATTGATGAAAATGAATTTGATAGAACAAGGGAACTCTATGAGAGATTGCTTGATATTTGGTTTCACACAATGTTTTCCCATAGAGACAAATGGCTCTCACTATGGTCAATTAAAGCGTGTAAATGATGATCGACCAGTATTTCTGAGCATTGATCTATGTGATTGGGATATGATCATAGAACCATTTAACAAAGGTCAGCCCATGGTTAGGCTTGTGGGATGTGTACTGTCGGCAAGACTGGGTAGGCTCCGAAGAGACAGGTAATACACCTCTCTTTAGATCTTGAAACATTGGGAGAGAGGCGGAGGCTTGATAGTGAAATTAGGATATCGAGTCAAGCAAGCATAAGCACATTGTTGCCTATGAATCTTAGGTAAAGAATATGGGTGCAAGAACAACCACGGTTTAGGGCAAGACTACGGAATGTGATCTGAACCAGGCAAGGATCTAAATTGGGGGAATAGAGACATACGTGATTCGGGGGCGTCTTGGCCGTGGCGCCAGGATGGCTCGAGGATGTGCGCGGCAAAGCGGCCAGCTGAGATGGCTCGAGACATGCGCCGGCGGCGCCAGGATGGCTCGAGGGACGTCTTGCCGGCCGTGGCGGCGCTGGGATGGCTTCGGGGACGTCTTGGCCGCGAGGCAGCAGCGTGGCGGCGGCGGTGTGGGTATAGGCGGCAGCGTGGGGAGACAGAGAAGGAGCCAGGCGTGGAGAGCTAGGGCAATAGTGATTGATCTGGCTGGGCCTTTTTGGGCTGGAACTATTTTCGTCGGCTCAGACCGACGTAAATAGCCCGACCATGTCACGTGGCATATATTCGTCAGTCCGGACCGACGAAACTAGGTCCTTAACTATTTTCGTCGGCCTTGCCAATGATACCGACGAAAATAAAAGTAATTGTGTCGGTTCATACCTGACCGACGAAAATAAACAATTATTTATGTCGGCCTATTTGGAGCCGACGAAAATATTTGGAGCCGACGAAAATAGTGTCGATTCCTGTAGTGTCAAATAGGCCACACACTTGAGAGAGCATCGGTCTAATTAAAGGTACAGTTAACTGGCCCCTCTGGCAGATCCGAATGGGTTTTATACTCATTCCATAGCAAGGATGCCACAGCAGAAGTAGTAGTAGTGGTAGCAGTGGTGGTATAGTAACAACAAGCTGTGTTTTTATAACTGCATGAGCATTGTTTTAGGGCAGCAATCTTATATGGGTTTTATACTTTTTCACATACCGCAAGGCATATTGGCGATTCCTGGGGTTTTTTTTTCTTCTTTTTGCAAAACCATCGATCGTATTTTCATTAAGAAAAGATGAGCTGAAGAAATGCCGAGCACATTGCAGTCAGAAACCCACAAAATTTACACAGAATACAACATGGTGATTGGTGACACACCTCAATGGACAAGAGCACGGCAATCGGATTAAGACAGTCAACTCGCACCCCAATCAAACTGCAATGTACGAAACAAAGAGTTTTTTTAAAAATAATATCTTTTTAAAGAAGATTTCGAACATTAATACACGGATTTTAAAATTTGCAAGAATAATACATTGTCGCCAAACCATTTGGCGAAAATACTATTTTCGCCAAACCGTTCGGCGAAAATTCGTTAATCCATGGTTAGGAAGCAATTCAAACACTAAATACCCATATCAGTCTATTTTCGCCAAACCGTTTGGCGAAAATAGGTTGATCTGGGTATTTACGAAGCAATTCAAACCGATTCAAACACTAAATACCTGTATCAACCTATTTTCGCCAAACGGTTTGGCGAAAATACTATTTTCGCCAAACGGTGTGGCAAAAATACTATTTTCGCCAAACGGTGTGGCGAAAATACTATTTTCGCCAAATGGCTTGGCGACAATGTATTATTCTTGCAAATTTTAAAATCCGTGTATTAATATCCGAAATCTTCTTTAAAAATATATTATTTAAAAAAAAATTCACGAAACAAATGTGCATTTTTCAGTACAGCTGAAGATTAGGATAACAAGTAAAAATACGCATGCAGAATGAGATGGAGCTGTGAAGTCAAGATGGGCCTAGTTCGTGGGCATCCCCCTTGGCCCGCTACGAAGCAGGCAGCTCCAGCGTGTGATGATTTAAGCCATCATGCATGGCTGCCGTTCGCCTCCTCACGCAACCGATCGATGGCCTTCTACTCCCTCCACTTCCACGGCGGTGTTCCCCATTGGCAGGCATGCATGGCGCAGGAGTCCACGGCGGCGCTTCGCTTCTGTCTAAAGACATGCAATTATCCACGACGCCGTCATCTCCTACAATGCTGGCGAACGCTACCGATGGCGCGACGTTGTCCCATCCGCGCGGGCTTGGCGTGGCGGCACACTAATTAAGCTGGATGGATCTGGACCAAGAGCATGCCGCCGCAACCACCATGGCAATCGCTTGGGTCTCGAGAGAGATTGTCAACCTAGTTGTAGTTGGCATTAATTGCAGGTGGCGAGCGCAAAGGCAGAGGTTTCGGTATAGGAAACGGATATCTCCCGCCCAAATCCGGTGGAGGCCAGCGGCGCTCGCTAGGGTACGTGTAGGAGTGGCCGCATGACCTCTCGATCGAGCCCGGGCAGATCTGGATGGAGGGCTCGGTGAATTAGGAGCTAGGCGACGGAAGATGCATGGCCGGGAAAGGATGATTCTGAGTACGGGCGCAAGTGTCGGGTCTGAGAACGAGCTGGATGATCCGATCGATAGCGCGGAGATCCGGATGAAGCGGGTTGGTTGGTTGGTGTCCCGTCTTCCCCGCCGGCGCCGCCGCGCTAGCTAGCTATATATTAATTAATTTGCTTGCGCTCTCTCGCTCTCTCTCTCTCTCTCTCTCTCTGATCAAGCAAGGCAAGTCAAGGCAATCCATCAATGGCTTCCTTCGGCGATGCCCCCGCTGGTAACGCGGCGAGCGGCGAGAAGATCTTCCGGACCAAGTGCGCGCAGTGCCACACGGTGGAGCGCGGCGGCGCGCACAGGCAGGGGCCCAACCTGCACGGCCTCTTCGGCCGGCAGTCCGGCACCACCCTCGGCTACGCATACTCCACTGCCAACAAGAATATGGCCATCGTCTGGGAGGAAGGAACGCTCTACGACTACCTGCACAACCCAAAAAAGGTCCGTCGATGCATCCATCCATTGCTAGCTAGCTAATTACTCCTCCGGCATCAATCACAATGATCAGCTACTACTAATAAATACGACAAATTAATACTGCGTTGCGTGAATTGTTGCAGTACATCCCTGGCACCAAGATGGTCTTCCCCGGCCTCAAGAAGCCGCAGGAGCGCACCGATCTCATCGCCTACCTCAAGGAATCCACCGCTTAATCAATTCAGCATCAACACTATTCATTCATCGATCGCCCATTGATTCTTCTTCTTCTTCTTCTTCTTCTTCTTCTTCTTCTTCTTCTTCTTCTTCTTCTTCTTCTTCTTCTTCTTCTTCTTCTATTCCACTAAATTTTGGTTAATTTAATTAATTGGTCCTCTTTCTGTGTTGTTATTCTCATTAGGCCATCTATTGAGTACGTTGAGATGAATATGGATCCATGTCTTATTTGCACGTCGTTACTTACTATATATACATTGAGATGCATTCAGCGTGCATTCACCTTGAACAACTACTTACTAGTAACCATAATGATGAATCGATCGGACGACAGTAACAAAAAAAAACAAAGTAAATGGTAACAAATTAGTAACCATAACGAGAGAAATTAAGATGATCGATCTGCATCCCGGTGTTGAGAGTACGATCGATCGAGTACCTGCAGGTGAACTCGCGACGTATGGCGCCGCCGGACATGCATCCCAGTGGCGCAAGGGGTTCGAGCTGACGTACTCGTGTCTGCTAGCTAGTCTTTGTTTATGAATTGGTATGTGTTGGCCAGACTGCCGATCGAGGGAAATATGCAAACATGCACTCGGATCATTTATTTACTGATTCGTGTCTACTACATCTTCTTTATCTTTACCCCTTTATAATGCACCAGTTAATTCTTTTCTACGTGTACACACAATTCTGCCCCCACAGAGGATACCTTTTCTTTGTTCACCCTAACACGTGCACCCAGAAATCCGATTTCCTCATAATCAAGCGCTACGATGTTTTATCACATCACTTCATCAAATCTGATGGACCAAATCATCCGGTTCATCCCGTGTGGGCCTGCCCGTCTGGCCCCTAGCTACTCGCACGCTCGTCTGGCCCCCATTCACGCCCCCAACCGCCCGTGCATCCCCCCAATCACGCCCCAACCGCCCGCGCGTCCCCTCTGGCCCTCCAACCGCCCGCTCGTGTGCGCCGCCCCTACCCGTGCCCTAAGGCCCCCAATCGCCGTAGCGTTAGCGGCTGAGACCCGCTTCACTGCGCGCGCCGAAGCATCTTCGTCGACAAATAGCACCGCGTGGCCGCTGCCGAGACCCACCACCACCTGCACCGCGCTGAAGACGCCGCTTCGTCGCCGGCAAGCACCCGTGGCCGCCGCGTTGGAGACCCCCCGCCACCTGCGCCGCACGGGGGAAGGGGTCTGGTTCGTGGAGGCCGAGGCGAGCTGCGGGCTCGAGGAGGCGCGCAACCTCGAGTGCCGCTATGCATCCCCAAGGAGGAGCTGCTCCCCCCCCCGAGGTGCGCGTCGAGGACACCGTGCTCCTCGCGCAGGTTCGGTTTGGCGCCGTTTGGCTCGGTGGGTTCGGATCTCGTGGGATTAACGGGGAAGGACGCTTCTTGAGTCGCTGGGAGATAATAATATCGGAGCAGGGAGGAGATGGATCATGTAGTCGGGGGCAAGTTCAAGCTCGGCAAGAAGATCGGGAGTGGATCGTTCGGGGAGCTCTTCCTTGGTGAGTTCTCCATCTTTCCGCCTCTCAATCTAACTCAAAAGAACATCTTTTTCTATTGTGTGAGGGAAGACAGATGCTAACTTTGTTGTTCTTGTTTGTAGCTGTTAATGTGCAGACTGGAGAGGAAGTCGCCGTCAAATTGGTATTGGATTCTGTCTCATTTCTCATGCACCTTAAGGGGTTTTTTCCTCTGGAAAAAGCTTAAGAGTTTTTTCTTTTGTACAATTTCATAGAATTTGCCTTTTGCGGTAAGATCATTAGATGCACAGTGTAGTGAAATGTTTTTGTCGAATGGTGTGCCGTTGTTACTATTGTCAATTTAGTTAGTTGTTTGGGTTACTGGAAACTTTTAGCCCGTTGGTGTTGCTGACTTGTTGCTATGGGTTGACAGGAAAATGTGAAGACAAAGCACCCACAGCTTCATTATGAATCGAAGCTGTACATGCTTCTCCAAGGAGGAAGTAAGTTTATGTCATAGAGCCTATTCATGTAGCTGGAGTGGTACTTTGTGATTAGCTGCTATGATGACGAGTTGACGACGATGAATTGAGTTGACTGTTTTTTTATTGGTTAAAGTTGGCATTCCTCACTTGAAGTGGTTTGGCGTGGAGGGAGAGTATAATGTGATGGTGATTGATCTTCTTGGGGCCTAGCCTTGAGGACTTGTTCAACTATTGCAGTAGAAAGTTCTCGTTGAAGACTGTACTCATGCTCGCTGATTAGATGGTGAGACATAATCGCGTCTTTTTGAATCGGCTCCGATTCATATCTTTTCAATTGTTTATTGTTAAATAGTTAATTTGTTCTGTGTATCTTACTCTATATAGGTTTCTGGCATAACCACATTCTTTGTTCCAAATGTTTCAGATTAATCGAGTTGAGTACATGCATTCAAAGGGATTTCTTCACCGTGATATAAAGCCTGATAATTTCCTTATGGGTCTTGGGCGGAAAGCCAATCAAGTTGCATTTATATCTGTTATCTTAATTTGTATACTCCTACACCATAGCTGTAAAGAAGATAAGTATTTTTTTAGTATGTATTCCGCCTGTTAACCACATTGCGTAAAGTGTAGTTTCATGATCTTATTAATGGGCCAAATCACCCGGTTCATCCCATCAAACTCTTTGAACCTCCCGTGCCCCAATCTGCGCCCCGATCACCCGCGACCCCAACGCACCTCCCGCAATAGAACCCACGGTCGCCCCAATCTGCGCCCCGATCGCCGTCGCCCCAATCTGCGCCCCGATCGCCGTCGCCCCAAGCACTGGCTGGTCGTCATGGAGCCGCCCCCCGGCGACGCCTCCAACCCAGATCATCGACAGCTACATCAAGACCCTCGAGCAGGTCGTCGGAAGGTATCGCCGGAACCATTTCTCTGATATTGTCCCTGTTTACTCTGTTGGGTGATGGAGTATGAGCTTATGGATGGGATGTGCAGTGCGCTACTGTTGGGTAGATTTTTGTGTGTTTCGGCCGTGGGTGGTCTGAACTCTGATGTTCCATAGTAATGTTTAGCTGAGGGGAATTTGGGAATTGATTGGACAGGTTATTATTTGGATCTGAATCAATTTCTAGGTATCGGTTATTCGCCTTTATGGTGTTCCTTATGAATGTATTTCTCGGCAAGAATTTTTGGTTTGATCTTGTTAGTGCTTGTACCAAATGTTATTAGGCTGTCAGTTATTGCTCTCTCTGGTGTGACTTGTGTGCTTAAGTAAACGGATGCTGCTCTGTTTCTGTGGATGTGTTCTGATGGGTAGGGGTTTTTATTATTGACATCAGTAAAGATGGGACTATGGTATATTGTTTCGCTTTATTGTTGTAGTGTGTAATTTTGAAGTTGGATCTGATCATTCATTGTGTTCATTATATTTTGTCTCATATGTCAAGGCTATCGGTTTTGATGATTATGAGGGTGCAGCATTTTTTATGTGTTGTTTTGTTCAATCTTGGTTATATTTATTTTTATAAAAAAAAATTAGTTCACTACTGTTGTGGACTATTTGCTTTAGCAGCTAGGTGAATGTTTCGTAGTAAGCTAAATGTATGTCTAAGTCACTACTGTTGTTTTTTATTCAGGTAAGTTGAGCTTCCAGTATGTATATGCACACGAACATCTGCTAAACTAAAATAGTGACTGCATTGTTGTCCTAAAGTAGTTACTGGCTTTCTGCATTTTTTGGTTTGTAAAGATTGCTTGAGAAATCCCCACAATGTGCGTATACCTTTGGTCATTAGCGCATCTGATTGAATGATGCTCTTTAAGGCAATGTATGCTTACTGGTTGCCTTGGTTTCTTCTGAGTGTAGTTAAGTAATGTTACCATTCAATGAGACAATGACTCACAAAGGTTAACCCAACAGCAGAATAGCTCCAAAAGCTTGTTGCATGCAGGCATTCCGATCTCAAGCTTCCATACGGCAATTGACACCACAGGCGAAGTTTGGGGTCTCTTAAGCAAGCTGACACATGTAGGTGTCAAAAATTACTAGGATTCATTCTAAAAAAATGACAATAGGGTGTTTGACATGGCATCTTTGGATTTCCATACGTGAAGTATGGACCATCTTGTGGTTCGTCTTCAATGGTCAAACGTTTCCCCAATATGTAGACTATAGCCTATGGAAGTCATATTCTTTATGGATAAGCTAATACTTATCCATTCAGGTGGCTGCACGGATCCTTCAGGACACTGCTATTGGAAAGAAGTGTATTTCTGACAAAGTGAGTCATTCTACATGACAGTGTTGATAAATCAAATGAGCTTCAAACTTTTTTTATTCTGTAGTTATGATAGAGATGTATTTCCATGTTCACCATTTCCCTCATTCTATGTAATTGTGTTATGTCTTCATCGTGAAGTTTTCTAGATTTTGTGCTTCATATGGAAAGCAAACTTATGTTGAGGTGGGAGGACCGGTAGCTTCTTTTGAAACTTCTTATGCTTCGTGCAGTGTAAAATCAGCACTTATTGAATGTGGAACTTCTATTTCCTTCTTCTAATTTGTAAATAAGATTAGAGTTGTAGGCGGTATTTCAGAAACCCTGTTTTATGGTTGTAGTTGAGCTAATCAACCTGATCTATCTGTAATTACAGTTTAGTGGTGCAAGACGATTGTAAGATGCCATAGTGTTAGGATATCAACTACAAAGGGATCCTGGGAGAGATGTAGGAATTCCTGACTGAAACTTTCTTTCTAGGACAGAAATTGATGCCTGTCCACTCTCGGAAAATATTAAAACAAAGGAAACCTCTGAATCGTGAGTTACATGTTCTTGTTTTTCTCTTATCTCCATAGTTTCCAATAATAGATTTTGCTGCTGATGTAACAAGTTTGATTCTGATAGGTGTTTTGAAGACTTTGAGATACTTCATGGGGACCAAATTTTTCTGCTTCTGTTCATGTAGCATATCTAGAGTGTACAGCAACAGAAGTGCATAAAATTGCACCAATGTACAATCAGACAATATATTCCTAAATGTGCGGAAATAGACCAACTTTGCATATGCTGTGAAGTCTCATTTTTGAACATTGCTCATCTATTTATCCTCACCTACTACTTGGGTTCGACTAAAATAAATCGTAGCTCATTTTAATGTAGTTTGCACTGGCCATGTGAATTAGCCATTTCACAAGGAAATGTGCCGTGTTAGTTTCACGTTTTCTCAAAAGATAACATTCCTGAAGTTATACGAGAAATCCTTAAGCGTATCAGGGATTAGATGGTTTTTAATGATAAACAGTTGCTATGTTACATTATGCACTTGCTTATATAATCAATGATATAATAACTCTCTGTATCTTTCTTTTGTGCACATCTTACGACACTTGATTACTAAAATATATAACACATTTTGCTTATTTGAATTGTATTAGCAAATATCGCCGTAGCGTTAGCACGGGCAATATACTAGTAACCAGTAGGATACCTGTGCGTAGCAGCGGGATCCCAAATCATTAATTATACGAAATAGCAATTTTCTTTGACACATATCAAGCGAATGAACTAATTAAAATACATACATATATATCCGCAAGGTAGTATATATCACCTTAATAAGATTAATTGTTTCATATGTTTGCTTTGCATTGCTGAAATATCAAGTAGACTTACATATATATATACGCAAGGTAGTATCATCCTAAGATTGTTTCGTATCTATGCTTTGCATTGCTGACATATGAAGGTTAAGTCTACTGAATAGTTTTTAGCCAATCATACAAAAAATTTAGGAATACCTATCTTTCAAAAGGAATACCATGTACTTTAGGGGAAAAAAGAACATTTACATGTCTTAGAGTGCTTGTAACAGTCTCATGAGAATAAAAAAGTACTTATAACGAGCGAATCAGACGACCAGCACACTATGTAATTAGTAACTTGAATTGTATCTTGATTCAGCTCCACATCGTCCTGCAATGCGCACTTCCCGTGCGCAGGACGGCATGCAACGATGATCCAAAAAAATTGAATAATACATATTTCGAAAAATATTAGATTTTGAATTGAAAAAAAATTATAGATGCCGAGTTTAACACCCTATGCGTTCACCGGGTAATAATACACGCTTCGAAAAATATTAGATATCGTTCTGGACAATAATAGATTTTGAGTTGTCAAAAAAATTACAGATGCCGAGTTTAACACCCTATGCGTTTACCGGGTAATAATACATGTTTTTGAAAATATTAGAGATCGAGTTGCAAAAAAAAAAATTATAGATGCCAAGTTTAACACCCTATGCGTTCACCGGGTAATAATACACGTTTCAAAAAATATTAGAGATCGAGCCGCCAAAAAAATCTAGAGATAGAGTTGCACACATATTTCTGTTGACAAATATATCTTTTCCGAGAAAAATGGAGAAAGGACCTAGACGTAAAGGATGGGGACCTGTTTGTTATTTTTTTGGACCTATACGCTACTCCGAAAAATTAGAAAATGGCTCGTTCGAGATTCGTATTTAACTGGAGGTTTTTTGCAAAATAACGAAGGAGGGACCTAAACGCAATCGAAAGAATACACGGTCTATTTTGAAAAAAAAACACTTTTCACTCTCACATGTTTGTGATTAAAAAATATTTTAAAATTCTGAGGGCTTTTTTGTAATTTTACAGGGATTTATCCGTAATTTGGAAGAAGTCAAAGGGCTTATTCGCAAAACGTCAGAGGGGTGACGTGGGTTGGCTGTGCGCTCTCCAAATCTTTCCTACTTAATAGGTGTATTATTCCGCTACTATATATATATACCTTTCAACCCCGTCCGTACAACCCCCTAAGCCGGTTTGCCTGTGTGGCGATGATTTTGCCCGAGTGGCGTGATAACTCCACATATGTGCAGCTAATTTCGGCCGACTATGCATACTCTTGGATGGTGTTCCCAAGAAGGACCTTCGGATAGTCTAGTCAGCGGGACCGACCGACCAGACTAGGCCCAGTGCTCGCCCACGAGCATGTAAGCTCATCCACAAGCACCCAAGCTCGCCCACGAGCATGCAAGCTCGGAAACGTGCAAGGATCGGTCAGAGCCGGGGAAATCCTCGAGCATGATCAGAAGATCGTGTTCGCCCCATAACGTCTAAATAGCGATAATTACGCCACGATCTAGGACCATTTCGCCCATAATGGGAATGTGGTGAGAATCAAGGCTACAATAATGACCATGGTTAATGCAGTAAAACGTGCATTATTCGGCTACAGTTATTTCAAGTATCTTGTAAGCTATAAGAACCCCCACCCCGGTAATTGGTAAGGGGGGACGGAAGAGAGAAAAGAGAAAAGCAAGACACAAACGCTCAGATACACGTGAGCCTTCTTGTAAGAGTTCGAGAACAATAGTGAAATCACTGGACTAGGGAGTTGATGAGAATAGAGTACAAAACAGAGAGATCAAATTTTCGTTACAATGGAGATTGTTTTTGGGGGTGGCTAAGGCCTAACTTATTCACTACTATTCAAAGGTTGCTCGTTGCTTATACTGCTCAGGTTGCAGATCACTTGAGTCTTGACTGCTTGTCGCCTCTCTCCCCTTTTCCTGAACGTCTACCCCCTTATTTATATGGTTGAGGTAGTCTTTTTTAGGCCGTAGTCGGTTTGGAACACTAAATCGTACCCGATGAGGAGTCCTCCATTCCGAGATCTTCGTGGTGTATTCAAACTTCCTTTATTTTCCGGCATACTCAGTTGGTTTCCTCGTAACGGGAACACGACCGAATCCTTTCCAAATGTGGAGATACTCCCTCCGTGTATATCTTGTCCCATATAATTCAGGCCCAAGATATTCGGAGTTTCCAGATGTATGTGTCACCACGTATGGTACGATACTTGAGTTTCCTATGTGTACACATATCCTATATTTAGATATTCGACAGTTTCGGTAAAGGGATCATCGTGGGCCAGGTGGTTTCCCAACACTCCCCCTTGGGCCTTTTGTTGTGAGATGCATATGCCTCATCAAAACTCCAGAAAAAATCCAATGGAAAAAATACTGCGTTGCACGAATTGCCTCATTAAAACCTTACGTAAGAAAACTTCTGTGAAAAACTTACTAAGGAAAAAGAGTACATTTCACTCAATCTTCAAAGTTAATCTTCAAGATCCATGTTGGGTACTCAAACTTCATGTTCGAGATTTGTTTAGGAGTATGTAAATATTCTCCCTCTGAGATATGCACTTCTCTAAGTCTCATCATTCCAATTCCTCTAAGGCATCTTTCAAAAGTAGATGCTGGGAGTAACTTAGTGAATAAATTGACAAGATTCTCACATGACATAGTGTGCATTTCTCATTCATTTTATGCATTTCATGAGTATAGAAGAACTACGGGTTGATATGCTTCGTAAGATTGCTTTTCACATAACCCATTTGTATTTGAGCAAAGTGGAAAGAGTTTTCTCTGGATAACACTCTTGATAGCAGTAGGGCGAGGCCGGGCTAGGCCGGCGATAAACTCGGCTCAGGAGTCGGCGACAGGTCGCGCGGGGACCAAAGTCGGCCAGCGGATCCGCAATGCGGGGTGGCCATGCGTGGCTGCGGGCCGGCAGCAGGCCACACGGGGGCCGAGGGCCACGGGTGCTAGCGCATGGGGCTAGGTGGCGGCCTGTGGGGCGGCCAAGGTGGCGCTGCAAGCACGAATCCGACCATCGGCACGGGAGCAGCGGCGTGAGCCGACTGAGCGCGAAGACGAGGCGTGCGAGCTATGGGCCACGGTTACAACGCAGTTGCAGGCCGCGGTGGCGGCGGATCAACTCTGGGCCGAGGCAACCGCGGCGACGGTCAGCTGGCCGGCAAGCGGGGAAGCCGAGGCGTCGACCGGCCGGTGGCAACTTCAGGCCACGTGAGGTGGAAGGCGTGGGTTCCAGGGGGAGGCAACGTAGGGCTTCGAGCCAAGCGGGGTCGGCCGATGCTAGTGCTTGATATGTAGATTATATGTATGCATAGGATTCATACGAGTTATTAGATCAATCCTTGTATCCTACCTTTTCAATTGTTTTGGTAGAGCTTCATGCTGATAACGTGTTGAGGAACCATGCTACCGGATGTAGTGCAGTGTTCTCCAAACAGATCTAAAATAGAGAACAGAGAGAGAGAGACAATATTGAGGAATAGATTGATATATTGTTTTTTTATGCATGTACAATAGGGGGACCCTCTCCTCCTTTTATAGCCTATTACTAGGGTTTCGGCAAATGAACTATCGTGGGCCTTCATGGACCGGGTAATTTCCCAACAGCATGCGCAGCTCTAGCCGGAGGTAGAGGTGAAAACAGGACGGGAAATATTCGCCCGATCCGATCCCGAATCCGTTTAAAATCCATACCGATGTTATCCGTATCCGTATACAGAAAATCTGATGTAATATGGGTTAGGATATGGGAAGAGCAATATCCGATTTGTAGCCGAAAAATCTCATGTAATATGGGTTAGGGTATGGGAAGATCTATTTGAGTCTCGACTGCTTGTCGCCTCTCTCCCCTTTTCCTGAACGTCTATCCCCTTATTTATATGGTTGAGGTAGTCTCTTTTTAGGCCGTAGTCGGTTTGGAACACTAATGGGCTGTTTGGTTGCCTTCTCAACTCAGCCAGGCTGTATGAGTGGAGCCAGGCTGGTGGGATTCAGGCTGAGTGGATGCAAGAGATGTTGTTTGGTTGATTGTATGAGTTGGTGCAGGCTGAGAAGAGATGCTATTTGGTTGATTGTATGAGCTGATGCAGGCTGAGAAGAGATAAGGTTTGATTGATTGTATGAGCTGGTACAGGCTGAGAATAGAAGATGTTTGGTTAGCTGCATGAGATAGTCTGATACGGAAAAAGCTTGTTTTTTATGTCATTATTGATTGGTTGTTTTTTGATGTCATTATTGATTGGTTGTTTTTTGATGTCATTATTAACAGGGATACTGCATTATGAATCAGTTTTTTCAACGAATGCCATCTCTGTCACAAGATGGAAATCTTTAACGAATGGAGCAAAACTTCACTATCAGCATCGAAAACTCATCAAAACAAAAATGGTGTATTGATAACTTCACTATGTATGAGGGATCGTCCATGTATAACCTGAATTTCAGCAGTACCACGTCTGCTAAACCATAGTCAATTTTCGATAGCCCAATTGCACTGTCAGGCACATGAGCTAAATATTATTGTCCCAAGTTACTGTCAGGCACATGAGCTTAATATTATTGTCAGGCACAGTGTAATCAATGTTCTACTGACAATAATAACAGTATAACGTGCTCGCCTTTTTAAACTGCTTATGGGCTATGGCCCTAATATGAAATCTCAGAAGACAACTCAATCTCAGTAGACAAACTCAATCTCAGAAGACAACTCAATCTCAGAAGCTTCAGACTTAGGTATAAGACAGACTCATATAAGACATTTGAACAACAATTATTGCCATATGCAAGACGTCAGTCCAATATAGACTTAGGTATAAGACACACTCGATATCACTAGAGTTAAAAATTAGATTTAGATTGGTTTGGCGTTCAATGTCTCTATTGCACATAGGACCATAGGTGATTACAGGTCTAGTTAATCTAGCCAATCTAAGGCCCTGTTTGTTTGCCCTATAGATTATATAATCCAACTTATATAAGTTAATGGGGAAACAAACAGCCTAGATTATAATCTAGATTATATAATCTAAAGCATGAGATTATAATAATCTATAAGCAGCCATTAGGGTGCTTATATAATCTCAAACTAATAATCCAACACAGTAATAATCCAGGAAAACAAACAACCCACCGGCTTATTTAAAGGTAGCTTATATAATCCAGCTTATATAATCCAACACCAAAAAGCTGGATTATATAAGCTGGAGAAGGAAACAAACAGGGCCTAAGTCTATTAACAAAAAAAGCATGCATAACCGTAACAAGTGCAACTGCTTGAATAATAAGCTTCCTTCGTCGGCTTCGCATATCCATCTAACAGATAATAGATGACTATATGTTAATGAAAAATTATATTTCTTACACCAACTATTATCTCTAAACACAAGCACTACTTAAGCAAAGATGACTATATGTTGATGAAAGATTACTACTAAACCAATTTAAAGAATGGAAGACAAATCACAGCCGCAAGACAAGCATTACACTAAACAAGACATTGACCTTGCATAAGGCAAATATCACCTTGTACTAAAACTCAAAACACTCAGAACCACGATTGTTCGGAAAACTCCAGTAAGTCAGACATGAATACCATAGGCTACAGAGCAAGTGTCAATTAACCTTAATCTAAGGATATGTGTAGACACTGATACTATACCATAGGCACTGATATGATACTATACCCTTGATCTACAGACGTGTACCCATTGATCTACAGATGTGTAGACACAACCTTAGATACAGTTCAGAAGTGTAGACACAACCATATGCCATCATACTCATCAACCATGCACATATCAACCTTGAGCACTGATATTATAACCTTGAGCACTGATATTGCAAGGATTTTTATCATGTATGCACATACAGTTCAGCACTGATATTAAACACATACATGCCAATCCAGTGTCTCTAAACAGCACTGGGTGTGATGACTAGAACAACAAGAACGAACAATATCCAGCATACAGTTCAGAGACAGTTCAGAACATACAGTTCAGAAGTAAACCATTTGTTCACAATCAAGAACAACAAGTAAGAACAATATCCAGCATATAGTTCAGAGACAGTTCTGGGCTGTTTGGATTCAGAACATACAGTTTAGAAGTAAACCATTGAAAGGATCGGTAAGGCCTAGAGGGGGGTGAATAGGCAATTTAAACAATTTAAACAAGATAAACTAAACAGTTTGAAGATAAGATCTAAACAGATAAACTGATTAAACACCAACAGACTAAGAACAACTTAAGCAACAGAGAGAAATGAAAAGACAGACAATCACACAGAGACAAGCGAGATTTTTCACCGAGGTTCAGAGAGAAATCTCCTACGTCCCCGTTAGAGCACTTCCTCAGAAGTATTGCTCCACCAGTAACTGGCAACAGCAGTACTGGATTTGTCACTAGTGTGACTCTTTTACCACTCCGGTGAGGTGAGTCCAAACCTCTCACAATGACAGTGGCCTTCCACAATCTCGGTTGGACAGGTCGCACTACAACCACCAGTAAACCGTCTAGGAACAGCTAGTTCCAAGAGTAATAGACCATCCACAAGCCCTGTCTCTTGGTTCACTAGAAACAACTGAAACTAGACTTTACTTGGAGTTGTAAGAAAGTAGGTTTTTGTTTTTCAGAGTTGAGCTTGATCTCTTTGAGGGCTTTTGAGCTTTTGGAATGCTAGATGTCAAAGAGATGTAAAAGTTGTGTTTTGGGAGAGCCTCTGAACTGTTTAAATAGGCAACAGGAAACAAATAGCCGTTATTTGCAACAGGTAGCCGTTTGCCAATGTCAGACTGAAAAGACAACTCAAAATGATTGTATCTGACAAGGATTGATAGGATATACAAGAGGCTCAAAGTACTACGGACCCAAACCAGCGAAAAAGGCATCTACGTCGGACCAAGAAAAGTTGGTCCGCTGCATTACATGCTCTGAGTAAAAAAGGGTTCGTTGAGAGATATTGAAGAACAAGTTTATGATGGACCGAAAAGCTTGGTCCGTCGCAGAAGGTAAACTTACTGGTTATGTAACAAGAAGCGAATTGGATTGAACATCAAAAAACAGTAAGTTTTATGTTTACTACGGACCAAGAAAAGAGGTCTGACGCACAAGGAAATTTTTGGTCCGTTGTAGCTTTAATGCACTCGAGATGGTTTCAAGGAAAAAACATATCTGCAACAGACCCAAAAACTTGGTCCGTTGTAAAAGGAAAACTCTCGGTTTGAGTTTAGTTAAGAAAAGGCATCAGGGGGGAAAATGAACTCAAGACAAGATTTTTGGAGGAATCCGAAAAGATTTAACCTAAGCTTCAAGTAGTCTTAATAAAAAGTCCTAGGAACCAAGATTTTGAACTTATGCATAATCCCTCTTTATTGTACGGTTGGAGACTAGAACAACATAACTAAAAGACTTGAAATAACTCCCAAGTCAAAGAACTAGGACTTAAGAGAACCCTAATCTTGATAATCCTTTCTTAAGAAATTTACTAAAACTATTTTAGTTGATCATCAAGCACCAAAATCCAACAAATAATTTTAAACTAGCCTTTAGGGGGCCTAGATGCTTTCAATCTCCCCCTTTTTGGTGATTGATGACAACCCTCTTGATTTCAGATGAAAAACCTTCTTCTGCAAAAGAATGTTAGTCTGACAGAACAAACGCATAAATTTGATAGAGTATGCTCCCCCTAAAGATGTGCTTAAATTTAACAAGGACTGTTCTCAAGAATTAAGCACAAGCATCAGAGTAATTAAGACACAAGCATCAGAGTAATTAAGATTAAGGGAAACTCAGCAAGCATTTAAAAAACAAGCAGAACCAAAGATAAGCACAAGTTTGCACAAAGCTCTACTATACTTCTACTACTTTCTAGTCTAATTTCTCCCCCTTTGGCATCAGATCTCCAAAAAGAATATCACTTCTTGCGCCTGGAGAAGGTCCTTTTGAACAGAGTTGAAGCTCTTTGGCTGACACTGTGCCTAGGAGAAGACTGAGCTGGAGCAGCTTGCTCTGAGTGTTGTTCTGCTGAAGTCATAGCTTGATCATGCCAACTTGGATAATCTGGATCACCTGGCTGAGACTCAACTGTCCAGTTCTGAAAATCCTCTTGAAGTTCATGAACTGTGTCAATGATTGGATTTGTCTGATCAAAGATGATATCACCAAGCTGTTCTTGATTTGATACCAAATTTGTCATTGAGGTATCAAAGTGATCAATATATCCTCGAAGAGTGTGTTCCACCCCATGGATTGTATCATCATTGGTTTTGAACATACGCTCCGAAAAGTCAGCGAAACGATGAAATTTAGTCTCTTGAGTATTCAGCTTGGTATTTGATGGCGCCGTGATGGCACTATGGGTGTCCCGATCTTTCGATGAGAAACACACGATCGATTTGTTAGAGTCGACTTTGACGATCCGACTACACCGTACGACGACGATGCGCCTTAGCAATCGCTAAACCAACTCCGGTAGTTATTGATCTTGCCGTGGGCACGATCAACCTGAACACGAGGTTCAATTCCTGCAAGCAACCGAAGAACAAGCAAGAACAATAGGATAAGCAATCTGAAATTGCGGATAAAACTGGAAGCGAAACAAAGTGGAGTCTTATTGACGATCTTGACAAGGTGGTCGGCCCAAAGACAACTCGCAGGATCAAGTTTGCACTTGGCTAAACTAATCAAATAAAACCCAAAACGCTAAGGTGCCGATGTCTGGCTATTTATATGCGGTAGGGGCGTGGGAAACACGTCCAAAGCAAGAGGGATACCAACTACAACTCTATTACAAGGCCCAAAGCCCACGTCTTCTCGATTTGGAAAAGTGACGCCAATTGTTTTGCAGATTCCGTCGACTCGGACGGAATTTAGGGATGGGGTCGGATCCGTTGGAAAGAGGACGTCGAAACCTTTCAAACCAGTACTCATAGACCCCAAACACCCTTGTGGATCAAAAGTTATGGTCATTTTAAGTTGGTGCTGTCCGGAGGCCGAATCCGAGTATAACTTGTGCACCGGAAGAATTGGCTTCATGCTTGATGTTTGGAAGTCCTTCTCCTTGGTTCCTAAGGACAATAAAATTATCACGAGGATTAAATAGCATTCCATTCATTAAATTATCTGTATGCAACCCGAGGAACGCATTCACCTGGTAATTGAATTGTCGTGCCCGAGCTCGAGTAATTGGCCCTTGTATGATATTGTTGGTTTCCATTGGGTTTGTAAGTATGGCCGTATCCATGGTAGTGATGTCCTCATCATCCTCCCCTTCTTGCATTTGAGTCGTCCTCGACTCAAATTCATCATCCTCTCCCAAGTATGGTTTCAAATCGGTAATGTTGAATGTGGGACTAACCCCAAAATCTGCAGGCAATTCAAGCTTGTATGCATTATCATTAATCTTTGCCAATACTTTGAAAGGACCATCAGCTCGCGGCATCAACTTAGATTTTCTTAATTCTGGGAATCGATCTTTTCGCAAATGCAACCAAACTAAATCGCCTGGTTCAAAAGTTACATGTTTCCTTCCCTTACTACCAGTAAGTTTATATTTAGCATTCATGCGTTCTATGTTTTCTTTAGTTGTCTCATGCAGTTTCATAATCAAATCAGCACGTTGTTTAGCATCAAGATTCAATTTCTCCGAAGATGGTAGAGGTAACAAATCAATTGGAGCATGAGGTACAAATCCATATACAATCTCAAAAGGGCACATCTTAGTAGTAGAATGCATAGACCGATTATAAGCAAACTCATTAAAATCAGATTTTGTTGCAAGAAAACAAGCACCTTTCAATTTAATCTCATTCGGCTTAGCACAATCAATGTTAGATTCTCTCTGTTTATGTTGTTCAAGTCCTTTGGTGACAATCTGATTTTCACTCTTAGAATTCTCTCGATTTTTCTCTTTGCTAGATCTAGCGATTTCATCCTTTACAATGGCATCAGGCGACATTGGGTGTAGCACAATTTTCTTTTCTTTATGCACAAAAGAGTATTGATTTGTTCTACCATGATGTAAACAATCCTTATCATATTGCCACGGTCTACCTAATAACATAGAACATGCTTGCATAGGTACGACATCGCAATCAACATAATCATGATAGGAACCTAAAGCGAAATGTACTCTTACCATGCGAGTTACCTTGAGTTTGCCGTTGTTGAACCATTGAATGTGGTAGGGCTGAGGGTGTGGTCTAGTGGAGAGTGCTAGCTTCTCCACCATGTCCATCTTTGGCTAGATTATTGCAACTCCCCATCAATGATTATTCGAATGGATCGCTCCTTGATGACGCCTTTTGTGTAAAACAAGTTGTGGCGTTGATTTGGATCGGGCGCGAGCAATCTGAGCACTAAGCACACGTTGTGCAATAATACTCAAATATTGGTCAAGATCACCAGCGCTCACGTGCACTTCGTCGTGCTCGGCATTTGGATCGCCGTCTTCATGTTCAATGAGCAAAGCATATGTTTCTTCATCAAGATCACTTGCCGAGTCATACTCGCCGTCTTCACGGATTATTAGCACACGCTTGTTCGGACACTCCTTCATCATGTGACCGAAACCCTTGCAGCGATGGCACTGAACATCTTTGGTGCGTCCGTTGATGCGACCGGCTTACGGCGAACTATTTGTAGTAGCTTGTGTGGCACTTTTCGTCGGCGTTGGTTGTGGTGTCGAATTTGCGGTGGTGGGCGCCGCTCGTTGATGGAAGAGGTCGGCGTGGTAGTACGGCCGGCAGGGGCAGCAGGGTGCGCGGTGTCCACGAAGTAGTTCGACCTGCGAAAAGTTAGTCTTGGCCCTCGATTGACGACCACGCACTTCACGCTCACTTTGCAAGCAAGATGGAACAACCGAGTCATCGAATTATAATCCTTATAGTCTAGAATATCCTGGATTTCTCGAGTTAAACCACCTAAGAAACGAGCCATAGAAGCTTCCTCATTCTCAATTAATCCACAACGCAACATGCCAATTTGCAATTCTTGGTAATATTCTTCCACCGAATTCTTACCTTCTTTGTCAGAGGGCGCTGCAATTTATTTAATAAATCTCTAGCATAGTATGAAGGAACAAATCTATGCCTCATTAGCAATTTCAAGGCTTCCCAAGTGGTGGGTATATTATTTGGATGAGCACGGCAATGTTCTCTCCACCAAACAGGAAGCAAAATCGGTGAACTCACTTGTGGCGGCTCTAACTCTTCTATTCTCAGGAAATCATGGCACGCAAATTTTTGATCCACAAGTAATTCCCAACTAAGGTAACCATCAGGTCATATTTACCTTCAAATGGTGGCATGTTGAAATTTACCTTAGGGAAAACATCATCTCGTTCTCGTTCCTTGGTCGTGGAGGATCACATCGCATACCTTGCTTGATTGAAGCGTGGCCGTTGATGGTTACGATCATTATCGTAATGGATGGGGTTGACCTCCTCCGCATCGCTGGTGTCATCATATTCGTGCTCTTCGCTCTGTTCTTCTAAATCTGTTGGGGCCTCCCTGTGGAGCTGAATTGTTGCTTGGACGACGGGAGGTGGATTGGAAGCACCAGATGCAGCGGCTGCAAAAGTATCAAGTCTAGCCAAAATAGTAGCAAGAGTAGTGTTAGCAATCCCTTGTGCGGCCTCGATGGATCCGAGACGGTCTTCTTGCATTGACATACGCTCATTAGTGAGCCGTACATCCTCGCTAAGACCATCGGTGGCTTCCTCGTCATCTTTTGGAAGTGAGCAATGATGCCCTTGGTTCGTGGAGAGTGATGAAGTGAACTCGTCACCGACATGGTTAGTTGATGACAAGGAAACAAAAACCACAAGTATAATGTTCCTATCAACTACTAGGTGGCAAGTCTCTCAAGCGCTCAAGCCTATGACCCAAGTTCTTACAAGTTCTTACAATGCAAGCGTTGTCGGCCGTTAGCGTTGTCAAAGGTTCTCAGAAGTTTGTGTAGAGCGATTGCCAAGGGATCGAACGCTGTGACGGGTAGAAAGTGGAGCTTGGACAGGCTTAATTTAGTAGCAAAAAGGTTAGCAATAATCCAATCGGTGAATGCAAAATTGAAGAATTGTTCAACGTCTAGTCACTAGTTGCCGACTCTAGGCTAGCAAGGATCGGTGACTCAAAATCGCTATCGACGACGATGCAGTTCCACAATGAGATGAAAAAAAAACAGTGCGAAAAAAAAAATTCGCGAAAGAAGGGAACTATCTCAAAAGACTGGTGATCTTGTGAAAATAGGTTTGGCACATCGTCGTGGTTTTTCGAACGATCCGACTGCTTTTTCTTTCAAGTGCTATGCGGCGGAAGACGATCGTGTGACGATCGAGCGGCCAGGTGGGCGATCGATCGGCGCCGACGATCGGCGAGCGATGGCGACAGTGGGCGACGATCAGGCGACGATCGACTAACGGTGGGCGACCCGATCAGTGGCGACGATCGGGCGACGATCGGGGCGACGATCGGCTAACAGTGGGCGACGGTCAGCGGCGACGATCGGGAGGCAACGATCGGCTAACAGGTGGCGACGGTCGGCGGCGACGATCGGGAGGCAACGATCGGCTAACAGTGGGCAACCGATCGGCGGCGACGATCGGGAGGCGACGACCGGGAGGTAACGATCGGCTAACAGATGGGCGGCCGGTCGGCGACGATCAGCGACGATCGGCTAACAGAGGGCAGCGGTCGGACGACCAAGTGGGCGACGATCGGCACGATTGGATGAGAAGAAAGCTTGGTCCGAACACCTTTTCTCTTTTTTTTTTTTTTTTTCAACAGCTTCGGCCCGACACTTAACACAACTCAAACGGAACACAACTCGAAACCATTGTGGGAGACAAAATTTTCTTCCGACTGGAACTAGACAAGAATTCGGCAACTCGACACGACGATGCAACCAAAAATTCAATAACGCAATGCCTTTGGAAAGGAAAATGCGAGGCTCAAATTGTTTTGGTATGGGGAGATCCAACTGATGGCGCTTCTCGGACTATAGGAAAGATATCAATCTACTAATCTAGGGTAAAGAATTCTCACCGAGCAACCTGGTTTGCTCGATACCACTTGATGGCGCCGTGATGGCACTATGGGTGTCCCGATCTTTCGATGAGAAACACACGATCGATTTGTTAGAGTCGACTTTGACGGTCCGACTACACCGTACGACGACGATGCGCCTTAGCAATCGCTAAACCAACTCCGGTAGTTATTGATCTTGCCGTGGGCACGATCAACTCGAACACGAGGTTCAATTCCTGCAAGCAACCGAAGAACAAGCAAGAACAATAGGATAAGCAATCTGAAATTGCGGATAAAGCTGAAGCAAAACAAAGTGGAGTCTTATTGACGATCTTGACAAGGTGGTCGCCCAAAGACAACTCGCAGGATCAAGTTTGCACTTGGCTAAACTAATCAAATAAAACCCAAAACCCTAAGGAGCCGATGTCCGGCTATTTATAAGAGGTAGGGGCGTGGGAAACCAGTCCAAAGGAGGAGGATACCAACTACAACTCTATTACAAGGCCCAAAGCCCACGTCTTCTCGTTTTGGAAAAGTGACGCCTATTGTTTTGCAGATTCCGTCGACTCGGACGGAATTTAGGGATGGGGTCGGATCCGTTGGAAAGAGGACGTCGAAACCTTTCAAACCAGTACTCATAGACCCCAAACACCCTTGTGGATCAAAAGTTATGGTCATTTTAAGTTGGTGCTGTCCCGGAGGCCGAATCCGAGTATAACTTGTGCACCGGAAGAATTGGCTTCATGCTTGATGTTTGGAAGTCCTTCTCCTTGGTTCCTAAGGACAATAAAATTATCACGAGGATTAAATAGCATTCCATTCATTAAATTATCTGTATGCAACCCGAGGAACGCATTCACCTGGTAATTGAATTGTCGTGCCCGAGCTCGAGTAATTGGCCCTTGTATGATATTGTTGGTTTCCATTGGGTTTGTAAGTATGGCCGTATCCATGGTAGTGATGTCCTCATCAGTATTGAGGTCATACAGCCTGTCTTTGAGCAAGTTTTGATTGGTGTTTATTTGAGTGAGCCATGTTCTGAGATCCCATTGATTATTCTTGAGCATATCAACATTTTTGGAATTCTCATCCTTGATTATGCTCTGTTCTTGATATATCTTATTCATCAACTCATGAGTTTGGTGAACCTGATCATGATATTGCTGAAGTGTAGTCATATGCTCAATGTGCCTCAAGGCAGCTAACCTTTGTTCTTCAGCAAATCTTTCTTGGGCAGCCTTCAGGTCTGAGTTGTATCGAGTCTCAAAGATATTGAACCATTTAGGTTGATTATTCCAAGCATGATGTTGTCCAATATCAGGATCTTCTTCTATATTTTCATGAGCAGGGTGATGGAAGTGCTGTGGTACTGAGAAATTGAGAGGAACTCCAGAACCTCCTGCTTCATGATCATGTCTTCTTTGATGCAATTCACGATCTTGTACAAACCTTGATGCAGCAGCAAGTTCTCGCAGTTTATCAATTTCTCCAAGTTCATCTCCTTCAGCATTTTCATCATGCTGAGTAGGAAAACCCATGACTGAATGTTCTGCTGGAGGTAGGGTGTGATGACTCGAAACTGGAGAAATGTGACTAGGACTGAAATGTCCACCTTGGCTGTGTGCAACATCTTCTTCATGAAAGGATTGTGAGCTAAGATAGACTTGAGTTGCTGCATCTTGCTCACCAGACTGTTTCAAGGTTTTCTGAGAACTACCTCCAAGTATTTCTGTAACTTCAGTGTTTTCAGGCTGTGGAGGTACAAATGGAAGTGATGACTGAGTAACAGGAGGATGGCTATGATAGCTAGGAGTATTGTATCTTGGAGTATGATGACTAATACTGTGATGATCTGAACTGTGATGGCTTGAAACAGGTTGATCATCTCCATCGTGAGCTGAGCTGTCATCACTGTCTCCCTCATGATCACTTGGATCATTCAGTGTTGGTTGTACCCTTGGCCCTTGTGCAGCCATCTCTGTGGGTAACTTAAGCAACTTGTACCTTTTGGGTTGACAGGTAAAAGATCTACTACTCTCTAACTGCGAGATTATCCTTCACAAGAATATTACGGATATTTGCTGAGCAAAAGGCAATGGACTCCCCATTCTTCTGTAAATTGCTTCCTCCATTTCTCCAAAAATGTAATCTATCAGGTCAATGGGTTGCTTGGAGAGGATTAGGTGAAGCAGCCAAGCCAACACTGGAGTGACACCTTCTTTATAACCAGATTTTGGAAAGACTGTATACCTTAAGATCAATAGCAGTGTTTTAGCTTCTCCAGACAAACAACTAGCTCTATTGGCATTGAAGTTTTCTTCTTTGATATCTCTATAAATGTGAGCTGAAAGCTGAAGATCAGGCATATCACCAATCTGTCTCCATCTATTGTTTGGGAACATTTTGTCATGAATCCTTGTTCTGTTAACTTGAGGACCTGCAGCTCCAATTGCTGATTCAAAGTGTGGTGATCTCACTTTTCTGATTTTTCCATCGATTGAAAACAGAATATAGTGTCTTCTTTTGTTTACCAGCAAAGTTGAATAGAATTCTAGGATTCTATCTTCATTCCATGAGGAAATATTGCTTGACACCATTTCTAGTAATCCAGGGGTGGATCTAACACAATCAAGTATGTGATATGATTTGGTTATGGAGCAAATTTGATTCCAATCAACAAACTGATGTTTACTCAAGGCAGATATTGATTTTCCCTTTTTGTCATGTCTGTTCTTATATCCCGAAAAGATGTTTTTCTGAAGAAGTGTGATGAACTTTTCATCTAGTGGGGGTTTGTCAAAAGGGAACCAATTTCTTTCACTTACAAGTCTGATTGATCTCAACTTTTTCCCTCCAAGAGTTGCCAACTCATTACCGGTTATCATGTCAATCTCAGGACTGAGGATTTCTTCTTCAGAGCTAAAGTCAGCACTTGGCTCATATTCAATATCATTAGAATCAGAATCAAAAACAGTCTCAGACACAGTAGGTTGCTTGACTCTTCTAGGGGGCTTTGAGGTAGTGACCTTTGTAATACTGCCAGGGGTACGAGTGTCTCCTAAAGGTGCTGCTCCATATGAAGACTGAGTTGGATTCGAGGATTTTTGTTTCTTCTTTTTCATTATCTCACCCAATCTATCCATCAGACTTCTTTTGTCTGTATCCTTTCTCCTAGGCATTTCGTCGAACACTTAAAGGACTCACTCTGTCTTTCAGACCTCAGACCGGCGCAAGAACTGACTCAACAGACTAAGTCTACAGAGATGAGAAGAAAGACCTTAAGAGAAAGAAACCTAAGTCTAAAACTGAAGGAAATCGAAGGAGGAGACTTACCACGTCCTAGAGGTACTTCTCTGAGCAGACTGGAGCACCGTTGCAGCCACCCGGTTAGGGTTTGCTTCGATGGAGAGAGGAAAGCTGCTCGGGAGAAGAGGTACCGAAGAGAGAGTGGTAATATTTGAGTACTTTAGAGTGAGAGGAGACGGAAACATGAAAGTAGCCACCGTGAAGTTACTGCTTCAGAAGATAGTAACTTCTCAAGGATAGGCTTCGCACGTTAAGACAGTGGTTGGCAGGTAAGAGGACAACTTTCTCACACTGCTTTGGTTGGTGAAACCCAAGAAAGAGGATTCAAGGCAGAGGATGGGTTTCAGAAGCAAAGAGAGATTAGCAAAGATAAGTCCTAAGCTTAAAAAAGATTTTGAATAGGATTTTCAAAATTAGAAGAACAAATCTCTCAAAAAAAAGAACAAATTTTGAATCAAAGAAAAGGGATAAAAGTTAACAATTGCAAGAGCACATTGGACTGATTTGGGAGAAAAACAGTAAGTTTCCTATTTACGCCGGACCAGTTTTGCAAGAAGGACATTTACAACGGACTGATTTTCTTTAGTCTGTCGTGAATGCGTCCTGAGCAAAAGTGGTCTGCCGTAGATGAGAAACTCACTGTTGCAACTGAGTCCGTTGTGAACTAGCAAAAGGAAATGGAAGAATTCTTAATTTGTATGAGTTCCTCTCTTTTAAGCAGGATTATAGACAAACTCAAGCTTGATAGAGAGAACTCATGTGCTGAGTGGCTAGATAAATTTTAAGTAATTGTAATATTTTATTAAAAAAAATTTGCGAAAATTTCTTTGAGGAAGAAACTATTTTCATTTTCTTGAGAGAAAATAGTAAGAATTTTGGCAGAAGTTTTAGCAATATATATATATAAAAATTTCATCTATTTTAAAAAATAATTTACTTGCATCAGCACTGCTATTTTTTTTGTTAACATAAGTGGGTAACAAGAGATGCATCGATGGACATTCTTGACTCCCCCTAAATGTTAAAGATTCCAAAGGACATTCAGAAGATACCACCAAGCAAACAATACAAATGAGGAGTCATGACTTAAACAACATTGGAAAGATCAATAATATTCAATTCATTTCTCAGTCTTGAAAAACTTGCCTCATCCAAGGGTTTGGTGAAAATATCAGCCAATTGGTCCTCAGTTCTAACATGACTAAGCATAATGTCTCCTTTGACAACATGATCTCTGATAAAATGATGTCGGATCTCAATATGCTTAGTTTGTGAGTGCTGGACCGGATTGTTTGCTATTTTCACTGCACTTTCATTATCACAAAGAAGAGGTACATTTTCAAACTTGATGCCGTAATCAAGAAAGGTTTGATTGATGAATAAAATCTGAGCACAACAACTGCCGGCAGCCACATATTCAGCCTCGGCAGTAGAAAGTGCTACAGAGTTTTGCTTTTTAGAGCACCAAGATACTAAAGACCTTCCAAGCAAGTGACAACCCCCAGAGGTGCTTTTTCGATCTATTTTGCAACCGGCATAATCAGAATCTGAGTAGCCAATTAGATTGAAAGAAGCACCCTTAGGGTACCACAAGCCTATAGTTGAAGAGAGCTTTAAGTATCTGAAAATTCTTTTTACGGCACTAAGATGTACTTCTTTGGGAGCAGACTGAAATCTAGCACACATACAGACACTAAACATGATATCAGGCCTAGATGCTGTCAAGTAAAGTAAAGAACCTATCATGGATCTGAAGAGTTTTTGGTCAACAAGCTTACCTCCTATATCTTGATCAAGGTGTGTGTTTGTTGCCATAGGTGTCTTGAGTGGCTTGCATTCATCCAATTTGAAATGCTTGAGGAGATCTTTGATGTATTTTTCTTGTGATATGAAAGTCCCCCCTTTTAATTGCTTGATTTGAAATCCAAGGAAGAATGTAAGTTCCCCTATCATTGACATCTCGAATTCCTTTGCCATTAGTTCACTGAATTCCTTGCAAAGAGAGTGATTAGTACAACCAAAGATGATATCATCAACATAGATTTGGCAAATCATTAATGCACCATTGAAGTCTTTTAAAAAGAGTGTTGGGTCAACTTTCCCAATTTTGAAATTCTTATCAAGTAGAAAGTTCCTAAGTCTCTCATACCATGCCCTTGGGGCTTGTTTCAGTCCATAGAGAGCCTTAGATAACTTATATACATGATTTGGATATTTTAAGTCTTCAAAACCAGGAGGTTGCTCAACAAAAACAGTTTCTTCAATGATTCCATTAAGAAAAGCACTCTTCACATCCATTTGAAATAAAGTTATATTGAAATGACATGCAAAGGCTAGAAGGAACCGTATAGCTTCAAGTCGAGCAACAGGAGCATAAGTTTCTCCATAGTCCAATCCTTCTACTTGGGTAAATCCTTGAGCCACCAATCTTGCTTTGTTTCGAGTGACAACTCCATTTTCATCTTGCTTGTTTCTAAACACCCACTTTGTTCCTATGACATTGTGGTCTTTTGGACGGTCCACCAAGTCCCATACCTTGTTTCTCTTGAAATTGTTGAGCTCTTCTTCCATGGCAATAATCCAATCAGCATCATCTAAGGCTTCATCTATAGTTCTAGGCTCAACACAAGAAACAAAAGAGTAATGTTCACAAAAAGAAGCTTGCCTAGATCGAGTTTGAACACCCTTACTAAATTCCCCAATAATTTGGTCCACGGGGTGATCTTTGGCAATAGTATGATGACTCTTTATCAGAGTCAATCCTTCTTGATTCTTTTCATCTTCTTCTTGTAGTGATCCATTTTGAGGCATCATGGAAGTTGTTGGTTTCTCATCATTGTCCTCTCTAGGTTTTACTTCACCAACTTCCATCTTCTTCATGGCCTCAATTAAGGCATCTTCACCTGCATCAGCTAGATTCTCATGCTCACCTTGTGAGCCATTAGATTCATCGAATTTTACATCATAGGTTTCTTCAACCAAACCAGTTGAATTATTAAAAACTCTATAGGCTTTAGATTTAGAGGAATAACCTAGCATAATACCTGAGTCACACCTTTTCTGAAATTTACCTAAGTGTGTCCTTTTTTTGTAGATGTAGACCTTGCACCCGAACACACGAAAGTAAGTTACATTTGGTTTTCTTCCAACCAGCAGCTCGTAAGATGTTTTCTTGAGTAGTCGATGTAGATAGAGTCTATTGATTGCATGACAAGCTGTGTTGATGGCTTCAGCCCAAAAAGCATCTGGTGTTTCATATTCATCCAACATGGTTCTTGCCATTTCAATAAGTGTTCTGTTTTTCCTTTCTACTACACCATTTTGTTGAGGGGTATATGTAGCTGACAGCTCATGTTTTATTCCTAACTCATCACAAAAATCAATAACGTTAGTATTAACAAACTCAGTTCCATTGTCACTTCTGATTTTCTTGATGGGGCAATCAAATTCATTTTGGGCCCTTTTTGCAAAATTTTTAAAGATTTTTCCAACCTCACTTTTACTTGGTAAAAAGAATACCCAAGTGAACCGAGAGAAGTCATCCACAATGACCAAATAGTATGAGTTACCACCTAGACTGGCATAAGAGGTTGGGCCAAACACATCCATATGCAGCAGTTCTAGAGGTCTAGTGGTGGACATGATATTTTTGGTAGGATGAGAGTTTGCAACTTGCTTACCAGCTTGACAAGCACTGCACAATCTATCCTTTTTGAATTTTACATCTTTCAAGCCCACCACTAGCTCATTTTTAAAAAGCTTTTTTAGATTTGACATACCTACATGCCCAAGACGTCTATGCCAAAGCCAACCAAGAGAGGCTTTTGCTAACAGACAAGTCGAGATGCATGAGGAGTTAGAATTGAAATCAACTAGATAAAGATTTTGAAATCTAAAACCTTTAAAGATAAGTTTTTCATTTTTGTCAACAACGGTTACTCCATCAAGAGAGAAAGTACAATGGAATCCAAGATCACACAATTGTGCTACCGATAAAAGATTAAAGTTCAGGGAATCAACAAGAAGCACATTGTCAATTGAATGATCATTAGAGATAGCAATCTTACCATTTCCCTTTACCTTTCTCCTGCTATTGTCACCAAAAGTGATTTTGTGACTAGAATTAATTTCCTTTTCAACTGAGGTGAACATTTTTGATGAGCCGGTCATATGTTGAGTACATCCACTGTCAATTACCCAATGATGACCACCACTTTTGTAGTTCACCTAAATAAACAGAATCATTTCTTGATTTTAGGTACCCAAATACTTTTGGGTCCATGGATGTTAGTTTCAACAATTTTAGGGCTAAAAGGATTAACGAGCAAGGATTTGGGCACCCAAACAGCTTTAAGCTTCCTATCTAGATTAGAGGGGCCGACAAACTTCACATTCATTTTTCCCCTAAAATCTTTAAATAACATGTAGTGAGCATCAACCATGCAGTTTCTTTTAGTCTTTGCTTTTGGTGTGCTAGCAAACATGCATACATTTGAACTGTGGTCAAATCTATGACAGTAGCAACACTTAGTGCCTTTCTTGACAAAGTTTATCTTGGATTTTGGCAAACAATCTTTCTTGGGCACATTATCTGTTTTATATCCAATGCCTCTTTTGCCCAAGGTGACTTTTTGCTCTTCAAGGATTTTATCAAGAGTGACACTCCCGAGAAAGCATTTTTCAAGGCCTTTGTCAAACTTAGCAATTTTTGACCTTAACTCAAGATTTTCCAACATGAGACTTTTAGCACACAGAGCATTGCTATGATTATCATTAAGCATGCAGGAAGAGCTAGAAATAGGAATTTCATCACAAGTCAAATCACAGGTAATAGATTTATCAGGAGTAGAATCATTCTTTGATTTGTTCATAGTTAATTCCTTACTCATTTCTAGTTCACAGTGTTTGACAAGCAAATCATCATGAGTCTTAACAAGTAATACATGAGTTGTATTCAAGGAATCATGAGCAGCGGTAAGTAAATCATGATTGATGACTAAAGCATTATGAGCAAGAGTAAGATTATCATGAACACCATTGAGCTCATTATGACTAGTCTCCAAACAGTAAAACTTGTCTTGTACTTCTTCATACTTAGATTCAAGAATCTTGACCTTAGAGACAAGCAAGTCATTATCATCATTTAAACTGGCAATAGTTTTCTTAAGAGCTTTATCCTTAGAAGTTTTAGCACACAAGGCATCATTAAACTCTTTAATGATCTCAACTAGCTCATCATAAGAAGGAGAGTCATTTACCTTGTCCTCATCTCCTCTTGCCATAAGACAAAATGACAGAGAAGGTGAAGGTGGAGTAGATTCATCCAAAGCCAGTCCAGCCAACCCCTTAGACCTTGAGCTTTCTTCATCATCAGAGGAGGAAGAGGATTCATCACTTGAGCTTTCTTCATCGGTAACCCATTCACCAATATGTGCCTCTTTCTTCCCCTTTTTCCAATGTTTCTTAGAGAACTTCTTTTTGAGATAAGTTTTCTTGCGACTGTTGTAAGTATTTTCATTGATTTCTTCATCTTTGCCCTTGCCCTTCTTCTTGCTCTTGTTGGGACATCGAGCAGCTATGTGTCCCTTTTCATTGCATTCAAAACAGGTGATATTTGAGAAGGGGTTTTTCTTGGAAAATTGATTATATACCTTTCCTCTGTCTCTGGCATTAACTCCCCTCATGATTTTGTTTGCCGATCTCATAAGTAAAGCCAGTTTCTTGACATCTTCGTCCTCTTCACAGCTTGAAACATCATCTTCTTCACTAGATGACTCTTGCACCTTATCTTTGGCCTTGAGAGCAATGGATTTCTTCTTGGGAGCATCTTCTTCGGCCAAAGTAAGTTCATGAGCAGAGATCTTCCCCAATAACTCAGTGGGTGTTAGTTTTTTGAGATCTCCACTATTTGATAGATAAGTAATCAAACTATGATAGGCACGAGGCAGCACACTTATCATTTTCCTGCAAACTTCCACATCATCAACTTTAGTTCCAAGACCTTTGAGTTCATTGACAATGGGGTTAAGTCTAGAGAACATATCATTAGCATTTTCATGAGGAAGCATTTTGAATTGATCAAACTTTTCTCTAACAACAAAATACTTCTCTTCTTTCACATCAGAGGTGCCTTCATGAATTTCTTGTAGAGTAGTCCAAATATCATAAGCAGTAGACAGATTGCTCACTCTATCAAAAACTTCTATGCTAAGACAGGAGAATATAGCATTTCTAGCCTGAGCATCATATTGCATGTTTTTAATTTCTCCAGGAGTGGGTTCTAAGGAAGAGGACTGTCCCTCAGGTATGACGCGTGGAGGTAAAGGTTTTTCTGTAACTCTCCAAACGTCATAACCTACAGCCTCAAGATAACACCTCATGCGAATTTTCCAGTAAGCATAATTTGTGCCATCAAAAACAGGAACCCTTCCTACACTAACAGTAGCAGACCCATTTCCCTCGGCCATTACCCAAGCTGATTAAGCTTGAACAGGGTAAAACCCGCTCTGATACCACTTGAAAGGATCGGTAAGGCCTAGAGGGGGGGGTGAATAGGCAATTTAAACAATTTAAACAAGATAAACTAAACAGTTTGAAGATAAGATCTAAACAGATAAACTGATTAAACACCAACAGACTAAGAACAACTTAAGCAACAGAGAGAAATGAAAAGACAGACAATCACACAGAGACAAGCGAGATTTTTCACCGAGGTTCAGAGAGAAATCTCCTACGCCCCCGTTAGAGCACTTCCTCAGAAGTATTGCTCCACCAGTAACTGGCAACAGCAGCACTGGATTTGTCACTAGTGTGACTCTTTTACCACTCCGGTGAGGTGAGTCCAAACCTCTCACAATGACAGTGGCCTTCCACAATCTTGGTTGGACAGGTCGCACTACAACCACCAGTAAACCGTCTAGGAACAGCTAGTTCCAAGAGTAATAGACCATTCACAAGCCCTGTCTCTTGGTTCACTAGAAACAACTGAAACTAGACTTTACTTGGAGTTGTAAGAAAGTAGGTTTTTGTTTTTCAGAGTTGAGCTTGATCTCTTTGAGGGCTTTTGAGCTTTTGGAATGCTAGATGTCAAAGAGATGTAAAAGTTGTGTTTTGGGAGAGCCTCTGAACTGTTTAAATAGGCAACAGGAAACAAATAGCCGTTATGTCGGCGTATTTTACGCCAGGGTCCCCACTCCCCCGCAGTAAAAGAGGCCACCGGGCGATAGCTCCCCGGCATGGCCGTCCCGGTGGACAGGTGGCGACCAGGCCACACCACCGGGCGCCCAAGAAGGTGGTCGCCCAGTGGACAGGTGGCGATCAGGCCACACCACTGGGCGCCCAGGAAGGTGGTCGCCCAGTGGACAGGTGGCGATCAGGCCACACCACTGGGCGCCCAGGAAGGTGGTCGCCAAAGGATGTGTGGCGATCGAGCCACCACTGGCGCCAGGAAGGTGGTCGCCCGATGGACATATGGCGATCGAGCCACCACTGGCGCCAGAAGGTGGTCGCCCAGTGGACAGGTGGCGACCAGGCCACACCACTGGGCGCCCAGGAAGGTGGTCGCCCAAGGGGCGCGTGGCGGGCAGACCACGCCCTTGGGTGACCAGCGAAGTGGTCGCCCACTGGACATGTGGCTTGCAGGCCACTCCCCTGACGTCCACCCCCGAGGCTGCAGCACCAAGGTCAAGGGTATTTAATGCGAATCGTGCGCATTAAATGTAAAGCGTGAAGAATGCAGTATGGCGGCGCGTCTTCCCCAGGCGTGCATTAATGGCGTATGACACCACGACAGCACCTTACCCCCTGACGGAACGGGTAGCGTTGGCGGACGTAAGGCCCGAGGCGGGGGTGTGACGGCTGCGGCGGATAATAATGGGATGTAAGAACAGTGACGTGCGCATTAAATGCGCCCTTGTCAGTGTAATGAGTATGCCTTGCCGTGTAAGCCTCTCATGCGCCCCCGAGAGCCCAAGTATAAGAGGAGGCCGGGGTGCATGAGGAAGGGGGTTCGACTCATTGTTGGCTCTGGGGAGGTTTCCAGACTCTCAGCCAAGAACTCAAGTAATCCCACAACAAGCAGGACTAGGGCTGTTACTCTTCGGAGGGCCCGAACCTGGAAAAACCCTAGCGTCCCCATTCCTCTGAGCTCCACCGTCATCCCGCTCATCTTCCTTCCTTCGGCGATTACACCTAAAGCCCCCTGTTAGAACCTTATAAGCACCCGATCCGGAGGTGCCTGTTGGCTAGAACGCTGACAGTGGCGCGCCAGGTAGGGGGTATTGGTGGTCAGATTGCCCTCTTTCTTTGATTTCCAGTTCGGAGCTCAGAGAGGCGGGTGTGGCCTGCTTCATGGCGGGGTCACGCTCAAAGCACAACAGCTTGCCCGAGGAAAGCGGCGCCTGCAGCCGATCCCGGCACCCGGGGAAGGAGCCGGGCCCCTCCGCCGCGGGAGGGACGCGTGCGGCTCCGGCATCCGGAGCGTTGCCTGTTCAGCGCCGTTTGGTGCTGGAGGGTGAAACTCCCGCGCGAAGCCTTCACGCGGCGCGTTTGTTGCTCGATCACCCTCCAGTTCCGCTGGGGGGCGATACCCCAGCCGCTCCGTGGCTGCGGGATATCGCCCGCCTAGTCGACGCCGCTCAACAATAGGTCGAGGCGGCAGCCCAGCCGGGGGCTTCCGGCATGAGGTGGCAAGGAATGCGCGCGACTGAGGCGCAGGGCTCCAGCCGCCACACGGTAGCTTCTCCCGGCGTCGGGGCCCGGGACAAGGGAAAGGGAGTCCTGGCTGCAGCCCCCTCCGGAACAGGGGGACATGCATACGCTCCCACTTCCTCCCCCGGCCCCTCTGAGTCGAGGGGAGACCGTGGGGATCTGAGGACTAGCCTCGACGAAAGGCGGTTCCAGTGCGCCGGCGACCTTCGCCACGTCCTCGAGGGGCGCCGCGAGCGCCTGCATCGCCGCGCGCACCCCCGGGGACCCGCTAGTCAACAGGGGGCTTCCCCCTTCGACTCCATGGAGAGCGTAGACTCGCACTCTTCGACCCCGTCCGGGGGTCGAGGGGCAGGCGAGCGACGCTCCTCCCCCTACAACGTTGGATGCCAGGCATTCTCCCTCCGCCTCCGGCGAGCTGCATGGCCGGAGAGATTCCGCCCCGCCTCCATTGAGAAGTACGACGGCACCACCAACCCGGAGGAGTTCCTGCAAATTTACACCACAGTGGTGCGCGCGGCGGGAGGGTCTGAGGAGGTTATGGCCAACTACCTCCCGACGTCGCTGACGGGCTCCGCCCGGTCTTGGCTACTAAACCTCCCGCGAGGCTCCGTGCGCTCGTGGGAGGATTTGTGCGACATTTTTGTCGCCAACTTTCAGGGCTCCTACGCTCAACCAGGCGTGGAGGACGATCTCCACGCCCTGGAGCAGACAGAGGGGGAGTCCCTGAGAGAGTTCATTCGGCGGTTTAGCCATTGCCGCAATACGATCCCCCGGATCTCGGAGCAATCGGTGATCATTGCTTTCCGGAGGGGGGTTCGAGACCAGAGGATGCGGGAAAAGATGGCTACCCGTATCATCTCAACCACTTCCGAGTTGTTCTCCCTGGCGCACAAGTGCGCTAGGGCGGCCGAGGCTCGGAAGTGCACGACGAGGCCTGCTGACACCAGCGATGCCGGCGCCTCGAAATCCTCCGACCGCAAGAAGAAGAAAAAGCGGAAGGAGGCCGCTGCCAGGGAAGTTTTGGTTGCCGAGCCGGAAACCAAATCCCGACGTCGCGACGATCGGGGCCGGAGGAACGAGCGCCAGGACCGGCGCGACGATCGCGGGGATCGCCGCTCACCCCGTCGCGAAGGTGATGGCGGCAAGCCCTATTGCCCCATCCATCGGACAAGTGGGCACGACTTGGAGGACTGCCAAGTTGTGTCCAAGCTGGTGGACAAGCGGCTCAAGCAGCGCCGCGAGAAAGACCGTGGAGACGACGACGACGACGAAGACGCGGCCCCGCTGGCCTTCCAGCAGGCGGAGCACGCGGTAGCGTACATACACGGTGGCTCGGCCACCTACTCATCGAACTCGCAGTACAAGCGAGACCTGAGGCTGGTGTGCGCCACCGCATCATCCTCCGGGGCGAGCAGGCCGTTGAAATGGTCGGACCAGCCGATCACTTTCATCCGGGCCGACCACCCGGAGAATGCTCCCGGCCCAAGCCATCTGCCGATCGTGGTTTCCCCCACAGTTCGCAACGCGAAGCTCGGGCGGGTCCTTGTTGATGGAGGTAGCGCCATCAACTTGCTGTCCGCAGGGGCATGCCAGGCGCTCCAGATCCCGTGCGAGGAGCTGCGTCCGGCCCCGCCCTTTTACGGAGTTGCTCCCGGGGTGGGTCTCTTACCCCTGGGGCAAGTCCGGCTGTCGGTTACATTCGGAAGCACGGAGAACTTCCGGACAGAGCTGGTAGACTTCGAGGTCGCCGATTTCGACCTCCCCTACAACGCCTTGCTTGGCCGCCCGGCCTTGGTCAAGTTCATGGCGGTGGTCCACTATGCCTACATGCTGGTAAAGATCCCCGGGCCCGGGGGTCCAATCACGGTGAGGGTGGATAGGCCGGAAGCCCTGCGTCTCAGCAAGCAGCTGCAGGACCTGGCCGGCACCACCTGCTCGGCGCGCGACAAGGACGACGGTCCGACTCCCTCCTCGGTCAGAACCCGCACCTCGCCCAGGCCCTCGAGCGAGACAAAGGCGGTCCCCGTGGGCGAGGAAGGCTCGGGCAGGGTCGTCAAGATCGGCACCGATCTCAGCGCCAAATAGGAAGGCGCGCTCGTCACCTTCCTCCGGTCTAACCTAGATGTGTTCACCTGGGAACCATCAGAAATGACCGGGGTCCCCAGGGAGGTGATTGAGCACCAATTGGCAACGCTCCCCGGAGCGCACCCGGTTCGGCAAAAGATCCGGAGGCAGGCGCCGGAGCGGCAGGACGCCATTCGGGCTGAAGTGGAAAAACTTTTGTCTGCAAAAATTGTGCGGGAGGCCACCTATCCGGAATGGTTGGCTAACCCCGTACTTGTAAGGAAGTCCAACGGGAAATGGCGCATGTGCATCGACTTCACCGATCTCAACAAAGCCTGCCCCAAGGACCCGTACCCCTTGCCGCGGATAGACATCGTTGTCGACTCCACGGCAGGGTGCGAAGCTTTGTGCTTCCTCGACGCCTACTCCGGGTATCATCAGATCAGTATGGCGCGGGAAGACGAAGAGAAGACCGCCTTTGTGACTCCCCTCAGTGTATACTGCTATGTCAAGATGCCTTTCGGGCTGAAGAACGCTGGTGCTACCTATCAGCGGGCCATGCACATCGTGTTTCGGTCCCAGATAGGGAAGAACCTTGAAGTATATGTGGATGATCTGGTGGTGAAGACCAGAAAGACCGATGAGCTTGTCCAGGATCTGGGAGAAATCTTCTCCCGCCTAAGAAAATACTGTATAAAGTTGAATCCTGAGAAGTGTGTGTTTGGTGTCTCGTCCGGAAAGCTGCTTGGATTTCTGGTCTCCAGTCGCGGGATTGAGGTCAACCCAGAGAAGATAGAAGCAATTGAGCGGATGCAGCCACCGACCCGGCTCAAGCAACTGCAATGCTTGGCTGGCCGGTTGGCCTCCCTTGGCCGGTTCATAGCCCGGCTGGGGGAGAAGAGCCTGCCGCTGTTCAAGCTGTTGAAGAAGACCAACTCGTTTGAATGGACCCCAGAAGCACAGCAGGCGTTCGAAGACCTGAAGAAGTACCTCTCCTCCCCCCCGGTACTGGTCGCCCCGAGTCAGGCGAGCCGCTACTCCTGTATGTAGCGGCCAGCCCCTCTGTGGTGAGCGCTGCGCTGGTGGCGGAGCGGGAAGGTATTCAACGACCGGTATATTACATCAGCAGGGTGCTACACGACGCGGAAACAAGGTACCCTCAAGCTCAGAAGATGGTGTACGCCTTGCTAGTAGCATCGAGGAAGCTGCGCCACTACTTCCAGGGGAGAGAGATCACAGTGGTCTCCTCCTACCCCCTGCGCGAGATCCTCCACAACCGAGAAGCCGAGGGCCGCATCGCAAAGTGGTCCGTCGAACTGGGAGAGTTCGGCATCAAGTTTGCCCCTCGCACTGCGGTAAAAAGTCAAAGGCTGGCGGACTTCGTCGTCGAATGGACTCCGGCCGAATCCGAAGCCGATGAGGTTCCCGCGCCCTCCCCCTGGACGCTCTTCTTCGACGGGTCCTTCAGGCTTGAGGGCGCGGGGGCTGGGGTCCTCTTGGTCTCCCCGACCGGGGACCTCCTCAAGCACGTGGTCATCCTCGACTTCAAGGCCACTAACAACATCGCCGAGTACGAGGGTCTGCTGGCCGGGCTCCGGGCCGCCGTAGCCATCGGTATACGGCGATTGCAAGTAAAGGGCGACTCTCTGCTGGTCATCAATCAAGCACGAAAGGATTTTTCCTGTCCTGACCCCGTCATGGCAGCGTACCTGGCGGAGGTCAGAAAGCAGGAGCGGCATTTCGAAGGACTGGGATATACTCACATCCCACGGCGCGACAACCATCTGGCGGACGAGCTTGCTCAGCTCGCCTCAACCAGATCTCCTGTGCCGGTCGGGGTCTTTGAAGAAAGGCTTTCGCGACCGTCCATCGCAGCCCCTAGTTCTGGCGGGAACGATGGTGATGCCACTTCGGCCCTCGCCCCTGGAGGGAAAGTGGTCCCGGTGGAAACGCCCGGCCAGGCGGAGTACCCGGATGACCACCATGTGGTCGCTGTACTTGACCAGGAAGGCCCATGGATGGATCCGATCCTGGCCTACCTGCGGGATCAAGTTTGCCCCGACGATGATGCATCAGCAGAGAAGATAGCACGGAAGGCCAAGTGCTACACCCTGGTGAGCGGGGACCTGTACCGCCGGGGTAAGAACGGAATTCTTCTGAAGTGCATCACTCGGGAAGAGGGGAGTAGTTTGCTCTCGGATATCCACGGAGGCGTGTGCGGGAGCCATGTGTCTGGACGAACGATGGCGGGAAAAGCTTTCCGTCAAGGGTTCTATTGGCCAACCGCCCTCCAGGATGCCTGCGAGCTGGTAAGGAGATGTGAGGCGTGCCAGTTCCACGCCAAGCAAATCCACCGACCAGCCCAGGCCCTGCAAACAATCCCGCTCTCATGGCCCTTCGCGATCTGGGGGCTGGATATCCTGGGTCCGTTCCCGCGGGCCACAGGGGGCTACACCTACCTATATGTCGCCGTTGACAAGTTTACAAAGTGGGTGGAAGCCGAGGCGGTCAGATCCATCACCGCCGTAGCTGCAATCAAGTTCATCCAAGGGATCTTCGCTCGCTTTGGGGTCGCCAATCGCATCATCACCGACAACGGCACGCAGTTCACCAGCGCGGCCTTCCTCGACTTCTGTGAAGAAATGGGCACCAAGGTCTGCTTTGCCTCGGTCGCCCACCCCAGGAGCAATGGCCAGGTCGAGCGGGCCAACGCGCTGGTACTAAAGGGCCTCAAGACGCGGGCATTCGATCGGCTCCACAAGCGTGGGACTCGGTGGGCTGAAGAGCTCCCGGCGGTTCTGTGGTCACTTCGGACCACCCCCGGTCGGGCCACCGGGGAAACCCCCTTTTTCCTGGTCTACGGCGCGGAGGCTGTCCTCCCTTCCGAATTGGAGCTGGGTTCACCGCGCGTTGCTGCGTTCGTTGAAGAAGACCAGGAAGGTCTGCGTCGGGACGACGTCAACCTCCTGGAAGAAGCGCGGGATAGGGCGGCTCTGCGGCGCGCAAGGTACCAAAGAATGTCTCAGCGGTACCACGCCTCCCGGTCGACAAGAGAACATCGGCGATGGCGACCTGGTCTTGCGAAGAATCCAGTCGCATGCCGGGTCGCATAAACTGTCTCCCCTGTGGGAGGGGCCTTTCAAGGTGGTCTCAGTCTCTCGTCCCGGGGCGGTCAGGTTGGCCACTGAGGACGGAGAAGAGCTGGCGAACTCCCAGAATATAGAAAATCTGCGCAAATTCTACCCCTGATCGGTTGTAAGTCCCAGGCTTCATTCCCCGACCGGCCGGAATGTGTCCTCTCCATCGCGGGTCGGGGAAGGCCTCCTGTTGAAGATTGAATACTCTTTTCCCTTATCCGAAAAGTCGTTCTCGCTGCCCTCCTTTCGGTCTTTTCACGACATTTCAGACGAAAGCCAGAAGGTCCCTTGAAGACTGCGGGGCGTGCGGGCTTGTTAATGGCCCCACCCAGGAGACTAAGCGGTTTCCCAAGGAGCATCTAAAAGAAGGAAAAGAAGAAGAGGGTAGGCCAAAATGCGCTCCTGGGCGGGCCCGGGGGCTACTGTCGGCGTATTTTACGCCAGGGTCCCCACTCCCCCGCAGTAAAAGAGGCCACCGGGCGATAGCTCCCCGGCATGGCCGTCCCGGTGGACAGGTGGCGACCAGGCCACACCACCGGGCGCCCAAGAAGGTGGTCGCCCAGTGGGCGAGTGGCGATCGAGCCACACCACCGGGCGCCCAAGAAGGTGGTCGCCCAGTGGACAGGTGGCGATCAGGCCACACCACTGGGCGCCCAGGAAGGTGGTCGCCCAGTGGACAGGTGGCGATCAGGCCACACCACTGGGCGCCCAGGAAGGTGGTCGCCCAGTGGACATATGGCGATCAGGCCACACCACTGGGCGCCCAGGAAGGTGGTCGCCCAGTGGGCAGGTGGCGACCAGGCCACACCACTGGGCGCCCAGGAAGGTGGTCGCCCAAGGGGCGCGTGGCGGGCAGACCACGCCCTTGGGTGACCAGCGAAGTGGTCGCCCACTGGACATGTGGCTTGCAGGCCACTCCCCTGATGTCCACCCCCGAGGCTGCAGCACCAAGGTCAAGGGTATTTAATGCGAATCGTGCGCATTAAATGTAAAGCGTGAAGAATGCAGTATGGCGGCGCGTCTTCCCCAGGCGTGCATTAATGGCGTATGACACCACGACAGCACCTTACCCCCTGACGGAACGGGTAGCGTTGGCGGACGTAAGGCCCGAGGCGGGGGTGTGACGGCTGCGACGGATAATAATGGGATGTAAGAACAGTGACGTGCGCATTAAATGCGCCCTTGTCAGTGTAATGAGTATGCCTTGCCGTGTAAGCCTCTCATGCGCCCCCGAGAGCCCAAGTATAAGAGGAGGCCGGGGTGCATGAGGAAGGGGGTTCGACTCATTGTTGGCTCTGGGGAGGTTTCCAGACTCTCAGCCAAGAACTCAAGTAATCCCACAATAAGCAGGACTAGGGCTGTTACTCTTCGGAGGGCCCGAACCTGGAAAAACCCTAGCGTCCCCATTCCTCTGAGCTCCACCGTCATCCCGCTCATCTTCCTTCCTTCGGCGATTACACCTAAAGCCCCCTGTTAGAACCTTATAAGCACCCGATCCGGAGGTGCCTGTTGGCTAGAACGCTGACACGTTATTTGCAACAGGTAGCCGTTTGCCAATGTCAGACTGAAAAGACAACTCAAAATGATTGTATCTGACAAGGATTGATAGGATATACAAGAGGCTCAAAGTACTACGGACCCAAACCAGCGAAAAAGGCATCTACGTCGGACCAAGAAAAGTTGGTCCGTCGTACACATGCTCTGAGTAAAAAAGGGTCCGTTGAGAGATATTGAAGAACAAGTTTATGATGGACCGAAAAGCTTGGTCCGTCGCAGAAGGTAAACTTACTGGTTATGTAACAAGAAGCGGATTGGATTGAACATCAAAAAACAGTAAGTTTTATGTTTACTACGGACCAAGAAAAGAGGTCTGACGCACAAGGAAATTTTTGGTCCGTTGTAGCTTTAATGCACTCGAGATGGTTTCAAGGAAAAAACATATCTGCAACAGACCCAAAAACTTGGTCCGTTGTAAAAGGGAAACTCTCGGTTTGAGTTTAGTTAAGAAAAGGCATCAGGGGGGAAAATGAACTCAAGACAAGATTTTTGGAGGAATCCGAAAAGATTTAACCTAAGCTTCAAGTAGTCTTAATAAAAAGTCCTAGGAACCAAGATTTTGAACTTATACATAATCCCTCTTTATAGTACGGTTGGAGACTAGAACAACATAACTAAAAGACTTGAAATAACTCCCAAGTCAAAGAACTAGGACTTAAGAGAACCCTAATCTTGATAATCCTTTCTTAAGAAATTTACTAAAACTATTTTAGTTGATCATCAAGCACCAAAATCCAACAAATAATTTTAAACTAGCCTTTAGGGGGCCTAGATGCTTTCAACCATTTGTTCACAATCAAGAACAACAAGCAAGAACAATATCCAGCATGAGGACTAGAGGCTGATCAGAAAGCACGAACATCAAGTACTACGAACTAGGTCAGATCGAACAATAGAGGTGCTATGTATGAATTTATCTCATACAAGGTCAGATCGAACCAAAGAACTGGATCTACCATGTGAAGAAATGGATATATACCACGAGACGACGGAGGCACGTGGGATACCGGAACTGGCGGCGGCGTGGCTGGTCGTCGATGAGAGGAGGCATCCCGGGGGTCGAAGACGGGCGGCGGCGTGGCGGGTCGGAGATGAGAGGAAGCCCCCCGGGGGTCGGAGACGGGCGGAGAAGCGCTGAGGTCGGAGACAGGTGGAGAAGCACCAGGTGTGGAGGCGTGGGGGGAGAGCCGTCTCGGTGTGAGAGGCGGCGTAGGGAAGATGGGTTCCCGAGAGGAGGCGGCTGATTTCCCACCAGGCGCGTGGGGGAGATGGGTTTTTGAGAGAGCCAAGCCCGTCTGGCGGCGAGCGATCAATGGAGCTGTGCCAGAAACGCCCAAAATTTCTGTTTCCGCGGGGCCTGGCTCCGAACGAAGATTGCATGCGCAGGGCCTGGCCCAGTGGGGAGAGAAGTGAACCAAACAGTAGCATATTGCGTCTACATAGTCAATTCCCTCCACATGCAGCCAACCAAACAGCCTATAAATCGTACCCGATGAGGAGTCCTCCATTCCGAGATCTTCATGGTGTATTCAAACTTCCCTTATTTTCCGGCATACTCGGGTTGGTTTCCTCGTAATGGGAACACGACCGAATCCTTTCCAAATGTGGAGATACTCCCTCCGTGTATATCTTGTTCCATATAATTCAGGCCCAAGATATTCGGAGTTTCCAGATGTATGTGTCACCACGTATGGTACGATACTTGAGTTTCCTATGTGTACACATATCCTATATTTAGATATTCGACAGTTTCGGTAAAGGGATCATCGTGGGCCTTCGTGGGCCAGGTGGTTTTCCAACACTCCCCCTTGGGCCTTTTGTCGTGAGATGCATATGCCTCATCAAAACTCCAGAAAAAACCAATGGAAAAAATACTGCGTTGCACGAATTGCCTCATTAAAACCTTACGTAAGAAAACTTCTGTGAAAAACTTACTAGGGAAAAAGAGTACTGTAAGACCCTCACTTTTATGCTACAGTGCAAACATAAAAGCAAGGTTCTAATGTGCATACTGTGCTAGTCCCATGATCAGTAGCTAGCACGCACAAATACAATTTGAAATCACAGCCATACAAAAGTTCCATATTTTATTACAGCGGAAGTATACAATATGACCGAGAAGGTCAACTTAAATATAGCAAAAGAATCAGATGACTTGTAGTTTGCCACATAATCCACAAGCAACTGACAAGGTAAAGCCTTAGAAAGAACCGTCGTTAATAATCTCGTTTTCGTGCGTCGCAGTACCTGTCGAGGATTCCTGTCTAAAAACAACAATAATGGCAAGGGTGAGTACATTGCGTACTCAGCAAGACTTGTAGTGTTTGCAAAACCTGAAATAGATGCAGGCTGAATAGAAAGTGGGATTCTACGGTTGTTTTGCATAAAGCGAAGATTTGAATTGTAAATACTGAATAGTAATGGAAAGCATAAACTGAATTTAAAACAGTTTGATAAGTAATCAAAATATAAAGTATTGACAGAAATAACAATAAGTTACTCACGACCCTTTTGTGAGTAAAGATAACGGAAAAGATAACAAATAGCAAACACACTTTCAATAAGGGCAAAAGGAAATCAGATGGAAAATCAAATAAGCAATCATTACATAAAACAAGTATGTAAGTGAGCTACTTTTATGTTAGTCTTTTATTATTGATTAACGGTTTAAGGGTTGCATCACATACGATACCTATTCTTTGTGATTCATTATTTTATTTTACGAATTCAGGAAGCTAAGATTGTAAGATTTAATATACTATGATTCATCTTCAGGGTATGTAGCTACTTGTACTAATACTAATTAGCGTATAAAATAGCGGGCGAGAGAGAGTAAATGTAAACTGCATGGTTAAACTTTGGCATATGTATTGATACTACAGATCTTAGGGTTTAGCTCTTGCAGGGTTATGTTTTAATAGGATTCAGATGCAAAGCAAGTTATAGTAGAAATGTTTTATATAGATTAAGATAGTCACGCCTTCAGGGGAAACCTAAGGTTGATCTTACAGGAATTAGTGCCTATTGATAATGTTCTATTCTTCGAATGAATGTTCCATTCATTGAATGAAAATATAGGCTGGATAAGCCGAATAAGGGCTACCGGTACACCTACGACCGGAATTAAATTCCTAATTTGAAACTACTGCAAACTATGGTTAAATTCACTTACTCTTACAATATAGTCTAGTAACTTGAATTAGCTATGGTAGGTTCTTTATGTATTTCTGCCCACCTATATGTGTCTATTAATTATATTAATATTGATTAACATGATTCTATACTGACTTAATTTAGACTTAATCAGTCATACAAAATTCTTGCAAAACTAGATTACCCAATTTCCGAAAAATATATATATATTATTATTTTTCTGTTATCCTTTTCATTATTATTATTATTATTTCTTTCTTTCTATCTCCTTGCCCCTTTTCCTTTCCTTATTTCTTTTCCCCATCACTTTCGGCTGACCGCAGCCCTCCCCTTCTGGAGTCTTCTTCAAGGTTCTCCCCCATTCCTCAAGCCCCTCTGCTCTCCCTCGATCTGGTCGGTTGGCTCGGCACCGCCGGCTCGCCGACTCGCTTCGCCTGCGGCTAGTGTCGCTGGGCTGCCCTGGTGCGTCGCTGATTCCGCCTCCGTCGGCTCTTCTCCAGCGTCGCCCCAGTCCTCCGCCCTTGCGGGTGGCCTTCAGCCCGCGCCGGTACTGGGTCGCCGCCCTTGCTGCAAGGTCGCCGTCACCTAGGGCGATCGGGATCCCTACCCCCTTCGTCTCCACCGGCATCTCTCTACTTCGCCTCCATTCGTTGCCGAATCGGTTTGCCCTAATCCTTGGCTAAGGCTCGGTAATACCTAACCTTACCCTCTTCTTTCTCCCCTTTCTTTTTCCTGAATACTGGCTCCCTTAGCATGAGACTATTGGTAGCAGCATGATGCTTGCGATCTACGATTTGTACTAGATAAATTCATGCTGAGATCATTTTTTTTATCTGTGATGTTGAATAGATGGATAGGTAACCTCTGTACTGAACTTATTATAAGATGGATGAGTTTAGCACATACTGGTTTAATGCTAAACCATTTCTGATTTTTCCGATGTTTGATTAAAGCGTAGAGTCAGATGATAGAGTATATACCTCTTGATGGCCTAGATTGTTGTTTGCGCTTGGGTTAAAAAGGATTGGAGGGCTTAGTACATGATGAACTGACACTAGGCTATGCCTTGCCAATCTGAATACTGGGGTTATAGCATGATGACAGTGGTTTCCTATATCTTAATTACATGGTAAATGATGAATTTGATACCATGCTCTGCAGACAATTGTGGGAGGTTTTTTCGTGCTCTATTCATGGATAGATTGGCTTAGCAGATGATAAACGATTTGATTCTAGGCTGAACTGGATAATTCTTGAATGTCTAGGTAGAGCATACTGAAAGTGGCTCGATGATTCATTTATATGGTAAATAATGAACTGAGGGATTAAATGACATGATTTAAGAATATTTATTGGCGCTATGATGTCGCTCTATATTGATAATGTTATGATCTGGTTATGAATGACTGAGCGCCAAGGTCTGTGATGATTCGTGCACTTCTAAACTTATGGGTAGGATGGCGTCATAGCGATGACCTTGAGTTGCAATACGCCGGGGGAGTATTGGTAATTCAAGGGGACATATGACGTAACCCTCGTTATTTGTCATGCATGCAAACTGAGGCCACTACTTTTATTCCTTCTCATCTACCCATTTTTATTTCTAGTTCCCTTTTGCTTTTACTGGGTATAGTATGATGCTTCTTAATGCAATCAAATTTTGTGGAAACTTACTTGAGCATAAAAGGGAATACGAGTTGGGGAGGAATGGTGAAGGGACTTCTATGCAGCTTATGGCTTGATTTCCTTTCTTGCTCCTGGGATTTAGTTCTCCTGGCTTCTTTTCACTTCCCTGGGTATGTTCTGGGTATTACTCTTACTCTGGCTTTGGGATGGTGCTATGCTCCAGTATTATGTTCTTCTGGGGGCATCTTCGTGTGGGGTGGAGTTCCTGGAGACGGCTGGCTGGGCTTGAAGCTTATGTGACTTTGGATGAGTCCTGGTTGGTCTTTATAGCTAGGGCAATGGCGGTGTGAGCAGGGTTTGAAAGAGTGGGCTTGGTCCAATGGTCTTTGCGGCAGGTTTGATGGTTCATTTACTAGCCCTTGTCAGTGCATTTGATCTTGGTTTGTGACCTGTGTGGCCGGTTGGCTGAAGAGATGGCTTGGTGATTTTACTCATGTGGCTTAGCCTTTGCCTTGACCCATGCTTGGTCGGCTGGGAGTTATCATGGCTGATTCTGGGCTCTTGATTGGGATAACTTGTCCTAACACTTGTTGGCCCCATGCATATCCTCTGGTTCCCCTGTTCCTGAAGCTTGGCCTTGGCTGGGCACTGGAGGTTTCGGCTGGACTTTCCTGGAGAGTTCGGCTGCGATTATTTTATCCTAATTATATAAAACACTTTAATTCTTGTGATTGGGATAATCCCTTCATGGCTGCCGAACTGACCTGGGCATGCTCTGGGTTCGGCTGGGTTGTTCTGGAAAGGACTGCGTTGTCCTAAAGGCATAGTTTCTTGACTATCTTTTCGGCTGTGGTCTTTTACTGATTTACTGAGGTAAAATATTTCTACCTCGCGATATTTTCCGAATATTCGTGTATACGGATTAACCAGGTTTGTTTATTGCCGAATGATGCAAAACTTAGTCGCGAGAGGAGCCAGATTGGCCCCTGGACTATCTAGGGTACCTCATTGAGCGATCATTCTTAGCTGACGGCAACTCTTTCTCTTTTCAATCATTGTATTTAATTTAATGCATTTATTTTATCCTTATACTTATACATGTGCAGTTGATTATGCAGGTCTAACAATGCAGGTCCAGTCAGCACGGGAGCTGTAGTTATAGTTTTGTGATTTACTTTTTGGGGATATAGTTTGTAACCCAATATGTACTTGAATAGTTATGTGAGTTGTAATTGTGATTGCATATGTAATCGAATGATCGTATGAGTTGCATTCCATATAACTGTTGTATGTCATTGTCAAGATTTGTGTATTTCCTTTTTATTGTAAATGCAAATTACAATGTATCAATAAAATTTGTGTTGCAGTTCAATTCTTTGATTCAATCCTTTGCAATTGTTTCTGATCAGCAAATGGCAACTGGCTTATTTTATCTTCTTACCATTTTCTTCTATAACTTTTTTCCTTTCCTAAATTCAGGAATTCAATTATATTTTTAACAAAAGCTTTTAAATTTGCAGAAAGATAATAATAAATCAAATTCATATTCTAATATTTTATTTTTACTGTTTAGTAAATTCTTGGATGTTATAAGTACAATTTACTCAATCTTCAAAGTTAATCTTCAAGATCCATGTTGGGTACTCAAACTTCATGTTCGAGATTTGTTTAGGAGTATGTGAATATTCTCCCTTTGAGATATGCACTTCTCTAAGTCTCATCATTCCAATTCCTCTAAGGCATCTTTCAAAAGTAGATGCTGGGAGTAACTTAGTGAATAAATTGACAAGATTCTCACATAACTTAGTGTGCATTATCTTAATCTCATTCATTTTATGCATTTCATGAGTATAGAAGAACTACGGATTGATATGCTTCGTAAGATTGCTTTTTCACATAACCCATTTGTATTTGAGCAAAGTGGAAAGAGTTTTCTCTAGATAACACTCTTGATAGCAGTAGGGCGAGGCCGGCGATAATCTCGGCTCAGGAGTCGGCGACAGGTCGCACGTGGACCAAAGTCGGCCAGCGGATTCGCAATGCGGGGCGGCCTTGCGTGGCTGCGGGCCGGCAGCCGCACGAAGTGAGGCCGCAGTCTTTGGCGCATAGGGCAGTGGCGGCTGCGGGCGGCCGAGGTGGCGCTGCAGGCGCGAATCCGACCATCGGCATGGGAGCACCGGCGTGAGCCGACTGAGCGCGAAGACGAGGCGTGCGAGCTATGGGCCACGGTTACAACGCAGTTGCGGGCCGCTGTGGCGGCGGATCAACTCTGGGCCGAGGCAACCGCGGCGGCGGTCAGCTGGCTGGCAAGCGGGGAAGCCGAGGCGTCGACCGGCCGGTGGCAACTTCAGGGCACGTGAGGTGGAAGGCGCGGGTTCTAGGGGGAGGCAACGCAGGGCTTCGAGCTGAGCGGGGTTGGGCGATGCTAGTGCTTGATATGTAGATTATATGTATGCGTAGATTAGATCAATCCTCGTATCCTACCTTTTCAATTGTTTTGGTAGAGCTTCATGCTGATAACGTGTTGAGGAACCGTGCTACCGGATGTAGTGCAGTGTTCTCCAAACAGATCTAAAATAAAAGAACAGAGAGAGAGACAATATTGAGGAATAGATTGATATTTTTTTTGATGCATGTACAATTGGGGGACCCTCTCCTTCTTTTATAGCCTACTACTAGGGTTTCGGCAAAGGAACTATCGTGGGCCTTCATGGACCGAGTGGTTTCCCAACAGCATGCGCAGCTCTAGCCGGAGGTAGAGGTGAAAACATGACGGGAAATATCCGCCCGATCCGATCCTGAATCCGTTTAAAATCCATACAGATGTTATCCGTATCCGTATCCAGAAAATTCGATGTAATATGGGTTAGGGTATGGAAAGAGCAATATCCGACCCGATATCCGGTAAATATCCAACCTGATATCCGAATAAAATCAATTATTCTTCCATTAATTTGGTTCATTATTGGATAGATAGAGTAGTTGTTTGATACTGGCACTAAAAAACACTACTTTGTTATTAAGCGTGAACTTCAACAAATCTATCAACAAGCAAATAGAGTGATGACATAATGCTTTTACCTAAATTGATTTGTTCAACTTATTTGATAAACTTCTTTTCTATTCAAATTACTGGAATTAGTTAAGTCACTAAATTGAAGCATATCAAACAAATCCGAGTAGTCCTCATTATGAGAGAAGTCTATCTTCAGTTTGTCAGAATGTGATAATTCAACACTATTTAATATCTCTAGGAATTTATTCCGTAAGGTTAAGTTTGATGGAAGAGCTCCCCTTGTTCTATGTTTTCTTTATGTCTCGATCTCTCTCCTTGTATCCGACCCATTTGCACCTCTAACTATACTACTATCTTACGTTGAAATAATTATGACTTGAAGCTAATGTTGTAAGGTTAATGCTCCATTCTTTGTTTTACGTACACAATTATGTACGATACTACAATCCGATTATGACATCGGATCCCGACCCGAATCCGTCAGGTATCCGCTCCATATCCGAATCCCGAATAATCCAAATTCGTATCCGTATCCGTATCCGGAAAAAAATGGATTAGGATACGGGACGAGCAATATTCGCCCGTATCCGACCCAGTTTCAGCCTTGGCCGGAGGTGGTGGAAGAACTTTTGAGCAAAATTTGGGGTTATAAAGAGACCTTTTCCTTTCTTTTCTCTATCGACGCATCCATGGATCCTGATTACATTAAGATTGGGTGACCAAAATGGAACGAAGAAGGAGGCAGCCCAAAGTTAAGTTAGCTGCAAAATGTATGTTTGTATTCGGCCATGACCAGCAAGCAGTGGCCTAGGCCCAAGCGACCCATCCGCTTGATGGCCCTATCCCTATCAAGCAGGCGGCAGCGCAGTGTCGATCGGCGCCCGCCCAAACCAAACCCCAGTCAATCAGCCAAGGCAAGGGTTTTTCCCAAGCCGCCGCCGCCGCCGCACCGCGCTTGCCTTCCCCGCACCCGCCTCGGCTGACAGTCATGGCGCACTACCTCCGCCTCCTCCTCCGCCGCCGCCTCTCCCAGCCCGCCCTCCTCTCCTCTGCCGCCGCCACCCACCACCTGCCCTCTGCCGCCGCCGCGCTGCTCACGCCCTCGCGCCACTTCGCCTTCTCCTCCGCCGAGGAGGCCGCCGCCGAGCGCCGCCGCCGCAAGCGCCGGCTCCGCATCGAGCCTCCGCTCCACGCCTTCCGCCGCGACCCCTCCTCCCGGCCTCCCCCGCGCGATCCCAACGCCCCCCGCCTCCCCGACACCACCTCCGCCCTCGTCGGCCCCCGCCTCAGCCTCCACAACCGCGTCCAGTCCCTCATCCGCTCGGGCGACCTTGACGGCGCCTCCCTCGCCGCCCGCGCGGCCGTCTCCTCCCGGGTCCGCCCCACCGTCTTCACCTGCAACGCCGTCGCCGCCTCCATGGTCCGCGCCGGACGCTACGACGACGCCGTCTCCCTCTTCGACTTCTTCTTCCGCCGCTCCAACATCGTCCCCAACGTCGTCTCCTACAACACCCTCATTCTCGCCCACTGCGAGGCCGCCCGCGTCGACTCCGCGCTCCACGTCTACCACGAGCTCCTCGCCAACGCCCCCTTCTCCCCCTCCGCTGTCACCTACCGCCACCTTACCAAGGGCCTCGTCGCCGCCGCCCGCATCTACGACGCCCTCGATCTCCTCCGGGAGATGCTCAACCGCGGCCAGGGCGCCGACTCCCTCGTCTACAACAACCTCATTGCCGGCTACATCGACCTCGAGAGCTGGGACAAGGCCTTCGAGCTCTTTGCCGAGCTCCGCGAGAGGTGCCAAGTCTACGACGGCGTCGTGCACACCAGCTTCATGGAGGGCTACTGGAAGAAAGGCATGGACAAGGAGGCCATGGAGAATTACCGGTCCCTGCTCGAAAAAAGCTTCAAGATGACGCCGGCCACCTGCAACGTGCTGCTCGAGACGCTCTTCAAGCACGGCAAGCACAATGAGGCAAAGGACTTGTGGGAGACCATGATTGACAACCACAGCCCACCAACTTTCATCGGCATCAACAGCGAGTCCTACAATGTCATGGTTAACCAGTGCTTTAAGGAGGGCAAGTTCCACGAGGCAATCAAGGTATTCCACCGGCAGCCGAGGAAGAACGTCCAGATGGACGTCGGCTGCTTCAACAACATCATGGGGAAACTCTGTGAGAATGGGATGCTTGCAGAGGCGGAGAAGCTCTTCGAGGAGATGGAGAGCAAGTCAGTGCTTCCAGATGTGTACACCTACACTTACCTCGTCGACTCATGCTTCAAGGAAGGTCGTGTGGATGACACGATGCAGTATTTCTATAAAATGGCAGATGGGAGGGAGCATGGACCAAAGTTTAATGCCGGTTTCTTCAACCGGATGTTTGAAGGGCTTTCAGAAGCCGGTCGGATTGATGATGCCTTGAAGGTGTACGGAAGGATGCCTGACAAGGAGATCAAGCCAAACACAACCATGTTTGAGATCCTGGTGAAGGCTCTGTGCAAGGAAAGGGATTTGGATAGAGCGCTGGACCTGGTGAGGGACATGGCAAGGGGCGGCGTTGCTCCTCCTCCTGAGTTCCGTGAGTATGTCGTTGAGATTTTCAAGAATGCTCATAGGCAGGAAGAGATCGAGAAAGCTTTTGAAGAAAAATCAGTGCCATCGCCTCCTCAGCCAAGCCTAGAGTATCACTCTCGCAGTTCACCTCAAGGGCTCCCAGGATTTGCATCAAATCAGGCAAGGGGTAGCTACATGCATCGCCAAGGCCAGCCTGGTTATGGCTCTCCTCAACAATTTCATCCTGGCATTGGTGGATCCCAAGTACTGCAGCCTGCGGGAATGTCTCCTAGTCCTCAGCAGCCTGCGTGCGAAAGCCCTCAGGTTGGAAAAACAGAGTTTGGTGGCCGGCTCCAGCATCATGGGCTTGGTGCGCCTCAACCACCACCGCAGCTTGGTTTTGTCTCCATGACTCAGCAGCCAGGAGCTGGTGCTCCCAATACATGGCAGCCTGGTCCTCTTTCTTCTCAAGGAAAACAACATGGGATTGTCCTGCCTCAAGATCAACAGCCAGAGTTTGGTGCTTCTCGTCCATGGCAGCATGCAGTTGGCGCTGATCAAGTGCAACAAGCCGATTTTAGCTCAGCTCCACCGGCGCAGCCTGGGTTTGGTTCCCCTCAACCGCAACAACCAAAACTTAGTGCTCCTCAGTCTCAACAGCCTGGGTTTGGCACATCTCATCCATGGCAGACAGGGTTTGGTGCTTCTCATGTGCAACAGCCTGGGTACGCTGCACCTCGGCCCTCGCAGCTTGCTGTTGGTTCTCCTCTGCCACCGCGGCCACAATTTGGTGCTCCTCAAGCACCACAATCTGGTTTGGGCTCTACTCGGAGTCTACTGGGGTATGGCCACATAGGAAATCAGCACGATCAGTTTGGATCTCCTCAGGGTGGAGAAAAATTTGCCACTCAGCCACTGCAGCAGGGATTTGGTGCTCAGGCCCCTCGCTCAGGATATCATGCTTTCCAAGGTCAGAACAGTTTTGAGCCTCGCCAAGGACAGGTAGAATTTGGAACTCAAGTAGCACCACCGGAATATGGGGCTTCACATGATGCTGGCTATGGATCACCTCAAGGGCAACTGGGACATGGTGGCCCTCGAGTGCCGCGACATGCTTCTAGTCATCCACAGAACCAATTGGGTCTTGGCGTACCACATGGCCAAAATAACCATGGCTTTCCTCGTGCGCAATCTGGTTTTGGAGGGCAAACTGCTCTAGGAACAATTGAGGGTGAATCAAGGTTTGGTAGTTCATATGGCCAATCAGGGGATGGAAATTCTCAAGGGCTGTCGGGTTTTGGAGCTCAAATGGGCCAAACGCAGGATACAAGTTCCTATAGATACAGCCCCCCTCATGGTCTGCAGGGATCGGATGGTTCCCATGGTGAAATTGAAACTGCTGAGCCTGAAGGCCAACCAGAGTCTACTGCTCGTGCAGATCGACAAGTAGCACTCTGATCTATACTTCCCTGAAGATGCCGGCTTCATTCACTTTTTTTAAAATAAAAAAAATCAGGTATAAGGTGATCGCTAGAATTGTTGTGGTAACGATACAAATTATGGATCTTTGTTAGCAGCGTGATACATCTGTGTTCATTACAATTTAATACTGTCCTTCCCAATATATGTTGCACAAATCATGAAGCAAGTGAAGGGGTAAGTAATCTTCATCTACCTTTCATTCATGTTTTACTAGTAAAATGCCCGTGCGTTACAACGAGATCCCAAAAAAATAATACATATCATCAATCATTACTACAAGCACTTGTGCATTACAACGAATTCCAAATAAATGATAATACAAATTCTATAGTGTGAATACAGAACAATTTGATTTTCCTTGTATACGTGATCAACCACGTTAGACACAGCCATTTGCTACACAATCTACAAATAAGCCATATATGCATCAAACATAGCCAAACCAAGTTGTGATGCATGTAGTGTAATCAAACATAGCCAAACCTAGATGTCAACCGTCCCAAGTCGAGTTCCAGGGTGATCTGTGTTAGTGGTGATCTCAGGTCACACAACGAACTCCAAAATTTTCGGATCTAAGCCACCACGCGCGTATTAATCGAGAATGCATCAACAACCTATTTGGTTTGGTCCCGTTAGCAAACACCATATTAAGAGGGAAGGAGCTGGCTCTCGTCTGACGCTATCACGCTCACGAGTTTGCTACTTCCCGACACCCCCTCCGATTAGGGTTCTTGGCACTCAAGCTAACGAAGATTCGTGCCATCACCGTGAGATTCACGGTGATCTTCCTCACTGCTTCTTCACCGACGATCGAAGGCTAATGGCTTCATCCACTTCTTCAGGTATAACTGAGAAATGGGAACTAAATTACTTTCACAATTCAGTTGGTAGCCATTTAGCAATTAAAAATACTGAAGTTGCTAGCCCCGCCCCCGAAGTAAAATGATTTTTTTTTGCTTCAAGAAGTTATGGCGGGCTATGTGAGTATGTGTCTCAGCATTGCTCCACTGTCGACGATTTGAATCGCAAAAATAGTTAATTAGCTTGCTATGCCTACCTGCAAGGCTGCACCCTTGTGTTTGTATGACTTTCATAATTTGTCTTGCTATGCCAATCTATAACTTCTTGTGTAGCGCATTTGAAGTTGAAGTACCTCAATGTGGTTAGTGGACACCATCTGTTGTTTAGTAACTGCATAACATGCAAGTCAGCGCTTTCACATATCGCCATGCTCAGATGTTCTTGCATTCGCCGTCTTATTTGTAGATACTTTTAAGCCCCAGCAGTCAGTACTTCTGTCAATTTTCCCTTTTGGTAATGGGTACTGTTTTTAGTGCTTAAGATGGTAAACTATACTCATTTTAAAACTAGAAATTAATAATGTTGTGAAAACTGAACTCTGCAGGTTCACATGCAAGGTGACTGTCTATGTGGACAGAGTCACAAGCACTGTTGTGGAGAGCCACAGTGAACCCAAACGTCGGAAGAAAGGACAGCTGCCCTGGAACATGCTGCTCAGGGGAGGGGGCATTGTGGTGCCTTAAGCACTTTGGGCATGTGAACTAATCGTAGGCAGGCATGTTCCAAGTAGACCAGCGCCAGCCCTTTCGCTGGTTTAGCTCAACCCTAGCATTCCCCTTCGCCATTTGTTTTTATATCTGATCCATCATAAGAGCAGTGTTCTCTCTTTCTTGAATCTAGGACCAGATCAGTTTACTCCTTTTGACATGATGTGTATGCATGTCTAAAGTCTGAACCTGCTGCTCTGTGGTGGCACCCTTATTGCTTTAGCCCTCTAGTCCAGTGTTTCATCTTTTCATACAAGAGCGCACTTTGTGTTTGTAATCTACCGTCAGGGCAGGATGCTCTTCTTTTATACAAGGCTCAACATCAGTTTAATTACTCTTTTTACCCAGTGATGCTTATTATCTTATCTAATGTGATTTACATGCTCCCTGAAATATAAAATGCGTCACCCATCTGTGCGTCTATAGACATGTTGCCATGTTGGATGTGGTCAGAGATATTTCCAGGTTAGCTTGTTGTCTGAAATACCATTTACAATCCTAGGTACCCCATACTAGCTTGTTTCTGAATCATGACTCATGAGATAAAATGTTGGACTAGTACTTTATACAAACCCAAAATGTCACCATTGAGTCATCACACAGCTTGTTTGTACTGGTAAATCACATGATGCCACTCCTTTTCGACTTTGTCAGGAGTAGACTCTTCTTGCCGCAGGCCAGAAGATTATGGCCATCCAAATGTGTGATCTGCTCCGAGCATGCACAATACAAGTTAACACTACATGTACCCCACGCAGGTAGGTCGATCCGGTCAAACACAAAAGTACAGTTGTTCGATCATGATTGCAGTTGATCGTGTGTTTATTTGTGAATTTGATGGGATACGGTCAGGTACAAAATCTCATTGAGATTTATCTTGGTTTTCAGCCGGGCCAAGATTCTAAATCTCGATGTGACGAAAAAGTAAAAACTTTCAAATTACTATAGTGATTTTGAGATTTTTCGCTAAGATTTCAGTGTGTTTCAATGAGATTTTGGGATTTTTTTTGACCGAGATGATCACACATTCGACCAATTTTCATGTTTGTAGGATTGTGTGACGGACCGCCTTTTCAGGGGTGCGTTTAAACTCCGAATGACTACCCAGGAAGATTAGTCACCGGAAACCGAGTTGTACATTACCCGCAAAAGAATGATTCAACTGTTTATACATCACATAGGGCCTAACGGCCAGAGTTTTCAAAGGAAGCGGCGAGCTTTAGCGCATATATTACATCACAAAAGAAAGTCTTCAAAAGTAAAATCCACAGGCGAGTTGAGCGGAGACTGAGACTTAGAACCAAACGGCATCGCCATCCACGATCTCTTGGAAATCACCAACATCTTGATACTCTAAAATGGGTTAATTAAGCAAGGGTGAGTACTACAACGTACTCAACAAGCCACACAGTGAAGCCTGATTACCACATGCAAGGGATAACAAGAGATAGCCATATGTCTCATTTGGTGTATGCAAGTTTTCATAATATTTGACATTTCATGTTGAAAACAGAAACCATACTAATAATAAGAATAAAGGGGGGGTTTTCCAAAGTTATCTCCTTCCATACTTGTTAATCCAAAAACTACTTGAGCTTAGGTTCGGGATTCACCCCATTTTAACTCAGCTTCATTTACCGGAAGTACGGCGTATTCGAATACCATTTAATACACTCTGCAGAGGTGTTCAGCTTTACCCACAAGATTCCACGATCGTTATGCCACGCGATTAACATGCAACTTTTATGCATGCGGCCGGATCGAGGTTATCATAGCTTTTCGTTGGATCTTTCCCCTTTAGCTCCTATCCGGTAGAGTTTCGGTCCACATTAACCCGGGGTCCCCAGCGCCAGTGGAGTTCGCGATCCCGCCATCTTGTCGACACCTACCGTTGTGAACCCGAAATGCCACAGTTTCCTCATGCACACTTTCGTTCCACCCCCACAATCGCGGACCATCTCCCATACCGGGAAGGTAACCCTGCTCCTATAGGTATTCCGGGGAAAAGTACAATGTACCGAGCTATGTTGAGTCAAGCCAACGAAGTTGACCGGCCCAACCTGTGGTTGAATGATTTTCTGAAGTTATTTACTTTTGCCTAAGGTTGTAAGTCCTTACTTTGTCATAGACCAAACCATTACATTCCACAATCCCTTGGTATCCAACATACCACCATCCATTCATACCCTGGTATCAGTCCTCGGCCGGGGATCAGACTAACACCCATCCGGTGACTAGCCCAATACTGTCCCCCGGACCGCAACATTTCATAAACATTCCACATCCAAGTACATCGACATTTCATGTTTTCATAAAGACGGTGAGTGATTATAGTAGTAATGTCCATCGAGTACTAGCAATAGTGTTCTCCTAGGGTTACCAAGGATTATTGACATTCACTATTTTTCAAGGAAGTTCCATGAGCCTTTTTGGCATTAACTAGCTATCATGTCATTCAAACATACCGATTTTGCGATAGTTCAACATATAGTTCGGAAATAATGCGGTAGAAAATAACTATGAATTATTATAGGGAATATTAGGTTCAACATGATCAATGGAGTATGGCTTGCCTTGTGAGGCGGAGGGGTTCCCTAGTTCCGAGTTGGTGTAGTCGAGTTCGGCTTCACACTGGCCCGGCTCCTGTTCCACGTAATGCTCCTGCTCCTGGTCCGGGAGTTGGTACTGCTCGGTCGTCGGCTATAGCGTAAACAAACAACATAAGATAAACAATAAACAATAAATAACACAAAAAAAGAAAGAAGAGAAAAGAAAAGAGAAAAACCGAGAGAGAAAATAGCCAGAAATGGGTTGGAGGGCATTTTGGGAATTTTTGGAACTTGGTTTGGCGGAACGGAGGTCATTTTTGGACTCAGTGGCTCGAAACGGTTCGGGATATGTATTTTGGGCTATTTTGGAATTTTCTGGGATTTTTGGATATTTTTGGGGGATTTTTGACTATTAAAATGAATTAAAAAGGATTTCTGGGAATTAAAATCCAAAAAAAATCGAAAAAGGGAAAAAGCACTGGCCGTGGGCTTATTGGGTCAAGACGGCCCATGGCTGTGACTGGTGGTGGCCGCGTGGGAGGCGAGGAGGCGGGGGTTAGGGTTTCTTGTGGTGGGTGGGGGTGGCGGCTTGGGGTTTGGCGTGGGGCGACCACAGTGGCGGGCCAGGAAGAGAGAGAGGTGATGGGAGGGAGGGCTCACCCGGGAAGGCGAGGAAGTGGGCGAGGGCACTGAGGAGGAGCCGTGCGGCTTTTATAGCCGGAGAAGAGAGAGAGGAGGAGTCGGTGAAGTCATGGCTCAATCATGGCGGCGAGGGCAGAGCGAGCACAGCGCCTGTGTGAGGCTCAAGCGGCGCTAAGCGGCGAAAGCGAGTGTGCTAGGAGCTTAGGGGTAGCGGCGATGGGGCAGGGCGGCCTTGTGGCCCAGCGTCTTGGCAGCAACAAAGCTGCTATAGCGGCTTGCTCATGAGGAAGAAGGAAACGATCTTGATCAGCGTACTCGCGTGAAGCGTAGGCGCGGCGGCAGCGGCAAAGCGCACCAGCGAGGAAAGCGGCAGCGCGCGAGCGCAAGAAGCGAAGGAAAAGCGTAAAGGCCGGAAAAGGAAAGCGTCCCGGGAGCGAAACCTTCCTGAAACGGCAAAAATCCGTAATTTAATCAAATAAATCCAAATAAAATTCAGAAAAATCAGGAAAAATCACAAAATGCAAATAGAGACTAAATCAAACTTATTTGAACAAAATTTTGGGTTATTTCAGATTGGATTTAGCACCAAATTTTTTATGGTGAATTGTAATACATTTTTTGAGGAATACATATGAATATTTTGCAAAAAATACATATATAAATTTTGGTTTTACCTACCGTTAAAATACCATATTTAAAATTTATTTTTTCCAATTTAGCCAAATTTTAACCAAAATTTCAAAATATTATTGAAATTTTAGATTTCAATCGCCTTCATCCAATGCCAGAAAGACATGGAGAAATGAAATGGAAAACGCTCGTCCATCACGGCAGTTGTCCATCTCTGTTCATGCTGCAACTCTGCACCCGTCTCATCCATGAATTGTTTTTTTTACCGAAGCGTCCTCGAAGACTACAATCATGAGTCATGACTCATGCTGTACCACCGGCTTACACGTAGACTTGTTGAAGTAGTTCAACATATTATTGTGCGTAGAAAATATTGTGATACTATAGCTTTTGTACTTGAGGATACCGTACCTTGGATTCTCCCAACACCTCGCTGACGAAGTAAACCGGGTGTTGAACCTTCTGCGAGTGCCCCGCCTTATCTCGCTCCATGACTATTGCGGTGCTTACCACATGAGTCGTTGCCGCAATGTAGAGCAAGAGAGGTTCTTCAGACATTGGCGAAGCCAGCACTGGTGGAGTGGTTAGGAACACCTTGAGGTCTTCAAACACCTATTGCACCTCGGACGTCCATTGGAATCCACCCTGCTTCCTAAGGAGCTTGAAGAATGGCACCCCGAGTGCCCAAGTAGGAAATGAATCTACCAAGTGCCACCATGCACCTGGTCAGCTTCTGGACATCTTTTTGATAAGCCGGCGGCTTCATCTTCATGATGGCGCTGATCTTCTCCGGGTTCGCCTCAATACCGCGATGAGACACGATAAATCCGAGTAGCTTTCTCAAAGGGACATCAAAAACACACTTCTCGGGGTTGAGCTTCATCTTATAAGCCCGCAGGCTCTCGAATGTCTCAGCCAGATCGGATATGAGGTCCTCCTTTTTCGGGATTTTACCATAACATCATCTACGATATGACCATACCAGATAGAGTCTACTTTAGGAAGAAGCGGGTCCAAAACCAGCAGGAGATCGACCAGGAATAGCAGGGCGCAAGGGCTGGCGCTGCTGGCTGATTAACAGGGAGAGTTAGTTTCCTTTTTATCTCTAGCAGTTTCCATGTTTAAATAAAGGAGAGGAAGGAGAGATTAGTTTCCTTTTATCTTTAGTAGTTTCTATCTTGAGTAGTTTCCATATTTAGGGATTGGAGAGTATAAATAAAGGAGGAAGGAGAGACAAACACGTTCTGTTGCCATCAAACTAAACCTCAGGCGTCGCCGACGATAAACGGCCTGTAGCTCCGAACAACTAACTACCATAGGTCGCCGGCGCGCTAGCGCATCCTCGACCAATCGCTGCTGTAATCCGCCTTCGTCCGGAGGCGGGCATCTGATAAGAACATCCATATCAACTGGTATCAGAGCCAGTCGATCCCTCCACGTCAAGCATGCCTTCTGTAGAGGATCGGATGGGAAGAGTGTTGGAATAACATGGGCTTGGCCCAAATCAACCGATTCCTAGAGAAAATCTCAAAGGCCCATGTGGGAGCATGAAGATGGTGGAACCCTTTAGTCCCATATTGCTAGTGGAAGGGGAGGAACACCTATGGCTCTCTATATAAACTACCTATAGGCCACCACCAAGAGTGTGCTTGAGGCTTGAGAGGGGTTAGAGTTTTGCCACCTCTCGCTATTGCGCTACCACCGTAGCCTTCTCTATTCCGAGCGTCGGCGTGCACCTGCGATCGGGAGAGCAGGTCTCCGGAACCCTTCGCCTTCGAGATCCTGCACCGGGAGAGGGCGAATAAGGTTTTTGGGAAGCGCTTCGTGCGACTGCTGTCACGGCCCCGAATCTAGGGTTTGACTCCCGCGGCCAACTTTGGCGCCAACCAAGGTTTTTCCGCATTCGAGGTCGATTTTCAACTTCCGAACCTGTGCCAAGCCTTTGTTATATCAATGAATTCGGACGTAACCAAATTCTGGAGCTGAGATTTTTTGTTTGCAAATATGGTTTTCATCAAAGTTTGGAGCCTTGTAGTTTTGAACCCAGTCTGACATCAAGCACTAATTGAATTTGTGGCGTGAAAACTGAATCTGGAAATTCATTTGGGGACTTAGTCACTTTTGTGCTAGCTTTCCCTAGCCATACGATCTAGATCTAACGGCTGAGATCTATCCAAATACGGTGCGGTTACGGCTACGTGGCTTGATCTAAACCGTTGGATCTAGATCCAACGGTTGAAAACAGATCTAAAAACTGAAACGTGGAAATTTTACCTTCGGGCGACGTGGACGAATCTGGGCCTTTGGATCTTGATCGGACGGTTCACGAAGCTCGTGAGGCCGGGATATCCACGGCGGAGCTGGCTGGCCGGAGACGAAGACGATGACCACCCGAACGACGTTGCGGGCACGCTCCGACGAAGTGGATGGTACCCCTCGACGCGACAGATCCGGATCTGGGCTCGGTGATGGCGGAGGACGGGGGACGGCGGCGGAAACAACGAAGAACCGCGACGGAACCCTAATCCAACTACGGCGAGCTCTAGCGAGCGAACGACGGTGGCTCAGGCGCAAAGGTCTAGGGCTACGGGTGCGCACGAAAGAGGGCTACGCGATGGCGGCGGCAGCGCTTTAAATAGGGCCCTCGGCTTCCGTGAAAATAATGAAAACCGAGGTCCACCCGGCTGCGGTGGCGGAATCCGAATTGGATTCGGATTGGGCGACGCGGCGCAACGGTGGCCGTTGTATCAAGATCCAACGGTCACGCGGCTAGGCTCAGGCACGACGTGGTTGGGCGCGAACATGGTCTGGGTCGGGCTCGAGTCGGACTCGGGTCCGGCTCGGGCGCATGAACAGTGCAAACCCACTCGGCTATTTCCAGCGATTTTAATATTGAAAACCATTTCTAGAAATTCAAATAATTCAAGAAAAATAGCAAAATAATCAGAAAAATTCTAGAAAATACTTTGAAACATTTTGGACTCAAATAAAATATTTTCAACAAAATTTTATTTGTAACTCCTAATTCTTTAATTATTTAAAAAGGAAATGAATTCAAATTAAATCCAAATAAATTCCAAATAATTCCAAAAATTCACCAAGGTGCAAAATTTCATTTAAATTCATGAAAAGCAAAAATGGGAGTGTTACAAGGGGCCACTGTAAATCCCCTCTTACTCCTGCGATCTTGACAGAAAAGATCTGTAGTGTATCTTCGATGTTAGCGCAAACTGGCATAGGGTCGTCGAAGGTATAACGCATGGGGCCGATAGGCGCTGCAAGCAGTTGTCATGGCTAGCTTTTCAATGTGGGGGCATTTGGGTAAATTTCCCCATCCTAAAATTTTTACCCACACTTATTTTTCTCTCCCTCTCCCACCCCACTCATCTCTCTCTCCCCACCCTCCCCACCCGGTTTCCCCGCTGGCGCCCCTGCGCCAGGCTCCTCAGCCGGCGGCGCCTTGTGCCAGACGCGCCGCCCCCTCGGCTCCCTCCCGGCCGGGTGTGCCTGCCCCCTCCCTGCCCTGCTCCGGCGCCCCAGGCAGGCCAGCCTCGGCCGGCGCATCGGCCTCTCCTCCGTGACGCCCCCTCCCCTCTTCCTCGACGGCAGCCCCCTTTCCCTTCCTCTCCCTCCTCTTCCCACCCCACCCTCACCCTCTCTCTATCTATAGCGAAGGTAGCTAGGGTTTGGAATTTGGGGATCTTGGGTGGGTTGTAGGCTAGGTGTTTGTTGAAATGCCCATGGGGGAGATGGTTGTTTGGGAGTGCTCATGCAATTGCTATGGAATAGTTGTTGAAATGCGCCTACTAGGTGTTCGATCGAATGCCAACAAGGTTCCAGTAAGCGATCGAGTTCGATTAGCAAGTGAATGTGTTGGCGGATGTTGGGTTGAGGCTATGACCTAAGGGTGAACTACTGTCTGTAGGTCTGTGTTGCTAGGGTTTTTGGTTAAACGGTCATGCAAATTGGGTAGGGATATGTGTTCCGAGTGTTTTAATGCATTAGGTGTATCCACGGCAAACCGAATGCGTGATGCAATCCATGCATTTCTGATTGTATACCTAGCTCCCATTCTCTCCGTTCAGCCCTTACTACTTATGCTCTATTGTAGATCGTTTTCGGTGTTTGAGCACCTAACGGTTCGTTGGGATTGGTGCCAAATAAGAAAATTTAGTGGAGGGCGAGCAATTAAGTCACTAGCTATAAAGTTTCCGATTCGAGATAGTGTGAGCCATTCATAATGTTGCTCGGCGGTTATTGTGGGATTTCGTAATTGTATTTTCATTTTGGTTTGTCGCATGCTTGCTTATTGTCTTCAATTGTCATTTCATCACATATGCACGGCATACATCTCATTTCATGCATTGTATCGTGTAGCGAACGATCCCGCGGAGGAGTAGCGTGGCGCGATCGAGGGTGATCACGGTGGCCGGTTATTCTTGAGACTCCAGTGAAGCATCAGGCAAGCACCTAAGCATCTTGAACCCTTATATGATTCTATTTTTGAGAATAAATTGCTAAATTGTGAGTTACGTTTTGCATTAGGAGTTAATTGTGGGATAGGACTAGATCCCATTTGCTGCACATACACCCATTGAAAATTTTTCAACACTTCCTTGGAGCTAATATGGGTAATATAATGAGTCTACGCTTAGCATGCTTAGATGTTGGGTTCGGGCCAAGTGACGGAGGGTTCCGTCACTTGTGTTTTTTTTGTTATTACACACATGTTACATTATGTTGGGCTTGGAATTGGGAAAATGTTTTGGAAAGGTTAACTTGTGGACCGGGCGGGGGAGTTGGTTCATTTGGGTATGGAGACTCAAATGTGTAGCCCCGTCTGTGTCAATTAAGGACCGATCCGTAAGTGGAATAGGATTGAGCACACCCCGGTTGGTCGCATGCCCGATTATGGTACGGTAAGCCACTCTTTCTCTCATACGGAATCGATGGACCGTAACTTCATGTGGTTGGACGTGGTTGAGGGCGAGGCTTAGGCCGACTCTCGAGCGCCAAGCCGGGCTTGGGGCAGCTCGAGGGGGTGCTAGGTTTTCGAACCGCAGGAGGACGCTTCAGCGATTGGGTATGATTGGGAGGGGGTTGACACTAGGCCCTTGTGGTAAGTGTCGTGCGATCAATGCTTCCCTGCAGGGTTAATTAAGCGATTCGAATTGCCGCGCTCTCGGATATGAGCAAGCTTAATCCGAACTTCTTCTGCGTAGTAAATAACTTGAACTTGTGGTTCGCCGTTGGGCTTGAAGCGTTAAAATGGTTATGTATTGCTCTACATTAATTGTTGTTAATTTCAATCTCACACTAGAAGTAAGTGCGGTCTATAACTGCTTTAAACTTGTAATTGGTTCGATTGTCGCATTTATACTACAAATGTTAATGCTTTTCCGCACTTTTACCTTAAGCTTTCTCCTTGCTACAACTAAATGCATAATCCTTTGGAGTCGGTCATATATGGACCCCGGGTAAGACTTGCGAGTACCTTTTGTACTCATGCTTCTGCTTTGTGGTTTGCAGGTGAGGACCAGGATGGCGGGTGTGAGTTACGCCCATCGCTTTGCCTCTCGGTGGCCGAGGCGGGCACCAGAGTAGAGGCTTAGCGATATCGCACACGCCCGGAAGTGTTCAGTGGCAGGACACTTCCGGAGTAGTCGTATTTTGCTTGTGTTGCGATTTGGTTCACTTTTGTTGTGTAGTTAGTCTTCTACTTTATGTCTAGTCGTTGTTCAAGTCTATGTCGTCGTCCTGCGGGTGGTTGTCTCGACTTGTGATTGTATGGCTGCTGTGGTTGTTGCTTTACTTTTGAATATATATACTGCAACTGTGTTTTCTTGTCTGCTGAGTGGATGTCCATAGGTTCTAGGTGGGTCATGCCGAAATTTTCCGTTTTTTTTTGGAGTCTTGGTCTTTTTCCCCGTTCTTGCCTAGTTTAGAGTTTTGGAGTTGTTTCAATCTTGGTTCGGTGGTTGTCGGGTTCGTCTTTGTGCCGTGTGTTTTCGCTTGCGTGTGGTTTGGAAGGTTTCGGGTTCGTTGCCCCCTTTATGCAAATTGAATTGATATCGTATCGGTTTAGGTATCTGCGGGGATCTGGCGCGTTTGGTCGCATCTGGGGAATCTGGGGTTGTTGTCGAGTCGTTTGGATGTTCGTAGGGTTGTCTCTGTTGGGCTTGGGTATTAGCATCAGGATCACCTCCGGTGATTGGTTGCTAGGATCCAAATCCGATGGGAACAACTGTTCATCCAACAACTCGAGGACGATCTGGGCGGCTCCTCACAGCAGTGAAGTTGTAGGAGCTAAGTAGTAATTAGAGTATGTATGAATGGTATCAATTACGTTAATTGCTGTCAAGTTCTGATCCTAAATCTGTCTATCTAGCAAACATCCATCAATCGGATCAGATTAGAGTACGTAGGTAAACAGATTGATCGATAATGGAGAAAATGGTACATAGATATGGGCAAGGAAATATCAATAGAAATACAGATTGCTTGATACCAAACCCTAACCAAGAAATTCTTTAGGGTTACGGTTTAGGGTTTTGGGGTTTAGGGTTTAGGGTTTAGGGTTTAGGGTTTTTTAGGGTCTAGGGTTTAGGGTTTAGGGTTTAGGGTTTTTTAGGGTTTAGGGTTTAGGGTTTAGGGTCTAGGGTTTTAGTGTTTAGGGTTTAGGGTTTAGGGTTTAGGGTTTAGGGTTTAGGGTTTAGGGTTTAGGGTTTAGGGTTTAGGGTTTAGGGTTTAGGGTTTAGGGTTTAGGGTTTAGGGTTTAGGGTTTAGGGTTTAGGGTTTAGGGTTTAGGGTTTAGGGTTTAGGGTTTAGGGGTTTAGGGTTTATGGTTTAGGAGTTTAGGGTTTAGGGTTTAGGGTTTTGGAGTTTAGGGTTTAGGGTTTAGGGTTTAGGGTTTAGGGTTTAGGGTTTAGGGTTTAGGGTTTAGGGTTTAGGGTTTAGGGTTTAGGGTTTAGGGTTTAGGGTTTAGGGTTTAGGGTTTAGGGTTTAGGGTTTTGGTTTTTGGTTTTTGGTTTTAGGGTTTAGGGTTTAGGGTTTAGGGTTTAGGGTTTAGGGTTTAGGGTTTAGGGTTTAGGGTTTAGGGTTTAGGGTTTAGGGTTTAGGGATTTAGGTGTATAGTGTTTAGGGTTTAGGGTTTAGGGTTTAGGGTTTAGGGTTTAGGGTTTAGGGTTTAGGGTTTAGGGTTTAGGGTTTAGGATATAGGGTTTAGGGATTAGGAGTTTAGGGTTTAGGGTTTAGGGTTTAGGGTTTAGGAGTTTAGGGTTTAGGAGTTTAGGGTTTAGGGTTTAGGGTTTAGGAGTTTAGGAGTTTAGGGTTTAGGAGTTTAGGAGTTTAGGGTTTAGGAGTTCAGGGTTTAGGGTTTAGGGTTTAGGGTTTAGGGTTTAGGGTTTAGGGTTTAGGGTTTAGGGTTTAGGGTTTAGGGTTTAGGGTTTAGGGTTTAGGGTTTAGGGTTTATGGGTTTGGGTTTAGGGGTTTGGGTTTGGGGTTTTGGGTTTAGGAGTTTAGGGTTTAGGGGTTAGGGGTTTAGGGTTTAGGGTTTAGGGTTTAGGGTTTAGGGTTTAGGGTTTAGGGTTTAGGGTTTAGGGTTTAGGGTTTAGGGTTTAGGGTTTTAGGGTTTAGGGTTTTTAGGGTTTTGGGTTTTGGGGTTTAGGGTTTAGGGTTTAGGGTTTAGGGTTTAGGGTTTAGGGTTTAGGGTTTAGGGTTTAGGGTTTAGGGTTTAGGGTTTAGGGTTTAGGGTTTAGGGTTTAGGGTTTAGGGTTTAGGGTTTAGGGTTTAGGGTTTAGGAGTTTAGGGTTTAGGGTTTAGGAGTTTAGGAGTTTAGGGTTTAGGAGTTTAGGGTTTAGGGTTTAGGGTTTAGGGTTTAGGAGTTTAGGGTTTAGGGTTTAGGGTTTAGGGTTTAGGAGTTTAGGGTTTAGGGTTTAGGGTTTAGGAGTTTAGGGTTTAGGGTTTAGGGTTTAGGAGTTTAGGGTTTAGGGTTTAGGGTTTAGGGTTTAGGGTTTAGGAGTTTAGGGTTTAGGGTTTAGGGTTTAGGGTTTAGGGTTTAGGGTTTAGGAGTTTAGGGTTTAGGAGTTTAGGGTTTAGGAGTTTAGGGTTTAGGGTTTAGGGTTTAGGGTTTAGGGTTTAGGAGTTTAGGGTTTAGGAGTTTAGGAGTTTAGGGTTTAGGAGTTTAGGGTTTAGGAGTTTAGGGTTTAGGGTTTAGGGTTTAGGGTTTAGGGTTTAGGGTTTAGGAGTTTAGGGTTTAGGGTTTAGGGTTTAGGGTTTAGGGTTTAGGAGTTTAGGGTTTAGGAGTTTAGGGTTTAGGAGTTTAGGGTTTAGGGTTTAGGGTTTGAGTTTAGGAGTTTAGGGTTTAGGGTTTAGGGTTTAGGGTTTAGGGTTTAGGGTTTAGGAGTTTAGGGTTTAGGAGTTTAGGGTTTAGGGTTTAGGGTTTAGGGTTTAGGGTTTAGGGTTTAGGAGTTTAGGGTTTAGGGTTTAGGGTTTAGGGTTTAGGGTTTAGGAGTTTAGGGTTTAGGAGTTTAGGAGTTTAGGGTTTAGGGTTTAGGGTTTAGGGTTTAGGGTTTAGGAGTTTAGGGTTTAGGGTTTAGGGTTTAGGGTTTAGGGTTTAGGGTTTAGGGTTTAGGGTTTAGGAGTTTAGGGTTTAGGGTTTAGGAGTTTAGGGTTTAGGGTTTAGGAGTTTAGGGTTTAGGGTTTAGGGTTTAGGGTTTAGGGTTTAGGGTTTAGGGTTTAGGGTTTAGGAGTTTAGGGTTTAGGAGTTTAGGGTTTAGGGTTTAGGGTTTAGGGTTTAGGGTTTAGGGTTTAGGGTTTAGGGTTTAGGAGTTTAGGGTTTAGGGTTTAGGGTTTAGGAGTTTAGGAGTTTAGGGTTTAGGGTTTAGGAGTTTAGGGTTTAGGGTTTAGGGTTTAGGGTTTAGGAGTTTAGGGTTTAGGGTTTAGGGTTTAGGGTTTAGGGTTTAGGGTTTAGGGTTTAGGGTTTAGGAGTTTAGGAGTTTAGGGTTTAGGGTTTAGGAGTTTAGGGTTTAGGGTTTAGGAGTTTAGGGTTTAGGGTTTAGGAGTTTAGGGTTTAGGGTTTAGGGTTTAGGGTTTAGGAGTTTAGGAGTTTAGGGTTTAGGGTTTAGGGTTTAGGGTTTAGGGTTTTAGGAGTTTAGGGTTTAGGAGTTTAGGGTTTAGGGTTTAGGGTTTAGGGTTTAGGAGTTTAGGGTTTAGGGTTTAGGGTTTAGGAGTTTAGGGTTTAGGAGTTTAGGGTTTAGGGTTTAGGGTTTAGGGTTTAGGGTTTAGGGTTTAGGGTTTAGGGTTTAGGGTTTAGGGTTTAGGAGTTTAGGGTTTAGGAGTTTAGGAGTTTAGGGTTTAGGGTTTAGGAGTTTAGGGTTTAGGGTTTAGGAGTTTAGGGTTTAGGGTTTAGGGTTTAGGAGTTTAGGGTTTAGGGTTTAGGAGTTTAGGGTTTAGGGTTTAGGGTTTAGGGTTTAGGGTTTAGGAGTTTAGGGTTTAGGGTTTAGGGTTTAGGGTTTAGGGTTTAGGGTTTAGGAGTTTAGGGTTTAGGGTTTAGGGTTTAGGGTTTAGGGTTTAGGAGTTTAGGGTTTAGGGTTTAGGAGTTTAGGAGTTTAGGGTTTAGGAGTTTAGGAGTTTAGGGTTTAGGGTTTAGGGTTTAGGAGTTTAGGGTTTAGGGTTTAGGGTTTAGGAGTTTAGGAGTTTAGGGTTTAGGGTTTAGGGTTTAGGAGTTTAGGGTTTAGGAGTTTAGGAGTTTAGGGTTTAGGGTTTAGGGTTTAGGGTTTAGGAGTTTAGGGTTTAGGGTTTAGGGTTTAGGGTTTAGGGTTTAGGGTTTAGGAGTTTAGGGTTTAGGGTTTAGGGTTTAGGGTTTAGGGTTTAGGGTTTAGGGTTTAGGGTTTAGGAGTTTAGGGTTTAGGGTTTAGGGTTTAGGGTTTAGGAGTTTAGGAGTTTAGGGTTTAGGGTTTAGGAGTTTAGGGTTTAGGGTTTAGGAGTTTAGGGTTTAGGGTTTAGGGTTTAGGGTTTAGGGTTTAGGAGTTTAGGAGTTTAGGGTTTAGGAGTTTAGGGTTTAGGGTTTAGGGTTTAGGGTTTAGGGTTTAGGGTTTAGGAGTTTAGGGTTTAGGGTTTAGGGTTTAGGGTTTAGGGTTTAGGGTTTAGGGTTTAGGGTTTAGGGTTTAGGGTTTAGGAGTTTAGGGTTTAGGGTTTAGGGTTTAGGGTTTAGGGTTTAGGGTTTAGGAGTTTAGGGTTTAGGGTTTAGGGTTTAGGGTTTAGGGTTTAGGGTTTAGGAGTTTAGGGTTTAGGGTTTAGGAGTTTAGGGTTTAGGGTTTAGGGTTTAGGGTTTAGGAGTTTAGGGTTTAGGGTTTAGGAGTTTAGGAGTTTAGGGTTTAGGAGTTTAGGGTTTAGGGTTTAGGGTTTAGGGTTTAGGAGTTTAGGGTTGAGTTTAGGGTTTAGGAGTTTAGGGTTTAGGAGTTTAGGGTTTAGGGTTTAGGGTTTAGGAGTTTAGGGTTTAGGGTTTAGGGTTTAGGAGTTTAGGGTTTAGGGTTTAGGGTTTAGGGTTTAGGGTTTAGGGTTTAGGAGTTTAGGGTTTAGGGTTTAGGGTTTAGGGTTTAGGAGTTTAGGGTTTAGGGTTTAGGAGTTTAGGGTTTAGGGTTTAGGGTTTAGGAGTTTAGGGTTTAGGGTTTAGGAGTTTAGGGTTTAGGGTTTAGGGTTTAGGAGTTTAGGGTTTAGGGTTTAGGGTTTAGGGTTTAGGAGTTTAGGGTTTAGGGTTTAGGGTTTAGGAGTTTAGGGTTTAGGGTTTAGGGTTTAGGGTTTAGGAGTTTAGGGTTTAGGGTTTAGGAGTTTAGGGTTTAGGGTTTAGGAGTTTAGGGTTTAGGGTTTAGGGTTTAGGGTTTAGGGTTTAGGGTTTAGGAGTTTAGGGTTTAGGGTTTAGGGTTTAGGGTTTAGGAGTTTAGGAGTTTAGGGTTTAGGAGTTTAGGGTTTAGGGTTTAGGGTTTAGGGTTTAGGGTTTAGGAGTTTAGGGTTTAGGGTTTAGGGTTTAGGGTTTAGGGTTTAGGAGTTTAGGGTTTAGGGTTTAGGGTTTAGGAGTTTAGGGTTTAGGGTTTAGGGTTTAGGGTTTAGGGTTTAGGGTTTAGGAGTTTAGGGTTTAGGGTTTAGGGTTTAGGGTTTAGGGTTTAGGAGTTTAGGGTTTAGGAGTTTAGGGTTTAGGGTTTAGGGTTTAGGGTTTAGGGTTTAGGAGTTTAGGGTTTAGGAGTTTAGGGTTTAGGAGTTTAGGGTTTAGGGTTTAGGGTTTAGGGTTTAGGAGTTTAGGGTTTAGGGTTTAGGAGTTTAGGAGTTTAGGGTTTAGGGTTTAGGGTTTAGGAGTTTAGGGTTTAGGGTTTAGGGTTTAGGGTTTAGGGTTTAGGGTTTAGGGTTTAGGAGTTTAGGGTTTAGGAGTTTAGGGTTTAGGGTTTAGGGTTTAGGGTTTAGGGTTTAGGGTTTAGGGTTTAGGGTTTAGGGTTTAGGGTTTAGGGTTTAGGAGTTTAGGAGTTTAGGGTTTAGGGTTTAGGGTTTAGGAGTTTAGGGTTTAGGGTTTAGGGTTTAGGGTTTAGGGTTTAGGGTTTAGGGTTTAGGAGTTTAGGGTTTAGGGTTTAGGGTTTAGGAGTTTAGGGTTTAGGGTTTAGGGTTTAGGGTTTAGGGTTAGGGTTTAGGGTTTAGGGTTTAGGGTTTAGGAGTTTAGGGTTTAGGAGTTTAGGGTTTAGGGTTTAGGGTTTAGGAGTTTAGGGTTTAGGGTTTAGGGTTTAGGGTTTAGGGTTTAGGGTTTAGGGTTTAGGGTTTAGGGTTTAGGAGTTTAGGGTTTAGGGTTTAGGGTTTAGGAGTTTAGGGTTTAGGAGTTTAGGGTTTAGGGTTTAGGAGTTTAGGGTTTAGGAGTTTAGGAGTTTAGGGTTTAGGGTTTAGGAGTTTAGGGTTTAGGAGTTTAGGGTTTAGGGTTTAGGAGTTTAGGGTTTAGGAGTTTAGGGTTTAGGAGTTTAGGAGTTTAGGGTTTAGGGTTTAGGGTTTAGGGTTTAGGGTTTAGGAGTTTAGGGTTTAGGGTTTAGGGTTTAGGGTTTAGGGTTTAGGAGTTTAGGGTTTAGGAGTTTAGGGTTTAGGGTTTAGGGTTTAGGAGTTTAGGGTTTAGGGTTTAGGGTTTAGGGTTTAGGAGTTTAGGGTTTAGGAGTTTAGGGTTTAGGGTTTAGGGTTTAGGGTTTAGGGTTTAGGGTTTAGGGTTTAGGGTTTAGGGTTTAGGGTTTAGGAGTTTAGGGTTTAGGAGTTTAGGGTTTAGGAGTTTAGGGTTTAGGAGTTTAGGGTTTAGGGTTTAGGAGTTTAGGGTTTAGGAGTTTAGGGTTTAGGGTTTAGGGTTTAGGGTTTAGGGTTTAGGTTTAGGGTTTAGGAGTTTAGGGTTTAGGGTTTAGGAGTTTAGGGTTTAGGGTTTAGGAGTTTAGGGTTTAGGGTTTAGGGTTTAGGGTTTAGGAGTTTAGGGTTTAGGGTTTAGGGTTTAGGGTTTAGGAGTTTAGGGTTTAGGGTTTAGGGTTTAGGAGTTTAGGGTTTAGGGTTTAGGGTTTAGGAGTTTAGGGTTTAGGGTTTAGGGTTTAGGGTTTAGGGTTTAGGAGTTTAGGGTTTAGGGTTTAGGGTTTAGGAGTTTAGGGTTTAGGGTTTAGGGTTTAGGGTTTAGGAGTTTAGGAGTTTAGGGTTTAGGGTTTAGGAGTTTAGGAGTTTAGGGTTTAGGGTTTAGGGTTTAGGGTTTAGGAGTTTAGGGTTTAGGGTTTAGGGTTTAGGAGTTTAGGGTTTAGGGTTTAGGGTTTAGGGTTTAGGGTTTAGGGTTTAGGGTTTAGGGTTTAGGAGTTTAGGAGTTTAGGGTTTAGGAGTTTAGGGTTTAGGGTTTAGGGTTTAGGGTTTAGGGTTTAGGAGTTTAGGAGTTTAGGGTTTAGGGTTTAGGGTTTAGGAGTTTAGGGTTTAGGGTTTAGGGTTTAGGGTTTAGGGTTTAGGGTTTAGGGTTTAGGGTTTAGGGTTTAGGGTTTAGGGTTTAGGAGTTTAGGGTTTAGGGTTTAGGGTTTAGGAGTTTAGGGTTTAGGGTTTAGGGTTTAGGGTTTAGGGTTTAGGAGTTTAGGAGTTTAGGGTTTAGGGTTTAGGGTTTAGGGTTTAGGAGTTTAGGGTTTAGGGTTTAGGGTTTAGGAGTTTAGGAGTTTAGGGTTTAGGGTTTAGGAGTTTAGGAGTTTAGGGTTTAGGAGTTTTAGGGTTTAGGAGTTTAGGGTTTAGGAGTTTAGGGTTTAGGGTTTAGGGTTTAGGGTTTAGGAGTTTAGGGTTTAGGGTTTAGGGTTTAGGAGTTTAGGGTTTAGGAGTTTAGGGTTTAGGGTTTAGGAGTTTAGGGTTTAGGGTTTAGGGTTTAGGGTTTAGGAGTTTAGGGTTTAGGGTTTAGGGTTTAGGAGTTTAGGGTTTAGGGTTTAGGAGTTTAGGGTTTAGGGTTTAGGAGTTTAGGGTTTAGGAGTTTAGGAGTTTAGGGTTTAGGGTTTAGGGTTTAGGGTTTAGGAGTTTAGGGTTTAGGGTTTAGGGTTTAGGGTTTAGGGTTTAGGGTTTAGGAGTTTAGGGTTTAGGAGTTTAGGGTTTAGGGTTTAGGGTTTAGGGTTTAGGGTTTAGGGTTTAGGAGTTTAGGGTTTAGGGTTTAGGGTTTAGGGTTTAGGAGTTTAGGGTTTAGGGTTTAGGAGTTTAGGGTTTAGGGTTTAGGAGTTTAGGGTTTAGGGTTTAGGGTTTAGGGTTTAGGGTTTAGGAGTTTTAGGGTTTAGGGTTTAGGGTTTAGGAGTTTAGGGTTTAGGGTTTAGGAGTTTAGGGTTTAGGAGTTTAGGGTTTAGGGTTTAGGGTTTAGGGTTTAGGGTTTAGGGTTTAGGGTTTAGGGGTTTAGGGTTTAGGGTTTAGGGTTTAGGGTTTAGGGTTTAGGGTTTAGGGTTTAGGGGTTTAGGGTTTAGGGGTTTAGGGTTTAGGGTTTAGGGTTTAGGGTTTAGGGTTTTAGGTTTTAGGGTTTAGGGTTTAGGGTTTAGGAGTTTAGGGTTTAGGAGTTTAGGGTTTAGGGTTTAGGGTTTAGGGTTTAGGGTTTAGGGTTTAGGAGTTTAGGGTTTAGGGTTTAGGAGTTTAGGGTTTAGGAGTTTAGGGTTTAGGGTTTAGGAGTTTAGGGTTTAGGGTTTAGGGTTTAGGAGTTTAGGGTTTAGGGTTTAGGGTTTAGGGTTTAGGAGTTTAGGGTTTAGGGTTTAGGAGTTTAGGGTTTAGGGTTTAGGAGTTTAGGAGTTTAGGGTTTAGGAGTTTAGGGTTTAGGAGTTTAGGGTTTAGGAGTTTAGGGTTTAGGGTTTAGGGTTTAGGAGTTTAGGGTTTAGGAGTTTAGGAGTTTAGGGTTTAGGGTTTAGGGTTTAGGGTTTAGGGTTTAGGGTTTAGGAGTTTAGGAGTTTAGGGTTTAGGAGTTTAGGGTTTAGGGTTTAGGGTTTAGGGTTTAGGAGTTTAGGGTTTAGGGTTTAGGGTTTAGGAGTTTAGGGTTTAGGAGTTTAGGGTTTAGGAGTTTAGGAGTTTAGGGTTTAGGGTTTAGGGTTTAGGGTTTAGGAGTTTAGGAGTTTAGGGTTTAGGAGTTTAGGGTTTAGGAGTTTAGGGTTTAGGGTTTAGGAGTTTAGGGTTTAGGGTTTAGGGTTTAGGGTTTAGGGTTTAGGAGTTTAGGGTTTAGGGTTTAGGGTTTAGGGTTTAGGGTTTAGGGTTTAGGAGTTTAGGGTTTAGGGTTTAGGGTTTAGGGTTTAGGGTTTAGGGTTTAGGGTTTAGGGTTTAGGGTTTAGGAGTTTAGGGTTTAGGGTTTAGGAGTTTAGGAGTTTAGGAGTTTAGGGTTTAGGGTTTAGGAGTTTAGGGTTTAGGAGTTTAGGGTTTAGGAGTTTAGGGTTTAGGAGTTTAGGGTTTAGGGTTTAGGGTTTTAGGAGTTTAGGGTTTAGGGTTTAGGGTTTAGGAGTTTAGGGTTTAGGGTTTAGGAGTTTAGGGTTTAGGGTTTAGGAGTTTAGGGTTTAGGGTTTAGGAGTTTAGGGTTTAGGGTTTAGGGTTTAGGAGTTTAGGGTTTAGGGTTTAGGGTTTAGGGTTTAGGGTTTAGGGTTTAGGGTTTAGGGTTTAGGGTTTAGGGTTTAGGAGTTTAGGGTTTAGGGTTTAGGGTTTAGGGTTTAGGGTTTAGGAGTTTAGGGTTTAGGGTTTAGGGTTTAGGGTTTAGGAGTTTAGGGTTTAGGGTTTAGGGTTTAGGAGTTTAGGGTTTAGGGTTTAGGGTTTAGGGTTTAGGGTTTAGGAGTTTAGGGTTTAGGGTTTAGGGTTTAGGGTTTAGGGTTTAGGGTTTAGGGTTTAGGGTTTAGGGTTTAGGGTTTAGGGTTTAGGGTTTAGGGTTTAGGGTTTAGGAGTTTAGGGTTTAGGGTTTAGGAGTTTAGGGTTTAGGGTTTAGGAGTTTAGGGTTTAGGGTTTAGGGTTTAGGAGTTTAGGAGTTTAGGGTTTAGGGTTTAGGAGTTTAGGGTTTAGGAGTTTAGGGTTTAGGAGTTTAGGAGTTTAGGGTTTAGGGTTTAGGGTTTAGGGTTTAGGGTTTAGGGTTTAGGGTTTAGGAGTTTAGGGTTTAGGAGTTTAGGAGTTTAGGGTTTAGGGTTTAGGGTTTAGGAGTTTAGGGTTTAGGGTTTAGGAGTTTAGGGTTTAGGGTTTAGGAGTTTAGGGTTTAGGGTTTAGGAGTTTAGGGTTTAGGGTTTAGGGTTTAGGGTTTAGGGTTTAGGGTTTAGGAGTTTAGGGTTTAGGAGTTTAGGGTTTAGGAGTTTAGGGTTTAGGAGTTTAGGGTTTAGGAGTTTAGGGTTTAGGGTTTAGGGTTTAGGAGTTTAGGAGTTTAGGGTTTAGGGTTTAGGAGTTTAGGGTTTAGGAGTTTTAGGGTTTAGGGTTTAGGGTTTAGGGTTTAGGGTTTAGGGTTTAGGGTTTAGGGTTTAGGGTTTAGGAGTTTAGGGTTTAGGGTTTAGGAGTTTAGGGTTTAGGAGTTTAGGGTTTAGGGTTTAGGGTTTAGGGTTTAGGGTTTAGGGTTTAGGGTTTAGGAGTTTAGGGTTTAGGGTTTAGGAGTTTAGGGTTTAGGAGTTTAGGGTTTAGGGTTTAGGAGTTTAGGGTTTAGGGTTTAGGAGTTTAGGGTTTAGGGTTTAGGGTTTAGGGTTTAGGGTTTAGGAGTTTAGGAGTTTAGGGTTTAGGGTTTAGGGTTTAGGGTTTAGGAGTTTAGGGGTTTAGGAGTTTAGGGTTTAGGGTTTAGGGTTTAGGAGTTTAGGGTTTAGGGTTTAGGGTTTAGGAGTTTAGGGTTTAGGGTTTAGGGTTTAGGGTTTAGGGTTTAGGGTTTAGGGTTTAGGGTTTAGGAGTTTAGGGTTTAGGGTTTAGGGTTTAGGAGTTTAGGGTTTAGGAGTTTAGGGTTTAGGGTTTAGGAGTTTAGGGTTTAGGGTTTAGGAGTTTAGGGTTTAGGGTTTAGGGTTTAGGAGTTTAGGGTTTAGGAGTTTAGGGTTTAGGGTTTAGGGTTTAGGAGTTTAGGGTTTAGGGTTTAGGGTTTAGGGTTTAGGGTTTAGGGTTTAGGAGTTTAGGAGTTTAGGGTTTAGGGTTTAGGGTTTAGGGTTTAGGGTTTAGGGTTTAGGAGTTTAGGGTTTAGGGTTTAGGGTTTAGGAGTTTAGGGTTTAGGAGTTTAGGGTTTAGGGTTTAGGAGTTTAGGGTTTAGGGTTTAGGAGTTTAGGGTTTAGGGTTTAGGGTTTAGGAGTTTAGGGTTTAGGGTTTAGGGTTTAGGAGTTTAGGGTTTAGGGTTTAGGAGTTTAGGAGTTTAGGAGTTTAGGGTTTAGGGTTTAGGGTTTAGGGTTTAGGAGTTTTAGGAGTTTAGGGTTTAGGAGTTTAGGGTTTAGGGTTTAGGGTTTAGGGTTTAGGGTTTAGGAGTTTAGGGTTTAGGAGTTTAGGGTTTAGGGTTTAGGAGTTTAGGGTTTAGGAGTTTAGGGTTTAGGAGTTTAGGGTTTAGGGTTTAGGAGTTTAGGAGTTTAGGGTTTAGGGTTTTAGGGTTTAGGGTTTAGGAGTTTAGGGTTTAGGGTTTAGGGTTTAGGAGTTTAGGGTTTAGGGTTTAGGGTTTAGGAGTTTAGGGTTTAGGGTTTAGGGTTTAGGAGTTTAGGGTTTAGGGTTTAGGGTTTAGGGTTTAGGAGTTTAGGAGTTTAGGGTTTAGGGTTTAGGGTTTAGGGTTTAGGAGTTTAGGAGTTTAGGGTTTAGGAGTTTAGGGTTTAGGAGTTTAGGGTTTAGGGTTTAGGGTTTAGGGTTTAGGGTTTAGGAGTTTAGGGTTTAGGAGTTTAGGGTTTAGGAGTTTAGGGTTTAGGGTTTAGGAGTTTAGGGTTTAGGGTTTAGGGTTTAGGAGTTTAGGAGTTTAGGGTTTAGGGTTTAGGAGTTTAGGGTTTAGGGTTTAGGGTTTAGGGTTTAGGGTTTAGGGTTTTAGGGTTTAGGGTTTAGGGTTTAGGGTTTAGGGTTTAGGGTTTAGGGTTTAGGGTTTAGGGTTTAGGGTTTAGGGTTTAGGGTTTAGGGTTTAGGGTTTAGGGTTTAGGGTTTAGGAGTTTAGGAGTTTAGGGTTTAGGGTTTAGGGTTTAGGGTTTAGGGTTTAGGGTTTAGGAGTTTAGGGTTTAGGAGTTTAGGAGTTTAGGGTTTAGGGTTTAGGGTTTAGGGTTTAGGAGTTTAGGGTTTAGGAGTTTAGGAGTTTAGGGTTTATGGTTTATGGTTTAGGGTTTAGGGTTTATGGTTTATGGTTTAGGGTTTTGGGTTTTGGGTTTTAGGGTTTAGGGTTTAGGGTTTAGGGTTTAGGGTTTAGGGTTTAGGGTTTAGGGTTTAAGGTTTAGGGGTTATGGGTTTAGGGTTTAGGAGTTTAGGAGTTTAGGGTTTAGGTTAGGAGTTTAGGGTTTAGGAGTTTAGGAGTTTAGGGTTTAGGGTTTAGGGTTTAGGGTTTAGGGTTTAGGAGTTTAGGAGTTTAGGGTTTAGGGTTTAGGGTTTAGGGTTTAGGGTTTAGGGTTTAGGGTTTTAGGGTTTAGGAGTTTAGGGTTTAGGAGTTTAGGGTTTAGGAGTTTAGGGTTTAGGAGTTTAGGAGTTTAGGGTTTAGGGTTTAGGGTTTAGGGTTTAGGAGTTTAGGAGTTTAGGGTTTAGGGTTTAGGGTTTAGGGTTTAGGGTTTAGGGTTTAGGGTTTAGGGTTTAGGGTTTAGGGTTTAGGGTTTAGGGTTTAGGGTTTAGGAGTTTAGGAGTTTAGGAGTTTAGGAGTTTAGGGTTTAGGGTTTAGGGTTTAGGGTTTAGGAGTTTAGGGTTTAGGAGTTTTAGGAGTTTAGGGTTTAGGAGTTTAGGGTTTAGGGTTTAGGGTTTAGGGTTTAGGAGTTTAGGGTTTAGGGTTTAGGGTTTTAGGAGTTTAGGGTTTAGGGTTTAGGGTTTAGGAGTTTAGGGTTTAGGGTTTAGGAGTTTAGGGTTTAGGGTTTAGGGTTTAGGGTTTAGGAGTTTAGGGTTTAGGAGTTTAGGGTTTAGGAGTTTAGGGTTTAGGGTTTAGGGTTTAGGAGTTTAGGAGTTTAGGGTTTAGGAGTTTAGGGTTTAGGGTTTAGGGTTTAGGGTTTTAGGGTTTAGGGTTTAGGAGTTTAGGAGTTTAGGGTTTAGGGTTTAGGGTTTAGGGTTTAGGGTTTAGGGTTTAGGGTTTAGGAGTTTAGGGTTTAGGGTTTAGGGTTTAGGGTTTAGGGTTTTAGGAGTTTAGGGTTTAGGAGTTTAGGAGTTTTAGGGTTTAGGGTTTAGGGTTTAGGAGTTTAGGGTTTAGGAGTTTAGGAGTTTAGGGTTTAGGAGTTTAGGGTTTTAGGAGTTTAGGGTTTAGGGTTTAGGAGTTTAGGAGTTTAGGGTTTAGGGTTTAGGGTTTAGGAGTTTAGGGTTTAGGAGTTTAGGAGTTTAGGAGTTTAGGGTTTAGGAGTTTAGGGTTTAGGGTTTAGGAGTTTAGGAGTTTAGGGTTTAGGAGTTTAGGGTTTAGGGTTTAGGAGTTTAGGAGTTTTAGGAGTTTAGGAGTTTAGGGTTTAGGGTTTAGGGTTTAGGAGTTTAGGGTTTAGGGTTTAGGAGTTTAGGGTTTAGGAGTTTAGGGTTTAGGGTTTAGGGTTTAGGGTTTAGGGTTTAGGGTTTAGGGTTTAGGGTTTAGGGTTTAGGGTTTAGGAGTTTAGGGTTTAGGGTTTAGGAGTTTAGGAGTTTAGGGTTTAGGGTTTAGGAGTTTAGGGTTTAGGGTTTAGGGTTTAGGAGTTTAGGAGTTTAGGAGTTTAGGGTTTAGGAGTTTAGGGTTTAGGGTTTAGGGTTTAGGGTTTAGGGTTTAGGAGTTTAGGAGTTTAGGAGTTTAGGGTTTAGGGTTTAGGGTTTAGGGTTTAGGAGTTTAGGGTTTAGGGTTTAGGGTTTAGGGTTTAGGAGTTTAGGGTTTAGGGTTTAGGGTTTAGGGTTTAGGGTTTAGGGTTTAGGAGGTTTAGGAGTTTAGGGTTTTAGGGTTTAGGGTTTAGGAGTTTAGGGTTTAGGGTTTAGGAGTTTAGGGTTTAGGAGTTTAGGGTTTAGGGTTAGGGTTTAGGGTTTAGGGTTTAGAGGTTTAGGGTTTAGGGTTTAGGGTTTAGGGTTTAGGAGTTTAGGGTTTAGGGTTTAGGGTTTAGGAGTTTAGGGTTTAGGGTTTAGGAGTTTAGGGTTTGAGTTTTAGGGTTTAGGAGGTTTAGGGTTTAGGGTTTTTAGGGTTTAGGAGTTTAGGGTTTTAGGAGTTTGCAGGGTTTAGGAGTTTAGGGTTTAGGAGTTTAGGGTTTAGGAGTTTAGGGTTTAGGAGTTTTTAGGGTTTAGGAGTTTAGGAGTTTAGGAGTTTAGGGTTTAGGGTTTAGGAGTTTAGGGTTTGGAGTTTAGGAGTTTAGGAGTTTTAGGGTTTGAGGGTTGGGTTTAGGGTTTTGAGTTTAGGAGTTTAGGGTTTAGGGTTTAGGAGTTTAGATTTAGAGTTTAGGGTTTAGGAGGTTTTAGGGTTTAGGGTTTAGGGTTTAGGGTTTAGGGTTTAGGAGTTTAGGAGTTTAGGGTTTAGGGTTTCAGGAGTTTAGGGTTTTAGGAGTTTAGGGTTTAGGGTTTGCAGGAGTTTAGGAGTTTGGGGTTTTTAGGAGTTTAGGGTTTAGGAGTTTAGGGTTTAGGGTTTAGGGTTTAGGGTTTAGAGTTTAGGAGTTTAGGGTTTAGGGTTGAGTTTAGGAGTTTGCAGGAGTTTAGGGTTTAGGAGTTTTGAGTTTAGGGTTTAGGGTTTGGGTTTAGGGTTTGAGTTTTTAGGGTTTAGGAGTTTAGGGTTTAGGGTTTAGGGTTTAGGTTTAGGGTTAGGTTTAGGGTTTGGAGTTTGAGTTTAGGGTTTAGGAGTTTAGGGTTTGTAGGGTTTAGGAGTTTAGGGTTTTAGGGTTTAGGGTTTAGGGTTTAGGGTTTAGGAGGTTTAGGAGTTTAGGAGTTTAGGGTTTAGGAGTTTAGGGTTTAGGGTTTAGGGTTTAGGAGTTTAGGGGTTTAGGGTTTAGGGTTTAGGGTTTAGGGTTTAGGAGTTTAGGGTTTAGGAGTTTAGGGTTTTAGGAGTTTAGGGTTTAGGAGTTTAGGGTTTAGGGTTTAGGGTTTAGGAGTTTTTAGGGTTTAGGGTTTAGGGTTTATTGTTTAGGGTTTAGGGTTTAGGGTTTAGGTTTTAGGGTTTAGGGTTTAGGGTTTAGGGTTTAGGGTTTTAGGAGTTTAGGAGTTTAGGGTTTAGGGTTTTAGGAGTTTAGGGTTTAAGGAGTTTAGGGTTTAGGAGTTTTAGGGTTTAGGGTTTAGGAGTTTAGGGTTTTTGGGTTTTGGGTTTTGGTTTAGGGTTTAGGGTTAGGGTTTTAGGGTTTAGGGTTTAGGGTTTAGGGTTTAGGGTTTAGGGTTTAGGGTTTAGGGTTTAGGGTTTTTAGGGTTTAGGGTTTAGGGTTTTACGGTTTAGGGTTTAGGGTTTAGGGTTTAGGGTTTGGGGTTCTGGGGTTATGGGGTTCTGGGTTTAGGGTTAGGGTTTAGGGTTTAGGGTTTAGGGTTTAGGGTTTAGGAGTTTGAGTTAGGGTTTA